>RXPK01000057.1:645532-1305320 GCA_004143645.1 Protaetia brevitarsis | reverse complement strand
TTTTCCACAAATAAAAAGTTTAAATTTTGAGATCAGTAAACACCAGATTTATTTTTACAACGCCAATCTTTGGTTTGTTCATGAAAGCATAATCATTATTTATTTACACTAATTTAAAATATTTATTTATTCTACTTATTCTACTATAACTAAAGTTAATTTCCCGCCATTATTTTTAATGATTTTGACGTAAACGTATTAAAACAACTATGAATGTAATAGAAAAATCTGGAAAAATGCTAGGTAATTTTATGTTTTGTCGTTTTGAAGTTACGAAAAATAATTTTTATTGCTTTAATCAAAAAAAAACTCTAGAAAACGGGATTAAGAATTCCTTTTTTCAACGCAAATACGAATTGTATTTCAACTAAGAAATTTAAAACCGATTGCAGATAAAAAACGCCGATGCAACAAAGACATTTCCCAGTTTAGTTTCGCTATAGAGAATGTTCACAAATGTAACATTCGATTCCATGTATATTTTTGCTCACTACGAAATTGAAATTTTATCTTGATAAATATTTTCAGACTCCGCCTCCCTGCCAATCAGAGATAAGGGCAGATAAATTTGAAAATAACATGATTTTAGACAGTTGTAGATCCAATTGCATACACTGCATAAAAAATTTATAAAGATTTAAGATAAATACTTAAATAGTCACCTAACCATATGTGATTAGAAAATCATTTTAATTACTTTAATCAGAGATGAGCTATACAGACGGCTGGAAATGTTGAATAGTTGTCTCGCTATACCAATTTCAAATTCTATATAATAATAGAATTTTTTTTTGATTAACAAAAAAACAAATTCAAATCTAGGTTTAAATCTTTTGTGCTTAATTCTCACTACTTTTTTATGGTAAATACTCTATTAAGTGATTTCGAACTAAAGTAGCTGAAATAAGATTAAATTTCAACTATTCTTTTTACTGTCTTATTTGAATACTTGAAAAACATTATTTATCAGCGTTGAGTATTCCGTCTCAAAGTTTCAATATATTTATTGTGCGCTTTTTTGTAGAAATTTTATGATAAATATTACATTAATCCAACAAAACTATGTTACTAGATATCAATTAGCAATTTCGATATCAAGAGATATTTCTAAAATATTTAAAATCTTCCAATGACGTAATAAAATTTTTTATAATTCTGCCAAAAAGGGAAACTTAGTAAATAATCAATTTTGCATTTTCCTGTCAAAAATAGTTTAATTAACTAAACCAAAATATTTCACCATATAAAAAAACGAAACGCGGTTATTTTGTTGGTATAGTCATTTTAATTAATTAAAATCTTCGCTCGCTGTGCTCAAATAACTTTCAAATTTGGTTGAATTTTTAATAATAAACGTCATTCAGATTTTTTTTTTTTTTTTCGAGTTAGGGTTTGCACGTGGGTGGACAAAAATAGCCTTAAAATCGGGACGAAAATTAATACATTGAATGAAGCATTTATGGTGCCACTTAATGCATATAAGGCGAAAACCAAGCGTTTTGAAGCTGAATACATACTCTGAATAGTGTTTTGAGGTGTGAGTACCACACAAAAAAGGAATTTTTAAGACTTACAATTAGAATTAGTATATATGTTATGTATTTTTGAATAACTGAATTTGTAATTACATACTTATTTTAAGGAAAAATTTCTGTTTATTTGTAAAAAATATATCTTGGTAACAGTTATTGGTTTATACTTTTATTTCCGTTATACCGTTTCACGTAAAGTCTTTCTGAATATGACTTTCAGGATGCCCCACTAAGAGTGGAAACTGGCGATATCTTGGAAATTACAAGAACTATAGTGATGGTAAAAACATTAATAAAAATAACAAATTAATGTATTTCTGCTTTTTACTGTAATAATTAGGGGAACAATTTTTCTTGGGAAAAATTACTTCTAAACAGTAAAAGCAGAAATACATTAATTTGTTATTTTCTCACTGTAAAAAACTTACAATCTTTGCATTAATCAAAATATTTTTAAATTTTAAAAATGTCCGCTGAGGGTGCAATTAATAGGATCAGTGTACTAATTCAATTTCAATCAAAGCAAAATATAAGTGGAATAATACAACGCGTAATAAAAAATGGATTGACTCTAAATAAATAAAATAGATTATTTTTTTCCCAAATTAATTAAATATTTTTTTTTTTAGAAATATATGAAAAGTTGTGGATTCCGATACGATTTTTACAGATTCTACTGATTTTTTTTTTGTAAAAATTCTTTATCCAACAGCGTCTCTATACTTGGCTACATTCACGTTTTTTTTTTTCTTCCGTTATGAAAACCATTACTTTGCAAATATATTTTGAATATATGTTTTCAAATATAAATTAATTTTATACAACTTCTATCAACATTATGCTGATTGCTTTTTCACCCCTTTTAAGTTTAAGAGTAAGTTTTTTTCCAAACTTTTTCACTCATCACATTACAAATATTCTTTTACATTTTTAATCTTGAAAAAGCAAAGAGATAAGACAAGGAAGGTCAATTTACAGAGAGGGCGCCACTGCAACCATTTTTCTGACGTTGATTTTGACTACCGAAAATAATTAAACATTATTGCTGGAGTAATTCTAACGAATTTTTAATTCAATTTATTTCCCTCTCTGATACACGCTCGTTATGATTGGCTTAAATGTAAAAAAAAGGCAGCTGAGGCAACTGGTGCTAAAATAATGCAACCTTCTTTCATTTACACCGACCATAAAAAATGTGTGTTGGCAAATGGCTCCTACTACAAGTGGAATTTGATTAGTAATGGAGACATTATGACTGTCTATATGACTAAATAACAATACAGCGAGAAACAAACGAAATAAGAGTAACTATTCTACTATCTATTATTGGAAGCGTGGTAGAATTACTCCAAGAATAGCGTTTAATTATTCTCGATTACTCCTAGCGATCGCAAAGATTAATGTCAGAATAATGACTGCAGTGGCGCCCTCTGTAAACTGATTGTGCTGTCAGAATGTTAAAATCAACGGCTAATCGTTAACACGTGGACCCGTTAAAAATGGCCACGTTCAGAGTACGTAACTGCTACGTAGCTGTTCCCAAACGGTTTGGGAACTGTTGATGATTCGCCTCAAAAACGGAACGCTACATTTGCGCTACATCAATAACATACAATGGACCGGTCGCCATTTTGGGTAGCAGAAACCGCTACTGATATGTATCATGCTCGTACTCTGAACGTGGCCAATGACAAGTGTCACTTTTTGTTTTATCTCTTCGCTAGTTGAACGATTTGCATGTTACGCTTTCATCCAATAAGTGCTGCGCGCTTAGTTGATTTTTAATTGTGGATAAAAATCAGAATATTTGTGATTTGTAGTTTCCGCTAAAGGATTAAATGCAAAAGTTCAGAAAAATCGGAATCTGTGCATTCGCGGTTAATTCTATTGTCCAAATTTTGTTCCAACCACCATCGGATTTCATGTGTGCACCATTTTTACCCAATTAACAAGGACGCAGCCATTTATCTACTAACATTGCTCGGTGCTGAATACGTGAAAATCTACATTTGAAAGGTATCGTAAATTATATAATCGGCCGTTTTTGTTTTTATTGACGGAAATTTAAATCTCAGCGTTAAAATATCTAAAGATCTAAATATAGGCCTACAAGAAATTCGCCTATTCGCACCAACTATAAGATCTCTCAAACGATATATAGAATAACATATAGGCGACAATTTCGTTTCCAGGTAGGAGATATGCGTTTCCCAACTTAAACTGTTTTTCAAAAATAGTCCTAAGAATTTTATATGTGCAACTTGTTTAATAGATCCATCATCAACTCGAAGTAAATAATTTTCATTATATTATTAATTCCAGGTGTAAAATTAATAAACGATGTTTTATTCTTATTAAGATATAATTTATTTTTTGTAAACCAGTCCTCAAAGTTGTTTAAATCTTTTTGTAAGTTATTTAGTGACTCCTGTCTGTTACTGTCGCCACCAACACAAGTACTATCATCCGCATAAAGTATAAGTTCACCAGAAGTAGAAACAGTTGGCAAGTCATTAATAAAAATTATAAATAGTAAAGGTCCCAGAATTTAGCCCTGTGGGACACCTCTCTTTAAGTTTTAACTGATTGGAACTTTGGCCCTTAATATTTTAATTATTTTCAATGATCTCCAGTTCTCCATCAACCAATGAGAAAGAAGCACCTTTTAAAATTGTTTAACGGACGTTTGGAGAAGGAAAGGCTAGCTGGCATCGGCCTACTTTTGAATATAATATTTGTATTGAAAGTAATGAAGCTGTAACATGTAATATTTCTTGAGGATCGGTATTTTTTTCCTATTGACCGGTACTGGGCCGCGGACCATAGTTTGGGAAACGCTGTACTAAACTAAATTAATAAATATTTTCAAAATACTTGTACATTTGCGTTTTGCAAGCCGCTATAACTTTTTATATTCTTAAAATCAATGAAAGAACCACTGCTCCAAGCGAATATATTCGTAAGCACAAAACTGCTCCTAGCGAGTATTCTTGCCAGCGGTGTTTTCTCGCATACAGCTGTACACAACGAAATTGTTAAATAAGATATTTTACATATGATATATTTGGTTTCTAGGGTTTTAAGATGGAGTCCGACGAGGCCGAATCTTCTAGCAGCGGACCGATATCGACGTTGAATAGCTTATTCTCCTTCACCAGCCCAGCCGTGAAGAAACTGCTGGGATGGAAACAAGGCGACGAAGAGGAGAATTGGGCGAAGAAGGCGGTCGACAGTCTCGTAAAGAAACTGAAGAAGCGTAAAGGCGCTATCGAAGAATTAGAACGCGCACTATCGTGTCCGGGGCAGCCAAGTAAGTGCGTAACGATACCGCGCAGTTTAGACGGGCGTTTACAGGTGTCGCACCGGAAAGGTTTGCCACACGTCATCTACTGCAGAGTTTGGCGGTGGCCGGATCTGCAGAGCCACCACGAATTGAAACCGTTAGAGCACTGCCAGTATCCGTTTTCAGCCAAACAGAAGGAAGTGTGCATCAATCCGTATCACTACAAACGGGTGGAGAGTCCGGTTTTACCGCCGGTTCTCGTGCCGAGGCATAACGATTTCGTACCGGGGCATTCTCTATTGCCGTTTCAGCAATTGGTCGAGACTAATCCGTTACCGCATAATGTTCGATACTCTTCGAATGAATTCAGTTCGAATCATATAAGCCCTTCTTCGCCGCTATCCAGCGTGTCAAGTCCGGGGAGTGTCAACTCTAATCCGCAGTCGCCTTACGCTAATTTAGGTGAAACTCCCCCGCCGGCTTACAGTCCCACAGATGAGAGTAATCCATCGACCAATAACAACACATCGCCGGACATCGACGTCCAACCGGTCGCTTATCAAGAGCAGCCCTATTGGGCTTCGATAGCGTATTACGAATTGAATTGCCGCGTCGGCGAGGTCTTCCACTGCCATTCCACGTCCGTCATAGTCGACGGCTTTACGAATCCCAGCAACAACAGCGACCGCTTCTGTCTAGGACAATTGAGCAACGTCAATCGCAACTCCACGATAGAGAACACGCGCCGTCACATAGGCAAAGGCGTCCACCTCTATTACGTTAACGGCGAAGTGTACGCCGAGTGCCTGTCCGATTCACCCATTTTCGTGCAATCGCGCAATTGCAACCACCATCACGGCTTCCATCCGTCTACCGTGTGCAAGATACCGGCCGGATGCTCGTTGAGGATCTTCAATAATGCCGAATTCGCGCAATTGCTCTCACAATGTGTGAATCACGGTTTCGAAGCGGTGTACGAACTGACTAAAATGTGCACCATTCGGATGAGTTTCGTTAAGGGCTGGGGCGCCGAATACCACAGACAGGACGTGACTAGTACGCCGTGCTGGATCGAGGTGCACCTGCACGGGCCGCTCCAATGGTTGGACAAGGTGCTGACGCAGATGGGATCTCCGCATAACGCTATCAGTTCGGTCTCGTAATGGTTGGTGCGGTGTGGGAGTTTGGAATATGCCGGGGTGTTTCGATTAAAGCGCTCGACATCGGGATCCTGTAGAGGTGGTAAGAGATTAGCTGGTTTGAAGGTGTTTCAAGCTGATTTTTTTAAATGCAAAAAATAGTGTGACGAAGTCTTCTCGACGAATTGACACCTCTATAACTCGAATCTCTAACGGATTCTCGACGAAAAATAAAATTTCAGTACAGGAAACTTTTAATCATAGACAGTAGAGGCTACTGTAACTTAGGTAATTCTTCTCGGTCAATAAAAATACATTTTAATAATTGAATCGCTTTTTGCAGAAAGGTCGTACGTCATAAAACTTGGTTTTGAGAAAAATGAAAAAAAAACTGTTTCTAACTTTTACGACCTTTCAGTTATACAGTTTCGTAGGACTAATTTATACACCTAACCTATTATGTCGATGTACGCCAAGTCAAAAACGTCAAGGTTTCTGTATACGTCTGAAATGAATTTTTGAAAAAACGGACTTAAGCCCTTTCTGCATAAAAAAAGAAAAATTATTTAGAAAAAGTATTTATTGCCGTAATAAAATAAGTTTCTAAAAATGGTTAACACAACCAAAACACAATCCTACTTAATTATTAGCTTTGTTTGTTTGTCTGCTTGGAGCAGTATCTACTGACGTCATCAGAGTAACTTGAGAGCGTCTCAGAGTTGGATTTAAAGATGGTACAAACAAACGCGCTCGATTGCAATATAACCTTATTTTATATATTACTATTGTCAGATTGTCACAGCTATTATGAATAGGAAAAGTAAAAGTAATTTTTCAAATTAATGAATCTAGACTACAATAAAAATGCATCATATACTAGAATTTATGTACATACCAATTGAAGTTTTTAAAATATAATGATCATTCTTTACATCAATCACATTGGTATCATTATATTATCGTTTCGTGCATATTTGATGCAGTCGATGCAGTTATTAATCGGATTTACAAACGACAGTTTACAACACGGTGTAAGTGCGATTAGGTTATGTTGCACAAATTGCTCGAATTGCTCGGACGTCGGGACCGCGACAGGAAGAGCAACCTCTTTGTGATCTGATTTGCTTGCTCTAGACAAACAAACACGCACAAATCATGCTCTAAAATACAAAACAAACGCGTAAAATTCCTCGGATCTGCTTAGATCAGACAAACAAACAAACCTATTATCATCGTTGGTGAAGTAGTGGTGGGCCATTTTAATATGATTATTATTATAAAATCTTTATAGGATTCCTCAACAAATCGACACACTTTTTTATTCCATCGATCTTTTTCTGTTTAATTGGCACTTTTCCCAAAGTATAGGCACATTTTTCGGGCAATGTAACGATATATTTTCCGGCTTGATGTAAATCGAATGTATGTTCTACCAGACCATCAATAAATTCCGCAACTTTTCCACATCCAGGATGCTGAGAATCGTATGTAAATTGATGAAATTTGCTTATATTAAACTGCATCCTTTGACTTCGCTCACACTTCTGTGTTTCTATAGAAATGGATTTTTTTTTATAATAGTTCGGCCACCATGATTTAAAGTCCAATATTTCATTAGTACAAACTTCTTTTACCTGAAACTTATGACTTCTAACTATCTAGGTTGCTATCTAGGTAATAGAACTCTCCACTGGAATAATGGCTCTCTTTTTTCCCTCATACATAACTTTGCTGCATCAGGCAATGCATTTCCACTAACATTTTGTCCCCTCATGTTTTTTTTGGAGATTTTCCTTGGGCAGACAATTTTTTAATTCTTATAAGTCTTTTTACTGACAAAATTGACAGAAATGCTTCCAAACAAACTTCACATTTAACATCCCCAGTTTTCAGCATGTAGTATTTATAGGAGTAGGATCTTTCTTTGGGGTTTTAAATATAGTGAGACGTTCTTGTTCCGTTACTTTGTCGAAACATTTTTTCTTACAACTAAAAGGATAGTCAATATGTTTTCGAATTTCGAATTTAAATAATTTAGGTAACCTCAAAAAACTTACCGGCAACTTGTTCCATCGTTTTAGGTGCGACAAGGTGCCCTTTATAATTAACATACTGCTGACCTGCCCTTCTAGCTTCCTTTATAACATTTCTTTGATAATTCTCGGGTTTTGCTTTCTTTTTTCTAGGTTTACCACTCATTCTTACTCAATTGAAGCACAAACAATGTTTTTATACGTATATATAGAATTAAAACTGCTAACGAATCAGCTGTTACAATGTTACACATCATTTAACTGAATGATGGCGCTGGTGCCTGCATGGGAAACGCAGTTTTATGCAGAAAAGTTGCAAGTCACGGACTTATAACCTTTCTGCATAAAACTTATAAAATCCTAGCCTGCCAAGAACATAGCCCACAATGGGGTTTGCGTCCTTTTTGCATAAAACGGTGTAGTATGGTGTAAAACTCCGATTTACTGAAAAAAACGAATTTTGTCAAAATGTGACTTAAGCCCTTTCTGCATAAAGCGATTCAATTATAATTCTTCAAGATTGACTCTGTGTTGATGTGATACGTGTTGATTTCGTTAAAGAAAATGAAAGTAAGTTCAGAATCTCAACATTTTTTTTTTATTAGTTAAGTACAAATTGCTACATGTTTAGAGTGTTTTAACACTCATCTTCAAGCTGAAACAGCTGAAAGCATAAATTCGGGACATTGTAAATATGTATCGGATTAATAACAATATTTTAACTAAATTTAATTAAAAAAAATGTTTTGAATTAAATTTTGAAATTAAATTAAAATTGAACTCATCAATAATGAGGAAAAATTTATTATTAGAATGCAAAAAAAAAAAAGTTTGAATACTTACAGTAAAAAAAAAAAAAGAACAGAAGGATTAAGTCAAATATTAAAAGTGGGGTCAAATTAGTCAAAATACTAATTCGATATAATAAAGTTGTAAAGACAAAAAGCAATTGTAAATAGGACAAAACCACAAACATATTAAAATTAACACAATGAAATCAAACGGAGTACTAAAATTGTAGCAAATAATATAAGTGAAAAGATTTTTTATAATTTTTACCGATTAGTTTACCGATCAGCCAATCTATTGAAACCCCATCTGAATGTATCCTTCAAAACCCTTCATCATTTACGGAATGTGTTGCTGAATAATAAAGATACTGTAAATAAAATAAAAAAAAAGGAGTCTATAAACTAACTTTTGACACATGTGAGAGCACATATATAGGCAGAACGTATCGTGATTTTGACACACGCATCAAAGAACACTTGTGATACTTACAGCCCAACTCTACTGGCTTCTCACATTTTGCCAACCATTTGAAAGAAAATAGCCATCATTTTAATATTAATTAAAAAAAATATTATCACAGATCAGTAAGGCCGGTTTCACATTATACTTAATTTAGTATGAAACTTTGATATAAATTTGCTATTAAATATTTCAAAGAGTATCAACAGAAAAAATTATTTATAAATTTCGTACGAAATATTTAGAACCTGTTCTATTTTCTCATTAATTTTACAAACGAAATATGCGTGCGCAATATGTGAATTGTTGGTTAAGTCCAGTGGGATAGGTCGGCGTTTGTCGTACTATACAGATCGCTCAATCTAAGTTGACATAGACAACGCAAAAATGCACGATGTAGTTTGTAGTTGAGTCAAAGCGTAAGGAAGTTCTGTTGTCTATCGTATATCGCTGTATCAGCATCCATTTTAGAATAATGTCGTGGTCATGTCAGCGGGTTGAATTGTTGATTGAGTATTCAAAACTACCTTAGATAAAGTTAAAATTGATTGATTGTATAACAATTTATTGAACATACTCAGTTTTATAATCTATAAAAAAGATAGATACATACAAAAAATTGCATTTTATTTTTAGAATTATATTTCATCCCTAACTTGTCTTGCAAAATTAGCAGATCTATTGCCACTTGGTCGTTGCACCTTACCCAAAATTTCAACATTTTCCTCTGCAACTTCATCTGTATCGATGTGGCTTAAGTTTTTAGTAGAACACTAGAAATAAGCTTGTAATCACCATCTGAAGGTCTAAGTACTACTAGACTACTTGCGCCTTTATAATTGAAGAAGTAAAATCTATCAGATCCAGGTCTATCCACGTCCGTCAAGATCACCTAGACAATGAGGAAATTGCCAAAGTTCATCAAATCGTTCGACAATGGACCGTCAATCCTTAATCCCGAATTTAATAAATTTAGAATGCATTTTCCTTCAGATCACATACTTATCCAATTTTTACATAATATTTTACGAGACTAGCTATCATAGTTACATTTAGCCATAACAGCAATACTTCTTGGTCAGCCATTTTACGGTAATATTAATCCTTTCCATAACTTTTTTCATACTAAATTTTTTACTTTAAATATCAAACAGACATATTCAAATATTTTGTACCAATTTTCAGATGTAATTTTTTTATGTATGACATACAGGTGAATTTCTTTACAAATTCAAAATAAAACTTTATACAAAATTTCATACTAAATTAAGTATAATGTAAAACGGGCCTAAGAATAGATTTTGAAATTCTGTGCACTTGGAAAATAGTTTTGTATCCAGTCACCAGCAGCGTTATTTTACCGCGCTAATTTGAAAATACAATTATTGTTCTTTACATTATTTATTATTGATAGGAGATAATCTATTGCCAAACAAAAACTATGTTAAATAAGGCTCATTCTTTTATTCATCGATATCTAATTAATATATAAACAGAAAAACGCTATAATCAATACACCTATCAATGAACTAAAAAATACGCCTTGAACTTAAAAGAAGACAGCCACAAAGATTTTTTAGTTTTAATGCTAAAACATACTGAAAATGTGTATATAAAATCCCTACGAATATTAATTACTACGTGCAACAATATCCTACAGAATTATATACACATTTTTGGAGATGTTTCAACATTAAAGACAAAAATCGTCGTCTGCTTCCAAGCAGATATGTTGTTGTTTAGCAATAAATTATCCACTTTTAACTCGAATATTCACGTCGATATGTCGATGTAACTTTAATAACATGAATGTTACATTCTATTACAACAAAAATCAAAGTTCTTTTTAGCGTTGTCGACTTATTTCAGTAAATTCCAGAAAATTAAAATTAACTGAGTTCGCCCGGAGTTGCGCAGCCATTTTGGTCGGCTTAAGGGCCGTTTTACACCTAGCTGTTTATTGCGCAATTTATTGGCCAATTTAAAATTTTACGTGTATAACACGTATTTAATCCGTATTATACACGTAAAATTTTAAATTGGCTAATAAATTGCACAATAAATAGCTAGGTGTAAAACGGTCTTAATAGATAAGGACAAGGAGTACAGCTGTTGTAGGGACTGCCAACTTAATACGCTACGTAAACGTTTAAAAAATAAAAATACTAACTTTCCGATTGTAGCGCTCCTCTTGTTTGGAGGTAGAACTGAGGGTTTGCAACTTGACTAAGTGCTTTACTTTTCAATGCAAAATCGTGCTAGTTTGTATGACATGATTATTATCTTACATAGTGTTAATAAAGGTAATTTGCTTAACAATCTTGAAGCTCTTGAATGTTTACGAAAACAAGCGTTTAATCAAAGACTATTCCTTAATGCCCAATTAAATTTTGAAGCTACTTTCACTTTCAATATTTTATTTCAATAAGATTCGATCATATGCAGTCATCTCTAATTCAATTTGTTAGCCAATAATTTTAGTACTATACTTAATTTTAAGATCACTTTCTTATTTTTCAACATTGTTTATGACTACTATCCAGCAGATGTGTCAACTTGTTCTAACTTAAAATTAAAATTATAAAAAAAATCTTTTTTCACTTATATTATTTGCAACAATTTTCTAATCATTTAGCTGTTCAATATTTGATTTAATTTTTTTTTTTTATTAAATTTAGTTAAAATATTGTTATTAATCCGATCCATATTTGTAACGTCCCGAATGTGTGCTTTCAGCTTTGGTCTGAAGATGAGTGTTAAAACGCTCGAAACATGTAGTCATTGGTACCTTACTAATAAAAAAAAGAGTTTGTGAGATTCTGGACTTACTTTCATTTCCTTTAACGTAATTTTTTATAGTTATTATTGTAGCATTGTAAGTGTAAAACCTGAAAGAAACAATTTAAAACTTCATAGTTCATGAAGTTTATATTTTAATATTTAGTTTGTATTAGTCTTTATGTAAGTGCTAAATCAAGCCTTACATATATTTAAGGCTTGATTTAGCACTTATAAAGCTTCCAAATTCAATTTATAGAAACAAATTATGCCTTTCCGAGATGTCATCTATGATTTGCATTTAAAAAAGAAAGTTTTTATAAAGTCTATAAACACCTATTAGCTACGAAGATACATATTTTAAATTAAAATATAATATCGGTATTTTTTTTTATTTTTAGGTGAAACGAATTAGATTATTCGGCTTTAATTAATACAAAACAGCGTATAGAACTGTCAAGTTTCTCTTCTCACGTGATATACATACTTTTTTTCTTATTCAACCCCGTTTACAAGATCCAAATTCTGAGTACTTTAATCGGGACACCTGTATATATGAAATAAAGCTCCTTTTTTACATAGATATATATATAACATACATGTTATATCTCACATTGAAATATTTCACTTGGAAAAGTTATGAACATAATGATAAATTATTAAGAGTAGAAGTGCAATCTTAAAGATTATAGATATAGATAGCACAAAAAAAGGAATTAAGTAATTCCATTTTTTTTTTAAAGAAAGATATCTAATTATTGTTTTTTTTTATTATTTGAAAGTTTACAAATTTATACATTAGTTAATCCAGAACTAAATAGTGCAATTCAAGCCGGTTTTATATTCTGTACTAGTAAACATTATATTGAGGATGTATTTTACTTAGGAAAGGTACAAAAGTTCTTCTAGATTAGTTAAAGTGAATTTTGCGTGTAACTATAATCTATATTCTAAAATTAAATTAGTACAAATTTGAAATTAGCCGTGGAATTCAGAATAGTAACAATCAATTATTACAAACGCTGTTGCATCCATCCATCCATACTAAAATTAAGATTAAAATACGTGATTTTGGATAAATAAAATCTCCCATCTGAAATTAAGCTTTTTACATTGTGTTATGTATTGTTCGCTACATTACGATAATTTTTTTGAGATTCGGACGATTTCTTGCAATTTCTATCATATTACTATAAGGACACCACATACAATTTAATGTATTTTACTTTAGTTATACTCTAAATAGGATGAAATATCCTTTCGTTATTGTTGATTATTAATAATTTGGTAGTGTTTTTGCTATTCAAAAAGAAAAATACCTTTATCTATTTGACTTGCAAAAGTAAGTCTTTTCAAGCAATGTAGTTGAAAATAATTTTAAATTAAATAGCAAATTTTAATTTTATTTCTACAAAGTATATTTAACTACGTTTCTTGAGATGTACTACGTAACTGTAAATATTCCGCAAGTTATATATGTTCAGTGTGTAGTTATATTACCTATCTTGTACGGCACGTAAAATCAACCAACACGGTAAAATTCTAAACTGGTTTTATATACGAAAACTCAAAACTCGCTCTTCCTGTTGCACATTGCAAAAATTACGCGAGCAGGCATGCAATGATTTAGTTGGTTGGTTACAAATAGAGCATATGTGTCTTATGTAATACGAATGTTCTACCGCTGAAGGTGGAACGATATAATTTTAACGCCATAGAATGTGTTATAATTTTTATTTTTAGGCAATGATTTATTGTTATATTATGTCAGTTTATATTTTCATACTTAATTTGAATGCCATAAAAGAATACAACAAAATATTTTTAATAATATTTTAAGTAGTAGATGTGTTTTACGACTATCTGAAAGAAAAAAAATTAGAGATAATATACATATATGTATAGGAAATTGTTGCATCGATGAAATTATTTTATAGTTATATATAGATTTATAAGATAAAACAGCAAAATTTCTGTAAATTGTAAATATAGTCCTTCTTTGTTAATATTTTTTTTTAAAACTGTAACATTTTCAGATATATATTTTGTTGCTTGCACGAAAGTTGAAAGGGTACGTTATTAATTGATATTGAATGATCTATTTATCGTATATGGTTTTATCATGATTTGCAAGTTTATTATTGATATATTGAACGAAATGTTCAAATTGATCTCAAAAACATATTATTTTGTCACTAACATATTTAGTTATATTAATTTGCCATAATGAAATTTTATATTTTATTTGTTGGTTGCCATATAGAATATAAAAGAAATTTTATTCTTTCATAAAAAAAATATGTAAAGAATATCTTTTTTCTGGAAAAAGATTATATGTATGTAGTTGGTCCATGGGTGGACAAATTGTTGTATACTGTCTGTCTATTTTATGTTTTAACCAACGTCGTTTTTCAGTATTAGTTTAAATTGTTCAAATTTTGCGTTCAAACCGTATTACACTACTGGTAACAGCATTATTTGAACTTTCTAGCAAATTATAGAAACAAAGCGAAAAATAAAATGATTATAAACCAAATACACAAACTAACGACGCTATAGGTTAGATTTGATAACTGACAGGTGTCATAAGAGAAACCGGAAACGGTTCACTATTAGTATTGTACTTAAACAAAGCAGTAATAGGGCTATCTCTATCTATCACATTCATGAAATATGCATGAAATCAATCCTTGTATCTTCTTCTGTGAGACAAGCGGAAACTTTGCTTCTTTTTTCAATAACAATACTTGAGAAAAATAGTCAAATCAGAAGATTGTCTTTAAAACATAAAATAGACAGAGAGTATTTGATTGAATTAATGTTTTTTTTCTTTTTTTTTAAATTATTATACATTCTATTGGAGCGCACGTCTTAAAAAAAATATTTCGCACTATACCGAGTGTTCCATTTCTTTGCTACATATCGAAGTTTAATCTTTTTGAATAAAATATGCAGTCTTTTATTTAATATTTGCATCGGCCACTTTAAAAGATTAAGAAATTAAGATAAGGTATCAAAGGGTTTCGATTGTTAGTTTGGTTGTTGAGGAATTTCCGTGAAAAAGATCCGATTTAAAGACTTACTATTTCGCATTTTAATATGATAGAAAAAAATCGGTTGTCTTAGTTTTCAATTTGTGTATAGTGATATTTTTATTTATTTATGCAAGATGTTCCAGAATCAATCACAGGGTTTATAAAAATAAGCCCATCTATATTGCAACAGACAGCCAGGCGATACTAGGAGCATTAGTGAACCTCAAAATACAGTCGAGACTGGTTTGGGAATGTATTCGAGAACTGAATAGCCTGCCAGACCGCAATAAAGCCACTTTACTGTGGATGCCCGGATATTCGGCAATCGAAGGAAACGAAAAAGCCGATGAGTTAGCAAGGAAGGGACCATCGGCTTCATATACAGGCGCAGAACCTGTTCTAGGAGTGTCCAAAAATACAGCACGAGAGCAGGTAAGAAGCTAAATAGAAGAGAAGCTCGAAAAACACTGGGTTAAATTCATGAAAAGAGCTTTATTAAGGGACCATCAAAGAAGAAGACTGAAGAACAACTGCAGCTTAGTAGGAAAATCATCTTCACAACATAACAGATCTTCTAACAGGACACTGTACACTGAAAAAAGCCAAGAGGCTGCTTGTTGAAAATTATAAATGGAACATCTTGTATATTTTTTTTTGTCTTAAAAACTCGTGTTTTTATAAGTTCAGTGTACCTAATTCACTCCCCAAAAAAAACTTAGACGCCGTAAGAATTTTGATAAATGGTGTGTATTAGTCAGTAGTCCGCGTTTTTTTTTAATGTTACTGGTTTGGTCATACAGTTTTTTTGGTTTCTTTCACTGTAACCTAAGGTACAACTATTGATAATAATGTTGTGGTACGCGGTAATATATTTCTACTAAAGTTTTTAAACTTACATTTTTGATAAGTTCTAAGAATTCCCGTAAATAAAATAGGTGTTCTTTTGTAGAATAATTATCAAACAAGAAGACGTCAACAATTGGTTTTCTTCTATTGTTATAACTTGCACTCTGCTGATCCTATTTCCTCTTAGTTTTTGTAATGCTTTTGGCCGTGGGAGTTTGGCATGAGAATATCGTTATTTATGAATCCGGGATGCCAGCAGACATTTTCTACCGGTTTCTCCAAAAATGTAAATCATGTTAATATAATTTTTGAATATGCTAATCTTTCGTCCATAATTGCTAAAGTTAATGAAGTTTGATGTGTTGAAATAAGTACTTCTTAATCAGTTCGCAATTGTAATTTATTTACTATATTTTAAATTATTTATCCCATTACCGGTTTCGGCATAAAATTTGCGTTCTTCAGGTGCATAAATAGAAATAACTGTGAATACAAAATTACTTTTGTTGGTTTAAAATAATCTTTTTAATTTTTTTTTTTAATTATTTGAAGCTAAGTAATTTTGTATTTAGTTATTTCTCTTTATGCACATGAAGAAGGCAAGTTTTATGCCGAAACCGGAAGTGGGATAAATAATTTGAAATGTAGTAAATAAATTATAAATGCTAAAACTAACTAAGAAATACTTATTTCGTCACATTAAACTTCTTAAATTTTTGAAATTCGAGAAAAATATTTTTTACGTAATTATAATAATTATGTGATAGATTGTATGGTAAATAGGCAACACCAACAATAATCATTAATTTTTTTTATATATCGGATGTTTTATATTTTGTCTAGTGTCATTTTTTAAATTAGTAGCAAACCAGATTTCAAATAAAAGCTTATAGAAACACGAATTCAAATCATAAGGATTTTTTTGTTCCAGACTAGAGAATTCTGTATCAACAAATTATGCATAATTGTGTCAAAATTGGGTTAAACTTTAATGGAAAATGACAAATGAAAATATAAAATTCTTCCTAATCGAATTTTAATGAAAATATATAGATCTACTAGTTTCGGCAGCAAATGCCATCATCAGAACCAAAGTTTTGTTGAACACCTCTGTTTAACTTTGAATTTGATGATGGTGTTTGAAGTCGACACTAGTAAGTTTATATTGTATACATTTTTCATTAAAATTTGATTGGGAAGAATTTGATATTTTAACGTTTTATTTTACCTTTAAAAAAGCTGAGTAACAAGTCATTAAAATTGGCTCTTTTGTTCAGATAAAACAGTCAACATTATACATCTGACTATCTTTATCCTAATTTGCTTTTTTTTTAAATAATAATATACTTGTAATTAAACCATTGTAGAACAAGTTACTCCAATAGCCAAATTTAAATTTCCCGCGACTATTTTTAGTAACTTCAACGGAAAGCCATTAAAATAATTATCAATGTAGTACAAAATAGTAGGTAATTTTATATTTCAACGTTGAAGTTACTAAGAATAATTGCGGGCAATTTAAATTTGGATATGTGGGTAGTTGCACAATTAATGATAGCTATTTACTATAACGTCATTAAAAATCATATAAGTAAATATTTGTTAAAAGAAAGACATCACTACAGATTACATATAAATAAATAAATTAAAGAAAAAAAAGTGGCTTATTCAAATAATAAATGATGTTGGGTGTTTCATTTAAACAAATACAACATTGATATATAGCTAAAAATAAATGGGGCACTCTTTATAGTGCCAAATATTTTTAGGACTTACAATCTTGTATGATGTGAATAATTTTTTAAATCAGTTTACAAACAATCTTCAATTCACAGAGGGTTTGGTCACTCTGCATATACTCATCTTACTTATTGTTAGTGATGGGAACTCAGATTATTTTTTAATACTCTGGACTACTCGTTGTTATATACATTTTGTACTCATAATACTCGTTGGCATTGCTATAGTATTCGCTACTTTGTGGAATATTTGTTAACAAAAGCATTTATAAAGGGAACGTATTTATAACAATTATATGGCACAGTCTGTCAAAATGAGCTCCGTAAAGATATTGTAAATATTCGTCGATTATTTCCGATGCTCCTTAGATACTCGTTACAAAATACTCTATTCTACTCTACTCATTGTAACCATCCCCATTACTTTGAATATCAAGAAGTAGCGAATACTTTGTAACAAATAAACATATTTTGCGCCCATCACTAATTACCCCGAGAATGTATTATCTGAGACAATACCAAATAATGCGAAACAGTTAAAGGTTCAAGGTATTATCAGTTTTGATTTTCATGGATGAGCATCATACATATATTCAATAATTTTTGCATTTCAAAAAGATTTTGTTGAAACGATTGATGCAAAAGATCCACATATATACCTTATTGTAGTATATAATTTTTATTCATTTTATTATTCAAACACTCCTTTTGGGTATTTTCAAACTTAAGATTGTTTTGAATTACTTAGAATCTGGCGTATTTTCGTAAAGCCAGTAAAATGTGGATTTGTTGAAATTTCTGCGAATATGCTCCAAAAATTATATATTGGGCCGTTATACCAAAATGTTATATCATTCACTTTAATCGAATTTTAAATGAATCTGCAACGAATATCCTGAAAGATAGTTCTTTTATATTCGATATTGTGCACAATGAAAATCCTTTTAACTTTGGTCAATTTTTGAATCATATTTTTACATAATTATTAAATTTGTTTATTAAATATTAGATATTAAATAAACCGTACGTTATGCCTATATGTTTAGCCAATAAGAATAGCATTTAAACTAATATGTCATATATATATTTTAATAAGCTTTGATTTTTAGCCATACTGCATTGTATATGCTTAATGTACAACATGGCGTTCACTTGTTAATTGAAACGACGAATCGTTGCCTTTTGTGGCGTGCCTTGTAACATTTTTTTTTTATTTAAGTTATAAATCATAATGGGAGTTGCCAAAAAAAAAATAGCATTAGAGTGAGATTAGATAGTGGTGTTA
This sequence comes from Protaetia brevitarsis, assembly GCA_004143645.1. Taxonomy (NCBI): domain Eukaryota; kingdom Metazoa; phylum Arthropoda; class Insecta; order Coleoptera; family Scarabaeidae; genus Protaetia; species Protaetia brevitarsis. The sequence goes on along the minus strand of RXPK01000057.1, from coordinate 1,286,399 downwards.
TGCGCACTTTCCAAACCTTTATTTTCAGTTGTCTGCATAATGAAATGTCTCATTGAAGAAAATATCAGAAAGTATTCAGTGGATATTATTAATACTAGGTTTACTGCATGAAACGATTTTATAGTTGCCATCTCGAATTTATTTATAGTCGGATATTTGAAGAAAATTGTTTAGGATAGTAATTAAAAACAAAAATGTAAAAAGGGTCCTTTGCACCTGAGTACAAAGTTTGTATAGCAGATTTAAGGAAACCTTTAGTAAATTTCGACCTAATTTTCTTAATCTATTACTACGAAAATTACAAGTTGATATGAAGATACTAGTTCTTTTTTGGCAACTCTGGCATCATAATACACATTATTTTACTAACATGTTATTATATACATCTTATTTTTTTTTCACTGTTTATTTTTAATCCCATTAAGATTACTGATTAATGAAATAGTTGTAGTAACCAGTGTAGTACCTACGTTAACATTAATTATAACTATGTGAAACGAGAATTGGTAATGATAAACTTTAATAATTATGTCTGAAAGTGATTTAAAATGTCCAATTAATATTTGAAGTGTAGTTATATAAGAATGGAGAAATTGTGTATAGATTTAGTGAACACTATTCTTCTTTTTTCTCTTTATATCGGTTCGTATTTTGATTTCGCGTTTTTTTCTTTTTTTCTTTTACTAAGATGCAATTAGTTTCTTAGCAGTAAATTGTTGCCATTTCTTGCTTGATAGTTTATTTTTGAAAAGTTGCAATATCATCATCTTTATCGGAATCTTTATTATAGTTAACGTTTGTTAAATCATAATGTTTTATATTATTTTCCAAGTATCAGTAATAAATATATCTACATTATTTAAAACGGTGTTTTATTTAAATAAATTATGCAACCCCGTTTAAGTTTGTCTTGTGTTCTTTTCATGGTGCATTTGCGAAGTAATAACTGGGTGATTTAATGCATAATGTTACATACTAGAAACCATGCAAGCTAAAAAGAGACTTGTATCGTACGTCGTTAAAAGAGTAGTAACATCTATGGTGGTGGGTCAGAGAAGGTTAGTATGGCTCACAACAGTTATTGGAAGATTGAATCCATCCCATCAAAACATCAAGGGTAAGTTTCTCTCAGTAACGCCTCAGTGATTTGTAGCAATCCAATATTTGATTGAAAGATAAGTCTGTGGCATTAGAATTCCTAATGGTAATTTTGGAAAAAGAAATTACATGATCACAGATCACTCAACAATTGATCTAACAAAATTCTATGCAACTAGGAAAAATATTATTGTGTCCAGTCACCGACGGCATTATCTTACCACGCTAATTTGATAATGTAATTGTAGCTTTTTAAATTTTTTTAATGAGATATATAATTTATTGCCAAACAAAAACAAGTGGTACAAGGCGCATTGTCTTTATTCATTGATACCTACCGAGGAAAGCAAATTCAAATTTCCCTCAATTATATTGAGTAAGTTCAACTTAAAGCTATTCAAATAACTATTAATGTAATACAAAATCATAGGTAACTTCATGCTTTAATGTTAAAGTTACTAAAAATAATTGAGGGAAATTTGAATTTGGTTTACTGGGTAATTAATGTATAAACAGAAACATTATGAATATAATAATCGATTATTTCAAAAATACGCCGTGTGACTTGTTCTTGTTTGTGTTCAAGAACTTTGAGTACTTCCTTAGTCTTCTCCACATACTTAAAATATATATGTACACCGCGCAAAGGAGATATCCGACCTTCGCAAACATAGGCACTGCCATTTTGATGGGCATCCTGCGAACCAGGTAACCCATGGTATGTTGGGTTACAGAAATATGAATTGTCTACATTCCTGTAAAGATGTAAAGTAACTCGTACAAAATACCCATAATAGAATACACTGTATATTTGAGAAATATATTTAATAAATTTGTTTTATGATTGAAACAATTATTACATTTTCATTTTTCAATTCTTTTTATTTAACTCCGCATTTAATACGAATAATAATAATATGTGTACTTTAATTCTATCGAGTCAAATTCTAATAATGTTCCTAGTTCCTATCAATCAAACATAATGATATCTTATATCATGGTGTAGTATATTTTTTTGAATTGCGCGCCACCGAGTGGTAGGGAGGCTGTCGCATGAAGTAAGGAACAGATATGAAGTAGGTAACAGTAGGTACTAGAAGATCAAGTAGGAAGATGTTGTAGATGAAAGCAGTTTTGTGAATGTAATGAACCAGAGTATGTATGTAATTAAATAGTAACAATACAGTGTGGACTTTTTTTCGCCATTATACCTACAATCATCAGAAGTGGGATGATAGAACGGTTAATGCGGTGTTAAGAAGGTAAAATTTGACTGGTTGAATTGGTGATACATTTGGAAGGTTACGAAGGAGAAAAACCGTTAAAAATGCCGGGAAGCGATATAGTTGTAACAGATGAGGCGGGAGAATTTCAACCTACTCCGTTAAGTGTTAAGGAATTAATAGCAGCAACTGTTGATGCTGTTACTCAACAGAAAAGTCGATATCCGACAGAATTAGCCGCAACAATCCCAGAGTTTAATGGAAACGCAAATGAAAGACATAACAATGTGGTTAGAAAGGATAAACAACATTAAAACAACTTTACCTTTTGTCTGATGGAGTAATGGTGTTACTAATTGCTAATAAATTACGAGGTAGAGCGAAAACATGGTATGAATCCAAACCTGAATATGTTACATACGGGTTTGCCAAATTGAAGGAAGAACTGTCCAAAATGTTTAAGAGTAGGGAGGATAAGATATCGAATATGAGAAAGTTCGAAGCTAAGCAATGGAATAAAAACGAAAAATTCAGCTCGTATTTCCAAGAGAAGGTAGCATTAGGGAATCGATTAGATCTTGCAGAGGAAGATCTTATTACGTACATTATAGAAGGATTTAATAATTATGGGCTACAAATACAGGCCAGGATGAAGGAATTCAAAACATTGGCTCACATGCAGGAAGTTATGGGCGATATGACTCAACAAGGGCGGCAACAACCTCAGCGTACAACTTTACCAGTTGCATCGGGGAGCTCATTAGTTACTAACCCCCAGAAGTTGACTAAATGTTATAACTGTAATGAAGACGGCCATATATCCACTAGATGTCCTAAACCAAAGAGGGAAAAAGGAGCCTGTTATGAGTGTGGATCTACTAACCATCAAAACGAAATTTGTCCAAGAAGAAAGGAGTGCCAAGTGCGGAAGGAAGAGCGTCCAGCTCAGCAGTACCAGATTCGACAACTTTACTAGTAGAAGAAGACACAAAATAGTACCCCCATACCAGTTAAATGTTAAATTTATGAAATTGTCATGTAAGTACGATTCTGTAGTTGATACAGGCAGTCCAATCTCTTTCATTAAAGAAAGCATAGTTAAAAATTACGAACTAGAATCATGTAATAGTTCTACTTATTTTAAAGGTATTAACAACAGTAAATTGTTAGTTATAGGATTTTTCGTTGATACAATAAATGTAGAAAATTATTCATTGGACATGAAATTTCGTGTGGTACCTGATACTACTATGTCATATAACGTTGTTTTAGGTAGAGATTTTTTGTGTCAATCCAAGTTTGAATGTGTCCTATCAAATGAAATTTGTATCAAACCAATACTTGAAAATGACTGTAAGTTTCACAATGATTTGTTATTGATAAACGATTTTAATGTGCATGCAAATGATACTTTAAATATAGACAGTAACTTACCTTATTTAGAGCAGGTAGCTGTAAATGACATATTTAAGAAAATACTATGTAGAGGCAGAGCGTCCAGATCGCCAAGGGTTGAGTTTGAAATGTCTGTCCATGTCAAAGAAAATACTGCACCTTTTTATTTTTCACCCAGACGAATGTCATATGCAGATAAAGCTGAAGTTAACTTAATAGTAAAAGATTTGCTTAAAGCAGGTACAATCAAGCCAAGTAATTCAGAATTTGCTTCTCGAATAGTTTTGGTACGGAAAAAGAATAAAACGCGAATGTGTATTGACTTCAGAGAGTTAAATAAAATTGCTCTAAAAGAAAACTTTCCGATTCCTGTGATTGAAGATCAAATTGAAAGTCTTCGAAATAAATGTTTCTTCACTAAGTTAGATTTAAAGAATGCCTTCCATCACGTGAAAGTCAATGAAGCATCAACTAAGTATTTTTCATTTGTAACTCACATGGGTCAATTTGAGTATGCAAAAATGCCGTTTGGATTTCGGAACAGTCCTAGTATTTTTATGAGGTATGTTTACCGAATTTTTGAAGATCTTTTGAAAGATCAGAAAATTTTGATTTATATTGATGATCTGCTTATAGCAACTGAAACAGTAGAGGAAAATTTGAGCATTTTGAAAAGAGTACTTACTATTCTAGTTGACAATCGGCTAGAGTTACGTTTAGATAAGTGTTTATTTTTAAGAAAAGACATTAACTACTTAGGCTATTTGATAAATCAACAAGGTGTTCGACCATGTAATGATAACATCCAAGCTGTTACTGAGTTTCCTATTCCGAGAAATATTAAAGAACTTCGTAGCTTTATGGGCTTAATTTCCTACTTTAGAAAATTTATACAGAATTTTGCGTCTCGTACAAAGCCACTTTATGATTTATTGAAAAATGATGCTGTGTTCAGATTAACCGAAGTGCATTTGCGCACATTCGAGCAACTAAAAAATAGTTTAGCGTGCCAGCCAGTTTTATGCTTATATTCACCTACGGCGGAGACTGAGCTCCATTGCGACGCCAGTGCTTCAGGCTTTGGTGCAATTTTGTTGCAGAGACAAGAAAGCGATAGAAAATTTCACCCTGTCATGTTTTTTAGTAAACGAACTTCAGAATGCGAGGCTAAATATCATAGTTATGAGTTGGAATGTCTTGCCGCGGTGTATGCAATCAAACGATTTCATGTATACTTACATTCTAGAAAATTCAAAATAGTTACTGATTGTGATAGTTTTCGGCTCACGTTAAATAAAAAAGACATTGTACCTAGGATTAACCGATGGGCGTTATTTCTTCAAAGTTACGACTACGAAATCGAACATAGGTCAAATAAACAAATGCAACATGTAGATGCTCTTAGCAGATGTTTTGATACAGTCCTTGTCATAGAAGAAAATACCTTGGAAGAGAACTTAGCAATAAACCAAGCAGAGGACAAGCTGATTAGACAAGTGAGAAACGGGTTAGAAAAAGAGGAAAGCAAAATGTTTGAACTGCGAGAAGGATTAGTCTACCGGAAAGATGGAAAACACCTATTATTTTATGTACCCCAAGCAATGGAATGTAACATCATACGCACTAGCCACGATGATATGAGTCCACGGAGGATGCGAGAAACTATAGAAGTCATTCGTCGATCTTATTGGTTTCCACAAATGAGAGACAGGTTAGGCGCTACATATCAATTGCTTAAAATGTATTACTTACAATGCGAATACGGGTAAACGTTCAGGATTTTTACATAGCGTACCCAAAGGAGATTTACCCTTTAATACCCTACATATCGATCACTGCGGACCTTTAGAGAAAACGAAGAATAATAACAAATATATATTTGCTGTGATAGACGGATTTGCGAAATATATTAAACTGTATGCTTGTAAAACACAAACACCAGGAGGTGTTGAAACATCTGACGAGATATTTTAGTTATTATGGAAAACCTATTAGAATTATTTCTGACCGTGGATCTGCCTTCACTGCAAACGGATTTAAAGGCTTTATGACTGAACAAGATATAGAGCATGTGTTGATAGCAGTAGGCGTACCTAGAGCTAATGGCCAGATAGAACGGCTTAACCGAGAAATTATACCTATGTTGGCAAAGGTAACAAGAAATCCAGATGAATGGGATGTAGCCTTAGAGAATGTCGAATATGCCATTAATAATACTATTAATAGGTCGACTAAACAAACCCCTGCAAAACTTCTATTTGGAGTAAACCAGAGAGGAAATGTGAACGATGGGTTGAGAAAATTTCTAGAAGACGGTGATAATGTTGAGCGTGATTTACCAGCCATTAGGCATGAAGCTGCAATAAACATTGAAAAAACACAAGAGTACAATACGAAATATTACAATGAAAAGCGAAAAGCACCAAGAATGTACAGAGAAGGAGAATTGGTTATGATAGTTAACCACGAAGCTACTCCAGGAGTCAATAAAAAATTGATACCGCGATATAAAGGACCGTACAAGATTCATAAGACATTGCCAAATGATAGATATGTTGTGGTGGATCCAGATGGATATCAATTCTCACAACGACCTTTTGAATCTATTGTGGCAGTAGATTGTATAAAACCTTGGTGTAACAACGACGATTAATAATAGTAAATACTGATAAAATTTGTTTGGTTACATGTTACTATTGTTTACTGTTAGGTTAAGCATATAGATTTAAGTTTTAGAAAAAATTGTTTGTGTTAATGTTTATCAAGATTGAGGTCAATCTTGCGTCAGGATGGACGAGTTGTAGTATATTTTTTTGAATTGCGCGCCACCGAGTGGTAGGGAGGCTGTCGCATGAAGTAAGGAACAGATATGAAGTAGGTAACAGTAGGTACTAGAAGATCAAGTAGGAAGATGTTGTAGAATGAAAGCACGTTTTGTGAAATGTATAACCAGAGTATGTATGTAATTAAATAGTAACAATACAGTGTGGAACTTTTTATTCGGCCATTATACCTACAATGGTAGTAATACAATATTTTTTAAAACTTATTCAAATTAAATAATATTTAAAACACCTTATACACCTAAAACAACACATAGTTAATATAATTTTATATCACGGTAGTACAATATTTTATAATACCTATTCCAAATAAAATAAACTGAATAACACTATGTTAATAACGTCTCTTTAATGTTAAAAACACCTTGCACCCGATGGTTATGCTTCTCAACGTACGCACGTCACGAGAATAAAGACTATTCAGCAGTTTATACATCAAAATGGCGTCATTTTTCTATCCTTGTTTACTCTCACAATTCCAGTAATGGGAATATAGCTCGTGCGCGGTATATAAATTTTAAATATGTGGTTTTCTCCTCTCCTTCTCTTGTCAAAACATTTCTTGACAGGGCAGTTATGCAAATATTTATTTTACGAACTGAAGTTGAATTTCTTTCCTATCAATAATTGGTGACCATGATATTGGGCGGCCGCCTCGTGGCTATATTTGTTTGTTTGTTTCCAATAACACCTGTATAACACGGATTAAATACGTGTTATACACGTAAAATTTTAAATTGGCCAATAAATTGCGCAATAAACAGCTAGGTGTAAAACGGCCCTTATATATACCCATCCTGGAATCCTATGGAATTCATCGCAATTTACTTTTTGAATTTGACAACGCGTCTCTACCAAAGTGTAGGAAAAGGAAGTAGTGTCACTCTCGTCAAGATAAATTTCAGCCGCCATCTCATTTTATACCGTATAATTCATCTGCGTGTAGGTATTTTTTCTATTTTGTGATTTGGAATTTAGATAAGTCTTTTAGAATTTAGCTTGAGTCTGTTTTTGTTTATATGGGAATGATTTTAATTTTAATTCTTGAACTATACATACATTTTTTAAAATTTCGCTCACAATGTACAAAACAAAATGGTAGAAGGTTACCAGAGGTTACTAAAACTTCTACAGCCTCTACTATCCGATTACGACGTTTCTTGTGACTGAATACATTACTAATGGTTTGCAACTTAACTAAGCAGAAAAAAGAGGTTTGTTCGTTGTTGTTACACCAATTTCATTGGTGCATATTTGATCTTTCTCAGGTACGTATAGAACAATGTATCTTCAGAGAAGAAGAGCATGAGCGGGATTTTTGTACACATCTCCGTGCATCATACCCTCTGTAAGTAAGTAAGTATCAGTAATACATTCCCTTTATCTTATTCAAAAAATCCTGTTATCTATGATTCAAAAACTTGTAACTATTTGGGTATTTTAACACATTATCTAACATGTGATACTGTAGTGATTACTCATTATAGCAATAGGATTAATAAGGTAACGGTTAATCGAGAGCAACCGGCTGTTATTTGGGATGCCTGTCATTATCGTCACGTGCTTTCTAGATAAAAAGTGAGGAAAGTGAAGAAAAAGGCATTTTTCAATATACAGGCTGTGGAAAACGACTTTTTAAAAAACTTGTGGATTTGTGGTTGAGCTTATGAACGATAATTCAGAATTCAGAAATTGCTAAAAATAAAACTTTTGTTAAAGTTAAACCTCTTTGAACTAGGCAACTTCTTCTGCGCCTATTCGTAGAAATCGAACAATTCACACAAGTAAATAATAACAATTTTATGTGTTATAACAATAAATACATTAACAATAATAATACAATTTATTTGGTGTAAGTTAAAAGAAAACATATAGCTTCAAGGATATTAAAAATATTAATATTTAAAAATATTAACCCCACGAGCGTTTCCTTTTATGTATTTTTTGTAAAACACTTAATTGATAATTTTATGTCCACTAAATTATTTAACAAGAGAAATAGCTTTTGGGGTACAACGTAATGCTAAACATTAAACCCTTTTTTTTCTTGTTCTAAGGCAACAGTTGTATTATTTACCAGTGCAAATTGAAGAACCAACAGGCCATAATTTGTTCCCTACATGGAGCTATAACACATATCAGTGATAATTTTGCCAAGAAAATTTTATCTATTATTGGTCAATGGTACATACTTATTAATTTTGCAAATACAGAGCCATCCAAATCGGTGATCACAAAAAGAAAAATTCTTACCACATTTTCTCAGACATATCAATATTTACATATTGGAAATACGTAAATTCCAACTAGTGGCGTGCCAGTATTTGAGTACAGAAGGATATGCAGCCCAAATTTTAGATTCGTAACATTGGTTGCATATGTCAAAGGGGTTGGGTCAGATTACATTTTCTGTGTGTATGTAATGTTGCTATTGCATTTATTTGGAAATATTTATAGATATTTATCGTTAAGTTTTATACGATTCTAGCTTTAGTTTATTAGTAACACATTTAATTATAGGTATCTAAATTATTCCGCATAATACTTTTTAGGAACGTTTTCCATTTTTACACAATTTCTTTTCTATTAAAAGTAGTACTGAAAATTGAAATCTTCAGCCTTCATACAAGTATTGATTTACGTTTTAAACATATTTCTGACATTTAACTTAGCATCGCTCTAAGTAATAGTGTTTCTACAGCATATTATTTTTATATAATTATGTCATTTTATGTACTGAAGATTAAAGAAATTAGCACAGGTGAGGAAGGATGGGACATAGAAACGGCTTCTCGTCTACGAAGGAGCAAAGGAGCTACCTGAAAATGGTAGTTATTGGAAGTTAAACGTCGCGGTGGCTGCCTCTTCCAAACCCAGAAGGATAATTTGCTGGCTATCAATAACAGGGCCTGGGTCTGCTTCTCAGGTTTTGCCCCTAGAGTAAACTTTTCGTGGATTTTTTTCTCTTGCTATACAGTTAAATTCCGCGCTTTTAGTGACGCTAGCAACCTCTATGGATTGATACCAGGGCCTGGGTCTGCTTCTCAGGTTTTGCCCCTAGAGTAAACTTTTCGTGGATTTTTTTCTCTTGCTATACAGTTAAATTCCGCGCTTTTAGTGACGCTAGCACCCTCTATGGATTGATACCAGAACCTTCCAAAATCTGTCCCCACCACATTGCACAGGCGTCGCAACTTTTTATCGTTAAGTTAACTATTTCCAGCGTAGAGTCCGTTGCAATAGAGAATGGTACATGTCGTCACCAAAACCTGCGCGAAACTTGACGTCAATTATGCCCCGCTGCCGGCTATCGCTGTCTGTTACTTAGCAACGAGGTATAGGCTACCAATATTCATTCATGACGCACGTGACGTCATGTACCATTTTCTATTGCAACGAACTCTACCTTATCTCTGGTTTTTATAGCCTATGAACATACATTCAAGCGAATAACAGCTGTGATAAAGGAACATGTCAACTTGACAGGTAGCAAATTTTAAATGAGCGCGCGCAATCGCCATATTTTTTGAGTTTGTTCTAGCCAATAGCAGTTAATAAGCAGATTGAAGGCCAGGAATTCTTCCCCTTGAGATCAAAGGTGCCGACGCTGTTTGCCCGTTCTTGTTGAGATGTTCCTTGTTATCGATGTATCAGAATTAAGGATTTGATTCTACGCTTTTTCCATCATCTCTTTATTTTCATATCTTTCTGTTATAGGGATCCATATTGCCGAAGCAAACTACAGTTTTGACTTAACTACAGTTTTTCCCTCGTGGCAACAAATAGATAATACATGAAATATGTTTTATACCTATACCTAGTAAACCAAATTCAAATTTTCCGCAATTATATTCAGTAACTTCAACTTAAAGGTATTCAAATAACTATTAATGTAATTCAAAATCGTAGGTAATTTCATGCTTTAATGTTGAAGTTACTAAAAATAATTGCGGGAAATTTGAATTTGGTTTACTGGGTATTTTTATATTGGGAAAATATTAAATCCATATTTTCTTTTCTCTATACTAGTGTTCAATTTGTTACTATTATTGGCACCAAACAAATCATATTGCAAAGATTTGATGTAAACCTAAAGGCTGCTTTACAGTTCGCAATTTTTTGTATTGCGTGCAATACAAATAGCACATGCGCATTCAATGGATTTCGATCAGCCGTATGCAATTTTATTGGTATTGAACGGATTAGAACTTGTTCTAATATTTCATTGCACGCAATACAAGAAATTGCGAACTGTAAAGCGGCCTTTACAATTATATATTTATATACGAGAGGCATTTACATACCTATACTCTGTGGCATAGAAGTAGTAACACCAAGAAAGGGTAGGGATTTTTGACCAAACTTAGCAGAAACGTTTAACTACTAAAAGGAAGCAATTGATTAAAATTTCACAAGTGCTAATGGCTTATCTGCCAATTTCTTCAGTATCTTTTGACAATCTGGGGCACCAACCTATTATTAATAAAAATTATGTTATATATATACGTAAATATATTGCATTTACCAATATCCTTTTAGTAGAAGCCCTAGATTAATACCTTGGGATACACCGGATGCAACTGAAAAAGGTTCTATGCGTATTCGATATATACGCATTTAATAGAACACTATTTGTTTCCTATTAATTGCATAAGTAGAAATTAAAATTGTTTAATACTTTGCTATTTAAAATTCCTTTCCAATACGTCTTTAAAGTAGATTTTAGTGTTTGAATGGTTAGTAATAATGTGTTTACAATACCAAATTCGAAAACACTAAAGTATACTAAATTGTAGTTTCGCTTTAGCTTTTTTGAGATATCTAAACGGAAATACCTATCCGTAGGTGCTTGGCAGGTATGCGGTATGCATCTACGTTTATCTGCCTTTTTGGAGATACGATAGAATACGGCACTACTTAAAGCGTCTTAAATTATCATGTATGGAACGTAATGTATACGATGTGCTTGCATATCTCCCACACAAATACGTGTTTGAAACGGCTTAATAATATTCTAATGGAGTCATTGTCTGTGATCCAATTGAAATGATTAAAACTTTAAAACACAATGCGCGGCACGAATTCGACAATGTTCGCCGGATTCGGGCAGCGGGGATATCGTTTTTGTACAGTATAGAAGTATTGATCACTGATTCGGAATCTTTGTGCATGCAGTGTTTTTATAAAAATTTGACAATACTATTTAAGGAAGTTCATTTTTTGACTATCATCTAGCGATAAGATTGCGTCACGTCTCGTAGATCAATTAGAATTCCACTTAAATTGTGTTGCTCGTGTACGCGTACTGCATGCTATTTTATGGGCATTACACTCTTTTTTTTTGTTATACTGAGTACCTCATCGCTCCAATTAAATGCGAAACTAAATTCATTTAAGCGAATATTAGTGTAAGTGAATACGGTTAAAACTTTATTCGTTTGTGTAATTCTCATGTGTAATATGATGTCACGTAATAGTACAAAAACACCATTAAGAAAATGCAATATATGGGGCTATTTATATTTAAATCATAATTTCGTAATATATAGAATTCCCTTTGTTTGGATGTTAAACATTTAAGAACATTAAACTATTGAGTCATTATATGAGATCTATAAATTTGGATTCTTTTAATTATTCATTGGAATGTTTATTTGTAACATTATCCGGATTTATATTCGTATAAATTATATAAAAATATATTAGGGCGTAGATTCTACATCCACATCTGTTCACATACAGAGTATTAAATTAATGTTTGTTTATTTCTAATGAAACATATATAAATTAAAAATTTAAAATTGTTTCCCAGATATTTTGACATTTCGCTCCATTCTGTTATGTATTCTCAGAGAAAACATGTTTTGTTATTTGTTGTGTGTTGTGTGTTTATTTATTAACTATATCTAAATGAATTATTACACAAAAATATTTGTAAATGATGTCCTTCTAGTCTGGCATAATTATTAATCGAAAAAATAATATGTTTTTAAAACTTGAATTGTGCAAATTATTTTTTATGAGTTATGTGTAATTTGTATGTTTTTTCAACGTCTTTTTGGGTATCAGCAAATTAAAACATTGTTTAAGTTGGTGTAATCCCTACTGGCAACAAAAATGTACAAAAAATAATACTTTTTTTTTTTTTAAATAGACCTTGCGCCTTAAGGCATAATTAGCCCTCTTTTATAATTGTCGAGTCAAGTAAAACTAGTAAGGCCGTGTCCAGGCGCGAATATATATATGTATAATTGACTATATTTTACACCGGGAACTGTTTGTAACAGGTAAATGTACAAATTATATTTTGATTTTNAACTAATATATATAATATATAAATAATAATAATAATATCAAAACCTTTGTAACAAAGACGGATTAAGACAAGGAGGAAGACTGAACCCAGGTTTATTAATATATTTAAACATAAATACCTATATTATCGCAGATATAATATTATTTGATATTTGAAAGAGTGTTAAAGTCAAATTACATGAAGTATTAATTATAGTCGAGTTTTATTATTAGATTTTATTATTCATAAAATTATTATACCGGCGCATCCACCAACCTAATCAAATGAAAACCATTTCAAATAATTTTAAAAAAATAGAAATCGAGAATATCTAAGCCAAGGATGGGATGCATCTGCCTGCATTTTCCATAATTTTCCTTTCTGTCGATACGGAAATTTAGTTTGAAAAACTCACAGTAAATCACAATATAATGAAAATCGATTACAGTATAATGCGCATTTTCGATTGAACTTTCCACGAGTAATGATGTCTTCTTAAGCTAAGAAGACGTTATGGGCTTAAAACGAAACTTGTTGGAAAACTAATTGGAAGTTTGAATAATTTGGCATATCGACTACATTATTAATAAGTAATGCAATATTTAATACCTGCTTAGAAGTGGAATTTTAATAATTTGACAGAGTTTTGGAGCAACTAATATAAAGATCTCACTAGCATCACTGTAGAGATAGTTGTTACACAGAGTAAAAAATGTTTTTAAATCAAGGAAATATTTCTTTGCCACTGTTTAAGAGAATCATTTATTAACGTCTAACACATTCTTCTTTCAACTGAAAATGATATTATTTAAATGAAAAAGCTACGTATTCACTAAAAGAAATATGCATTAACTGAAAGAAATGATTCCTTTAAATGGTGGCAAAGAAATATGGCAAGCTAATCTGAAAGGATTCGTTTCATCTTTACCCTGCTTACCTTTTAGGAACTAGAAACGTTTCTTACTGAACTGGGGTGCCATTAAAATTAAAAAAGTTTGAACCTTCCTGCGATTACTTTATATTATTAAGAAAAGTAAAATATTTTAATACCACCAAGAGCTTATATTTTGGGCCAGATGCAATAAATTTTCATTCAATATGTTCCTAAACTTCACTTTCATGGTATATAGATTTACTCTAACTTACTGTGGTGGAAAATAATTAAGAAAGGGATACTTCGCTTAAACATAAATACCAACCAAAGGAATATTTTTTGCTGAATTTCAAATAGCTTGGTCAAAGAGGAATAACAGAATAATAAGAAGAGATAAAGTTTGAAGATTAGTTGCTTCTGTCAACCTATTTAGAAGTTGTAGTTGCACAAATAATTATTGTTATGAAGTAAGTTTTTATTGCTATACCATTTGAGGCGTTTTTGTACTTAATCCATTATGCCAAGGATCAAGATTAGTTTTTGGTGACTGATTTTCATTAGTGTATTTGATTGAAGCGATTTCGTTGAAATATCATTTAAGCAAGTAAAAATAAAAAGTGACTTTGATACTCAATGATGAGGTACCTCTTGTACAATTTGCCGATTAACAAAACAATACAGGTTTATTTGTTTCAGCGTTCCAGACCCGTTTCATCGCGAGCTTTTCAAACTTATTACATTTTTGAAAGGCGCTTCTTTTGGGTAGGTGTTAGCTGTGAGGTTTTCTATACCCAGTACTACAAACTTTGTCCCCGCCACAGCACCTTATTGGCACAGTACGTGAGCTAGTGTTTTCCTGGTCCACACTTAAACCGATTAGTTGCCATAAAAGTGAACTCTAAACTGATTTAGAGTTGCATAGGCGTCCCACATGAGGTGTGCACTCAAAGGAAATTAACATTGGCCTAGGTCCCCAGTCACTCAAGCGTGAGGGGAATGAAGCGACGGACGAGCTGACCAGACGAGACTTATTGTGATCTGCTTTGTCTTAGAAGGTGCTCCCTAAGTTTGCCCTCTTAATTTGACCCAACATTTTTGAAAGAAGCTTCTTCTGGGTAGATGTTAGCTGTGGGGTTTTCCATGCCCAGTACTACAAACTGTGTACCCGCCACAGCACGTGAGCTAGTGTTTTCCCTGGTCCACACTTAAACCTATTAGATCCGTAAACGTGGACTCTAAACTGATTTAGAACTGCATAGGTGTCCCACATGAGGTGTGCACTCAAAGAAAATTAACATT
This sequence comes from Protaetia brevitarsis, assembly GCA_004143645.1. Classification (NCBI taxonomy): domain Eukaryota; kingdom Metazoa; phylum Arthropoda; class Insecta; order Coleoptera; family Scarabaeidae; genus Protaetia; species Protaetia brevitarsis. Next base: position 1,271,372 of record RXPK01000057.1, on the reverse strand, counting down.
GGCCTAGATTCCCAGTCACTCAAGCGTGAGGGAAATGAAGCGACGGACGAGCTGGCCAGGCAAGACTCACAGAGGTCTTTCGCGAGAGTTGGTCCTTCTTTTCGCATTACCAAACAGCAAACTATAAAATCCGTCAATGAATGGATACATAATCAGTCCAGGGAGATGTAGCAAAGTCACTGGAACAGAGACAGGCAAAAGAGTTTTTAAAGAAACAGAAGCTTGAATTTACTAAAGGCTACTGAATAAAGATAAGAAGACTGTCAAAATGATAGTAGTTCTGCTGACTGGTCACTGTAGAATAAATAGGCATATGTGCAACATAGGCTCTACTATAATTACAACAGTCTTTCTATCTCTACTCAGATGGTCATTAGAAAATCAGCCTTCTATTATTTTAGGATATCTGTTGTTTGTTTCTGTAGTTCAGACTTTTGCCACCATTCCCTGGGCTCATTATGTATCAATTTATTGATGGACCTTTTAATTTGCAATTTGGTAATGCGAAAATAAGGGTCTGTCGAGTGATTGAACCCACGCCAATGTTAATTTTCTTTGTGCGCCCACCTTATTTAAGGAGCTTACACAGTCCCAAACCAGCTTAGAGTCAACACTTATGGAACTAATCGCGTTAAGTATTGACTGGCTGTCAGAGCATTGCTCTGGCGCAATAATGAATTGTGGCAACCTCAGCCTGGAGCACCGTAGCCTCTTTGCTGAAGCTTGTCGAAAGAACCTGTTTGGGCTGCTTTCCATATATTCTGGTTCCTACGCCATAGTCAGTTTTAGAGCCATTTCTATGGCGAGTCCGCTTTTACTGGAGTGCCTTTCTTCCAGTCCTTATCTGGTATAATAACCTGAATTTTCTACTTAAATTGAATTCTGAATCATTGCATCACTTGCCATTCGCACAATTTCTATATTGTTTTCTAAACGCTTTCTACATGTAATATTTATACGTAAAAGTTATTTTATATCACCTAGGTCACGACAGATTCTGGAAAAGTCTACAGATAACGTAAACGTATGTTCGCTTATCTAAGCATTTCGATATATCTCACGCTGAACTTCCCCTACATGCATCAACTTAAATCCAAGTGATTGCGAGAATCGCAGGTAATATATTTGCTCTGGGATTTTTATCTGAATATCCGCACATTGAATGAATACCTCTAATAAATCGCGCATATCAAATATATTTCGAAAAGGTTATCTGCATCAACTTCCATATCTTAAAAATCTAGGAAAGTGGGATTTAAGCGTATCTCTAATTGTTTTTAGTGAGCAAACGACTTACCTACATTTGTTCAAAAGTAAATGACGCCTGACTTTTGCAGAAGTTAAGTGTCACTTATACTATCATAATGATCGCTAATTGCGAGGTAAATTATATTTCTGAGAACTTGGCAACTATAATGAGGGAAATGCAACTAAGATTCGTAGGCAGGAAAGTCCGCGAGTCTTTGTAACTCATTAGTAAGTTCCTACCTTAATAAGAGATTCCTGGAGACAAATGTGATTACAGATAAGATTTTGCTACAATTAAGTTTTACCCGGTTAAGATTACTCAAGAAATGCGAGTTTTCTACGTCCGCTTTTTGTTTATCATAACGTAATTATAAAATGACTTTCTGTAATGATTAGTGCTTTTCTTATAATTAATTATGTATGAACTTTTGTATCTTCCGGTGCTTAAGTGTTCTACAACTTGATTCCGTGTGTTTGTAAGAATTGTTGCGCCAGGGAAATATTAACCACACTCGAACAAATAATCCGTGGAATTGCCTGAAATATGTATTTGCTTCAACAAGGACTAAATTAAAATATTTTGGGGAAATTATGTTAAGGAAAATGGTGAAAATGTTATTCAATATGGGAAAATGCCCTATATATTTGTGATTCTAATTCGTCATTCGATAAAACGAATCTGAGTAAATGAATGCGTAAGTTCGCGCTTTAAATAAATAATAATAATAAAGTAAACTATTAAAATAAATTACCAAATTCAGATGTATCTACAACTTAGTATTAATTAAAAGTGAATCTCGCGATACCAAATTGACGTATTAACTTGTATGTCTAACAAAAGAACAGAAATTGTGTGAGTGCAGCTGTTGGCCGACACTCTAACGTAGTAAATGAGAATCAAAAGCCACACCTACGCACTACTGGCAGTCGTAGGCCAACGCTAAATGTAACAAACGATTAATGGATATAAAGCTAGGTACAGCCGTTGGCCGACGCTCTAACGTCAAAAACTTAAATCACTCGAGGTACAGTCGTGGGCCGACACTCTAACGCAACGAAATGGGAAGCGGAAGCTACAAAAGGTACAGCTCTGGGCCGGCGCTCCAGTGCAACTCATAGCATAGCGGCATTGCGAGAAGCTGTTCCCAATCTCAAAACTTTGTTCGATATCTTAAGAAAAGAGAAAAAACCAGGCAATTCTTAATTTACAGAATCAGTTCAAAGATCTCCTTAATCTAAACCGTACTCACCTTAATTAATTTGACATATCAATTAGAAATTTTGTAAAAACTTCAAACAACCTCAGAAATCTCTCCGACTGAATAGGATTTAAACTTGAATTTTGCATCTAAAACTGAATATCAGAAACCAATAAATATACCCATTATAAGCACATCATGTACCATTTTAACCTGTAAAAAAGAAAGCGAAAGTAATCTGAAAGATCAACGCAGACACACAAATTTTAACTACGAATCAATTTTTAGACAACAATTTTCAGTTGCGTGTATGGACACTGTTGAAAATTTTATACACTTTTTTTGACTAATTTAATAGTCAGGAGAGGCCACACTGTTTTCGTGTTATTTTTGTCGAGAACTATAGAAGTTTAAATTTGACGAACAAAGATAGAGAAGTATTGTCTATTGCTAAGGGTTATTTTGTCCAACTACACGTGGAATTATGATATACTTCTAGTCACATTTATTTGATCTAGACTAGACAAATTTACTAGCTGTTTAACTAAATGAATGCGATCTATTGGATGATTTAACACCGTTTTCATAAACACAACGTCTTTTAATATGCAACTCCTATTTCTTAGTGCTACAATATTCTCTCTTTAAGACGTTTCTCAATTATAAATATAACAGAACCACTCATTCAAAAGTTTTAGTTTTCAACTAAACGTACTAATTTTAAAATGATTTTTTGAGAACCATTATAAATTAAGTGAATGTTTATGCTATTTGATTCAAATCTGAACTAATTACGTAAATAGTTGTTCCCAATACATCTTTAGGATGTTGAAATTTTTTATGCCCACTGGAATTAACGTTTAATAACACAAGGTTACACTTTGCAGGTCAGTCACATTTGGTGGTTTGTTTGGATATGTAATACGCAGAAACAACTCGAAAACAGATACCGTGCAATGCAGGTGGTGCGTATAATGCAATACTGTATTAGATTAGGTGGGGTTTCTATATTTCTATCCGAGGGAAAAATTCTGATTGGTTGATGCTTCTGAATGTCTAAAGAAAATAGTGAATCCTCATATCTGAACAAAGAATTCACACCAAATTCTAGTAATTTCTGTTCTACTAAACACATGTAGCCAATTCGTCTGGCAAAGTTTGTAAAAATCAACACTAAAATATTTGACTAGCGCAAAATTAACGCCAACACCGTAATATTTTCAACAGTGTACCTCAAAAGAGTTCTGACATCACAAGGAATACAATTCCACAAAATTTTATCAATTATTTTCAAATCCCGGTAGTGGCGCTCTCATGGCGTTTACTTGTGACCTCTAAAACAATGCCAATTGTATTAGATCATACCATGAATAAAAAAACATCGTACAACATTATCAACACCTACTAATACATTTGGAGCATTTACAATAATTGGAGTGGTAGCTACATTCTAATACTTGCGATACTTATTTTTACTTTATTTCATAATATTTGAAAACATTCTACGTACAAACAATAAAACAACACAACGTATTCTAACCTCTATTGAGGTTATGACGCTTATCTACCGAGATGAATCTCTTAAGCAAATCAACTAGCAATTTATCTGGTAGATGCAGTACATATATGATGCATAAAATTCCTACAATTATATTATTAAACGATTTCTGTGGGTACATAGCGATATTGAGCATTCTAATTATCTTATAAATGCCATGACATGTTCAAAGTTTTGCTTACCTCGTAGTTACCACAAAAACTAAAACACACTCCGCAACAATTAATTACACAGTTAACCCTAATCTGCTCTAATCGTATACTATTATAAACTATAACATGTAACGGACAAACGAATGAAAAGGTTGATGATACGCACATGCGCGTATGCATTCTATGTACCTAATTCACAGACGCATAAACAATTCTAAATCATATAACACCGGCACCGTAATGAATAGAGGTGTTGTGTTGATGTTCCCAACTTACAAATATTACAAATAATATAATACAAAACGCAGATATATTAATAGAAAGATACAGCGCTCAACTTAGATACTAATTAAATCATATTAGATATATATTATCTAATTCAATCTTTAAACTATCATTTTAAATAGGTACATACCTACTTAATATTTATGCATATTTTACCCATTTTATATTATTCGTCCTACGCACCAAGTGTACAAAAGCAAAAATTCAATCTTTTTTTATTATGAAATAAATATTTACAGAAATACAAAGCAAAATATTCTTGCAGAGTTATGAAAATATATTGAGAAAACATTTGCAATAAAATATTATAATGCTACATAACATATATATTTTTTAAATGTTTTCCTAATATATTTTATGCATATTATATTAATATAACTAATATTCAAGAAAGATTTAATATTTTTTAAATATTTATAAAATATGAAATAAATATAGTTGGTCACTGGGGTTGCATCATGTCATTCCGAGTATCGGTTGCTCCAGAACTTGCCCGTGGTGTATTGTATACGCATTCGGATAACATCGACTGACTCTAGGCGGCCGAACATACTGTATAATGATTATAATTTTATTTTATTAAAGAAGAAATCCTAAGTAATTGTTAAGAAATTAAAACACATAATTATTTTCAATACAAGCTCCATACAATTGAAGACAGTCACTTCAGTTTTATTCTAAGGGTATTTATATAATTTAAAACAAAGTTTCCATTCTTATTAGAGAGAAATATTCAGATTTTGTTTGCTCAAAAACTTTCTTTTAATCCTCGAGAGGAATAAAAATCACTAGAAGCGGAGCGGATCGATTCTCTACCAATTCGAAATTTGCATTGTAAATTACATTTAAGATTTTTATGGAGTGGGCGCATTCTCCTAATAAAAGCCGAGTATCAAATTTTTTTCTTCTTCATTTTTCTTTCGTAATTAAGATACCAGAAACAAAAGAAACTCTTAACGAAAGATTAGCTTATCTTCAACGTGATATTACCTAAATATCGTCAATTATTTGAGCATACCTATAGTGAAGGTAGATTGTTTTGGAATAAGGCCATTTTACACCTTGTTGGTATAGAATCACTAAAAGCCAGTTGTAAATTAACGCATTACTTTCAACGGGTTAGGCATCACGTTATTTATGATGGCTATAATTTGCATATCTGCCCCAAAAAAATTGATCTCTAACCGAATATCCGAGTTTGGAATATAAGTTATATTTCACCAAGTTGATAGCAGGATATTGCGCATAAATATTGCAGGATAACACACCTTCAGCGTATTTAAAAATTTACGGCTTGTTTTTAATTTTTAAGCGGTTGACCTGGTAGCGGATATAACTTTTATATGTATAAATTATATTGAAAAAAAATGCGTGGGCGTTCGTGTTTGGTGGAAAAAGGGAAATGTTTTTTTTTTGGAGACTTTTTAGTTGAAAGTAACGTCCTCAGCTTTTTAAATAATTTAACATTTTTCATTCTGGTATGAGGGTTAACAAAAAGTACGAGTATATTTTTTATATTGATTTTTACTTGAAAAAGCTTTTGCAAAAAACGAAACGTCGTTGAAACATATTCCATGTTTTTCTTAAGACTTACAAACCGAGAAAACGAAAACAAATAAATTGTTATATACAATACATATAGTTAAATTAAAAAAAAAGTTAACATATGTATGACTAAATAGCCATTTACAATAGATACTAAGAATTATTATCTATACATCGTTCAGATTAAAGTTGACAATGCGATTTCAGGCTGGCATAACCTCCTAGACTTTCTTATTTTAAAATGGTTACGGTTAATATTATGACTGCCACCTAAAAAGCGCAAAATCGGGCTTCTGCATCAAATTTCAAAAAAATTACTAAAATTGGTAAGATTCATTCTTGAATTTATCCAAAATGAACACAAATATTAATCATTTACCCTACAATTTATATTTACTGTTGTGTACTGATTGAAATAAATGAACTTGCAAAATGAAACTAACAAGAGAAAAGAAAATAAAATTAGCTAGCTCAACGGATATAATTAAATTGAACAAAAGAACAATTAATCTCAGAGTTACCCTCGCGAATTAAAACTTGAATCTAACCACGAAAAGTAAATTGTGAGTGAATGAAATCTGACTTTCTTAAATACCCCAAAAATTGAAAAGGTTTAATTACAAATAAAAGAACAGAATTTTTAACCCAACGAAGATGCTAAATAACAATCAACATTTTATTTTATAAAAATGGGTAAAATTACAAAATGGCAAGAAAAAAACCGTGAACTGAAGGTGCTGGCTAAAAATAAAAAACTGCACGTGATTCTAAATTACAATAGGACAATACTATTTCCTATGCAAAGCAAAAGATTTGTTTGTTCAGGAAGATAATCCTAAATATACCAATTCAAATTCAATCCCTGTGGTTTCAAATTAACACAAACTAAATTAAGCGTGGACAAATTCTAGTAACTCTTGAAACTATAATGAGAGAATTTAAACTGAAAATATATCTTCCCCGAACAAAAATAATAAACGATCTTATATCTATAATGTGCACACATCAATATAATAACAATTATTATAATGCGAATTCTTTGATGGACCAAATAAAAGACAATTTATGCGAATTAAATAACTATATCAAAATGAAATACAAAATGGCGAACAATGATTCACAAAATACATCTACTCACGTAAAAGTCAACCAAGGAACTGCCTGACAAAATTCTACAGCGCAGTCGTAACAAAACGAACAACGCAAACGCACAAATCACCGACAAAATCTAAGCAACTTAAAATACACACAGCGGTAACGCGGGTAAACTAAACCACAGCAGTACGTAATCTCATCTGTGACAAATACATATTAACTTCTAAATAAGAAGCTGTAATAGATACTACATACTAAATCATAATTCCGATATACTTACACTTTTGGTTAGAATCTATTTGTATTTATATTTGGGAAATATAATATAATATATACTGCTGTGTTTCATAAGAGGGAAACCACCAACCATATTGAAATGTAATTACTATTTTATGTACACACCTGTTTGTAAGTCCAGTATAATTTGGATTAAATCGTATTAGTAGTCATGGAAATTGAATATAACTTATCGTCTGACAACTGTACGATAGCCTGGTATCCTAGGTATCTATTTTAATTGAATGGGGAGTGTAATTCGTTGAAAGAAAATGTATGAAAATCCTTGGTTACGTGTGGGTTGTTGATAAAAAGTCTTAGAAAAAGCTGTGTCATTTCTCATCAAATATAAATCAATTAAACCATATTGCGGGGGTATATCTGGTATCGAAGGGGATAAATTCACAAATTTTGTGTTTACTATATCTGGGTATTTGTTCTACATGGGAGTGTGCATGTGTTTGCTGTTCCGAGTGTAATCATACATCCTGATATAACGAAGGAGGTGAATATACGAGCGAATCTGGATTGTCACTACAAGGAAATCACATTCGGAGGTACTCTGGCATTTGTATAACCCGGAAAACGAGATATCTGGTCAAAACATTGTTTAAATTTCTATATAAATGAATTTATAACGTTTATAATATTTTGAGGTTATTATTATTATTTCGTATGAGTTTAAAATTCTGAACTTTATAAGTTGGCAAACGTGGTTGGTGGTTTTCTATTCTCTTATGATAGCGCGGGATATTTTAAAAGTTCCTTTTTGAATTAAAAAATCTAAATTATACTGGATAATTGATAATACTTGTTTAAATATCCCAAATAACTATACTCACCTTGAGTAAGAGTTCTCATTCTATTTATTTGTTTCTGATATAAACTTATTAATAAATTATACATGTTATTAATGATTGCACTGTTTTATTAATAGAATTGTATTGTGTCTATCATTGTAGGAAGGTATCTGCAAAGAAAAGGCAGACTTAATTAGAGAGTTATTTATTTATTTTCCTTTCCGTAAAAAAACATTAGCCGGGAGAATCACAATAATACTTACTTTTGAAAACACGCTACGGTTACGTTGCACCTATCTGATTATAAGTTAGTATGCCTTTCAAAGTTCTACGTTAAATTTTAAGAACAATTGATAATTACGTGTACAAATATCTGGAAATGCGTATTTATAAAACTGACTTACCTAATTCTTTTATAGCACCTAATGAGTCCCCCAACCAGCGATCAAGAATGAACACGCTTACGCGAAACCTACGATTGTTTACCACGTGATATCATTGAGCCAATAATAAGTTTGACAAACGAATAGAATTACCTACGTGCGCAGATAAATAACCCAATAACCAATCATATTGCGGCGTATGAATTTCGTATTTTCCATGATATCTATAATTTTACCCGAAAATTCAAGTAAAAACAAATAAATGTAAAATATCCTCATATTTTGTACAGTAAAATTAATAGTTCACTAGTAAAATTACTTTTAAAGTGCGCTAAAATCCCAAAAAAAAATGTCAATTTTTCAACTTTTAAATAAATTTTGATAGTAAACATAAAATTGTACATATTTTTTCCTGTATTCTCCTTTTGAATTTTTGTCACATCTTAAACTTAGATGAAAAAGCTATAAATTTTACCGAAATCTCTTTTTCTACGTTAAATATCCTAGAAAAATCATGTAAAACAAATTTCACAACGTTTGGGAAATTCACAACGTTATTACATGTAACATTCCTGATTTTCCATGGCAAAATAACTGTAATTTTTTACAGTGTATATACCAAAAGTGATAGGGAGCTGAAAATATTATCTTTAAATAGATCATAGTCGGCCATGACTATTCCGCAAGCTTCAAACTCAAATTCCTACTAGAAGTTCGAAAGAATCTAATGACTCAGTTCGATGGGACACCCTGTATAACTGTTAGTGGAGAAGAAAGTACTGTATTCTACTATGATTTAAAAAGGGAATGTTACTATTTTACTTAGGTATATTTTAAAACTTATTAGATATAATAGAAAAAGGATATAATAGAAAAAGGATATAATATGTAGCAGCAGACAGCTAGACGATGTCCAGGTGATGTAGGTAATCTCTGCATTTGGCAGGTCCTTCAAGGCATTTTCCTTTAGAATTTTCCCTCCAGGAAGCAAGATGATCAGCAGTGATACACCTACACATCGAAAATGAATATTAGAATTTGTATAGTATTTTATTACAATAGCTATTGACAGATCAAATTTGGGATCCACCTTTAATTCGAGTGAACAGTTTTATTATTTTTACTGTGTTTTTTATTTCATTAAATTTCTGTTTAATAATGTTTTTATATGCATTGGCAGACCAATTGCTTTGATATGTCAACTGAAAGACAGGGTAAAATTGCTGGAAATTGAGTTCTGTAACAATTTTATGTGTATAAATGGTTGCCTACCTTTTAGGCACAGTAATGAATTTTTAAGATTATTAATTTTATATAGTAATAAGCGTTTAAAAATTTCAAATGTATTTTTCTCATAATTCAGAGACTCATACCTTTGTTATATAAAAAATGTAAGGTGATTCCAGATTTTGTAATTTTATTTATTTTCACTTCGTTGAAACATACGATTGTTCTTGCGATCACATGGCCATTCTCATAAGTAAAACAATGGAGGTTCCTCATTTCGGTTATATTAACGGAATTTGACAGACAGTTGGACTCCTTGCTTGAAGACAATCGCTTTCAAGTCAGTTAAAACATTCTCAATTGGAACCATTCACTAACCGAGCCTTGTTCGAGGCAGACGTATTTCAGTTTGTTCTCGTAAAAATTTAACGGCTATTTCGATAAAATCCAAATTTATTCCAAATTTCAACCTAAAAAAATAATTGTTAATTGTTAAACAAAGTTTATCACATAAATTTTATTCCAAATTACACACGATTTTTGGGTAATTTTTCTTCAACGACGATTTTTCCGAGTAATGTTCCTGTCCTGAGCGACCCATCCTCTCTGACCTGATGTATCTACGAGGTACGAGGGCCCATATCCGACCTGAACAGTCCTGACCACCGATGATCGCAGAATTCGGCCCTGTAAAAAGATACTCCTCGTCAAATCTACCTAAAAAAAATAAACGTATTATTTCAATTCTAATCTAAATTAAATTGTACTTATAAGAAATTTTATTTTAATCCGTTCTGCAAAATTTGAGGTTAGAAAATCGTTTGTAACATAGCTAAGCGGTCTCCAGTTACTTTGGGGAAATTTGTGTAATTAGGTTTATAAGTATTTATTATGTTTTTACGTTACGAACCAATATCCAGTGATTTACCATCAAGGTTGGCTACTCTGTTTCACACGTTTATTTAAAACTAGCTTAACTCCATTTGAACGGTCAGAAAACGCGGGATTTTTAAAATTTATTTCAAACGTATTTAAGTACGAAACTATGAATTTGAATTGCAAAAGGTGGAATTACTTAATGAAACCTTAGTGTTATTAATTAAACGGACTCACGACTTACTGAGATAATTATCCATAGATTTATGTCTGATATTAAACAAGTCACATTTTGAATTTTTTTTAATTAATAAAAATCACTTTTATCCACTATTAAATGTTTTAATTTTACTTAATAGTTTGAATCTATTAAGGCACGACATTATCATGCCTATGAGATCATTTAAACTGGTCTTTAACATTAAATTTGAGGGAGGGACAATTGACAACATCATCCTACCACATCTCTATGCGTACTGAGTTAATATATAAGAAAGTAACGAGCTATTCAATATTTTTTTTATGTCACCGCCCCTCGATCGGAAATTTCTCGCCCTGCATGCCATCTGGCTGGTGAGACAGAACACTTCTAAATCAAAATTATAAAAAACAGATGACACTGGTATATATAAACTTGATTTTTTCTAATTCAATTAATGTATTTTTTTAAATTTAATTTTTTTAATCCGGACTGTAGTGCCTACTGTGTCAGCGTAAAATAATTCTTAGTGGTTTGTAACGTACAGAAAAAATAAAATTATTAAATTTTGATAATTAAATAAACAAAAACCACAAAATCAAATGTTTCGAAAATCTACGGAAATTACAAACTGCTTACACGAGCCGATTAAAAATATCGCCTAAGGTAATTTAAAAATTGCGAACTTATAAAGAAAGAGAAAACCATTACTTCAACGTTTAACTAAAATGCTGTAGCGATTTTCTTTTTCGTTTATTCCTTTTAAACTACTTAAAAGAGTTTTACTTTAATCGAAACGGCGCAATCTTCCACGCAAAGTTTTAATTCCAATTACCTCAAAGACACGAATATTTTACCTGTAAAAAAAAGCAAGACGTAATTAAAATCTGCACTTCTAAATTCTCACTGCAATATAATTTACAGTAAGTAGAGCGTCTTTCACCTATATCTGCGAAGTTATAAATACGTAACGTTTCAATTTATTAGAATAGATAATATAAACACCTAAAAGTACTGCAAGCACCGAGCAGTAATGATAAGCAAAGGAAAATTAAACGCAATAATCCATAGGAAATTCAATGCACGAAACTCCGCGAAGTTCTTTCTAACATGATGTTCCTTTAAGTTGCTTCTCAATAAGCAAAAGCGGACTTAACTAACTCCGGACTGTCCGTATAACTCGTCCAAAGTAATTAAACTTTCCAGAGGAGTAGAAATATTAAACGTAAAAGCGCTAGTACTTTTGCCTTCGTAGCTATTGAGAATTATGCGAGCGCAGCTAATTACGAAGCCTTTCGTCGCATATCGTAATGTTCAATTTCATTCGAATATAGAAGATGGCGATTAAAATTTAACCGAGCGTGCTCTTTCGATAAAATTCCTTGTTAGCATTAAACGAAAATAAATGTCTTCAGAATGCACTTTCGTGGGGCTTTACTACTTTCTTGCTGTTTATATTAGTTAGTTGGTTGCAGTTTCGATACAGGGTGACTGGTACTTAAACCTACATATTAAATGACATCGTAGCACACACTGTTGAAAATTTTAACACTTTTTTGACTAATTTAATAGTCAGGAGAGGTCCACACTCTTTTCGTGTTATTTTGTCGAGAACTATAGAAGTTTAAATTTGCCGAGCAAAGATAGTCAAGTATTATCTATTGCTAAGGGGTTATTTTGTCCAACTGACACGTGGAATTATAAAATACTTCTAGTCACATTTTATTTGATCTAGACTAGACAAATTTACTAGCTGTTTAACTAAATGAATGCGATCTATTGGATGATTTAACACCATTTTCTAAACACAACGTCTTTTTAATATGCAACTCCTATTTCTTAGTGCTATAATATTCTCTCTTTAAGACGTTTTCTCAATTATAAATATGCAAAACCACTCATTCACAAGTTTTGGTTTCAACTAAACGTACCAATTTTAAAAATGATTTTGAGAACCATTATAAATTAAGTGAATGTTTATAGTATTGATTCAAGTCTAAAACTATTTGCGTAAATAGATGTTCCAATACATCTTTAAGATGTTGAATTTTTTATGCCCACTGGAATTAACGTTTAATAACACGAGGTTACACTTCGCAGTCAGTCACATTTGGTGGTTTGTTTGGATATGTTAATACGGAGAATCAAACACAAAAACAGATACACGTGCAATGCAGGTGGTGCGTATAATGCAATACTGTATTAGAATAGGTAGGGTTTCTATATTTCTATCCGAGGGCAAAATTCTGATTGGTTGACGCTTCTGAATGTCTAGAAAAACTGTCAATCCTCATATCTGAACAAAGAATTCACACGAAATTCTAGTCATTTCTGTTCTATTAAATACGCGTAGTCAACTCGTCTGGCAAAGTTTGGAAAAATCAACACTAACATATTTGACTAGCGCAAAATTAACGCCAACACCGTAATATTTTCAATAGTGCAGCTCATTTACAATAGATTTAGCCAAATTTGCCTAATACAAAAATCGATAGTTTTCCAAATATTATTTTTTTTGCATTTTCTTCAAGGTTTACCACTCACTCGTACCAATATTTCAAATTAAAGAAAACAATACAGCTTTGTTTCAATTTTTCAGTGTTCCTAATTAAAAGACACATTAACACACATTATGTATCAAGAATTATGCCAAATAGTCCAAGATAATAAAAATTGAAAAGGTAAAACTTGCGCTTGCGAAGAAAATTTTGAATAATTTTTGCAAAGATACGAACGTATTAATTCGAATATAGTATCCCACATAGTGAAGATGGACATTGCTTGCCGAGGACGTTTTGCAAACTGATGAGTTTAAATTTGATAGAGAGGGTATCATTTGAACTGTCTCTATACGTACCAAGGTATTTCATCAAGTATACCCCACCTAAAAAAAGAAAATAATTAGTTTTAATTTAATTTTACCCAGTAAATTATATCTTAACTTATGTCGGGATACGTTACATTTTGGGGTAAGTTTGTATAAACCGCGATTATATTTATTTGTATTAGGAATTTTAATTTAGTAGTTGTTGACATAAAATCGACACTAAACACTAATATGGTCTATCACAGGATTTTTTACAGGTTTGTTCGCTGTGCAATCAGAAACTATCCACAACTGAACGACGCATGCGTAATAACAGCTATGCGTTCGCAGTGCAACAATTTCGTATTTGGACCGTTGGTAATTTAAAATTTTGTGTTCGCACAGTATCAAATTGTAGTCAGTGACAGTTTTGGTGATTTAATCCAGAAAGTTCACCGGATTTCTTGTGGATTTTTAAATTCGCTCATGCGCCATAAACGAGAGAGATGCACGCGCCGTTGCTCCGCCGGCTGACATATAAATTCCAATTTGCTGGACACAGATGGCCAGTAGTGTCGGTTTTGGATGTGTTCGCAGAGCAAATTATCAAGTTAATTTCAAACTACAATCCCTTTTTGAATCATGCGCACTGGAAAAACCGAAATAGTTTCCAATTAAGTTCTGATTCGCACAGCGAACAAAGCTATCGATAACCCACATATTTGAATATTTCCTTGCAGATTGAGTTTGGCCGTTGATTGATAGATGACTCTGATTATCAAATATTTATCGAATAATTTTTGATTTCTATAATCATATTTATTAAAGTGCCAGACAAGTTTAAATAGGTACTTTAGTTGAAATAAATTACGCACCTGAGATCTGAGAGTCTCTAATTAAATAAAATAGATGATTACTAGATATTTAAATAAAGATATATATGTTTGTTTTGTTTTAAAATTTTCCAATTTTAAACAATCCGAGAAGCGGTTTTGGGGGCGCGTTCTTTAGGTAAGATATAACCCTACCTAATAGCCTATCTATTCGTTATCAATGAGCTGAAAAGCTAATTTGACAGCTAATTTAGTGCTCTCACAAGTGTCCCATGCCACCTAGCAAGTACACTGAGAGAAATATCCTTTTCATTTAAAAGGAATTGTATTGAACCAAAAGTTTTTGCGTTTTCTATATGGCCAGCATGATTTGATGTTTCCTTGAAAAGGAATATTATTTTAAATTCACGCATTTCTTCGGAAATAATATATTTTTCGTTGAAACAGTTTATTCTTTTAAGTAAAAGATGATAGTTGATTCTACTTGAAAACTATGCAAATTGGCAGAAAACCGTAAGCATTTTGATTCAAGAGATTTTTTCCTTTTCTTAAGAAAGAACTTAACAAAATGCCGTGATCATTTTTAATCGAAATGAAAATGGATTATCTCCAAAAACCCATGCACTAAGGAGGAATTTGCCGTTAGAATGTTATAAATCCTAGTAGTATTGGGAGTTGGTCGCAGTGACCACCTAGCACTCTAGTGTGTCGTTAAAGAAATCGTCCTTTCAATAGTGATGACTCCTATGAGATGTTATTTTGGTAAATATACCAAATTAGTATGTTACGATCGTAGTTTCCAGCCTATTTTGTGCAAAATGTTATCTGTTACTGGAATGAAATACGAGATGCGCCATTTATGCAACAATTTCTCTACTACACATAAGTATCTGCTCATCTGCTGTACTATATGGTTGGAAAACTGCTATACGAAAATAAGATATTTATTTTTACTTCCATGTAAATATTTAGTTAAATTAATAAATACTGCGCTAGCTTCAAATAAATCTACTAACCGAATTATTTGTTTGACTGAATACAGGAATATTTTTAATATTCCTAAATCAAGTAATAATTTGGTAACTGTAACCAAATGCATGAAAAATTGTTGTAAACAACAAGATCGTTTTTCCCGTGTATTATAGTTGTAAAACCTTCAAACACTATATACTGCTTAAATAAAGTTCCTTGGCTTATAAGCAAATCAGCATTAACTGAAAAGATTCCAATTGTCTCTAAAATTCCTTTAACCTCGAGCGAAAAATATTCACTTTTGTTCATTATTGTTTGTGTATCTGAGACTTATGCACGTGGGAACATGAATAAAACTAAAATACTGCCGTGTAAAAAAGCACTCAGCTTGAATACAGGTGCTTGCATTTTTCGTTAAAAGGCAAAAGTTTTAAATCAATGTATACATGCGTGTGCACGCAAATAAACCAAAACACCCGGCTTTTTTTTATTTAAAATACTGTTTATAATTCAATAATACTTAAAAGAAACTAAAATATGTTGTTAAATATGTACATAATAATAACAATGTAATATGTAATGTGTATTGTCTTACTTAAACAGAAGTTATACAGACATTATAAAATATTAATCAAAACTACCGTGCATTCCATTTAATTACGGTTACTTTTCGTCGAAAAGCATGCACTTAAGAAGAAAATAGTCTTGCGGCAAATCAGCACGCTACTTTCAATTAAAATAAACAGTTTTCTGAGAAAAGATATTCTTTTCGTTGAACATGATAAAAACCAAAAGTTACAAAACTTTTCAAACAAATACTAAATGAATAATTTTGACCACGCTTATTCCAATTGTTTACGTGCTTAAATAACTGACATCAATAAGCTAGTAAATTCGCATTTGATGGCAAATAAATTAGAAAATGCATGCGTATGAATAATCGCGTTGAGCGTGACTTTTAATTCGCCAAATTTGTGCTGCAAATCTGGTATTGACGCAAAATACGAGGTTTATCAAGGAAGAAAATGGTCGGGAACCAATTTCTTTATGCGAAAGAAAAGTTTCGAATGATTACATATTTACATGTGTTTTGTTTGTGAAATTAGTATTGTTAAAAGAAAAAAAGTTTGAAAATGTAATTCTGTAATTCTCTTTTGGGCCAATAAAAAATTAATTAGCGGTTTGACGTTCACCTACTGCACAATCTGTGTCTCCACTGTAGGTTAATGTGGCAAATTTTCAATTGTGACATTAAGTTTAATTAAAATTATGTGTATAGTGCGTGTCGTTTTTAGAAACATATTATCCCTAAAATCTAGATTTGTTGGAAAAATGTTCCACAAACATAATAACATCAATAAGTGGTAAATTTTGATCAGTAACTATTTCAAATTCAGGATCTAATGTAAGTTGTCTGTGTAAAATGACGTATTTGAATTGTATAAATCCTATCACAGCAATAGTCTTATAAAACTAACTTTAGCATTTTTAGAAAGTGCTTCCCTAATACTTAATAATTGCCCAATTATTAAATAATCATACTAAATGTCACTTAATCACTACCAAAAGCCATTAAATGATACCTTACATATGTGACACTGGACGAACGCAAAAATCGTCAATTTCTTATTGGGCAAAACAGTTGTGACGTTTTAGGACATCATTTGAAATTTATCATTTTTTACGTTGCTTTTACTCAGAAGTATAAAACTCAAATGTTGAATTGTTTTGCGACATCCCTCGTCGGATAACACAAAAACGAAGTACAGTAAGTCGTTTTTTGTATAACTTGTTGAAGGACCCGACCCTAATGCAATTCACGCAAGGTCAGCCGGAAGTTACACAAAATTCATTTGAAGGCCGACACTACAGTGCAACAAGCGGAAAACGGTAAGTTATAAGAGATTAGGTGTGGGCCGACGCTATAGTACAACAAACAGAGAGTGAAGATCGCTGAATATCTATTGCTTCTCTATTGCTATCTATTGCTGCGCAACTTCTTTTGCATAACTGCTGGCTGTTGCTTCTGGCTACAGTAATTCTGTTTTTAGATTTTATGTTCTGTTAGGCAAATATATTATTTTTATTATTATATTCTAAGACATTTACGCCTTAAGGGGGCGTACAAACATAAAAAAATTCGTTTCTGTCAAATAGGTGCGAAATTAACAAGTAGATGGCGCAGCCTGTTTCAAAATTGTTTGGGCGAAAAATAATATATACATTCGTATATTTGTGATGTAAACACATGGGATGTATCACGTGGTCAAGTCGAGTGAATCACAAGGTCGGGTGCTATTTTTAGTCATTTTGTGTATATGAGAGAGAAATTCCCTTTTTAGAGGGTAGCTAGAGGAAAAAAGTTTTGTTTTAGAGGGAATTATTACATGAAATATTACTATTATTATTATTATTGAATCAATAGAAATTAAAAAAAAAACTTTATTTTTATTGTTTCTTTTTTGTATTTTGTTTTTTGTATCGGTACACTTATTTCAATTTATTAAAAAAAGTTGATAAATTTGTATTTACCGCCTAAAAAGCAGGAAATTTTCGTGTCGGCGCGACGCCGGGAATTGCCGATGAATGCAAGACGTATGAAATTCGTATGTCATTTTTGAACATAAACAGTTAAACATAACAGCGTGAAATGGAATCAGAGTAATTTTTTTTTTTTTTGGTAGGGAGAATTGAGAGTGCTCGAGACTTATCTGCGCTTGCCTATTTACTAGATTATTTATTTGTTTTATAGAAAATGCGCTGTTGTAGGATATATCGATGAGAATACGTGGCAAATGTCCATGTTGGTTATATTATCTCTATTACCAAAATGAAATAATTCTAGGAAAAACTTGAAGTGAGCCCAGCCGCTCTGAGGATCGCACTGTTGTGTAAGTCTAATCAAAAATAATACATGGAAAGGTGTTAACTATTTCAACAAAATAAGTTAGTTGCAACAATTATTATTATAGCTATTATTGCTAGAAAAGGTCAATCTTTTCGTGATATCGACGTGTTTTGTGCAGTGACATAACCTAAAAATGGCATCTTAAGAAATAAGAAAATGTAGTCTGCAAAGAAAAATATATATTCCACGTAAATCTCCTCATCTCTGAGCTCATCTCAAATTTTTTTCCCAATTTTATCTAGGATATTTTCCTCTGGAGAAAATACAATAATTTATATCGCGAGGAATATTGTGCAAATGACAATTGCACAATGACTTTTTTGAATTCAATTTAGTACTTTGGAGAGACATGGTTTGTCGTAAGGGTGTAAATAAAATATTAGAGAATTAATTGCTGGAGGAGATGGAACACATAGACAGAGGAGATAACTGATAAAAAGGTAGTGGTTGATATAATTGAATGATGGACAAGGCACCATTCGATTATTGATGATCATTAAATAACTCGATTTACTTGCTTGCCCGTAATTAAGTACCTATTCTTGAATTTAGCACTTTCTGTATTATTATTCTTCTGACATGTATAACTATATACACTATTATTTTCTTTACTATAAAATATTTGTATATACGCAGTTTTATTTTTATTTGTACAGTACAATTGTAGCTATGAGGAAAAATAAATACTTTTATAACGAATTACCTTTCAATTGTGAGTGATTTTTATAAGGAAATAATTTGGACTAACGCAGGGAATACATAACTGGAATGTAACAATTTATCTTTCAGTTTTTTCCATTTTATTTACAGAAATTTTTGGTATTGTTATTAATGAAAATGCAGTTAACGTAGGCTATCAGCAATGGATTCAATCTACATTAACAAAATTATTTTTTTAAAAATTCTGTAGCGCCATCTTCAAATAAAATGCTACACTTCTATGATGGGCATGAAATCATAAATTTTATAGGATGGCCCACTGTTTTACAAAATGCGTTTTCCTAAGTTTCTCCCAAATGAGTGAATACTTTTCAATTTTTCTTACACATACATAATATACAAAACGTAAGGATCATAATGACACTCTTCAACCGATTTTTTCTTCTTCGCCATTATTCAATTACAGATCCTTTTCCTATTTATTATGATTAATGTGAAATACAGATTTATTTCATAACTTAAAACATAATTAAATATTCTCATTTTTCGAGAAACTGAGGAAATGAAAAATGCATTGTCCCCACCACTTTTTGCCCACCCTTAAGAAAGAAACTCGCAATAATGACTACTAGGATGTTGCTTTATTAATTAATCAGTACCTTCATTTAAAGTCATGAACTTTCTGGTAAACTGACGGTATTATATTATTCTGTATACGTTAAAGCAATTGTTAAATCATTTTTAAAAGTGTATTTTATTTACTTTACTGAGGTCTTTTCAAAACTCCATTCTATACAACAGCGCTTACATAGCTGCGCTGACGTATTTATATAAGCTTTTGAAATGGGCGCTTTCATAAATTTCACCTTTTGGCCAGGGCATGCATCTCTTATTGTTGCAACCCGTAAATGTATTCGCCACTGCGGTTGTACGTGCTTCGAAAATTTATCTGTTCTGCACGCATGAACTGCATTACTGCGTTCAAGATACGATACAGAGATAAGGTTATTTATCTAGCGGCGCACTTGGGGTAAATTGCGCTAGCGTAAATGAAAACTTTGTTGCAATCTAGATGAAATGCACTATTTACCCAAAATACTGTTTTATAACAGTGTGAAAATGTTTTTAGTTAGAGATGTAAAATGAATTTGTTTCCTTTCAAAATAATGTTTGTAAATGGTTCACCCGTGTATGCTTTACCGCATTTTAATGATCTGTTCGTTAAAATACAGTAGGGAATTTAATTCTGGATTATTAAATATTATGCTAAATTACCTATATAAAGAGGAAAAGAAAACAAATGAAAAGTCTGATTTGTCACATTTTTTTTTACTATAATTTGGCGAGTTAAGATTGTCATAAACTAAAATGAAATTTAATTGTCGTGATTACTTAAATAACTTTACATTTAATTTAAATATTCAGGAAGAGTTAGTGGAAATTATGGCTTTAATGAAACTAAATTTTGTTTTTACGACGTTTGAACCCTTTATGGTCTTTTGCAAGTAATATTTTTTATTATTTATTCCCTATAAACGAAATTGTAATTAAATCATTATATTTTAATTATATACAGGGTATTCCACGTAACTGGTTCATTAAAAGTTTATGATGTTCTATTATTTACTTATATTTGAGATTTTGGCACCAGTATCTGTTCGATTAGAACTATAAATGTAAAATACCTTAACCAAAATATCACTTCCGGTTGACCGGAAATGGATGTCAACTTTTTTATTTTAAATAAAATGATCTAATTTTTTATTCACTTTTAGATTCTACAACTATAAATACGTCAGTTTTCATTAGCTATTCCTATAGCTACATGTTGCCGTTTTTGAGTTATTTAAGTTTTTCTTTTTTTTTAGTCATAATCATGGCTCATTGAGAAATTAACATCTCGGTTAATACTACAAGTAGAGACTCCAAATTTGCTATGTTATGAATGTAGATATTACTCTAAGAAACGGTAAGCACACTTTACATTCTAACATACAGGGTGTTCAAAACTGAGGAACAAAGTGACATATTTTCAAATGCAGAAAACTCAATTTTTTAAAATAGAACACCCTGTATTTTAATTCGGAATTAGGAAGTGAATATCATCCTCTATCACTTTATACGAGCATTCTCTATACTTATCTTTAATAGATTTTGAGATATGAGCGACTTTTTGTTAAACAGACTGAGTATTCTTTTTTTTAAATAGAACACCCTGTATTTGAATACGGAATTAAGAAGTAAATATCATCCCATATCACTTTATATCAGCATTCCCTATACCTATCTTTAATAGATTTTGAGATATGAACGACTTTTTGTTAAACAGACTAAGTAGCCCTATCTTTGCGTGTTTGTAGCTGGCTCTGAATGGGATTAATGTCAAATTCATTGACTAACCAAAAGTGTTTATGTATATCATTGTAATTACACTTTCGTACAACGCAATATTAGTAGAAATGACTATTCGAACAGACATTCTTGTATGTTATTCAAAAATATACATGAATTTGACGTGAATCCATTTCAGAGCCAGCTACAAACATGTAAAGATAGGGCTACTTAGTGTATTTAACAAAAAGTCGCTCATATCTCAAAATCTATTAAAGATAGCTATAGGGAGTGCTCATATAGAGTGATAGGGGATGATATTTACTTCCTAATTGCGAATTAAAATACAGGGTGTTCTATTTTAAAAAAATGAGTTTTCTGCATTTGAAAATATGTCACTTTGTTCCTCAGTTTTGAACACTCTGTATGTTAGAATGTAAAGTGTGCTTACCGTTACTTAGAGTAATATCTACATTCATAACATAGCAAATTTGGAGTCTCTACTTGCAGTATTAACCGAGATATCAATTTCTCAATGATGCAATAATTATGACTAAAAAAAAAAGAAAAACTTAAATATCTCAAAAACGGCAACATGTAGCTATAGGAATAGCTAATGAAAACTGACATATTTATAGTTGTAGAATCCAAAAATGAATAAAAAATTATATCATTCTATTTAAAAATAACAAAGTTGACATCCATTTCGGTCAACCGGAAGTGATATTTTGGTTAAGGTATTTTACATTTATAGTTCCAATCGAACAGATACTGATGCCAAAATCTCAAATATAAGTAAATAATAGAACATCATAAACTTTTAATGAATCAGTTACGTGGAATAGGTCCTGTATATTATATGTAAAGTTTTTGAATAAAAAGAAAATTTTAATGCAAAATTATATTCTGACATATATGTTATTTACGTTTTAAATAAATAAACATATTGATAAAAATAACATTTAAAAAAAATAAGTAAAAGAAACAAAGTTAAGAAAATATACGCACAGAAATACACTTTGTGTTTGTTCACGTCAAGATGTTCAGTGTCAATACGTATATAATTTGTTAATTAAAAAAAAAGTGTTTAAAATGTTTAATATGACGTACTAGTTTCACTAGTTTAATTAATTACATTTTTAATTAAAAATAAAAAAACCCAGGACTATAAGGTATTGTTGCAAATTATAGCTTGTTTTTTTTTTTTGAAATTATATTGGAATATTGTTAATTTATAGAAAAATGTAAATAACCAGGAAGGAAGAAATTAAATTTAAAAGTTTGAAAATGGATTAAAAGAAAAAATCCAAAAATGAATAAAAAATTATATCATTCTATTTAAAATAACAAAGTTGACATCCATTTCCGGTCAACCGGAAGTGATATTTTGGTTAAGGTATTTTACATTTATAGTTCCAATCGAACAGATACTGGTGCCGAAATCTCAAATGTAAGTAAATAATAGAACATCATAAACTTTTAATGAACCAGTTACGCGGAATACCCTGTATAGATAATACTCACATGACTACACTTATGTGCTTTTTTCTTTATTATTTCTATACAAATCTAATTTCGTTAATAATTCATTTAACATATTTTAGTTTTTTTTTATGAAAACATTGTCAGAAAATTTACACATATTAAAATTAAAGTTTTGAGTAAATTTAAACAATTTATACATTTGTGTGGACAAACAACATTCAAATAAGATATTGAGAAGTATGTTAACATGTAAAGTACAATATCGATAAGTAAACATACAATAAAAATAAACATGAAAAAATTGTTTTTATTTTTGTCAATAAACATTTAAATTGAGAGATATATAATGCTGAATAAAAGTTATGTGAAATTGATTTAAAATAAATGTGTGTATATTTTATCCAAATTTTCTGTGTCAGTTCTAAAGTTAACGCTGTTTTTTTTCCTTTTTTAATGTAGATCATTTCTAAAATATTGCGTGTATGATAGTTTTTTTCTTTAATTCAAATTTTTGTTTTTTCAAAATTAAATTTATGATTGTGTACAATTTCGTGTTTTTTTTTAAGCTGTTACATTAGTGAAATACTTATGATTTTGGATTCTATGTTTTATATATTGCTTTGTTTTGTCCTATGTACACACCCCTGCTTTGAATTTAGTGAAACAAGATTTTAAATTATTATTATTATTTTTATGTGCTATAGTAATATTATACGGCTTTAATATGGAATTGATTTTTTCTGATAAATTTTTGACATAAGGAATTGTAATGAATTTTATAGTATTATTTAGTTTTGTGTTTTTGATTGTCATTCATTCATTCATTCAGGTTAGGGTGGGCACTTGATGTCCGGGCACTTGAGCTTGGTGCTCATTGTACCATCCCTATTGATTCTCTTATTTCCACTCGAGCAGCTTGGTGTTCTCTATAAAGCCCAGTATCTTGCCCAGTGGAAACTTGAGGACTTTCGACGGCTCCAATAGATCTCTCCCGAAATATTTCTGCCTGAGTACCTTCAGTTCCTCACATGTGCAGATTACATGTGAACTCGTTTCCTCCTGTAGCTCGCATCTTCTACACCACGGTTCGCTTACACGGCCTGTGTTGTATAGATGCTTTTTCAGAGGGCAGTGTCCAGTTACCAACCCAGTAATGGTTTTAACTTCTTTCTTACTGCGCTTGAGTAGGTTATCAGAGAAACTACCATCCCCATCCCCTATCAGCGTTTTGGTATGGAGTTGACCTTCAGTCGACCTCCATTTCTTTTTACTTTCTTTATCTAACCAGGTCCAGATCTCCCTTCTTGCGGAATCCTTAGTAATCCCACATACGGGCTCTGGACCCATGAAGTGTCTCTTAGAGCCCTCCTTGGCTAGTTCATCAGCGATTACGTTGCCCTTTATATCCTCATGTCCCGGCACCCAGATTAGAGACACCCTGTTGTCTCGTGCCAGTGCATTCAGGGATTGTTTGCAGTCCCTAACTAGTTTTGACCTAGTTACAGGGTTTGAGACTGCCTTAATGACAGCCTGGCTGTCAGTCATTATGTTAATTTTCCTCCTCATGCAGCCTCCTTTTGCAATCATTTCTGCACAGGCTGCAAGGGCGAATACCTCTGCCTGGAAGACCGTTGTATGTTTCCCCAGGCTTATGAATATCCTTTGATTACGACTGGGCCCGCAAATACCAGCTCCTGTCCCCTGGCTGGATTTGGATCCATCCGTGTACCAGTTTTCGTTAGCAGTGATCTCACTACGCGCCTGGTCTCTGTTCGGTATGGAGATTTTCACCTTTTCAGTGAAGATAATTTCGGGTGCCATGCTGTCCGTGGGCATTTGTAGCAATGGCCCGTCCAGCAACGTGCCCGAAGTATAAGTGTGTCCTCCCACCCTAAAGTTCGGATGCCACAGGTTGTTGGCTTTCAGTCTAAGGATCGCATTCATTGCCTCCGCTCCAGTTCCAGCGGGGGGAGGTCTCCAAAGAGGCGGTCCCTGTACTGTTAGTTGCACCAGTGATACCCAGCAACGCCTGTCTCTGGACAGCGGTCAGCAGCCTCGCTGCGGAGAACACTTCTGTCCTCCTCCACCAGACTACCGCCCCGTATGTTATCGCTGGTCTTATCACGGCTGTATATAGCCAATGGATCACCTTCGGCTTTAATCCCCAGGTTTTGCCAGCAACCCTCCTGCAGCGCCAGAATAGTTGCGGAGCCCTGGTCGTGGTGTTAACTAAATGATTTTTCCAGCTCAGTTTTGCATCAAGGGTAACACCCAGATACTTAACTTCCTTGGTTAATTGTAACTCCTGCCCAAACAGTCTAATGCCACCTAGGTCATTGAGTTTTCTCATGTTGGTAAAGGCAACCAACTTTGTTTTTTGTGGATTCCTTGTGAAAGGCACCATTCCTCCACCATTCGCAGTGCATTACGCATGATGCCCGCCACCACGCCTGGGAACTTCCCCCTAGCTACGATGACAATGTCATCAGCGTACCCCTGCGTCCATATTCCTTTGTCGTTTAATGATCTGACGAGATCATCCACGACCAAGCTCCACAGCAGTGGCGACAGTACTCCCCCTTGAGGACACCCTCTGGTGGTCTTCATGGCGATGTTTTATCTAGCATATTGGCATAGACCACTCTGCCTCTTAGCATGCAGTCAACCCATCTGCTAGTCGTGTGGTCAATGTTCCGTTCCATTAGTGATCGGTTAATCGAGGGCGTTGATGTGTTATCAAAGGCGCCCTCGATGTCTAAAAATACTGCAAGGGCCACTTCCTTTTGATGTAGGCTCCTTTCGAGTCCTTCCACCAAACTATGCAGGGCGCCTCTCCAGATTTGCCCCCTTGGTATGCCCATTGCAGAGGATGCAGAGGATATCTCGCAAGTGCTCCTTCTGTATGTTTAGGTGTATAATTTTTCCATAGTCTTCAGCATAAAAGATGTGAGACTAATTGGTCTGAATGATTTCGAATGATAGTATGTGTCCTTCCCAGGTTTCGGAATGAACACAACCCTAGTATCTCTCCAAGCCTTGGGAATATAATCCAACGCATGGCTAGCTCTAAATATCTCCAAGAGGGGCCCCATGATGTCTCCAATTGCCTCCTGTAGCAATTTTGGGAACACCCCATCTGGTCCCGGTGATTTATACGGTTCAAACGACTCAACTGCCCAACGAACAAGATGAGGTTTGAAAATATCGTTTGATTTCCTCCAATCTTCCTTAGACGCCCTCCTCACTGCGTCTGATTGGTCTGTTTTTCCGAAGTCCATGATTGTTTTTGTATTATATAATTTATGTAAATGTTTAAGAATTTGACGGATAAATTTTTGGGGGTATTTGTTATTTTGTAAAATGTTTTTAATTTCTGTTAATATTTTTGGTCTGTATTCAGGACTTGTGAGTTTTAATCCTCTATCGATTAAAGCTATGACATTTTTTTTATAATTTATTGGTACTGTGGAAGTATTGTCGCGACCTCCCTAACTGTCGCGCCCCTTTGCGTAAGGGTTGGGGGTTGGAGCTACTCGCTTCTCTTATTTTACTTATAAATAGGGACTATTGAAAGGTACTTACCCGGGGGATGCAGTTGATTCAAACACTATATAACCACTTATTGCTCTTTATTATACAACCGCGTTCTTCGGAGATCACAATCTGAATTCCCAATACCTCGTCGCCAATCCCCTCACGAGCGCGGTACTCGAAAAGTGTTGACGAGGTTCCGGTAATCTGATTGTAATCTCTGAATACATCTTTTCTTAAATCTAACTTATTTCTATGTAGTGGAACTTTCCGTGGCAGTATAATGGAGATATCTGCCAGAAGAATTAGTTTTATTGTACCATGTTGTGAATAATTTGTTGTTGTTTTTAAAAATAGTAACATCTAAGTAGTTGAGTTTATTGTTTTTTTCTTCTTCTATATGTGTTAAATTGTGTTAAAGTGTAATTATTTTATTTTTGGGTAAAATAAGTAGGCAATCATCTACATATCGTTTGTATAGTTTTATATTATAATTTAGTTGTTTGATTACTGAATTTTCAGTAACCAAAAATTTTCTGTTTTTGCCGATAGATGCCGATAGTTTGACAGATGTAATTTTTATTAAATTAGATTTTTTTTATTTAAAGCAAAATTTTGATGATATCTGAATTAAATAAATACATTTTACATTAAAATACTTGTTTTAATAAATTAAATGATTTATATTTTTGCTTGATAGTCTTTATTCTTTTTAAAACGGGATTTTTCTGAAATGTAAGTTATTTTTCATCTGCTTTCCTTGATATGGATCTTTTATCGCTTAACAACTGTGAAACAACTTGATACTTATAATTTAAAAATCACATAAACACTTCAATTCAATCACAATCTATACAGAACTAACCAGTTTTAAATCAAAAATATACAACAGTAAATACATCTTTGTTTCACCTTCTCCAATTACGTTTAAATTTTTATTACAAATACGAATCCTCAGGATCAACTACGAAATACAACCTTCGTTTCTCGAGAATTCCGCATCTACTAGTGCTTTCCCGTATCACCCGAACTCCGACATCATAAATTTAATCCCGAGCGGACGCAAATTTGAAATACCGCCGCGGAAAACGTTTCCACAGCGGAATAATAGACATCAAAGTTGACGTGAGGGAACGCTCGAAAATCGCGACGTGCATACTATTCGCGTAACTAACCTGTCAGTGCAACGCTTCTGCGACATATAAATCGTCCTTGCTCTACATACTTGTCCTCGCTATCAGCCAAAACAAGAGCGCTAGTCATTCCTAAATGGCCTCTCGTCTAGCGGAAGTCCGATATTCCGGGTGCGCACCCTTGAAAAGCCACTCCAATATTTCTCTTCGTCACATTTCGGCGCATGACATCTTTCGGGGTGAACTGTGTCGTACAAATAACGCGAAATAATCAAATTAGAGACGCTCTGGAACTGTTTTTGGAGGACCCAGAGGTCTTGTATTAATCGAGTTAGTTTTCATGGAGTTGACTTTCTCTGTTTATGCAGCGAAGGCCTAAAGAATATAGTGATTTTTTTTTATCACGTGCTTAATGTTTAGGAATTAGTTAATTGATTAGTGAGAATGGCCGGCAAAGTTGTTTCCAGTTTTTACGCTAATTGAAATATACTTTTCCCACGGAACTAGATACTTAAAAGTTTTCCAAATCAACCAAATTATCAGAGGTAAAATTATAGGAAAAATTATAGCAAAGAGAATATTTTATAATAAAAAATAAATAATATTTTGTTCACAAAATGTAACTGGAATATAAAAAATAATTCATTAACATGTAATAAAGTTATGACTTTATTACATTTTAATGAATTATTTTTTATATTCTACAGTTAATCATGAGAAAACTATTATATACAAAAGCAAAACTTCACGTGAACAAAATAATATTCATTTTTTATTTAATATTAAATACAAGATTTCCGTTAAATCTAAGAACACGAACAACATAATGTTAATAAATATTGAAATAAAATATTCTCCTTGCCATAATCTTTCCTACAATTTTACCTCTTACCTTAAAATCATAATTTTAAGCTGTACAATATTGGCTGTTGTTAGAGAAGGGACTTACTCCTAATCTTACCTTAGAAACATATTTTTTTTCTTCTACTAAAATTTTAAATCATTTTCAAAATATCCACAATCTAAATTAAAACTTAACTGATATTTTTCTTGGTTTAAATTTATGGGTAATTATTTAACTCTAGAATTTGTTTAATATGTCAAATTGTTGTAGGTCTATACCAAGACCCTCTTAATGGTAAGTTGTTGGTTTGAATTATAATTATAATTCTTACGAGGTACGTCATTACTTGCAAATTCGGGCCATGCAATACCATATTATTAAAATAACCAACTAACATATAACTTATTCATGTTCAATTAAAGATACTATGTTGGTGCCTACTGCTTTTCAAATTGCATGCTTGTCACATCTTCCCAATTCCCACCAATTTAGTTATAGCTGTCAACTGTCAAAGGGTTATATTCTGCATTTGCAGTAAAGTGTGGGAATTTGCGTGTATACTTGGTATATATTTATTTAAAATAAGTAGTTATTACAACTAAACCACACCGAAACCATTGTGTAAATAATCGAAGGAGTTAATAGTTTTGTTAATCGTGTTTTTCGACGCAGAACGTGAGAACAACTGGCCATTACTCCCGTTAACTTTCGTGCGAGGAGTATAAAATCCATATATTTTTAATGTCATATTCTTTACAGTATTTCGCCTTTAGAGTAACGAGTGTTCTAAACATTCATGTTGCAAACATAAGCAAAATTTCATCCATGAGTAAACAAGGAATTACATCCACTAACCCAAAACGAAAATGCATACGAAATAAATGTTGTAAAAATTGATTATTCTACTTATTGTCAATGTGCTATTGGAAACACAATTTATGACAAGTACGAAAACAGTGAGTATATACAAATATTGTTTACAGAAATGGTTCTTTCACATACATTTTTCAACTAACATAACACATTAAACATTTTGGACAGTGTTCTTAAAGAAACATACTTTTGTATGGTTGAAACACATTGTTGTGGTAGATATTATTTGTTCTCAAAGAAAAGGAAGTTTGTTACAAAACGATGGATGAAATATGGCAGATCGGAGGATGTATACAATAGTATAAAGCGGATTGAATTAAATTAGTCTGGAAATTTGATGTACTTGGTGTGCAACATATTGCAAACGAAATTCAGAAGTAGTAAATCAGAGAGACTGGTTTGGATAGAGAAGAAACTTGCATACTAATCGTTACTGTGAATACTTCAAGCGATAATGTTCCCGATTAAATTTATTGTACTCACTTGTGCTTTTTTGTTATTTTTTTCCACTGCTATCATGATTAACATACTTTAAATCCTGATTTTCAAAAAGAATCATCACTAATATTAACAGTAAATGTTATTTTTAAGAGTTTGTTTATTCACCTGTCAAAAGTTTTGACAGTTAAATAACCTAACGGGTTGTGTTACGTTTTGACAAACAGAAAATTTGCAACACGGTCGTGACGTCATAGCAAACTGACTCACGTAGTACCTCGTCTACTAATAAATGAATTATAAGTATGTTGCATATACTGTTTTGAAGCAGTAATGAGCCATCTGTAGGTGTGTTATCAAAGCTTATTAAAAACGGCGCGCTTATTTAAGCGGTATACTAAAGCAAGCTGCTAGTTAAAAAATTTAATGATCAGGCAGGGAGTCTATGTTGAGCGCAGTTTCCCATACTATATGAGAAATTGCATTCAACATAGACTCCTTGGTGATGATAGCAAATATCATATACACTATCGTGAAAAGTTGTTTTCTGTATACTTTCAAGCCTATTGGTCATGTGTTAAGGCCGTTCTACACCTAGCTATTTATTGCGCAATTTATTGGCCAATTTAAAATTTTACGTGTATAACACGGATAAAATATGTGTTATACACGTAATTTTTACAGCCTTTACAGGCCGTTTGCACCGACACGTTAAGCTTGGTTTAATTTTAAGTGACGCTTAGATTATGATTTATGACATTCACTATATGCATGAGACATGAACTATCACCTTCAAAGTACCACTTAAAATTAAACCAGGCTTAACATGGCGATGCAAATGGGGCTAAAACAAATGACAATAGACGCCACCGACAGACACACGTAAATATTGGGCAACCGTGGGTAAGATTAGCTTTCTTGCTTATCCACGACGCACGCGTCATGAGTAATTTTGCCATCTATTGGTGTGTTATCGAAATAAAAATACAGTATCAGTAGCTGCTATTAAACATAACCACCCATGCTTCAGTACGTGAGGAGATGCTATGGGAGACTGTCGCCAAAATGTTCTCTATTCCAATATGCGTGTTTATAATGCCCAGTTTAAAAGATATCACACACATGAGATACCTCAATTACGGTCAATTTTGGGCGATAAAGAAAACATTTAAGTGCGAACAAAAAGTTCGATATTGTGAAACTGTGTAAAAAACAACGTTTAGAATGATATTATAATCTCAGGTAAGTTAAATGAGTTCGCTTAACAAATAACAAATACGTTTTTTTGTAATTCATCATAGAAAATTTAATACGGTTAAAGTTAAATTTCAAACTTCCCGCGTCTTCGGGGCGTTCATCTGGGTTATTCTATGCTTGAAAGACGGGTGAATCAGAATATCCAACATCAACAACTTTGTTTTACAATCAACGATCATTTTCAGGTTGAAATTTAGAATAAATTAGATTTTATCAAAATAGCCGTTAAATTTTCCAAAGTAATGGAGACACGTCCGTCTCTCACAGAGGTTGGCTAGTGAATCCTTTTGAATTGGAATTTTCTAACAGACTTTCATAGCGATTGTCTTTCGACAGGAGGGATAAACTGACTCAGAGAGTCCCTTAATTTCACTGAAGTGAGGGGAATATATGATATTTAATACAAGAGAATGCCCATGTGACCAAATTGCCTATGGAATGTTTACACAAAATTAAAATAAATAATTATTGCAAAATTCTGGAATCGCCTTAGATTCATTATAAGATAAAGGTAGATGTCTTTAGATCATGAGAAAAATACATTAGGTTTTTTAATTCATATAATATTTTTATTTTTTATTCATCAAAAATGCTTAAAACATTACTCCCAGTTTTTATAAACTGTCCTATTTTGGTTATAATTCGACACTTGCTGTTTTTCCAGGAAAAAAAAAATAATGAAATTCGAAAAGGTTTCTTTACCGATAAACCATAATTCATTTCGAAGAGCTTCGTTAAAAAAATAAATCCTTATTAATTTTTTTTACGTAATTAATTTCGATAATTGGAGTTGCGAAAAATAGGCAACCAATCACACACATATGACACTTTCATTGTTTATCTTATGCCTATAATGACTCCTTTTTTCATTCTACAACATGAAACGTCTAATTTAATAAACAATTTATAAATTCCGTTCGCGATCACTTTAAAGCATGAAAGTTACCAACATAACGAATTCATAAGAGCAATGGAACTAGGTCTGTAGTTAAGTAAATTTTCGGAGTGGTACCTAATGCCCATTGAAATATTAATTAACTTCAGAGCTAAAACTTTTAATTAACGTCTTGCCGAAATTGCAGCTTTCCCCAATGGATTAATGTTAGACAATCGGTTAAAAATGTAAGCTGCTTATGTGGAATTACTAACTTTCCTTGAAATTAGTGATTTAGGCGGTTACTGGCACGTTAATATAGGCGTAATACTTGTAACTTTTCGACATAACTTTTGACGCTTCGACAAGGAACGTTTGTGTTACTTCATAATTAATCACCTTCCATAAAATCTCTGCCTTATACAGGATCCAACTGGAGATGATTTATTAGGAACCCAGGTTCACATTTATTGACGATTAGATTTTTCGCCAGTTTGTTTTAGCACTGATAAATTGATTGTTCATTCTTATGGAGAGTTTCATACTTTGTATATTTGGTTACAAAGTAACATTTTCCAAGAATATTACCCCTTTTTATTAGATAGATATTCCAATTAAATTTAAGATAACATGTTTCAGATGAAACATTTAAAGAGACAAACTTAGTAAGAACAAGCGAACTAAAAATTATTATTTTCCTGTTAAAAACTGACAGTTTATAGAAGGGACCCTTTAAAAGTTCTTGACAACAGATTGGGCATTGATATCACCAGTATCAAATTCAATTGCACAACTGCTGCTTGAGCATCTTGAGGAAACCATTATATCTAAATTAAACTTTGAACTTATTTTCTATAAAAAAAAATATGTGAATGATTGCTTGTTTAATCATTCCGACAAAATATAAATTGCACTTTAAAACAATTTAATAGCTATCATTCTAAAACATAATTCATTATCTTGTCCACAGACACAAATATAATATATTCACATTATTATTTAATAATATATAATAATATCTTCAGTCTTCAGCGAGATGCCTAAATTATAATGCTGCTACTGTAATAGGATCGTGAATCAGAGATTAACGAGTCCAGAAGTATATTGAAAAAATTAAATTCATACTTAAAAACAATAATTATCGGCAATATTTAGAACATGAAAACAAATTTAACGACAAATGCATTTTAATAAAACAAAAATCGTAGCTAATGAAAAAGAATTACTACGGTCGAAAAACCAGAGTAAATAACCACAGAGACATTCCTAATCTATTCGAAGTTTATACACCATTATTATACATTTTTAATCTACTTGTATCTCACATTTTATTTCAAATTTTACATATATTAAAATCAAAAAAATTTGGTTGTTTTCTTAATGAGAAATGCTAAGCCAATTACTATAAATGTATAGTTTCTTTTTTCTCTGTACTTATCTACATATGTGTAATACCTGATTTTTCACATCCATATAAATAAGACATAAGACTACGTGAATATATAAATACTATTAGTATTGTTGTGGATTTCATTTGGTTTTCTAATACAAATATTAAATTTAATCTATTTCATCAAACTCTTCTTTAGCCTTCTATAACGGCACATCTGCGCCATCTCATATCTAAAAGTTAAAATCATCAGTTACAGCACCACAATCCAACAGAAAAAAATAGGATACTGCAAAAATTCCAAATACAGGAAACATTACCAGATAAGTTTTATAGTACCCTGATTAACAGATGTCGCTAGCTTCTGAGAGAATCTAATAATTTTCAGAGAAGCCTATGTGTCCTTAACACGTGTTTAGGACACAAAATTCAAAAATTGAGATATGAGAACTAGCAAACTAGTAGGGTAACCAAGAGTTATTTTGCTGAATGAATACCTTAGTGTCTTTAAAAGCGTATTCTTGAGGCATCTTCTTTATAATTAGCATTTTAATATCTTTTATAAGAAATTTGCCAATGCAGGAAATATTTCGCAGTTCGTAATATTTTCAAAATTTCATTTTTTTTATTTACTTGATTAAGAAACTTTGAATTTTTTGACACTCTCTGATTAAATGAAGCTTAATTTTTGCATCAGTTACAATAGATTTTTAATGTTATTCACCGCTTTTGTCTTCGTATTTGGGACAATTCGCTTAATTTAAATTTGATGTTCAACTTGACATAGTTGAGCTATGCGGTTGTTTTACCAAACACTCATTCAATATATCCAAAATCAAAAATAAGCTTCCAGTTATTCTTCCAGTATTTCGCATTTACATTTTGAATTAAGTTGAGGCACAATCAGACATCTAAACTATGATGGAGTCTGTTCCAGCATAGTTTAGAAAGAAATAAGAAATAACACGTATTTGTCAGCTAGGCCCAATTATCGTTAACGTGTTTAATAAAATTCGACATCTATTGGCATAGATAATATCTCCCTGATAGAGATAGTTATTAGAAGATGCTTTAGTTGTATTGATTGTAATATAAAATAAATAATTTAGGAATTACGATCAATAAAGCAACAGAATAAAATATGTGCTTCATAATGTTTCATATTTTCATTTTTCGAATAACATTTGCTAAATATAACTTATTTCTTTGTTCTTTTGCAATCATTCTTGATGAACTAATATAGGTACACACAGCATCTAAGCGTATAATTCTGCATATAGTATTAAAAGTTAACAACATGTCCCAAAAGTTACTGTATCCTTTGAAGACTGATTGACCAGCTCATAACTAGCCAGAATAACTAAATATAATCTCAGTAAAAGCTTCATAGTTTTCGAGATAGTAATTGCTATTTATAATGTCCAGAAAATCAACTGCTCACATGGGTTTTTGAAGTGTAGCTGTGGCACTTCAATATTTTAAGATTCTATTTTCTCAATTACACCTCTGAAATCTCTGAATAATCCAGCTTTTAAAACTAACAATTCTCATACCTATGAAAAACAAAACATTTTTCCTAGATTCTTAAGATATTATCATTTTATTGGCTAATTTAGATATCATTTGTTTTATTTAATTTTGAATAAATACTCTTTCTCTCTTAAAAAGTGTGTTTATTCAAATGTTTTAGAAAAATCACCCAGTATCAGAATGAAAATTATTAAACAAACATTAGAAGATAATAATATTCATACAAATCACTTAGAAAAAACCAACAACTTTATTAAGTTTCATATTATTAACAATTCACTTATAAAAGTCTTTCAATATATTACCCGCATTGTCCTCAACAAATATTATATCAGTATGATTAAGGCAGTCCTTTGGTACGTGAAATGAGTATTTCAAAACTTTCGCTGGGAACACCCAATTGTGTTGGACCATTCATTGGCACCGCTTCTAATCTCAATTACCTGATGCCGAGTGTGGATTTCACAAAACTCGTATTCCTATCATAGTCAACGTGTAGCAATGGTTAACAAAATCGTTGAAATACCTAAAATTATTCCAATGTTGTAGTTAAGAATTTACGTGTTTCTTAAGATATCATATACCTATATAGTAAAGTTATTACTGAACAACTTCTCGTGAAATATGTATCGTCTTCAAACTTTCTTCTATGGGAGTTGGTTTGAACACAAGTTGGATTTCTGATAATACCGTTGCTATTGATAGTTAAGTTATTGGATAAATTCGATCGAAGAGAAATAGATGGGTTCACTTCCACGTGAGGTGAGGTATTATCGA
The DNA here is from genome assembly GCA_004143645.1 of Protaetia brevitarsis. Classification (NCBI taxonomy): domain Eukaryota; kingdom Metazoa; phylum Arthropoda; class Insecta; order Coleoptera; family Scarabaeidae; genus Protaetia; species Protaetia brevitarsis. Next base: position 1,235,887 of record RXPK01000057.1, on the reverse strand, counting down.
AGACCATAAAAAATTTGTGAAGATTGTCAAAACCGCGATCCATTATTCCTTCGTGTGTGTGACCAAGATCGAAGGTGTGGCACAACTCGTGTAGTACCGAGCCCAAAGTTGTGGTAAAACATGTGCCGTAAGTGCCTCTAAAATATTGTATAAAAGATTATTTATGACCAAATAGTTATCCTATTTTACCTGTAACAGCTATCATCCATAAATTTCCCTCTGTCCACTGGAGTATTGTCCTTAAACCTGCTTATAACCTCATCTACACTCTTCGGCCATGTATGCAGACAAGCAGTTCCAAATAAGGCCAAACCCCCACCTCCCAACGCCACATGACCTTCAGTGACTTTGATCATATCTTCGTAAGATTGAACTATTTTCCTTTCTCCATTATACTTGGTACAAGATAGGAACCCTAAATACTTCTTATTTTCACTACCTATCTCGGAATTCATAATCTCCCTTCCGATGTGTGCCCAAAGTTCCTCTTGATTCATCTTTCTGGCCAATTTATAATTGAGATTACTTCTGAATATAACGCATTCGTCATTCTCCAATTGGAAGGTCTTCCTACCCAAACCTTCTTCGTACAGTTTCTCCGCTATCAAACACTGCGCCAACTTGCTTCCGGTCAATATGCGTTTACAGGCACTCTGCGGTGAATTGTCTTCGGTAGCTGACGCTTGGAATTGACCACAATGGCCGTGGTTTATTATGTACATGGGAACTACGTTAAGACTAGACTTTCTTCTTTGATATGTGAGCTTCATGTTCAACGATGAGCAACAGAAGTCTATGTCGATTAAGTTTTCGCCTAATTTGAGTTCGATGAGGATTTTGAAAGGAGTCTTTGATTTATTATTACTCATTTCGGAATGCGTGCGGTCATTTGTGGTTCGTGAAAATATGTTGGATTTGGAAGACTCGTTACAGTTATAGTGTTCTATAATTCCTTTCAGTAATATTAAGGGATGGTGAACTACTTCATTGTTTTTTATATTTGTTACGGTTATTCTTGTGTTTTGTAGATCCTAAAAAGCAATACAAAAAGCACATCATAGCAATTAGTTCATTTATGATTATCATCCTCCTGGTACATCTAACATTTTGTTTATAATTTGAAAGTAGGTATTTCTTGAAGCCAGTATTTAAGATATACAGTGTGAGTCTGTAATCTGGAATAAATTCAGTAAAGCGAAGGCAGTATTTTTTCCGGAAATATGCTCGGACACGTCGATTAGTATTTTAAATTGCCCACTTTTTCATCTGAGAAAATTTTATACAGCGTGTCCAAATTGAGATATGACGTCATCGACAGTTTTTTTAAATGGCAGCTCTAATTTTTTTATAACTATTCTTAAAGGGTATATCAAATTACACATACGTACCAAATTTCAAGTTTTTATTCCTTGCCATTAAAAAGATATTTAACATTAACTAGTTCGAAAAATGATGAAATCTGATTCACCTCAATCATACCTCTTCTACAATAAATGTTTAAAATGTCGTCCATGTACTTCCTGACAATACCCTAAACGGAACCGAAACATTTTGGACATTTCTAATTACTTCAGCGGAAATTAGCCTACACTCCTGTCTTATTCGTTCTTTCAACACCTCAATATTTTCCGGGTTTGGTTTTAAAAACTTTGCCTTTCAAGTACCCCCATAAGATATAATCCATTGGTGTTAAATCCCGAGACCTGGGTGGCCATTCAAAAGGTCCTCTTCTACCAATTCATCTGCCTGGAAACACATCATCTAGAGACTCACGGACATGTCTTGCAAAATGAGGAGATGGAATGGAATCAGATGTTTCTATTCTGGACATCAGCTTCAAGCGGATCAGGGAATAGAGTAGCCAAATTCGGAACTAGTTCTTTCTGCAAGAATTCTAAATATCTCGCTCCATTGAGATTTTCTTGGAAGGAAATTGGTCCTATTGCTCGATCACCAACAATCCCTGCCCAAACACTGACTTTTTCTGGATGTTGAGTGTGGCCTTCCCTCATCCATCGTGGGTTGTTGTCTGCCCAATAACGACAGTTTTGACGATTTACCTCACCGTTTAACATAAACGTTGATTCGTCAGAAAATAGAACGTTTTCTATGTTTACAATATTTCTGTCTAGCAGATCCATCATTTGTTCGTAAAACTGTCTTTGATCCGGATCCTCTTCGGTGAGTTCTTGGAGGATTGTCAATTTATAGGGATAAAATTTGTGCGCTTTAAGAGTTCTTGCCACCGAAGACTGGCTAATTTCGAGTTCCCTACCTATCAGCCTACTGGAGATATAAGGATTTTCTCGAACAGAAAGAAGTACATTAAGTTTTAAGATTATTTGTTTCCCTTAAATGCCTGTTTTCCCGAAACTGCTTTTCAATCTTGCTTACGGTACTTTGAGATATGGATGGTAAATCAGGATACTTCTTTCTGAATAAATGAGTAACTTAATTTTGTGTTTTTGTCCTATCTTATTACCTAAGGTTTGTTCGCTGGTGTTACACCAATTACACTGGTGCATATTGTCTCTTTCTCAGATGCATAAAGAGTAAATCTTTTATCCTGTTTTAAGTAGGAGTCAGTGTGGAAAGTGTAGCACCAGCGAACAAACCTCTGGTTTTTTGATATTGTGATAAGACGTCAACCTGGTTTGACAAAAAAAAATGATAAACAAAAACCTTTTGACGTGCCATTTTTAAACTTCATAAAAATAAATTTGAATCAGATTTCTTCATTTTTCGAATTAGTTATTGTTAAATATCTTTTTAATGACAAGGAATAAAAACTTGAAATTTGGTACCTATGTGTAATTTGATATACCCTTTAAGAATAGCTATACAAAAATTAGGGCTGCCATTTAAAAAAATTGGATGTAGGTTCGAATCCAAGCTGCGTGAATAAAGCTGTACCAAAGAGCTGTTTGACCTATTCCAGAAGCTGTTTAAGCTGCTGTAAGAACTGTTCCGTAGCAGTTCTAGTAACAGCTCAAAAAACAGCTTATACAACTTCTGGAACAGCATAAACAACCCCTGGAACCGTTTAAACAACACATTAAAATTTCGAGCGTTGAAAGCCAGCACGTTTATCGAACAATGAGACGACGCCAAGTGGGGCGTGGTCAAAGCAAAAGATAGAAGTGGTAAGGATAAAATATAATTTAAAATCCCTATGCTATTTTTTATGAGATTTTCTGCTACTCTCATGATCTATTATGGAAATCACCATGAGCTACAAATACAATTTTCTTTGCTTGCAAAATGAGAAAAAAATTGAGTGATCCAAAGCATAACAACGACAGGAAAGCTATAAGTGTAAACCAATCAGATCTTAACACATTGTGATTATGTGAGGTGTATTTTTATTATCAAATATTTTTTTGTGGAAAACGAACGGAATTATTGGATTGTAGAAACTATATTGAATGTTATTTAAGATTTATGTATTTTTGTGCACCTAATTTAACTTTTAATGTAACCTAAATGTCAGTAGTGCAAAGTTACACACTTGTCTGTCTTGTACAAATAAAATTTAAATCGTGATCCACTTTATTTAATATACCTAGTACGGAATTCATTCAAGGAGATTGGTATTTATTTAAGAATATTCGATAATAATTGCCTAGTTTCAAACAATCTCCCTGGAAAATCATATCGGCTACAATGTTGTTGTTGGGGCAAATACATTTATTATAGGGACAGTAAAAAATAAAAAAACGGGTCCTATCTCTGTAGTACTCTAGTATTACGAGATAGGACCCATACTTTATTTCTTACAATCATGAGCAACTCGCACATAATCGACCTACATCAAAAACAGTGAATTTAAATATAATTTACATATTTTTATTTTGTTTTTATTTTTTAACTCATGCATGCAAAGAACCTTTCAGTCTTTTATTGATTTGCAAATAATTGCTCTACATAAAAAATTACTCTATACCTCACAATATATAATTTTCAATGCAGTGCAACAGAAACGAAAAGGACTGAATGTATACAGGTTTTTTAATTTTAATTATTACCTACGTATTGTATATACAATACATTTTTCTTACGAGAATATTGATTTGGGTGGTTTTGGAATATTAGTCATTAGACAAAAAATAAATATATGATGTACCGTATAAGTCTTATCTGTATAATAGTGCCTTTTTCAAATAATATAAGAATACAGAAGGTAGTTATCAGTTTTATACTTACAGACATTGCCTGACAGTGACGTAAACACTGAGATGGTAACACTGGCTTGTCCAGAACTGCGGTTAGTGGAGATCAATACCATCGCTCTTGATTTTGCAGTTAGGCACTTCAACGAAAGATGTCGCGATAGGTAGCAATTCATGTGAGAAAATGATGGCCTTGATACCATAATTTTACTTTTATCATAAACTAAATTAAGCAAATCATTAAGAGATTATGTAAAACAGATTATTGGATGATGTCCCTTATAAATTTATCAGAATATAAAATAACTTACACTTATTATTATATATTTTGGTTCTTTTCGGCAACAATTGCGATATTTCCCTCAAACCTGTTAAGAGGGTTAAGAATAAGGATGATCAAGGATTGGTGACATTATTAAAGAAAAGTGATTTTGTAAATTCAAGGTTGACAAAAATTTCCCTATTTGGCTATTTGATAATAATAATGTCGCAAAGTGCTTGATGAAGGCTAAATCAAGGTTCTTCGATATACGATTAAGGTAAACAAAAAATTTTCATTCATTGTTACCCAGGTAGCACCAACTATTTGTAGTAAGTATGTATTATTTATTTTTATGTGCAACATATTATACGTATGTTTTACAAATTCCTTGGTTTGAAAAAAAAATATAATAATATCCATTCTGGTACCCAGAACTATCTGAAATAAAAAAATTAAATTTGGTTGCTCCTTAAGTGGCAGAATTCGGGTAATTTAAGGCAGTGTTGCCAATTTAGAGGATTTCCCGCTAGTTCTAGGTTAATTAATGTTGCACTTGGCGGTAGAATTGCATATTTAGCTGCTAGCGGATTTTTTAGCGGAAAACTAGCAAAATCAGCTAAATTTCTACTGGATTTTTGTAATAATATACATTATACCAAAATTTTGATAGAGATTGTAACGTTTAACATTGTCATATAATGATTTAATACACTGGTAAATTCTTTGCAGTGACTAATAACTAATAACAACAAAACCAATGTTGAATGCACTTGCAATTCGATCAAAGTTCGTTCAAATTCATTTGAATTTAGCGCCTATTTTGTCTAAAATCAACTCAACTAAATTCAAGAATTGAAATCAGGGAAACATTTCCGTTAATGTATACACATATATATCACCAAATCAGTAAGTTTCATTTGGAACTACTGCCATATTCATTGTAGGTACATATACCAAAAATTAAGTGATTGTGTTTTCCAAACGATCTTTTTTTCCAATTGGCATGAGAAAGTCACAGTACATACAAAAGTTTAAGATTGGAGTTCAAATATTTGACGGATTTTTTTCAAATCTGGCAGAATTTCAAGCATCATCTAAAGGAGTTTATACGTTGGCAACACTGATTTAAGATCAATTCACGTTAAGGCAATATTTAGTAGCACTGCTATTGGCTTACGCACGATGCTATTGAGGTTTAACCTTTGGTATTTCCTTTAGAAGTAGCACTAAATACAAATGGTAAGTATTTGCACCCCGTGCAGCCCTCATAGCAACCTACTCACTACTGGTAGAAATATATAAACGTAACTACTATGATTTACTAACTATGGTTAATTATGGTTTATACGACCTGCACTAATGAATTCTAAAGATTTTTGCTATTTACTGAAAAAGGATTGTATATCTTAATACCACTAAAAGCTGAAGGATAGGTGTAAAGCTGTAAATAAAGAGGAAGTTAGAGAATAAAAGTTTATATATTTTGCTTATAAAATGAAAATAAAATGCTGGAAATTTTGGAGGAAGAACGATTAGAAAGACACTGTAGCTCTTGAGGACAATGGCAAAGATAGTGAAAATGACGAAAATGTAAGTGTTAATAGTAAAAAAAAAAATGATCATTATTATGAAGGGAAATATGAACTTGGTTTATCATATCTGAAACGGTATGGTGCCGATTTAGATAGAGAAAATGAATCAAATAAGGTAGGATGTAATATAGAAAACCTTAAACAGGGAAGACGATAATGATTTATTGAAACGTAAATAAGTAATCGCTAAAGCAATACAATGATTGCTTTACATACTTGAATTGCTTAAGAATTACGAAGATTTAACAATCTTTTTACGAAAATACCTATAGTACAGAAACACAATGGGTTATGGTAAAAAACAACTTTAAATGCAATTATCCAGGTTTAGATGAGAAGAATAAGGAAAAGTTTCACATATATTTACTGCAATGTATCAGAGATTTACCATCACATATAAGAAATGAGGCATTCTTAGCAAGAATTAAAATTAATCGACTAATAAAGAGTGATCGATGTTTTCTACTTGAATGGATAAATATTCAAACGCAATGAAGTAGTGCTCTTTCCATTCTGATTTAATATTATCTACAACAGCTACACGTTTCGGTCGAAACTGGCCATCTTCAGGCTCTTATAACGTCAATGTGAAAAAAAATATTTTTTTAATCAATGACAACATTTTGATTTGTTTTTTTTTTACATTGGTGTTATAAGAGCCTGAAGATGGCCAGTTTCGTCCGAAACATATAGCTGTTATAGAATATATTAACTCAGAATAGAAAGAACATTATCTCATTGCATTTAAAGAGTGATCATAAAAAGAAAGTTAAAGTTAGGAAATTATTATGTGAAGAATCGATACAACATGCAGAATTGAATGTCATGTAACATAAACATATTGAAATAAAGTGTTGGTTATTAAAATCTTTTTGTCAGATATATCTGATAAAAAAAAATATTCGTATTACTGTGTGGCCATGGAACTTTTAACAGAAATGAAATTGTTTGTACTATTCAATATTACGGACAGTCATAGCTAATGCTGACAGATATATTCCATCTAATCTTCCATTTTTTCATTCTAAATTGATATTAAAACCGAATTATTTTAATTAATGGCTAAATTTATAGTAGTGCCCCTGAAGAGAAGTTTTCATAATTTCTTCAACTACTTAGAAATAGCTACAAACATTTATTACATCAAAATAAAATACAAAATGGTATTAAGCAGTTATTTTACTATAGCAAAATCGTCACTGAATCTTTGATGTATGCATTCATACTGCGTATATGGAACTAATTTATGTTCCAGTGAATGCTTATATGTGTATATATGCTTCTCAAATAATTACGAGTAAATGTGAATAAGTAAACGCTGTTCACCAAACGAATGCGACTATGAGATTCCCATAATTGACGTAATCGGTACAAGCACAAGAATAGAACGTGTCATTAGCTATGTGCCAGCAATAAACAATTTTTTTCTGAGCAAACCTTGAAACTGCATCACCTTTTGTAATTCCAGTCGTTGCACTCTGTAAGAAGTTAAAGGACATAATTTCAATTTCAAATTATTGCGCTGCAGAAAAAATCTGTTGCTAACTGAAATGGAACCTGTTTGCTTTGTTACTTTTTATATTTGCATTAGATAAATTTGCCTGATTTGTCTGACGGTTTGCTTTTGAGGTACAGTGAAGCTATTGAACTGCAATCCAGTCTGTGTTAATTGCACGGCGAAGCAAAATAATATACTAGTTGTCATGGCGTAGTTATTATCTATAGAAACGGATAACAAGGTTTGACATAAAAGTGCTCGATATAAATCTTTTGTACTAAACGTTTTAAATATTCAACGTTTTGGAAGACGATTTTCTTTTACGAAAAGATGCGTTTGGACTTAGTTATGAATATCGCCGGCTTTTTACAAAGTTTTACTTCGCAATAGACATTGCTCCAACTTGTCCATTAAGAAGTAAGAAGATCTAGTCGACAGACTTATATTAATATAGAATTCTTGCTCTTTAATGCTTACGTTGTTTAATCGTCAACAATAAGTAGATTATAAAATAACTGACCGTGTGATACACAATGTTTTATGGTCCGACAAATCTTAATTTTGAATTGAAAATAGAAAAGAAATTTTGACACTCGGGGAGTTGACAGTACAAGATGGCACACATGTTACATACCTTAGTATTTTGACGTTTCAGAGAATAAATCTTTTTCTCTAATTTTCTTTCTAATTTAATATCTATTTATCAATAATAAGTGCAAGGAAGACGCCAGTTCATCTTAAAATGGTTGAACAGTAGCTTAATCACAATTTATTACACGTCTGTCATGTGGAATCTAGTGTAGCCAACCTTTAATGACATTTTTGCCTGCCTAGGCAGGAAAACGGTAGCTTTCCTGCTGCTTTGAAGTAGAGCAAAATGAGTGTTTCTGGACGGAGGCGTAAAAAAATAAATTTTAAATGATGTAGGTTGATTCTGTTGTTGGTCATAACTGTAAGAAGAAAAAAATTGCTACATAAGTTTTACTCTAAAACTAGATGCTGAAAGCAGATAAAATCTCAACTAAATGGAAATAAAAGTATAGTAATTTCTTGCAGAAAGTAGGGCAGTTCGGACGCTCAAGAAAATATTCCTAACTACTGACAGGTATATTCGATAAATCTCTTAAGTAAATGTAACTATTGCTCTGTTTTTCAGAACACAATGCCCGGGATTTCAAAATTTTATTTTTTTATAGTTCAATACTAATTTATTATTATATTCAAATTTATATTATTATTATTATTATTTAGCTTGTCCGGTTACGATTTTATTTTTTTTTTTTATTTTTTTTTTTTCAATAAATCAATTTTATTAAAATAGTGGTTTCAATACACCCAGCAACCTCTCTAAGTAAGTGAAAGAAAACTGTGGAAAGTTCAAACTTCAAAGAGGACCAGATCGTCTGTCAGAATCGTACTCCGGACGCTTATTAACGAATAGGCAGTTTCTCACCTAACGGGCGCACCCTCAAAGCCCCTTCTCGGTTTATTAAAATTTGAAATAAGTAAATATCGAAAATCGATGTGAAACACTTACTGTACAAATAAAAGAAACGTTTCAAACCAAAACAAGCTTAAATCTTTATTTATTTACCCAAATGCTATGTTTCCTTATCAATTGAGACTCTATGATCACAAGGTACGTAAATTGGAATCAGTAAAATACTATATAAGACAATCTTTAACACAAAAACCCGTCTTCAATCTCTCTTGGCATTTTTAAAGACTAAAATGAGGTTATCGAAACGTCATATAATAAATTAAATATCATATAAATAACGGCGCCATCTACCCGTAAACGGCAAATACTAAATTTTTAAAGCAAACGATTATCTCTGATTATCGATATTTGTTAAAGATAGCTATTTTATCAGAGATCAACTCGGTGATATGTTTATACAACCCTTACATATAAAAATTACTAAAATAACTAAACTAAATGGCGGTTGAATATAAATTTAACCCCAAATTATCGTATGGTGAAATAAATTACACGAAAATATAAGTTTCTGATTAAAATTGAAAGGGAATTGAATTAATTCCGTTCTGTTTTAGGTGAGGTGATTCTAAGGAATACTAACTTGAAAAGGACACGACGCTTGGCAAACTCTGGAACTGGATGTAGGTTCGGTTAGATGGGCATGGAATGGCATGGTAAGGTGATCTGGTCGGGAAACCTTCGTAGGATATTATTATAGGATAATTTCTTGGCAAATTTCAGGTATTCGATAAAGATTACATAAACAGGAGTTGTATCGATGCTTTTTTAGGTAATACTTCTTGGAACTTTGATAAAAAAAAATTAACTTGTGACAAAAAACGTTATAGGAAGATTAAGACAACCGTCGTGTCTGGTAGCCACCAACAGAATGAGAATTCAAATCATATTCAACAGTCAACAGCCTTCAATTGTTATCGCTGCAGGTCGGCCACCCTGAATTTTGAAAGATATCGCTAACCGACATTAAAATACCGTTATTTTCTATAGCTTGGGGGGAATACGCCAAAGGTTTAAAATAAAAATACCCCGAAGACTGAAAAATCTCTCCGAGCAAAATATAACAAACATAAAAAAGATACCAGGTCAGTTTGAATTAACATAAAAAAATAAAGTTTACATTATAATAAAGCAAAATATTTAGCATCTAATGCTAATGTTGTTCATTTTAAATAACTATCTTTAACAAATTCATAATTCGCCTGTAGAGTAGGCAACTGAGTACACGCCTCACTTTTGAATTACTAGATAATTTAGTTTAGAACCTTTTTGTGAATGCCTTTAAAATAGATTCCATACCTTAGATATCATAGCACTATATTCTTAAAGGTTAACAGTGGTACTCGCAATGAGTTTTTAAAAAGTGAACAACATTTACCTTTGACCTGTAGATATAAAATTTTGTTAAATGAGGTATGTCCTTAGTATGCAATTTTACAAATTAAACCTTTTGATATTGAATTAATAGGCATTTATTGACAAATAAATGATTGTACATAGGGTTGTAAGAGAGCGCAACTCCCAATTCCTTGTATATGTGCAGATTATACGTTTTTAGAAAATCTAAACAACTTGCAAATTTTTATGAAAATTTGTACCTGTAATAGTTCCCGCAGTTACTCTTTAATTTTGTTCTACACTGTTATTTATTGCTACCTCATGCTTAAGTAATTACAAAATTATGTTGACCAGACATTAATCTTTTATTCTACAGTTTTTTAACATGACAGGTTACATGGATTACTTTAACAAAGAGAAACAACTATCTCTGCGGGGTCTGAGTTTGATTTAACTTATTAGAGACTAGATACAAACTGATACGCACGTCAAATTGTCAAAACATATATGAAACGTCAAAAAGACCACTTATTTGTGCGGTTTCTAAAAGCCCACAGCATTTATTCTCCCAAAATGAAAAATTCATAAAAGCTAAGACACTAAAATTTATTTTCTTCTTCACAAATATCATCATCTATTTATTTTTCTTCTTCCAATCCATGACATTCAATTCTGCATGTTGTATCGATTCTTCACATAATAATTTCCTAACTTTAACTTTCTTTTTATGATCACTCTTTAAATGCAATGAAATACTGTTCTTTCTATTCTGAGTTAATATATTCTATAACAGCTATATGTTTCGGACGAAACTGGCCATCTTCAGGCTCTTATAACATCAATGTAAAAAAAACAAATGAAAATGTTGTCGATCATGAAAAAAAGCATTTTTTTCACATTGACGTTATAAGAGCCTGAAGATGGCCAGTTCCGGCCGAAACATGTAGCTGTTGTAGATAATATTAAATCAGAATAGAAAGAGCACTACTTCATTGCGTTTGAATATTTATCCATTCAAATACCCACAATATCACCATACCACCATATATCATTGTAATTCTTGAAAAAGTGTCTATCCGAAAATGTGAAAAATACATGGTCCATTTAAAAAATTACCGATGACGTAGTATCTCGAAACATGTGATAGTTGTTAGAAGTCAAAGTATAACATCGAGTAGATTAAAAACACTACAAAAACTTTTCTTAATGTTATTTCTTAATAGAACCCATAATTTAGCCAGAAATTGAGTGTTCTCGCACATTTGCTTAACCCTGTATATGGCCAAAACATCTAAAACAGGCTGAAAGGTGACTTTTTTGAAGTCATAAAATTGAAAGCATCCAATGAAACATCATAAATATTACAATCTAGACAATCATGAATTTAATGTCAAAACCAAATCTTCGTTTTCCTCATAATCTACCTTAAATTGACATAAACTGTCTTAGAGATCCTTTTTATTATACTTCCATCTAGGTGAGAAGCACAAAAAAGAAACAGAATGAAAACATTTAGATACAATTTGCATCATCTGGAAAAAAAGTGACCTTCTACGTTTTTGCACTCCGAACGTAGTTCGTTCAACTGGATTTGCAATGAAAAATCTAGCATTTTAATTTCGCAATAAAAAAAATCATTTGCATTCATAGAAGATATTTCTAGAAGGAAAACTACATCTATTCTTAATGCATCCTTGGCGAAGTGCAATCACATGTCTCAAGGTGAAGAGTGCAAGAAAACTTCAAAACTTATACGGTCACCTTGCAGTTTTTTGCTAAAGTTCACATCAAATACGTATAGTTTTTTTTTTTTTTATCAACACGTATAAATATGTATTACCCCACTAAATAATTCTCTGTGGAAATTCAAAGTGCGACACCATTCTTGTATTAGACATAATAATAATAATAGTAATGATAATGATAATAATCATAATACGAGGGGAGGTCCAAAAGTTCGTGGAATGGAGGGGATGGAATGCGGATAGGTGCGCTCGCTATGTGTCATTCTGATTGGGGACTCATCATTAGTATATAGGTTAAGCTGCAGCCCTATTGCGTCAGTCGTTTACGAATAGTTGCCTGCTAAACAAGCCAATCCGGAAGAAAACTGAAACTATGGAGAAAATTGAACACCGTGCTGTAATAAAATTCCTTACCAAGCAAGGAAAGAACGCTCAAACCATATTGAATGAAATGGAAACCGTTTATGGGGAACAGTGCCCTAGTAAATCAATGATTTATAAGTGGCATGTCTTTTAAACAGGGCCGGAGTCGATTGAAGACGACCCCGCTCAGGACGGCCAGTTGAGGCCACCACATCAAACATCGTCGAAAAAGTGGAAGAACTTGTACTGGAAGATACCCGTTTGAAGAAAAAACAATTATCTGCATTAGTTGGAGTATCAGATACCACCATTTTGCGTATCCTACATGACCACCTGGGTATGACAAAGTCAGTGCAAGATGGGTACGAGAATGCTCACGCCACTTCAAAACAACAGCGCGCCGATGCGTCCGAACATTTTTGGAGCTGTGTGGGGACGAACCTGCACACATTTTGGAGCGGATTGTTACGGGAGATGGAACATGGGTTCATCACTTTGAGCCTGAGTCCAAACAGGAGTCCATGCAATGGCATAAAAGGGGACACCACCGCCAAAGAAATTCAAAGTGTCAGAATCGGCTGGAAAATTGATGGCTACTGTTTTTTGGGATTGTGAAGGGATATTATTGATTGATTCAAAAGAAAAGGAAGGAGCATAACCGGAGAATATTACGCAGCGATATTAGGAAAATTAAAGGAGGCCATCAAGGAAAAACGTCGAGGAAATTGACCAGGATGTGTTCCTCTGCAAGACAATGCGCCGGTTCACAAGAGCAGAGTTGCAATGGCTGCTCTGCACAAGCATGGCTTTCAATCAATAGTCCATCCACCCTACAGCCAGACCTAGCCCCTAGTGATTTTTATTTGTTCCCCAATTTAAAAAACACTTACGGGGGAGAAAATTTCCGACGACAATGAGGTAAAGGAGGCAATTTTAGCTCATTTTGAGGCGAAAGATAAAAAATATTTTTATGATGTTTAGAAAATTAATTCATAGATCTAATAATGTATTGTGCTTAAGGGTGATTATATTGAAAGGAAAATAGATTTATTGTTTTATTTTATTAAAACCCTTTCATTCACGACTTTGGACCTCCCCTCGTCGTCCGCATCCAACTCAAACAAACGATCCACTTCAGTTCCCGTTCAGGAAAATTTCTATTGAAAACATGTAGTTAAATAAATCATAAATCTAAGATTTAAAAGAACTTTTAATTTGCATTTATACTTGGGATATGTTGCATGTTGGGCTAGGGCACACGTAGGTACACTCGGTAATGAGAGGGCAGATCAATTACCGATTGTACCTACGTGTGCCCTAATGCAAGCAATTATTACAGTCCAAGCTAATTTCGGCTAGCGTAGTTAAAAAGCATTTAGTGATAAACTTGTTAATGATTAGCAGAGTCCGTTCTAAAATGCCGGGGGTATTTCGAATTGTTTGAAAAGCTGCGATAATACAATTTCCCAGTTCATCGACATTTTCAATGGGAGTCGTATAAACTAATGATTTAAGGTGACCCCAGAGAAAAAAGTCCAAAGAATTTAGTCTGGAGACCGAGGAGGCCACGGTTGAGAACCTCCCCGTCTATCCACCGACTGACTGTCACAAAAACTCGCGAGCAACTAAACTAAAATGCGCTGGAGCACCGTCCTGCATAAAATACATTTGTAATCTTAATTTGCAACGGAACTTCTTCCAACAGTAGGGGTAGCTCCTTTTCAAGAAAATTGCGGTATACCTCGCCATTTAACTGCATCGGTAAAAAATGTGGACCTATCAAGTGATCTCCAACAATTCCGGCCCACACATTGACAGAGAATTGATGTTGATGACGGGCATTCACTAGTTCGTGCGGATTTTCTTCGGCCCATATGTGATTATTATGAAAATTAATAATCGCGTTTCTAGAGAAAGTAGCCTTGTCCGTGAAGAATATTTGAGCCAAATAGTCAGGATTTTATGCGATTTTGTGTTGCATCCACTGACAAAAAGCCACTCTTTGCGGAAAATCTGCCGGCAAAAGTGCCTGCACCCGTTGGATGTGATATAGATACAACACAGTTGATCTTTCAATATTCTCCAAACCGTGGCCTGATTAATGTTTAAAACAAACGCAATTTTTCTGGTGCTTGTAGTAGGATGTTCCTCAATTTCATTTAGTACCATTTCTTCAACTTGTGGAGTTCTCACTGTAGATGGGCGCCCGTTATCAGTCGTCCGTTTTTTTAAATTTCCCGTTTCACTAAGACGTTGGTGAAGATGGGGAACTATTGAATGATGCTAGATGATACGGTTCGGGTATCGTTCTTCATAAAGACGTCTAGCAGCAGGCGAATTTCCATTGGCAAGACCGTAAACGAAATGCATATCACACATCTCAGCATTCGTGTAATTCATTTCAGAAAACAGAAACTGGCACTAAACTGAATGAATACTCTGACAACTATTGACAAATATTGAAATGACAAATAAACAATTCCCTCTCAACACAATAGTTTTTGAAGAACCAACTGTGATATTATATCGTGTTAGTCATAGTTCATAATTTATTATTAAACATTCAATAACTTTAAAACCAAACCGTTTTAGACATATACTCATATGAACTTTTATGATCAAAATAACCTCAGGAATCAGCTCTTAAAGTTTGTCGCATATACTGAGAATCACCCTGTATAGCTATTATGCATGACGCTAATAGAATGGGTTTTATGTGAATATTTATGGTGTTCGCTAACAGAGAATTCGTAGCCAACTCGTAATTATTGTAATATGATGGTATAGTATTTTCGATATTCCAACAACCAAAATACACGATCAATCAACTTCTGAACCAAGATAAACATCTGGGGTTTGCCAAAAAGAAAACTTTGATGTAGATTTTCGTTTCAGATGGCCGTAGATGCAACAACGCTCACTATTCCACTCGTATTATATTTAACAGTCACTTCTATGGCCACCTAAAGATAACCTTTCGAGATTTCACCAATAATCACTTCCTAAAACAAAATCTATAAACACGACCTTTTGACATGGGGCAAATGTTGGCAAACTAAGTAAGCGACGTTCACCACTGATAATAGCATTTAGAGCGTCCACATGCTATAATTTCGTTACGTCATACGTAAACATTACTTCACTATGCAACGAAATAATCGATCACTTGTTCTACTCCGATATATACTCGGTTACAACACTGATAACGTTGACACGTTCGCGACAATTATGACTCAATGGCGTTTATAGTAGCTGTGGTAATTGAAAATTTCAAATATTCCTTTGTTTACAAAACAAAGACGCTTCAACGCGCAATTGTGTGCTTAATTAAGTAGGAAGGACACTGGTTCGAAATATATTTTTTTTACAGATTTTACAGATTTACAGATGTGTATCTGTCATGTGTTCCACCAGAATTTTCATTTATTTAATGGCTTTAATTATCTTATCATCAGAGTTATCGCTTGCAGCATAAGCATGGACTATTCATTAATAAAATCCTATTTTCTGATGGAAAGCGATATATAAAATCACACATTAAAGCTTGTAATGTTCGAGCAAGGGTTCATAGTTTATAGCTAATACAAATACGTCGGATATTATTCATTTCTATGCAGTTTAGACCGAACCTAAGAAATTCTCTAATCTTATCCATTCACAAGCAAGGTTCATGTAACGTAATTGCTAATTATTGCATATCTTTAAGTTCTACGTTTTCCAAAATCTTTGAATATGCTATGTTATCTCGATTCTCGTACCATTTTGAAACTAAAAATATTTAACCAATCTTCAGCACCCTCCCAGAAAGAATATTTCAACCACCGCTATAGCTTTTCTCCGATGGAGAAGATAATATATATTCCTTAGATCGTGGTGAACATCCAGCGGAAGTGTTTTGCGATCTCGGTAGAGCTTTTGATTTCGTTAACCCACTATTAATTAATAAACTCCAGTGCTATCATATCAGGGGTGTTGTTGCCGATTGGTTTGTATATTTTCTTTTTGAAATCAAATCATAATATTACATAAGTTCACTTAGTCCACTTACCGGTTGTGAGGGACCAATCATAGTCACCCTATGAACGGACCCAGTAGCAGGCTAAGCGCAACTCAGTCCTTTTAGGCATAGCTTCCTCCTGCTGCCGGCAGCAGTGCGGAGTACAAGTACTCCATCCTACTCGAGGTACCACTGTTAAAGCAAAACACTGCGGTCTAGACCAGAACAGGTCGAAAAAAAATCTCTTGACCAAGCCGTCGTGTCGTGGCTAATGGTTTGCACCAGGATATTACAGCGCCGGTCGTAGAGTGAATCTAATTCACTCGCGGCTGTTATACCATCCCCTCCCGGGGATATGAGGGCCTAGGCTTAACTGCATGGGCCGAGAGGAGACAACCTCAATAAAAACCTAAATTCTAAGGTGGCGGACTAGGTCGATGGGATGTGTGGCTGGATAGAAGACCAGTCCCAACTAGTCCAACCTTGAGGCACCGGGCGCACTCCATTGTGTAAATGCCTTACTTCAGTACTGCGGGGCTCTGCTGAAGTGGACCAACCCTTCCCTAGCTACTCGTGGAACCATTTATGGATGACCAAGTAACTTTTAAAAAACCTTTTTCCAAAGTTGTTAAGCAGGAGAAAAATCTAAAAGGAGATGTACCAAAGGTGGAGACGCCTGGTACATCAGACTTAACAAAAAAGACCACCTTCAGGGTAGGCTCAGTCGAGGACATTGACTTAATGTCCAACGACGAAATCCGAACAGCAAGACTGTCGGGTATTTCTAGGGCCAAAGTGCAAAAGCTGGTGAAGCAGGGTCAAGATTACGTTCAGACTCGAAGAGCCGTAATCAGAGACAACTTCATCCGGCAAACGCAAAAAGGTCAGGATGGCGCCACCAAGGCGCAAACAAAAGCCAAAAAGGCAACCAAATCCGTAGAGCCAAAAAAGGTTAAGCGGACGAGTAAAACACGGGTAGCATCCGAAAAACGACCACGGTTGGAAGGTAATACTCCACCCAATGTACCGAAGAGCAAAAAACCCAAAACTGAGGGATTATCCTTCAGAGAGGCAGCCTCTTCGGTAGAAGTCGCGATAGTCAGCGATGGCTACCCAGCTAATCGCTTGGAGCCGGACCAGCTTACAGCAGTTCAAGACTCCTTGCTGGCAGCGTATGACGACATCTCAGAACAAGAACCCCAAGTGCGGTTCGTGGGGTGCACACAAAGACCAGGTCACCTTATCGTGATCTGTGCTAATCAGAACAGCGCGCAGTGGCTCAAGGAAGTAGTTCCAACGCTCAGGCCTTGGAAGGGAGCAACCCTCAAGGTTCTGGAAGGTAAGGACATTCCAAGGCCGTGGATCTGCACAACGTTTGTGCCTGATGAGAAAGGCGAAAGAGTACCGGCGGAGAAGATGCTAAGCCGTCTAAAGGTGGAAAATCGACGCCTTAACACAAGCCTTTGGACCATTTGGAATTCCAACAAAGGAGACAAAGGCACACTGTGGACTTTCTCTGCAGGTAAAGAGTCAGCAGAGGAATTAAAGAAACTGCATCTCCAGTCGTACTTTGGCCTAGGAAAACTCAAATTCCGGGTCAAAGAAGGGCAGTCTGGATAAATTCAGGTTTTCAATTTATTTATACATTGTTTGTCTGTACAATTTTTTTTTCTTTTTCTTTTTTTTTCAATGAAAAATAAAATAAAAGAAAATAGTAGTTTTTCTACTACACTCTACACTACTTCTCTACACCCAGTGACCTCTCTGATAAGTGAAACAAAATTGTGAAAAGTGACCTTCTACCTGCTAGGTGGCACGGGACACTTCAAGAAGAACCAAATCGTCTGCCAAAATAATAATCCAGGCGCTTGCAAACCCCAAAGCCCTCAAATTTTAATAATATTCGCAGATTATTAAAATTTGAAAAATAGTAATTGTCGTTGTAAAAACACCAAACCTACAAATAAAAGAATGTTTTAACACAAAACAAGCTTCACTCTTTATTTCTTTACCAAAATGCTATGAAAAATACTATATAAAACAATTTATTTAATACAAAAATACGTGTTCAAACTTTTCTGGCACTTTAAATGAAGGAGGCTAAAGAAATGTCAAAATAAAAAGAATAAATTTAAAATTCAAAGCCATCTACCCGCAAATAGCAGAAACTAAATTTATTAGAAAACACTAGAATGGCACACTCTAAGCGAACGGACAAGCAATTCTCTGGGTACAGGTTGGACTTTCGGTTCAACGGGCCCCCGTATCGGTCAATAGCATGAAATGGTATTCCTGCCGGGATTCTTCGTAGGAAATTTTATAGTAAATTCTCGATAATAATACAGGCCAGAGTAAGGATTTAAATTATTCAGGAGGAATATCGATACTTTGTTAGGTAAACACTTCGTAGAACTTTGATATTTTTGATAGTGTGGCATAAAAATCGTTATACGAGTTCAATATCAACCGTTGTCTTTCGTGGCTACATGCAGAATGAGGATTTAAACTAAATTACCAGTAATCAGACTTTGATTGTTATCGCTATCAGGCAAGCCAACATTAAATTTGAATAGATACCAGTAACTGACAAATACTGTTATTTACTCTAGTTTGAGGGGAATACAGCAAAAGTTACCAAATAGACATCTCGAAGAATGAAAAAATCTCCCCAAGCGAAATATAATAAAACATAAAAATATACCAGGTAAGCTTGAATTAACACAGAAAATAAGTTTACATTATAATTAAGGCTATACTTAGCACCTACTGCTAAGATGGCCTATTTTTGTAGTCATTCTTAACAAATTCAAATTTGCCTGTTAAAGTATCGCTTCAATTTGCAATTACTTCTTCATTTGGCTTTGAAACCTATTTTAAACGACTCCAAATTTTCTTCTATAACCCTTTTTTTGGTTCTGATGAACTAGAAATTGGTATAAAAGGCATTTACATGCCTAAAAATCAATAGTATCTTATTTAAAAGCTCGGATAGAAACAGATTAAAGCAATTAATTTCACATGAAGTACTAGTACTATAAATTCTAGTTCTAGAATAATATACACATGTTTACATCTCAATTGAAGGGAATACTCAATGTCGATCGTTCCATTGAATTTATCAAAGATCCCCCGTATGTAAACATTAGCGCAGGAACAAAACAAGTGAACGCCATTTGCGTCGGTGCAAGTTCAAGTTCTTTAACTTTATTATTGAAATTCTTTATCTTACACGTGTGTATTGTGGTTGTTGTTGTCGGTGCTCCGAGTGTAGCCGGTCTGAACTTTGTCAGCGGATTATTTACGCGTAACAATGCCAATAGAGCCGACGAAGACACGAGGAAATGACAAGGAGTACATTTCGACGAACTGTAGGGAATTTTTAATTCCTTCCGAACACGTCCACGTATCACGTCCGAGGAAGATATTCAAGAAAAAAACACTTCAGAGAAGGTTTAGTCACGCGTATGTACACATACCACGCGGGAGAACCTGCGAGGTTTCCTGCGAGAATAAATTCTACACATTCTCGGAGTTAAGATGTTTGCGCTGTCGTATGGATATTTCCTCAAATCCTATTGCAAATAAAATTAGTTTTCGCTGATTGACGCTAGTAAACTCCAAACAGTGTCGCTTTTATTACCCAGGTTTACGCTAAAGTTATTACACCTTGTCTCAAAATTAGGAGAAATGATTTCCCTAACAGCCATAGATATTTTTAAAAATATATTTTATAAATATTTTTCGTGAGAGGTTTTTGAATATATTTTTCATATATTTTCTAAATATAGATAAAATATTCAATTAAAATATTTATTCCATATTTTAAAATTAATATAAGCGCTATATTTTTTCTAAAATATTTATATGAAAATTGAGATTTTTTATGCAATCTATTTAATTTGTCAAAATGAACTAAATTGTTCTTGGTTATTTAGAATGTATAACGTCGATAACGAAAAGTTGAAACATACATAGAGTTGTCTAAAAGGCAAGAACTTGTTTTTTCACACTCACCATACAAGTTAATAATCAATAATTCTGGCATCTTTTAAGGCATACTGAAGGTTTATCAAATACATCACTATTTTTTAATTGAAGTGTTCTAAATAAAAAACAAACGTATTTATTATCATTTTATTTGAATAAGCCAATAAAAATGAAAAATACTTATTTTTAAGTCTAGCCTTGGCTGGTGTCAGGTACAACCCTATGGCTTTTTCATATCTTCGGTAGTGGCGCTCTCATGGCGTTTCCTTGTGGCCTCTAAAACAATGCCAATTGTATTAGATCATACCATAAATAAAACATCTTACAATATTATCAACACCTACTAATACATTTGGAGCAATAATTGGAGTGGTAGCTACATTCTAATACTTACGATACTTATTTTTACTTTATTTCATAATATTTGAAAACATTCTACGTACAAACAATAAAAACAACACAACGTATTCTAACCTCTATTTGAGGTTATGACGCTTACTACGAGATGAATCTCTTAAGCAAATCAACTAGCAATTTATCTGGTAGATTCAGTACATATATGATGCATAAATTCCTACAATTATATTATTAAACGATTTCTGTACATAGCGATATTGAGCATTCCAATTATCTTATAAACGCCATGACATGTTCAAAGTTTTGCTTACCTCGTAGTCACCACAAAAACTAAAACACACCCCGCAACAATTAATTACACAGTTAACCCTAATCTGCCCTAATCGTATACTATTATAAACTATAACATGTAACGGACAAACGAATGAAAACGTTGATGATACGCACGTGCGCGTATGCATGTACCTAATCCATAGACGCATAAACAATACTAAATCCATATAACACCGGCACCGTAATGAATAGAGGTGTTGTGTTGACGTTCGCAACTTACAAATATTACAAATAATATAAGTAATACAAAACGCAGATATATTAATAGAAAAGTTACAGCGCTCAACTTAGATACTAATTAAATCATATTAGATATATATTATTTAATTTAATCTTTAAACTATCATTTTAAATAGGTACATACCTACTTAATATGTATGCATATTTTACCCATTTTATATTATTCGTCTTATGCACCAAATGTACAAAAGCAAAAATTCAATCTTTTTTTTTTTATATGAAATAAATATTTACAGAAATACAAAGCAAAATATTCTTGCAGAGTTATGAAAAATATATTGAGAAAACATTTGCAGTAAAATATTATTAATGCTACATAACATATATATTTTTTAAATGTTTTCCTAATATGAAAATATATTAGGAAAACATTTAAAAAATATTTTATGCATATTATATTAATATAACTAATATTCAAGAAAGATTTAATATTTTATAAATATTTATAAAAAATGAAATAAATATAGTTGGTCACTAGGGTTAGGTTCGTCACGTCAAAAAGAAGTCTTTGGCTTGGTTTTCGCATGGTTTTGTTTACTCATAAAAATAAATATTCCGAAAATCGTCATCATGTCATTCGTTATTTAAATTATCAAGTAATAAAAATAGAAAGTTACTATTAGAACTAATATTATTGTGCTGACGATTTATCACCGGACGAGAAGCATATTTTGAATACCTTTAAAATGTTTTGGAATCATCTGATAAGGGCATTACAGCAAATATATTGAATGTTTGCAACAATTTTTCGAACAATAATACTTTAGATACTAGATTTCGAGGGATTCAAATGCAAGTCAAATTTAGTGAAAATCTCACCGAGGAATTCTAAATTATCATTAATACTATGCAACGCAGTTCGTGAATTCTCTGGTTCAAAAGACATAAAAGTGTGTGTCATCGGCATAAATATGATTTAGACTAAAGTTCAGCTGTTTGGAAAGACGTATATATTGAAAAGAGCAGTGGTCCCAAAACACAACCCTGCGGTACACCGGCAGAAATACACAGAGGCAGTATTACTGTAAAAGACACTCTTCGGGATGATCATATAAATAACTTTATATAAGCATTTAAAGTCAAGCTATTTAAAAGAAAACAAAGAGTAACATGACAAATCGTGTCAAACGCCTTAGAATAGTCTAAAACTACCAAAGCTGTTACTAAACCTTTATCAATTGATCCAGTGATATCGTCCGTCACACCAAGTAGTACCGTTTCACAACTATAACCCTCTCTGAAACAATATTGGATATATGAATGTATATTATTCCTACCAACAAAATCATTCAATTGCATAAAAGTAACTTTTACGAAAATTTTAGTTAGAGATATTGTATGTTGAGGTTTACTGATGGCTTTAGTGCAATATTGCATGTGCCTCTACCTGAAAAGTCGTTGCATATGTTTCTAGCGGAAGCTAGTATTGTGTGTTTCACTTTAACCCATTTGTATACACTGTACTCATTTGAATACAGCACAGCTTATGTTAGATCAACTCCAAACATCAAGCAAATATTTATTTTGTATTTTTTTTTTTTGAAACAAAGTACTTGAGGGCACAAATGGGTTAATATAGATTCCAGCTCTAGTACCGTTCTCGATTCTTCATCCGTCTGTAAACCAGATCATTTCCTCGAACCTAGCTCTGTAGCTGGATTGATTCCAACAGCATGGTGCTAAAGAAATTTTAGCAAGGGGCATTAAGGGAGAGAGATACCCATTAAGGCAAGTTTCTAATGTTAGGACATTTATTGACGCACATAGGCGTATGGGAGAAGATGGTTGCTTTAAAAAACCAAAATTTGATTCTGGGGTTAACAGAACTCGTCGTACTGTTGCAAATGAAGAAGCTATTTTGCAAATAGTAGAAGACAATCCTAGAATAAGCACCAGAAGAATAAGTGCAGCTGTACCGAATATCAATCGTGAATATGTTAGGGAAGTCCTCAAAGCACAGCTTCTTCATGCATTTCATTTCCAAAAAATCCATCACCTATTGGAACAGGATTTTCTACCGCGCTTATAATATTGCGAGTGGTTGCAAAATAAAGGGCATAACTTTCTGTCATTAATTTTGTTTACCGATGAAGCAGGTTTTAGTCGCGATGGCATTTTGAATATTCACAATATGCATTATTGGAGCGATGAAAACCCCCATCAGAACGTAATACGGAATCACCAGTATGGGTTTTCCATTAATGTGTGGGCAGATATAATCGACAATTATCTAATTGGTCCATTTCGAATGCCCAGACGATTGACAGGCGAACTCTGTTGACATTTTTTGGAAAATGAAACTGAATACTTTATTAGAAGATGTTCCATTGAATATTATTATGAGAAGAATGTACTACATGCATGACGGCGCGCCAGCTCACTATTTTAGGAGAGTAAACGAATTTCTGCAAAGAAAATTTGGAAATAGGTGGATTGGTCGTGGGGGACCTATACCATGACCAGCTCGTAGTCCCGACCTTAATCCCCTCGATTTTTCATTTTGGGGATTTATGAAAAGTGAAGTGTATGCCGCAGAACTAAATAGTGAAGAACAATTATGGAGTCTGCTGACAGATTTCGTAATATGCTAACATATTTCAAAGATGCCGTCAGTCAGTAACACGAAGATTGGAAATGTGTATTCAGGAACAAGGTCACCAATTTGAACACCTTATGCAGAGCTAATATGTATCTTATATTTTTGAATGTTGTTTGTTTATTAAAAGCCTTTTAACTTCAACAGTTTGTAACTTCAAAACAAAAAGCAATCGGACATCAGTGTATAAGAACTTTTTTTGTTATTTCTTGGTCCTCTATCACATGTTGCTGTGCATTGTAGTTTTTTCTGTCAACCTGTATATATTTTGCCATATTTAGATAAAGCACAAATAATAAACTTCCCATATCTTGGAACAATTCAGAAAATTTTAAACATCTAAAGATAAATGAACAGTTACTAGATTAGTACAATTCATATTCGATCACATGGATTTAACTAACTATTTTCTGACCTTGGATTATTGACAAAAAGGAAGACAATACCTCTATAAGCTAACTGACCTGTACCAACAGACTGTGTAATCATTTCCTTAACCAGCAACGGAGTGCTATAACCGTTGAACAATGATAATTTGATGAAAATGTTTACAACGCTAAATGAACTCGCATATACATGCATTTGTGTTGAAATAACAATCCAAATCGGTTTCCCATGGCCATTCGTATGATGAAAACTGAACTTTACATGAACTCTAAAGTGTAACGTTCTGAAACGCTATTCGCGATGGCCTGGCAGTTATTTCCTGTTTTGTTCTCTCGGCGTCTTAATTTTCCAGGAACACTGTAGTGCATTTAATAGTGTAAAATTTCACTACTACGTTTACATTGGTATGTTCCATAGTACGTTATAGTATATCGTGGGTGCGCTCGGCTGCATGCCATTGATCTCGTGAAATTATTCCACTTGCTGACACTTTCAACTCTTAGTATAGATCAATAAACTCCGTGAGGTTTCCATTTTATACATTTAGGTGATATATTTTTACACAGGAACACATACCTTCGAAAAAAAATTATTTCACATAAAGAAGCATTATCGAAGCAAAACAGTGGTGAATGAGCAATTTTTTGTTTATTGCGCACCTTAAATTTTCTAGCAACGTTTCGACCATAACTTTAATCTTTATCAAGCTAAAAATGAAAATAATAAAAATGTATAAAATGGCGTAGAAAACAAGGGTTAATTACCTGTCTATTAATTAAACGATTGGAATAATTTCACAGAGTTTAAATAAGAGGTAGAATAAATAAAACAGTTGAAATTTAGTGTAAAGGAAGCAACACAAAATATATCCCGTAAAGAGACTAACTTTTTGTAAAGCAACAACTGTGTGACAGTTGTTTTACCTCTGTCTGTGTCTGTGTGTGTGTGTGCTAAAAATAAAGGAAAAAACTATAAAAAGACAGAGGTAAAACCGAAAGAAATAAATTAAGGGATTAAATATTGGGATTAAATATTAGGATTAAACAAAAAAAAAAGTTATTAGACAAGAATGGTTCAACAAACACAGCGAAATAGTTCAATCGATGTTAATTAATTTAATTAATGTTGAAGATGTGAAAGAATAAGGTTGTGAAAGTTGCTAAAATTATGGATAATAATAATAATAATAATAATAATAATAATAATAATAATAATAATAATAACAATAGTTCACAATGTTACAATACATCGAACAATAGATCAATACATGAAGAAAAACGTAATTTGTCACAGCACAATTATACATTATAAAATTCGTCAATTGTATAATACGATTTATCTATAAGAACGTTTTTTATAAACTTAAGAATTTTTTTATCTGGCATCTTTCAGACAACTGATTATACAGGATGAGTTTTTTTAGCTTGAGACAAGAATAGGTAAAAGGAATAGAGATAGGGCAAACGAAAACAAAAATGAGAAAAGGGAAAAACTGAAAAATAAACTGTAGGGGAAATCGTCAACTATTTTTTTAAACCTGTAACTTATGGGATGTTATAAAAGGAAATAGGGAAAATAGACAAGGAAAGCGCAATAAGGAAAAAGAGAATAGGGAAAAGGGAATAGAATTTGATTTCAGCTCTATTTTTGCTTTTAGGAAAAAATCTTTTCTACAAAAGTTTTATAGAATTGACTGCTGCATAACCTAAACATATTTTAAAATATACAGAGTGTTCAGGAAGACTGTTTTTTTTTCATTATAGCTCTATTTTTGCTTTTAGGAAAAAATCTTTTCTACAAAAGTCTTATAGAATTCAATGGTGCATAAGTTAAAACTATTTTTAAATATACCGGATGTTCAGGAAGATTGATTCTTTGGTTATAGCTTTATCTTTGCTTTTAGGAAAAAACCTTTTATACAAAAGTTGTACAGAATCCAATGCCGCATAACCTAAAAGTATTTTCGACTATACAGGGTGTTCTAAAAGTAAAAACAAAAGAAAACTACTTAAAGCGTATTGCACATTCTAAAAGTGCCAACTTTTCTCGAATGGGGACCGACTTCAAAAAACCACCATCTTCGCTGACGAAGATGCGCAGCATCTAGTTTGTCATTATAAAATTCGTCAATTGTATAATACGATTTATCTATAAGAACGTTTTTTATAAACTTAAGAATTTTTTTATCTGGCATCTTTCAGACAACTGATTATACAGGATGAGTTTTTTATCTTGAGACAATGGAATATCTCTAAGCACTGCATCCAATCAAAAAAAGATCTTAATCATAAGATTTGTTATAATGTAGGGGGCTCACTGAATGGTGCCGAACCCCCCATGTTGTATTGCAAATTCGGATTCTACGCCATCAAGTATGTAATTTTTGGTTGGTAACAGATTGCGCTGTAATCGCAAAAAACATGATTGTGAACGCCTAAAAAAAATACACAAAAAAAGAGAAGCAAGCAAGCATGATTTTGTGTTTTTTTATTTAACATAAACTAACATTTCAAAAAGCCATGTGTTCGAAACTGTGTTCGTTCACTTCGATATCGCAGCTTCCAGAGATCAACAGCTCAAGATATAGTTCATACAGTAACACACGCTGGATATACTGTTAACGATGGCGTCAAACTGTGGCTTCCATTTCAAATCAGTATCAACTTTCACACCCAAAAAGAACACATCATTCGCACTGGTAAGTACCTGAACCCTATGTATAATTTTAGTTAGTTGGTTACATCTCTTAAAAACTATTAAATTTGTTTTATTTAAGTTTAATTTTAAGTTATTGTTAATAATAAAACACACCGCGTACTTATTTAAATTTTCTTCTATAGCTTGTATTATTTGTGTCACAAGGTTTCTTCTTATTGTGCAGGAGGTTTCATCTGCAAAGAGAAAGATCCTCACACACTCCTGGCAGATCATTAACGTACAAAAGTAAAAGAAGGGGTCCCAGAACTGATCCTTGCGGAATGCCAAAATTAACTTCTCCCCACTCTGTCCTTATTTCCCTTCCATTTTCATCATCCGTCACAATACATTGTCGCAACTGATGGTATCGGTTTCAAAATTGCAATTATCAGAAGTTCTTATATGTAATGCTTCAAATATTAATCTCTTTTGGAAATTGTCTTCATAATCAAGAATAGTGGGATTACGAAAATCAAAAACATAACCTAAAGATATAGAGTGATGCGAAAGACTTATACCGCTATTCCCGTTAGTGGATACTTCACATTATTATTAAAGCTTGCTTTAAATATAGTCATTCTGATGCAAAAAAAATCAAGTTGAACTAGTTATTTCTTTTAAATGTAATACTTCTAGTGTCACTGAGTATAAATAAAGCTATCAGTTAATGCAATCTTTGGAAATCGGACATTAAATAAACAGATATTAATTGTATTTTGACAATGGAATAGAATAAAGTTCCCAAATGTAAATATACTTTAAATTAATTTAAAATACTGCCATTCTAAAAAAATAAAAAGAATGAATCGCATAGTAGCCGTATAGTCATAAATATAAAACGCATAAAATTGTTAACGCCAATTAAGTATGCGTTACCAGGCGTAAAATAATTTTACGCTATGTTTCAAAATTTGTAATTGCACCGTTGTACTATCCTTCATGGCTAGTTTAACTGATTAATATTTATGAATAAGCAGACAACATTGCAAAACACAATTACAGAAGCATCGGCATCTATTAGGTGTCAATGAATTTGAATACTTACATATGTGGGCGGGACCTTAACTAATTGCAAAGAACTTTGTACTAGTAAATCTAAATTGATTATCTGATTAACATAAAAAAATAATTACTTCGATCAACCTTTTTATCTTCATTTCTTACGAGTGAAAGTATTATAAGATTATTACAGGAATATGTTATACTAAAGGTGCGTATTTATTAGTAAATTTCGGGCAGAAATGTGTGCATGAACGATTTACGCGCATACACATTTGTTCAGGGAGATTTTTTTTAACTCCAGATTTACATAATTCATGTGTAAGCACTGAGCAAACAATACCACGAGATATAACGTTTGCAAGTGCTGTTTATATTGTAATATATTGTTGTGCTATATAATTAATTTCACTATTAATAATAAGTGTAATTATTAGTTTGTGTACATACATACCAGTTTGTAATATTGGGTGCATGGATCATAGCGTTGTGTGTTAATTAATTTGCATCGTAGCAGTGGTAATTAGGTATATGCGTTTATCGCGCGGTAACTGTATGATTTTAATGTAGTTTCCTTGGTATCGATACTAATTCAGGAGTGAAGACTCAATTGTTTTACTTTTTCGTGAATTCGAATTAATTACATTATATTTCCGTAATCTGTTCGAAGTTAAAGGGTATTTTCTTCTGAAAATATATAGAAGAAACGTCAAGATCTTTCATTATTATTTCACTAATAATAAATGTAATTATTAATTTGTGTACATACCCGTTTGTAATGTTGGGTGCATGGATCATAGCGTTGGGTGTTAATTAATTTGCATCGTAGCCGTGGTAATTAGGTATATACGTTCATCGCACGGTAACTGTATGATTTTAATGTGGTTTCCTTGGTATCGATACTAATTCAGGAGTGAAGACTCAATTGTTTTACTTTTTCGTGAATTCGAATTAATTAAATCATATTTCCGTAATCTCTTTGAAGTTGAAAAGCATTTTCTTCTGAAAGTATATAGAAGAAACGTAAATATCTTTCATTATTAGAAGAAATTCGCTTGGAATCTTTCGTGGAATTGTACATGCCATTGCTGTTTTGAGTATAACGATATATCTTGGATACTCGGAAGGATCTTACTACCTTATAGCGGTGTCGTACCTATTCTTGGTGTGGATCCTCTCCTGTAGCATGTTTGGTTTGTCGCTGCGAGGAAATTCCATTCTGAAATACTTTTGGTGTGTACTGCTTGATATTGAAGGTATTTCTTATCATTGTTTTTTTAAAATTTCTATATAAATAAGTATTTCGCATTTGAAGTCATTTATTACAATTGTAAATGACAGTTAAAATTTTAATTTTAGCGGGAGATTTGAATGTTGGTTTTATTTTAAATTGGAATTCAATATACTGGATAGCATCTGGTTGTTGATTTAAATATTGAAAATAAGTGTACTCACTTCGAGTACATACAATAAATTGGGCACGTTATAGATATGTATAGATACTGTCTTTATTGGTATAAAAGCATGCAATAAGTACATTAAATGATTAAAATTGAACTATAAATTCAATATTTAATAAAGTAAAAGTCTAATATTATACAAGTTATTGATTTAGAAGACACATCATGTGCAGCCTCCTTGGCTACCTAGTTACTACTGGTAAAAAAATATAAATATATTAGTAGTATATTGTACTCATTGCTGATAAGTGGGGAGGTTACGAATGCGCATGCCCTGCAGAAGTAAATTCGAGGCATATGTATAAGCTCTTAGCCATCTAGCGATGAGAAATTATGTCTTTAAATATTATCAAACATAGAAGGATAGGTATCTGTAAAGAAAAGGCAGGTTAATATTCTCATTTTCACTTTTTATCTTAAAACTGATCATTTTTCTAGTTTTTTAATTGACTATTACATTCAATTATTTTTAATTTCACCTGAAGAAGGCTAATAATTTAGCCGAAACTAGGAAACAACTTATTACCGCACTTCACTTATCAGTAATTCACTTAGTTTCTCTTGGAAATCGACACCCATTTCCCATGTATCCTACGACTAGCGTATTGAGGAGCTCTAATCTTAAACCCCTTCTGGTTTTGATATAAGAACACACATCAATGATATAACTATTCCATACTGAAGTATCAGAAATATCGAAGATTGTATGCTAGTCTAGATTAATTTACAGTATATTTCCAATTTGCATTGTATTGCATTTTATTAGCCAACAGATTAATAAGATCTAGGTTTTATCAAAAAAAAAAATCAAAGAACAAGTATAAAATACAAACATTTGCATATAAAATAGAATATATAACATAAACACACGAGAACAACACAAACAGAAAAGATAAAATTATAGCTCATATACTAGATAGTATCTGATTGTTGATTTAAATATTGAAAACAAGTGTACTCACTTTGAGTAAGAGTTCTTATTCTCTCCTAATATCTTTGATGTATTATTATACAATAACCTCTAACTAATCCAATCAGTAACTCCGACATAGTGTATTGACACCTGTTACATTAAAACATTCTAATGTTTCTTTTTTTTTTTAATTCCAGTGTTTTCAGGTATTTTATTATAAATTTGTATATACTATGTGACATAGAAATTGCAACACCGACATGGGATAGGAATCTCTTGACCAAACCTGACAGAAACGTTTTAACTACTAAAAGTAGCAATTGATTAAAATTTCAAAAAAATTGATCAAATGGTAATGGCTTATCTATCAGTTTCTTCAGTATTTTCTAACAATATTGCCAGGTGTATATTGGTGATATTGTTCAGTACTTTATTGTTTTCGCTTGGAATTGTTTTGTTTTGAGAGTGTGCTATTATGCGCTATTTTTATTTATTATTTTCCATATAATCTATGTTCTTTATAATATACAGAGTTAGGCAAATGTGTGGGAACACCTGATTAAAATTATACCCTAAATTATGGGTTACATTAAAAAATAATCTTAAGAAAAGTTTTTTAGTATTTTTATTCCATTCTGTGACATACTGTGATTGCCAACAACAATGTTTCGAAATATGACGTCATTGGTAGTTTTTTTAAGTGTGGAAAGATACAGGGTGATCTATTAGAAAAGAAAGTGCCGATGACTAGAATAAAAATACTACAAAAACTTTTCTTGATGATATTTTCTGATAGAACCCATAATTGAGCTAAAAAATCTAATGTTCCCACACATTTGCCTGGCCCTGTATATTAATGAGTTGGTTTTAATCAAATGCACTAGATCTATGACGATTGTGTGGTGATAAGCATCACTTGCAAATAGCAGTTACCAGAGATAAAAGTGCCTCAAGGACTATTCCCTCAGTATTTATTAGAAACGATAATGGATCCAGGTTTGAGCGTTGTAGGACTCCAAGCCTTGCCGAAGATTCCAAGCTATTTCATACGTTTTATATTCTGATCGTCAACGGTGGAAAATTTAATAGATGTCGCTTATGTAGAACACAACGTTTGATAGCTCTTGAATAGCATCACGCACGCCTTTATAATTCGGCAATTGCACCTTGTAGAGTAAGTATTTCGTAAGATTTCACATGTCGGATTCTAACCAATTTCGTAACAGCATAAAATACGATTTCAATAAGTTCCTTCCGATGGCCTTGACACAATCAAGTCGACGCGAATTCGCTAATCTTGAGTATCACCCGACCGTAGTCTAATCTAATTCCCCCATAGAGCGACTCACCTTGACTGCAGCAATCAAGCTATGACCACATGGCAGGAATGCCGACAAACCGATCAGTGTAATTATTATCGCCTTCGCAATGGACGCAAATTACATAATACCGAAAAATAATGAAATATTATTGTGTATATTTCAATACGCACACGAATTCTTAATAAGTCCTTTTTCCGTTTTCACAGCGATGCTGTTTAAGTAGTTGCGTAAATGTTTGTAATATGCTAAGTAATTTGATTAAATTAACCGTGATCTTCAACGCGTGTTTAAAACTAATTCTGAGTTTTTAAAGCTGATTGCTAGGCAGATGAAATCATTGATGATACTGTCTGCATTTTTTTTTACAATATTAATCATTAGAGACCCGGATTATATGCAAAGTGCATATATATTATTTTTTGCATATCTTTAATTATAGTATATGTGTAGACGTATTACACTAATTGAAATTAATTAGCGCTAATTAGTGATTGCATATATTGCATATTTAGGCATTTCTATGCATATTTTTACAAAAGTTGCATATATTGCATACTTAAGCTTTTTCTTATCCTTTCTAGTAGTAAAAATTCCTAGTAATTCCTAATGTAGATCGACAACCGACAATTCTCAGAACGATAAATCTTTTACATTACTTTTTTCCAAGAATTGCACGTGTTTAATTTCGCCTAGCAGAAGAGATGTGGTAAATACGTTTTATTATTATTAATTCCCAAATAAACTATTCATTCATTGAATATCTTTGAGCGAAACAGCATGTAATTGTGTTACGTTTTTAAATACTGTGTGTACATACAATGAGTATAGCTAACAAAATTTCTTTATGGATTAAGCCAGATCCTTAACTGGTAAAGGATGGCGCCAAAATATTTTGTCGAGCCTGCAGTAAACTGGTAAGTTTAATTTTACTAAAAGCTTTACAATTGTTTTTAAATTCTTTAACTTTTGATATAAAATGACGATTGTTGTTGTAGGTGTCTTCTGAGAGAAAATACCTGATTGATCAACACGCTAAAATTCCATCACATATTGGAAAATGTGAAAAACTAAAGCGATCCGCATATGTGCAGCAATCTATACGTCAATGTCTAACATCAACTTCACGAAACTCAGAACAAGAAGAATATAATACGGATGTGTGTAACGCATGAATTTCGTCTAACATACCATTAGATTAAACAATGTTAATTTGAAATCATTTCAGCAAAAATATTGCAAATATATACCTGACGAAAGTACCTTACGAAAAAATTATGTCACATCTTGTTACCAGCAAACAATAGCAGAAATTCAACAATTGGTAGGGAATAATTTTATTTATATCATGGTAGATGAAAGTACGGATAAGTGTGGCCGTTATATTGCCCATTTGTTAATAGGGATTCTTCATGAAGATATTGTAGGTAAATCATATTTAATTTATTGTAAAGAACTTCAAAAAACAAATAAATATGACAATTGCCCAATTCGTTCAAGAAGATTTATCAAATATCTTTTTACCTGGAAGTACACCTTGTGAAAAAATTTTACTAATGTTGTCCGACGCTGCACCATACATAATAAAAGCCGCGCAAAATTTAAATTTTTTTTATAGTAACATTATTCATACCACTTGTTTAGCTGATGGGTTCAATCGTGTAGCCAAAGACACTAGGAATCAATTCCCTTTGATTAATGATTTAATTAGCAATGTCAAAAAAGTATTTTTAAAAACACCTTTACGAATCCAATTTTATAAGGAGCAACTTCCCGGTGTTAAGTTGCCTACTGAACCGATTAGTACGAGATGGGTTACATGGTTAGAGGCTGCAATTTTTTCGCCGATAATTTTGAAGGAATAAAAAATGTAATTCTTGAAATCACTGCTGACTGCATTGCTCTAGAAAACTGTAAAAAGATAGTAACATCAACAGAATTTCTACAAAACTTTTTGTATATTAAGTCAAATTATAGCTTTGTCTCAAGTTCCATTTGTAAACTAGAAACGCAAGGGATGTCGCTCTCGGAATCAGTCGAAATAGTAGACGAATTTGTAATGCTATGTAAGAAGGGTACAATAGGTAGCTCTATATACGATAAATTTTAAAAAAGTGATAAATATAAAATGCGGGGTATTTGAAATTGAAGAAAGTTAAGAAAATTTTGGAAGGTGAAACAATAAACGATTTCAACTTTAATTTTAGTTTAGAATGTATTACAAAGTTAAAAAATGCACCAATTACATCTGTGGATGTTGAAAGAAGCTTTTCTATTTCGAAACATATGTATTCTGATAGAAGACAAAACTTTCTTTTACACAATTTTGAAAAACATTTAATTATAAATTGTTTTAGAAATATGTTGTTGAAAAATTTTGTGCAATAAAGTTAATGTTTAAATTTCTACTCTTATTTATTTTATGTAAAAATTTTGCATATTTGCATTTTTTTTTGCATATATGCCCAAGGTTTATGCATATTTTCTCAAAAATCGATGCATATATATGCGCATATATTCCAGTTTTTCTTTGCATGTAATCCGGTCTCTAGTGATTACAAAAAAAGAATAATTTTTGTACCACTCTGAAGAAGATTCCAGTCTTTTAATCTGACATCTTTTCTTATAATGCATATCTGTGCATGCATATTTTAGATGGATAAGCGAACATCCTCATAAAAACTAAGAATGATGGAGAAATTCTGAAAACATAATAAATTTCAGCATGCAAAAGTATTTGCATTTTCGTACTCGAACAAAAATCTTGTTAATCAGTGATATTATATTGGTCAGAAAGAATTAAATGAAACAACAAGTAAACTTGATGTGCCCAAAAAAAGAAGATAGATTTGGAAATACTCAGGGGTCACCCAGTTTTAATATGCAAGAACTTATCTTAAAGACAGTTATCATAAAAAAAAATGTGTATCAAAATTGTTTAGCATAGCAGTCAATGCAATCTGTTCTTAAGATATCAGTGCAAAAATGTCTAGAAGATATTCTTACCAATATCTTTCTTGAAAGGTAAAAGTCATAAATTTTATTACTCTAACCAAAATGTCACGTAAAACCTTGTGATTAGATAATTTATTTTACATTTTGCTTATATTTGTATCTTAATTTACCTCATTTCTTCTGCCCATGGGCTTAGACAGAAGACTCTACTGCCACCATAGCTAAATAAGTGTATTAGTCCAATATCCATTGATACATCTAACAATCAGTGCAATATTTCTCCAAGATATGGAAATTTCTACCAATATGCGTTTGCAAAGTTTACTGATATCAGGTTATTGACATGCACTTTTGCAGTTCTTTTCTCAGACGAAATCTTGTACGATTGTACAACTAATGGACCGAATCTATCAACTGCTTCTTGCCTTGACCTCTTGCTTGTATTTAAGAGTTGTGTGGTATTCTTAAAATAAAAATTTTGATAATACTGCAACGTACTTTACAAGTATTTTCGTATATGGACGTTGGAAATTATCCATGCAGCCGTTTCGAGATTAGATTTGTTATCGTTGTTTGACCCCATGTTTTGGCGAATATGCGTCAAACATGCCCATTACATGTTTATCATTATCATATTTAAGCCATGCAGTTATTTTTAATGCATTTGGATTACACCATTTTATGTATAAGAAAAAAGTATTTACTTATTATCTGGGTAGGATTTTTATTTGCCAGGAGTTCATTTACCGCCAAAGACAGCAATAATTTACGCACGCATAACAATTTGCGTGATCTAGGTCATCGTTCTTTTGGTTGCTTCTTACATAAGATATTCTGAAAGCACAAAGCATAAAATTCAAAGAATACTTTACAACCACAGCCTACAATTAGTACCTAAAACTGAATAAATAAAATAATAATGCTAAAATAGATAAACTATCAGTTATAATTGCCACATCCCGTATAAATGCCCACTCGCGCCTAATATAACGCATTGCCTAATTTGTTGCAAATAATTCTGCTTGAAAATTATTGCAATGATCCCCTAATTTAAACTTTTGATCATATATTTCAATGCTGTTACTATAAGCAACAAAAGCCGTCCCTGTACCACTCTCAATCTTCCACCTATCCGTAAAAATTTTTAAACCTTCTCCAAAAGTGCCTATAAAGTTGTCATAAGTAATACTTCCACGGGATGAATTCGCTCACCTATATCTACTCGTCTTTCTAAATCACCCGCTCCTCAATTCTCAAACCCTCTTTTATTCGCGTTCCTCAAACGTAAATCTAGTGGTAATAAATATACGCGAAATAATGCACGTCGCATCAACCGAAATAGATGAATACGCGCTTGCGATCTTAAACAATCTTCGTGACCTGATTATTTTTATTTTTTTTTCTATAATTTTGCACACATCCACCCATATCGCTTCCGCGTATAACAAAATAATACCAGTAAAGATACAGGAGGTTCCGTTTGAACAACTAGCAGAAAGCATTTGAAGAACTTTTTTCCTTACAAAAAAGGAGTTTTCCGTTTTATTTCATTTTTGGTCTCTGGATAAATACCTCCATTAAATAAACAATTTTTGAAACATGATTAACATAATGAGGGTTTCTACACTGATAGAAGTTTTTTGTAAAATTTCACTGACGCACATTGGTTATTTGTGACCATTACTAATAGTGTGATTATACAGATCACATGCACTTTTTTTTTTCGTAATGAAATATGGCATTTAGTATGTAATTCTCTTTACAGTGTGAATGTATTATTACATTTCTAACCGAATAATGCAAAATAAATGTGTTAAGCTTCCGGTAAAGTTGCCAACAAAATGTAAACTTCAGTTGTAATTTTCCACATAAGATCTATAACAATTTACTTACAAATAGTAAAATTACATATACTATAAAAAATTCACATCTCAAAATTACAATGACTATGTGAAGCTCTTGATCATATGTAAATTTAAATTGTAATATTCAGTATCACCTGTAATTTGTAATATACGAATTCCTTCTGTAAACACAATATACCCATATAACATACTTTTTGCGTTTTGTTACATATTTTATTTCATTCTATCTTTTTGAAAAGTGTTTCAATTTCTTTTTATCTATATACGTTTGCTTAATTATATTATTATTAATATGATAATATTAACAGTTAATGAAGGATTGCTAAACCTACTCTAGCTTACACCTAACAGTTTTCACTTAGTTTTAAAGGGTAGTGTTCTTTAGTGCTTAACAATTTACTAAAATAATGAACAAACCCTCTACAAGTATGAGCAAAGAACAGTCAATTGAAGAAGAACATCGCACTTTTCAAGAAAAATGGGAATTAAGGTAAAGTCAGGTAAGTGTGTAGTAAAAATTGCATAGTGTGAAGAAAATGTAACACTGTTCACATAATAAGACATTTTGATAAATTTTACACATAGAAGTACGTAATATATGCCCAGTTGTAAGCCTTCAATAGATAGGCCCTTTTATAATTATCAACGGTTTACTAGAAAAAAAAAAAGAAAGTTTAAACACTATCAATACTACACACTTACCCAGCAAAATTGGGCAAGTGTGTAATCGTTCCGCATTTTATATATTAATAGCATTATCCTTTAGTTCGGGCAAATGTGTAATACTATTCTGATGCCTTTTTAATAAGCTATAATAAATTTACAAGATATCTAGGTTATTACACGTTAGCAGATGTGAATTTTTATTTGTAAACCTAGTATGAAATTTAGTACATTAGTATTATAACAAGAGGACATCCATATTTCAATTTTAAAAATAAATATAGCCAAACTACACACTTGCCCCGGTTACACACTTACCTGACTTTACCTTACAATACTTTTATATTCAAGGAAAAAATAAAATTTTATTTTTAATATGTAGAAACTCGATAGCGGTTTGTAAAGAGTACAATATTAAGATGCACTGTGATACAATTCATAAAGCAAATTATGACAAATATGTAAGTAGGCTTCGTGAAGACAAATTGTCAAAATTAAGGTTAATGCTTCAAAAACAACAAAACATATTTGTCAAATCTGTTGAAGATAATACAGCTGCTGTAAAAATAAGCTGTTTGATATCGCATTTAATTGCAATCAAGTCCAAACCATTCACTGAAGGGGAGTTCATTCGCAAATGTGTGATTCAGGCAGTGGAATATTGTGTCCAGAATAACTAAAAAAAACAAACATGTAAGCTTAACAAGAAAATATCATTGCCAGCAGAATTGTTTATATAGCTGAACATTTACGTAATCAATTAAAATCAATAATTCTAATATTTGAAACATGTTCTATAGCAATTGATGAAAGTACAGATGTACAACATAAAGCTCAGTTCAGTGTTTCTGCTGATGATGATAGCTTTGCTATCGAAACGTACCTCCAGTTTAGTGCAGTTTGTGGTGAGGGGTCTAGGAGAAGTTTACAGCATTACCAGTACCACAGTTTGGAGTATTTTTGCTAAAGATAAAGCCCAGCTAGCGATTTTTATTCGAGGATGTGATGCGAATTTGAAAGTAAGTGAAGAACTTCTGGAGATTGTCGCAATGCGTGATACAACCACTGGGGTTAACATTTTCAACGCAATGATGGATATTGTGAATAAATATAATTTATCACTACAAAAACTAGTTTCCCTGGCAACTGATGGTGCTTACCTTATTACACAGAAATTCGCTGGTTTTTCAGTCACAAAGTGTTGAAGCGATTCTTTCAGTTGTGGAACAATATTATAATTTTTTTTAGAATCCACAAATTACGGATCTGAATTATTAAAAGACGATCAATGGATAAAAGAGCTGGCATTTACCGTTGACATTGCAAATCACCTTAGTCAACTTAATGTGAAATTACAAGGAAAACAGCACCTGGTTACCAATTTATATGACAATATCAAAGTTTTTAAATACAAATTATTCCTCTGGCAAAAACAAATTGAAAAAGAAAATTTATTTCATTTTGAATCTTGCCAGTTATTGTTACAAAAATCACCGTAATTGAAATTTTCAAAATATACGAATCAGATTAACCCTTTCGCTCACCTTGTACTACATGTAGCACATGATTTCTTTTAAATTTCCCCGCAATTACTTTAAATTTTTGACATTGTGGTGACATCTATTGGGTAGAAAAGATGTTAACTTTAGGCTAACAGTAACTCCCTTTAGTAAATGCACGCTGAAAAGGTAGGGGGCATTGAACAAATATGCGGTAGTACTGGTTGATCAACTTTTGTGACAGCGGCTGTGTTTTTATTTTTTTTTGCCTCAATTGTTATCTAGATGTGTTGTGATTGTAAAGAAAGCGAGCTTAGTGTTCGAGTTGTCCACAGTGCTGAAATTGTTTTGTTTTGCATTTGTTAGTGAAAAAACTCTTGTACTACTAGTAGTACAGCGTGATCAAGTGGTTGTAAAATTTACAGCAAACATAATCAAACTTTTTTTTTATAGTCTAAGTTTGATAAAGTATTTACCAATTTATCAAGTCAACAATGGCTAGAAATAGGCCCCTTACAGAAAAGAAACTGCATGAATTGATTGAAGGCGACCTATCTGATCTAGACTACCTAAGTAAGGAGGATGGTGACGGATGGGAATTGGCCCCCGTGACCCCCTCAGAGGGTAAGGGTAAACATATTTTATACATTTCTGATATCTACATGAACTGTTTATCAGGTTCTGAAAGTGGGAATGATGCAAGTGATAGGGGAGCAGAGATAATGGACATAGAACCAGTAGCTGGAACCTCTTCGGGTGATACTCGAGAAAGTGTAAGCACATCTGCTTCTCAACGAAGTAAACGTCCGAGAACTATTCAAAGAGATATTGAGAAATTTTTTGAAGAAAATGCTTTTACAAAAAAAAAGCAATATTACTTGGCGTCAAGGGCTGACGTATATTTCGCCGCGACCAAACAGTACTTGGTCTCAAAAGCAAGTAGAATGTGACAGAGATGCACCCAAAACTCCAAATCATTTTTTTATGAATTACTTTCCAGAGGATGGCGGCACTTTGATGGCGGATTATATCAATATGTACCATATTCAGAAAAACATTAGGTTTGAACCTACAAATTCCGCAGAGTTGAAAACTTTTGTGGGTATTCACATTGTAATGGGTAATCTGCATTGCCCTAGAGTTCGTTTATATTGGAAACCAGAATTTTCTGTTCCCATTATTTGCGAAAATATGATTTACAACCGTTTTTCGAACCTGAAACTCGCGTTCATTTCGTTGATATTACAAATGAAAATCCCAATGACAAACCGCCTTTGTTTTCAGAAAAAAATTTGAAAGGAAAAGGAAGAAGCACTTCAGAGGAGGTAATAAGTGGAGATGGAGAAGTGGTCATGACCAGATGGTACGATCGCAAGTGCGTAACAATGGCCTCAAATTATGAAACTATTGGTGAAGGCGATACATGTGAAAGATGGGATCAAAAAAAAATTAAACCTATGTTACTATCGCAAGACCGGATGTAATCAAGAATTACAACTCCAACATGGGAGGTGTGGACAAATTAGATTTTTTAATTACTCTCTACCGAACATTCATCCGCTCGAGGAAGTGGACATTGAGAATGTTTACTCATGGGATTGATTTAGCTTGCACAAACGCCTGGTTGAAGTACCGTGTGCAAGAAACAGAATTAATTATTCCTCGTCAAGAGAGACTTGATTTATTTGAATTTCGGCAATATGTTGCTCAGGCGTTAATTTTAGTAGGCAAAACCCAGACGAAGAAAAGAGGAAGGCCTTCATCAACTGAAACATCTCCTATGTCTAGTAGGGCATCGTCTCCAGCAGCATAATTGAGAATATTTTTGCAGCAATGGCTATGAATCATGACCTTTGAGTCACAGTGTACTACTGGTAGTACATAAAACTTTTCGGAAATTTGAGTACTTAGGTAGGTAAAATTGTAAAAAAATAACATTATGTGTCCCTCAAATATGAAAATTTTATGTTGAAAATCAAAAAGTTATGATCGAAAGGGTTAAATTGTTAGAAAATGAATTCGAAAGGAGATTTTTGGACTTCAAGAAATGCGAAAATCAATTTCAATTATTTGCATCAAAAGTTATACTTCATTTTTATTTGGTTAATATGGCCCTCAATGATTAACGAGTTTGACATTCCTGGTCTTATAGATGTATATTATAAATTGCTTAAAGTTAGAAATTACATTTTGCTTTGTAAAGTATACTAGCACATCAAAAATTGCAGTTCAATGTGTTATTACATACTAACCGTATTCAATCAAAATATTTACCTAGCAGCCATTGTTATTTTGGTCAATATTGTGTAAAATTAATTTTTTGTTGTAATTTCACTCAGCAGCTGTAAATTATGATTTACACGAATAGTACGGCTGCATTACATTATTTTACATGATCACTAATGTAAAAACTGTGTTAATTTACCCCATTTTTTCTCAGTGTAGGATACTATAAATATATAAGGCATAGTTAACCGACTAAAATTTAAATATATGAAGGAGGAGGACCATCTTTGCACCATACCAAGTGAGAGCGCAAAACGTAACGCCAACTAATTAAAATTCAACTGAAGTCGTCGGAATATATTCAGGTCAACGTTACTTAAATTCGTGTAAAATTCGACAGGCTGACATGACAGAATGTACCAAATTTTGCTTTATTTACATCTATTTTTAGATACTACAATATTTGCACTCAATACTCACTCACAGCACATATGTATGTGTATATTCGATTACAACATAGAGGTCAATAGACTCTAGATAAGCAAAATGTACAAGATTTGTATAACAAAGGAAAATACTAAATTAATATTTCAATAATCAATTTTAAGCTACCTACACAATAAAAAGAAATGGTAAATATAATATAAATTTTACTCACAATAGACAATAATGTTTTCTAAGAAATCTTTGCCAATTACTACAGTAAACTGCTATAGAAATGCCGCAAATAATTTTTCATTCTATTATCTCGTAGCAATTAATTTATAATAATGTTGCGGACAAAAATGTTTTCAAGTAAATTACCCGAACAATAATATTATAAAACATTGTAATATATGTATTTTCTCAGAACACACATTTATTTATTTTATTCGGGGAATACTACTAATTATAATGATTGCCATAGAAATAAGTTGGAAACTTGGAACATGTGCAGATAAATTCATTTTAATAAAAACCCCATTTGCTTTTTAATAACAAACGAAATAATTATATTAATATAACATGTATGTATGTTAAGACAAATTATCTTGTAAACCACCAGCTAAAGAATCATGATATACAATGAAATTATATCTACAACGCGTGATATAATGTTCATTATATATCCATGCAAAAGATAAGCGCTCCAGTAAACTCAGATAAATAATTGCATAACAATGGAACGAGCTGAGATTATTCGTTCGGGTTATCAATGAATTTGCTAGGATGCAGATTCCTATATTGCGCATAATATAATACATAGATGCATGTACATACAGTGTGCACGCAACTGATCTTGCGATAGGTGCATCAGTAATGGTTAATCGACTGTAAGTAGGTGAATACAAGTTATAGTGCGTCAATTTAATAACAGTCCTCCGAAATATATTTAAAATTATTCTGGATGAACATTTATTAGTAGATTTTTGTGATGGAAGAGCGAAATAAAAAGAGAGAAGCATAGTATGTTACTGTCTATTGTATTATTGCTGTTGGTCACGATGTGTGAACCAAATAT
Source organism: Protaetia brevitarsis (assembly GCA_004143645.1). Lineage (NCBI taxonomy): Eukaryota > Metazoa > Arthropoda > Insecta > Coleoptera > Scarabaeidae > Protaetia > Protaetia brevitarsis. The sequence goes on along the minus strand of RXPK01000057.1, from coordinate 1,193,428 downwards.
GAAATTCATTGCTGGGAAGTAAGCAAGCTAAAGTGGCCACTTTTCAAATATCGCCATGTTAAGGATAAGTTTCAGCCGCTACAAATCGCCTAGTCCGAATAAAATAACTCCCAGTATTACTACAACAAGAAGCAGAACACATAAGCCCACTGCTAAATAAATTATATAGAGACAACATAGCTTTAGAGTACACACCCAAAGCATGGGGTAGAGCAAGGATTGCCTTTATACCTAAATCTGGGAAATCTTCATACCCCGAGGTAAAGGCATACTAACCCAAAATAATATTTATTTACTGTCCGATCACACGAGCTATGTTAGCAATAGTCTAAAAACATAATACAAAAACAAGAAGTAAATTACAATGATAAAAATTCCTTAGAGTAGCAGCACTTCAATTAATTTTTTCTTTTTTACAATTACGCTTAAATTCTAGAATACTAATTTTTCTTATATGCAAAGGCAAGCTGTTGTATAAACTGGCAAAGCTGCTTACAACTATCACGAGGTCCCAATTCGAACATCAAGCGCAGGATTCTTTTCTCTGCAAGAAATACACGCCCATAACCTGTGCTTCGCCCCCATATTAAGATGTTGTAGAAGATGGCAGAGTATACACACAGCAGCAAGTCCCTATCTAAAACTGATTTTAGCTGAAAACGAGCAAAGAAAGCTTGATTAAGCTGTTTACACACATGTGATGTGTGTCGACAAAATTCAGCTTACTGTCAACTATGATACCAAGAAACTCCACCAGTATCGTAAGATCAACATGCCTTCTCTGGTGAAAATGGATGTATGTGGTTTTGTCTTTATGCAAAATCATTTCGTGCAACAATTTCGTGCTCTAGATTCTTAATTAGATCATAAGACACCGCAATTGTGATATCATCAGCGAATAATACCACATGAGCATTCGAAATAAACTGCGGCAAACCATTTATATACAGTAAAAACAGCAAGGGACCAAGAACCGGGCTTTGTGGTACACCCAAACCAACTGACTTGAAGTCCGGCAACATATCAGCCTTTGTCAAGGTTATCGTATACATATTGCATAAAATCAATATTGGCCATTTCAGCCGATTTATTTTTCTGAAACCCATACTCCTTCCCATGACTCTATCCTCATTCATACTGAAAACTGTGGAAAACTGCTGGAAAAGTATATTCGGGAAACCTTTCTAGAGGTCTTTACATCCTAATCAACACGCTTACCAGTCAAGAAAAGTACGTGAAAATGACATAGATCAACTCGTATCACGAGTGGAGCTTTCTCCATATAGCCTCCATTTATTTAAGAGATTGCACTAGTAATCTTTCTGGATATAGAAGGAGGATTTGACAACACCTCCTACGAATCAATGATAAGAGCTTCCAGGAACTCTGGAGTGGAAAGAGAGTGTAAGTGGATAAAAGCCATGCTGGAAGGGAGAATGCAGATGATGGTGCACAGGGATTGCCCACAGGGAGGAGTATTATCTCCTCTACTATGGGACTTTGTCATTGACGAACTGCTTGTAACCCTAAGTAATGCAGCCTATTATACCCACAGATATACTGACGATATTGCAATGCTTATAATGGGAAAAAACTCAAGCATAATTTCAGAACTTATGCAGAGAGCTCTGAAAACAACGGAAGCGCTGGTATATTAAGGAAAACCTATAAGTTAATCTCCAAAAAAAAGCACTAATAAACTTCACGAAAAGAAGAAAGCGGGATGGCCTAGAACGACAAACTCTTCATAACGAAACGATACAATTCAATCAAAACGGTAAATTCCTGGAATTGTTTCTTTACTCGAAGTTAACCTGGAATCAACATATTGAACAGATGACAAACAAATGTAAACGGGTTTTTAATATCAACCCGCAGAACAATTGGGAAAACATGGGTATTCAAACCACGCATGATGTACTGGTTATACACTGCAATGGTAAGATCCATATTATCGTATAGCTGCCTGGCTTAATGGACCAAGACTACGCAGAAGCAGGCTATTCCTAAACTCGCAAAGATACAAAAGTTAGTTCCTTGTGCATCACCGAAGCTACAAAAAGCTCATCAAGAGCTGCAGAGAGAAACAGTACTAAATCTACCCACCTTGAATACTTATATTAAAAGGGACGCAAGAATGGAGGCACACAGACTGAAAGGTGGTGGGAATTGGAGAACCCAGATTACTTCTGCGCATGCCAGAATAACAACTGAAATTACAAACCCTCAAATTTTCCTTTGACAAACCTCTCAACGTTATCTTGGACTGAGATAAGTGGAAAGCCAAACAGAAACCAGAGCTTCAAAATCAAAACTAGTATGCATATGATCAAAGATGGTAAACTGGTCGAGTAACTGCATGGTTCATTATGCCTAAGTAAACATTAACAGAAAACCTTCTTTGGTCTCCATACTCATGAAATTGGTGTGGATTTTCTTCTGCCCAATGCTGAATGTTATGAGCGTTAACACTGAATTTCTATAGATATGCATTCATTGTTCCAAAGAAGATGTCTCAGAAAACCATTGAGATTAAACTTTAGCAACGTGATGTATGTGTACTTTTTAAAATGAACAAATGATTTTGTAGCTTTCATTGCAACATCCAACTGTCTAGAGCTAGTTGAGGGATCCTCATTTACTAAGTCTAAAATCTCTAGAAGCTCTTCTGCTTGTACAATGCGTCTTTGCCCTTCGAGCTTGAAAACATAATACGAAATTCTGGTCTAGAAGTTCAGTTTTTAAGAAAATAAGGTCTCAACCTATAAGCAATATATATGGACAGTTCACACAATTGAAACGCACTACTGTACTAAGTGTTTGCATTGCTATTTGTTGTTTACAACACTGGGTTTGTTGCCTTTATTGAGAAAAAAATGCATTGAGTACTTGAGATTCAAGTAATTAATTAGCGTTATAACATAGGGCGATTCTTCAATCAATAACAAATTCACTTTCAAAATAATTCCATTGGGATTCATTAGTTTGTTTACGCACGGGCGAGGCATTGATCTTAAGGACCTTGTATTGTTTGTAAACAATGATTAGTCACTATTAGCAGATCTGTAGGTAATGAAAAACAAATATACGTCGTCCATTAGGTATAATTTTCGCGTAACTCACATTCTATATTTCCGAGCGGGCATTCTATATATCTATATACTATGTGAATTATTTGTTGCTGTGAAAACCAAACAACAAAAACTGGTGCACATTAGATATGTAAATTTAAGTATCTTGCATAATCGAAATTTATTTTTTTTTTGTTTGTTTTGTTGTGCCACTGCGTAACTGCTGTGATCTCATGGTCCTTTTTTGCATAGATTTTTTTTTATTTACATAGTAGTAGTTTGTTTATGCTTTACTTTTTATGCTCTTCAAATGCTAAGCAATAAATTTATGCGAACTAGCAAGGGAGTGCTAATAAGTTTCTTTTTTTTCTGAATTGAATTATGTAATTTATTTTGAATAAAAGTTTCATTTGGTAAAAGCATTTTATCTTGTAACTAAAGAGAAGTTCTGTTATGGGGATAAAACAAAAAAAGTGTGCGTAAGGCTTTTAATACAGATAACTTACCAGTTATAATTTCTAAACTCCCACTCGCGCCAAATATAACATACTGCTAGATTTATTGCAACTAATTCTGTCCCCTATATCTACTCACCTTTCTAAATCGCCCGGTTTAAATCTAATTCCCGTTGCCATAACTAAAACCCTCAAGCCCTATTTTATTCGCGTCCCTACGAAATTTCAGTTCCCTCAAACGTAAATCTACTTGGTAATATACCCGAAATAACGCACGCCGCGTCCACCGAAATAGATGAATACGGGTTCCTGGATCTAGCCGATAACAATCTTTTTTTTATGTCACATTAAAGACGTGTGTAACACTTGGTTGATATTAGCGTGCATATGTTTCACCTTACCAAGGATCTTCAGTGCTTCTTCTTGCACTTTTTAAGTCTATATGCGAATTTTTCCGTATAATACATTAGGTTGATCAGGAACACTGAAGATTTTTGGTAAGGTGAAACATATGTATGCTTATATGTTAATATCAACCGAGTGTTACACACGTTTTTAATGTGACTTAATTATTAATTAGCGTTAATTAATTAACGCATGTATAGTGGCTTAAAGTCGTTCTATAATTATTGTTATCCTTTATTGATACATTTTGTAGTTTCAGATCAACAATTTAGCAAATATCCTCACGTTAATAATGAGATTTCCATCTTAGATTCTCATTCAATGAAGCTTTTTTTTGTTTCTTTAATTTTACATGCGTCCGCCCATATCACTCCCGCGTGCAACATTGCCCGTACTTTACGTTAAAGGCTAGTTATTCCGAGATTGGACGCATTTTTTATTTCTTCCTTGCAAGCATGAGCAGTTCGCACATTTACTTATAATAGTTAGAGAGTTAGTTCACTTATAATACTTAATTTGAGAGGATTGTGAGCAACTTTATAAGTAATATTTTTCTTGCCTTTTTTTATTTATTTCTGGGTGTTCCTTTTTGAAGTTTTATCCCAATAATAATTTATTAAGATCCAAAGGCTCTGCTCCAATAAGCCATTGAAAAGTGCCCCTAAAGCTATCGGGCTGAAATTAAAGCAAATGAGTACTACTGTTACACATACTATAAATACCAAAAATTAGCTCATTCGATGCCACCCCATTCGAGATATTAGCACAAGGGTGGAAAAATTCAATATTTTTTTTCTCAGGAATTACTTAAGCTATCACGTTCAAAAAAATTATGTAAGTAAACACTGATTATTGGCATTCTACAAAAAATCAAGAACTAATTCCCTCCACTCAGTTCAAAGTTATTATTATTTTCCCCTTTTTAGGGGTGGTTTTGTTGAGTTTGGTTCAAGGTGCCAACTTGGTTTTTTGTTATATTAGACCGTATGCATTTAGGTTTATTATATATTTTTTTTAGTATTTTCTGTGTGGTAGGACATGTAAATAAAAAATCAAATCTCTTTGAATGATTTTAGTAGCAGCAATTTGTTATTGGTTATTTTAGGGTTAAAATAATTATTCATCGATTAATTTTAGGATTATTTGTATAAATGTTTCAGCCCTATTAGTTATAAAAGCACCGAAATTTACAAAAGCAATAACAATAAAATAATATTTATTTCCATACACGCAGTTCAAGCTATATATTATTTTCCCTTTCTAAGGATGATTTTTTTGAGTTGGGTTTAGGTCACAATTTAACTTTTTATTATACATGAGTGTATATTTATATTTGGGTTTATTATATATTTCGTCAAGTTCTTTCAATGAAGTAATACAAATAAAAAATAAAACCTCTTTGATCTCAGCAGCAGCATTGGGTTATCGATTATTTTAAGGATAAAATTCAAATTATTCATTGATCGGATTCAGAATTGTTTATATGTACATTTCAGCCCTAATATCTATAAAAGCATCGACATATAAAAAAGAATATTGTAACAATAAAATAATATTTAATTCCGCACACGCTGTTCGAAGTTATTTTCTCCTTTTGGGGGATGTTTTTTCAAGTTGGATTTAACAATTCGACTTGATTTTTTGTTACCTATAAATCTATGCGTTTTGGTACAATATATATGTTTTTATATTATATAACATATTGACATAAATCAATCAAATCTCTGTTAGATATTTATTGCTCTAATAACAACATAATTCTATCCACATTTGTTATTGCAACAAGCTAGGTATTTATAGTTAGTATGTTATTTTTTTAATGTTGAACAGAACCGCTATTCGTATTTTACTTTTGTTCTAACTGCCAAATAGATATATATATTTATTATACATATTTCTTTAATCAATGTTCTGAGACGTGCATAATTTGTTTTAATATGACAATTATTTGATTGTGAGAGTTTGGAGACTGTTGTTTAATGTAATTTCTTTATGTAGAATAAACAACAGTGCTGTAGAAAGTAAGTTAAAATATGTTCTCACATAAGAGTATTAATCGCGGTGGTTTGCTAATAAAAATATCTGGAAGAATAAAACTTAAACAAATAAATAAACGATGAAGATGATAGAAATACTTATTTGGAGCTATTCATTCTTCTCAGAAGAATCAGTGAAGGTTGTAAATCAAGAGCATACTTCTCAGTTCATATGACATCACTTGTAAAGAATTTATTAGGAAAAAAGTATATAGTAAATCCAAATGCAGGCATTACTATACAGCAAAAAGTCAAGTTGTAACCTTAAATTCAAAAAACCACCCCCCCAAAGGAAACTTTGACCTTCGTGTACGGAAGTAAATATTATTTTATATTGACTATAAATACATATATGTTAATGATAAATGTAACAACAGATAATATATTATATAATAATATACTACTTGTTATTATTTATTCTTACAGAATTATTTTTATAGCTCAGTGCTTTCATAACTACTAGGGCTGAAGTGTACAACATATAAATAATCCTGAAACCGCTCGATGATTTTCCGTTTTTATTTTTAAAAAAAATATATAATGAACCCAAATACATACATTACTATATAACAAAAAATCAGGTTGACACATTAAACTCAACTCAAAAAAAAAACCGCCCTTCAAAATGGGAAAATAACAATAACTTTCAACTGCGTGTACGGAAATAAATATTATTTTGTTGTTATAATTTTCTTTATTATATTTAGATGCTTTATATTAACTAATAGGGCTGAAACATTTATACAGATAATCCTGAAATTAATCGATAAATAATTATTTTAACGCTAAAATAACCAATAACAAATTGCTCCTACTAAAATCATTCAAAGAGATTTGATTTTTTATTTACATGTTCTACCACACACAAAAAAAACTGAAAAAAATATATAAGAAACCTAAATGCATACGGTCTAATATAACAAAAAGCCAAGTTGGCACCTTGAACCAAACTAAAAAAAACTACCCCTAAAAAGGGGAAAATAATAATAACTTTGAACTGAGTGGAGGGAATTAGTTCTTGATGTTTTATAGAATGCCCATAATCAGTGTTTACTTACATATTTTTTTTGAACGTGATAGCTTAAGTAATTCCTGAGAAAAAAAATATTGAATTTTTCCACCCTTATGCTAATATCTCGAATGGGGTGGCATCGATTGAGCTAATTTTTGGTATTTATAGTATGTGTGACAATAGTACTCATTTGCTTTAATTTCAGCCCGATAGCTTTAGGGGCACATTTTAATGGCTTATCGGAGCAGAGCCTTTGTGATAATTTTGCAGCATACATATTTAAAATTTTCTGTCTTAATATGTAATATGTAGTAATATGTAATATGCAAATATGTCGACATTTTTTCGTTCATTTTGGATAACTCTCGCATTGTAAATGCTAGAGTTTCTACCTAACTCTTAAAAATACTATTTCCACATCCTGGATAATGAAATCTTAATGAGACATACATTATAATCCTGCTTCGCTTATATTTGACATGAGCTATTATAGCAGTTCATCAATCATTTTGTACTTGTTATTGTAATATAACACCATAATTAATTGGTTTGTTCATTGCATCAGGAAGAGGTTCTAAAAATGTAAATTATTTCGTATGAAGAATTTTGTTTATTTGCAACCATTCTATAATTGAACTTCCCAGAACAACAAATCTTGCTATCGAAAACACCCAGACACTGAACGAACTCAATGCCATATCCTTAACAGGCACACTGTACTTACTCATTATTGGTGAAATGCCGTGTTGCTACGAAATAATTAGGCATTATGCCTAATTCTCTTCGCTATCTTAGACAGTTATTTATCTAAACGAATAATTGTGAGAGTTTGCAATACATTTGAACAACTGTAAAGCAAAGCAATAACAAGTATGAGTGCAGAAGAGATATCTCGAATACATCTGTAATCGTTTAGTATGTATAATAATTAATCGTATCAATGTTATTGGGACAAAGTGCAAGAGAAGTTTAATAATTGGCAGTTGAGTTCCTAAGCTTCTTTCGACGGGCAGAATAAATTATCATTGACGGATGACCTTCGAATGAAATAAATGAAAACACGGTGTTAAAAAAAATTGTTTATTTGCGCAAAACTGGTATGCGTAATCTGCAATTCGATTGCCACGTGCAGGCAGCGATTCCAATTATCCCCGAGAAGCGCCAGTGTTTTTCAATTCCCGAAGATAAGAGCAGGGATTTATTGAAAACAGATTGCTGCAAATATTTACGAAAAGGTAGAATTATCATATACAGTAATAATATTAAATAATCAGAGATGGTATTTCAAAGAAGTTTTTTTTTTTTTTTATTTACTATCAACAACTATGATAAGCTAATTGATAGGAATTTATAGAAAAATGTATCTGGAAGAAACTATATAAACTACATAGTACATACATACACAGATAACTACGTATTTAGTTCTAGGTTACAATTTTTCCGATTACATAATGGAACTCTCCTAATATTGCGTATAAATACCGACAAATATTTTATTTACTTTCATGTTATATTTCATGGAAATTTTATTAAATACAAATCCGATCATTAACATAAAAACTAGGCTAATATAATATATAATATTGTAATTATCTTTGCAAGAAATTTTGCCGGAATTAAATTTGATTCCGGCATTCATCGATTTAGCATGTCTTTCAAATGTACAAGATATATGAACGCTTGTATGGCGGCAAATTTAAAAAATATGCCATAAATCTGGCAAAAAGTATGATTAGATAATAGTATATCCAAATAAGTTATTTGAAAGAGCTGCTCAGAATTTAATTTTGGCACCATATTAATTTTTTTCTGAGCATATTTCAAAAAAGATAATAGAAGGGTACCTACATATTATGTAAAATACATCGCTGCCTTGGGATTATAAGGTTCTATGTTACAATGTTTTGAGAAAATGGCACCATCGGTTCCGCGCTTTAGTAATCATTAGTGGTGGGCACTATCGATAACTCTCGATAGTTTTGACTATCGATAGCTATCGATAGTTTCGACTATCGATAGCTGACTATCGATAACTGTCGATAGTCGACTATCGATAACTGTTGATAGTTGAAAATATCGATAATGCCCACCAGTATTGTATTTATATATAGTTTACAACACAGAGAGATGCTTAAATTCAATGTAAACTATATAAGTATAGTCTACTATTTATTTTCCCTTTCTAAGTACCTCAAAGGTTTATTTATGTATTGTTTTGTTAGTTAAAAACGTTTGTGTTTAAATCAGTCATCAATTATTCATTAAGTGGAACCAATTCTTTCTTTTATAATATCTATAGTAGCTGGTATTGATAAAACCATGAAATACTAGTGTCACAGTTCTTATTAGTCTGGAATAAAAAAAGACAAATAATAAATAACAAGAAACAAAACAAAATGTATTTCTGAGGAAATATTAGTTGAGTAGAGTGGTGGACATTATGGATGACGACTATCGACAGTTGTAACTATTGATAGTTGACTGTTCAAACTATTGATAACTATCGATAGTCAACTATCGATAGTTATCGATGGTCAACTATCGATAGTCGACTATCGATAACTATCGATAGTTGGTCCGACTATCGATAGTACTATCGATAGTTGAAAATACCCCCCCACTAGGGCCCACCACTATGTTCATGTGGTGCATCATGTTTAATTAAAACCAGCCTGGAGTCAGCAAGTTTTTTCTCAGTCGTTATCGTTTTGGAAGCCAGAATGTATAGAAAGCTCAGAGGCACGTTAAAACTTCTAAAGCGCTAAAATTGTAACATAGAACCTTATAATCTCAAGCCAGTGACATGTCTACATCTGAACCTAACTAATTCATAGTTATTTCCAAATTGAGTTAAGATGTAATGTTAAAAAACTATAGGTACAATACTCAATCAACAGTACAAAATCATAAATTTCGGCCAATTTCAAAGCCCTGCTGCCTCTAACCTTGACATGGCTCTGAAGATAGTTATTTAGCCAAAATTAGTAAGCCAATAACTTTGTAGTACTAATTATACCTGCTGTTCTTTGTCACATGAATTCGCTTTGGAATAAATGATGTAAGATAAATGAAAATTGATATGTAGTACCAAATTTTCACGTCAAGCTTTAAAACTTTCCGTTTCTTTAATTTTTTTGTTTTTGCTGATCAATCATACAAAAATATTTTGACGTAGATAATTAGAACCGTCTCAAAAACATCCTAAGATCCAAAAGGCTCTAATCGGATATGTATAGGGCCAAAATATCTTTGAAAATATCTTATTAGCTTCTTTTTACCGCTGTAAAAAAGTATTATTTGCATGTTTTTGATGAGTGTGGTTCTTTTTGCCACGCCCTCTACTACAATATGGAGAGGGGTAAGATCAAATACTACTTCGATAGCTGCTGGCGGATAGGTTCTCATAGCCCCCGTTATGCATAAACATGCTAATCTTTGCACTTTCGAGAGGTTAATTCTCGCGGTGGCCAGATTAGTTCTTTTGTTCCAAGCTACTGATGTATAAGTGATGATCGGTCTCACTATTGCTGTATACATTCAAACCAGTATTTATTTGGGTTACATTTCCCCAATTTTTCTCTGCTAAGTCGTCCCTGCACACTATCAGGGTTTTTTTTGGCCTTGTTGGTTACTTCAAGTTTATTGTCTAGGCTACAGGCTAAATATTTAACCTCCGCTCTCCAATCCATATTTTGCCCATCCATTTTTAAACATTAGAGCCTAAACAAATTTTAAAATATTATTGAAAATTAGAACACCCATTTGTATTCATTTGATATAACGATAATGAAGATAATATATGTTAGAACACTTAGCCGCGCGATGAAAATACAGAAAAAAATTGAGATTATCTAATCTTTATAGTATCTTACAGAAAATATAATATCTACAACCTTGAACTCATTTTTATTAGGTAAATATTTTAGTTCTCTAACTTTTTTTTTGTTTGGTTGTTTTATTGGCATATATTTGTTTGTAGTTTAAGATCTATTCAGATGCAATTAAAGATAAAAGCCAGTATTTTCTTGAACATGAGTTATACAGAAAATACAGGTTTCACCAAATTAAGTGAAACGTCATATAGTGTACAGATAATAGCACTTGGTTTGCTAAAATCGAGATTTGAAGTATTTTTATATGCTCAAGATAATAAAATATTAATGTAAATATTTTACCTATATATACAACTACTTGTTTAAGGAAACCAAATACGCAACAAAATACGTATTCTGTTGAATTCTTCAACTGTACAAAAGTGCAGTACATATCCCTTAGATTACCACGCATTAAAAATCTCATAAGCTACCTCGTGGGGTCTTTTTAGGACCCCAATGAATGTGTGGATATAAAGTGCTAATTTTCTTTGCAGGTTAGAGTTTATAATTACAAGGGGTCTTAAATCCATATATCATAAATATTATGTTTAAATTATTTTATTGAAAGAAACTATTATTATTATTATACAATATAAACTAAGCATAAACAATACAAAGTTAAAAATTAAAACTTTCAAATTTTAATTTTCATATTAAATGTCCTCTAAATCTTTGTGATCAGTACAATAGTTAGCAGGTTTACAACAGATTGCGATGATTTTTACAAATAAAACGACCCACAGGTTGTACATCGGATGTTAACTTTTTTGTCCAATAATCTTGGACATAACGGCATCTTCCTCTTTTGACGCCTGTTTGTATTGGTGCGGGAGCTGCGTTTTTCCGGAATCAAATGTATACCACAAGCCTGAATGGTCTGACTACATGGGGATTGTTTTTCACTACTGGTAATCGCTCTTTCATGTTAGGTATGGCTAGGTCTTTTCTAATGTTTTCAAAAATATATGTCTTCTGTTACTGCGCGTTTTCTTCCAATCGGGATATTTCGCGTGTATATATAAATAACTGCATTCAAACATGCAATATCCAACATGTTCATAAACAATCTGAAGGGCCACCTAGCTGTACGACGAGCGCAAGAATACTTCGCAGAAATTAATTTGTCTGCGTTATCAACACCTCCTTTGGTGGTGTTTATACTCACCAAATTATGTTAGGTTTTCGATGCTCCTTTGAGATACTGTTCATCATGGTGTTGGGATGATAGCACATGAACCATTCTCCCTTTTTTTTGGGAATATATGACACATCATTAGATTTTGAGAAAAAGCAAATAAAGATGAGTATTCTGCTCTCCTTGTACTGTGTTTAGGTGCTCTGGGGTGTCAGCTTTATTTTTCCCGCACGGTTCCGAGAAGGGTAATTCGTTCTGTTAAGCAAAAATTCGGCAAGAGGCGCCGACGTAAAAAAATTGTCTGTTGTCACACTAGGCCCGATTTTGAACAAAGGTTTCATAAGGTCCTTTACCACTCGTTCGCCTTGTAGCCTTTCGGATCTACCCCCAGGTGGCTTTCCCGTGTAGACCTGCCAAATTAATACAGGTACGAAGTCTTTACATCAGCGAGGGCCCAAATCTGTATTCCATATCGTGCTGGTTTCGACTTTATAAATTGTCGAAATGGACATCTGCCCCGAAATGAAACTAATTGTTCGTCAATAGTTAACGTTTCAGTGGTATAAAACATGTTTTGCAGTTATCAACCAGCTTATAAAACATTCGTTGATGGCTGCTAATTTATTATCTTTTCGTCTTTCTGGTCTCGTAATTTTATCGTCAAATCTAAGATATTTTCGAATTTGAATAAATCTATTCGAGACATAGAGGCAGTGAAAATTGATCTGCGAATGGACTCATCTGTGGTCCACATTTCGGCGGTGTTTTCTTTTCTGCGCAATGTAACGCTCCTGCAGATATGAGAATTCCTATAAATGCATCTAGCTCCACTTTAGACATCTCTTTCCACTGTTTTTCTTTTCGTGATTTTCTTGGTTATATATAGTTGTAAACTCGCATAGCTTCATCATTGGTGTGTTTGCATATAATACTCTTCATATCTTCATCAATGAACAAGTTAAAAACATCGACAATGCTGTCAATAGCATCCGATTTTAACGTGAGACCCGTTTTGTCGGTTATTAATATTCTCACAACGGCGACGACCACACAATGACCGAAATGCTTAAGACTGCCATATCATACCAGATTTAGCGGTATATTGTATACAATTTTCTGCTATCCAGTTCGTTGTTTTCTTGATTTAAGTTTTCGTCTGATAGAACAGCATCTCGTCTTCTTCTCAACATACTCAATATTATTTTCTATTTCTGGAAGACTTATCATTGGCATCGCCTGGAAGCAATTTTCATCATAATTTGGATCCTCATCGTCTGTGTCTATGTTTGAGCTAGCACAATCTTCCTCACCTAACCTCAAATTTCAGCTTCTAATTCTGCCTGTGTAAGAGGGCGCACCCTCTCATAACTACTCATTTTTTCTAGCTAGTCTCTACATATAAAACATGAATCAAAAATATTTAGACAAAAGTGAAATTAGTATACATACCGTAACACAGCTTTAATTTTACGCACTAATAATGCACCTCATTTACTAGTATTTCACACAACAGTTGATATACGGGCGCTAAATAACTGATTTACAGTTTTACCGACGGATAAATCAGCTGTTACTTATAATAAGAATGGTTCCCTAAACAGCCGCATGGGGTCATGGTGGGACCCCAGCTATCTATTTCAAACTTAGCTAAAGAGAAAACAATTACAATTTCGTAGTGAGTTCAGGATTTTGTTACAAAACATATGAAGATAAATTACACAAGCGCATATAATTGAAAATTAAAATATAAACGAATGAAGTGTAAAACATCCGATCTGGGGTCCCCAGAAGACCCCGCGTGGTAATCTAAGGGATATATGAAAGTGTTGATAGAAATAGTACCTAGGGGAGAGGTAGCATGAAAGGGACATTTTTTTTTGTTGAAAGCATAAAGATGAGATAACAATTTAAACAATTACGAACAAAAATTGAACTCTCAATTACGTAAGTAATATAATAAAATATAATAATAAACTTATAATGTATATATTAAACTTATCTTTGTACTTAGTTGTATATTTTCTTAGATTTAAAAAATATGTAATTTGTTCCTTCCATCAATAAACTGTACTGTAACTAACTAAATAATTTATGAAAGAGGCAGTGAGTGATAACAACAAAAATTAACTTGCACATGCATACTTAAATGCGTTTACTGTTAAGCACCTTTACTTTAAAATTACCATTTATAAAATTAATTAGAAATCAGAGTCTTACATTTCTTTTCCTTCAAAATAATTTAATTGGAAAACATAGGACATCAACAGTTGTGCACCTCTTTACTTAAAGATAATTCGGTTGAAAATGAAATATTTCTTTTCTTAATGAGAGTAACAAACAACACTCTTATTACACTTTGATTAACTTAACTCTTGGTTAAAACTAATCAACTTAGATATAAATCTTAACGACAAAGTGAGCAAAAAAGTTAAGGACATCTTTAATATTACAAGTTTCATGGGCCCATTTGTTGCAAACTTCATATAGATACCAATCTTCAACGGTTTCTGAAGATATTTTTTTACTAACGCTACATTGTTCACCACCTCCTCTTTTATTTTCTGACTGGCTACGGTGTCTTAGTTTTGGTGTAAATACTTCGGCCTCAGCAGTATTTTCTATCGAGACAGAGTCAGAATCTCTATTTGGCAAGAAATCATCGTTGCTACTGTTGCTTGCAATTGTCAGTTTCCGGACAACTGTCTTCTTTCGAGAAGCTTTGAGACTTTTTGTTAGATTCTATTTTTTTCTTTTCACCTTTCACGTTAAATTTTATTCTTTAGCCTTACCTTTAAAAATTGTTTTACACGCTTTAAACTTTCTTTATTGGCTCTAGGTGTTTCTTTCTTTAAAATATCTATTATGTTTTCTAGCAGTAACCTCTCTTCTTCTGGGGTTTCAGTTATAATAGGAGTTCTGCCTTTGCGTTGCCTTCCTTTGGTTGTTTGAGATGACGCTTTAGGATATGGCCTAATGTATTCTGGAATTATTAGATTAGATATTCTAGAATACGCCACCCCAGTGTTAGAAAATCCAGACTATGGCTCATTCGAAATACATATCTTTGCAATATGTACATTCATCTTGACTGACATTATCCATAAGATCCACATTATGTGAACTTATTTCATTGGAAACTCCTGCAGAAACAGTGACATTTTCAAGCAACTTCGGTCGATCTATGACGAAAGAAGGTAAGAAGTCGTCATCTGTAAAAATATTTTCATTAATAGGCCATATCCCGGTATTCCTGAAGCCAGACGTGACATTGCTCATATTAAAAGCAGCATGGGAAGCGTGTTTTGCAAATTGAGCCACATTATATAGCGTTAGAGTTTTTCCGGACTTTGAAGTCAGCCAGTTATTCATGCTAGCTTTATAATGAGCTTTGAAGGGTCCGAATACAGTCACATCAAGAAGTTGTAGGGCGATGGCTGCAATGAGGTGCAAAGGTAAGTATCAATATGTTATTTTCTCTGACATAAAGCACAATGTTAATACCTATGTGAGTCTTATGGTTGTCGAGTATTAAAGCCGGTGATTCTATAGTTGGTTTGAGTAAGCAGACAAAATGCTGTAAGGATTTTAAAAAGCAATCTTCAGTTATCCAATCAGATGAATTTGCAAGCGCTAATACCCCAATAGCTCCATTTTCTAGCATGTGTTCTTCAAAATGAACGTGCGGAAATATGAACCCAGGGGGATTACCAACATCAGAAGCATTTACGAAAGCCAGCATCGTTACAAACGTCTCATGTTCTGTTGAGTTGATCTGACCAACTCTCTTAACACCTGCTAGATCAACTATCCTTGGAGCACTGGAGTTACAGTGGTACACACGCAGTTTCGTCTAAATTCCATATCATATTTGGAGAAAAGCTATGCTTAAGGTAACATTTCTCCAATTTTATTGAAAAAGTCTGGAAGTCTTGTGCTTATTAAAGCTTGTAGTTCTTGTTAATGAAGTATTTTCGGGCTGTCTTACATACTACGTTCGAAAATCCACTCCCTAGAGCGAACAGAGCAGGGAGTTTTCTGGACGACGTGGTTTTAGAGACAAAGAAGTTATACAAGAATACAAGAACGAAAGCGGGAGCAGGAACCTGCAATGGCGTACTGATGTACTCTGTTTATTGTATTTATAATACATAAATACAAAAATAATAATAAAATTAATTTTTTCTTCAATTTTAAAGAAATCACCAAAAGACAAAAGACAACTTACAAAGTAAAGAAAGGTAGCAAATCAAAGTTAACTCATGTTAGGTTACCTTCCCCCACCATTATATATCTGCGAGCTCTCGATTATAATTCCGAGAAAAATCTGCTTTAAAGCATCTCAGAGTTAATATAAGAACACCGCAAGAGTTTGCTCTATTTGCGCTGATGGTAAGAACGCTTCAGAACTAAAAAAACAAGTCGATTGTATATTCGAACGTAGCAACAGTCAGAGAATCATGCCTTTTAAAAAAAAAAAATTCTTCAACCAATCTAGACTAGCTGTTTTATTTTCCTCCCACGAAGCTGGTAAACTTCTTTTAAGACAAACAACATACTGATATGCTAGTTCTCTGACTTGTTTAATTATCAGGCAATGGCACATTTTTGGAGAAGTCTTTAAATAATCAATTATTAAACATTCTTCTGTGGTGGAAACTTTCTTATCACCAATGTTCGGTTTATAAATAAAAACGTAGATTTAGACACTTTAGCTTCTGCGACCAATCTGTGTAAATGCGATTTGGCAGTTTTTTGGCAGCCGATGTTACAGCAACTCCTTTCTGAAGTATTTCATTCACCGCCTCTTGTATTTTATTTGATTGGCTGGCCAAAAAACGCCTAAAGCTATTTGTAAGTCTATAAGGATATATAATGCATGCTTACAGACTTAGAAATAATCTTACAAGTGCTACAGATATGCTAAAATCCCACCATAAATGCTATTTATGAGTTACGTAGCTTGAATGAATGAAATTTTTCTATTAGAAGATAGATTATGTTTTGTGAAGCAGTGAATATTATGTGTTGTATCTATATAGTTTCCAATAATGCCAATTACTGCATAGGTATAGCAAAATACACGTATAGATAATTAATCAATAGTAAGACCTAACGAGATAATTTTCTATTGTAATCGGAATTATAATACCGTGAAAAAGTGCTAAATCACAATGAATGCAACGGTCGAAAACTAAACATGAATGAACGATATGACGTGACCGTAAATTACTACGCTAAGCAGCAACGTGTAGTAGCGTATCAGATGGATATTCCTAGAAGCTGCTAAAGCAACTACATACACATATTACGTTATACCGCTGCACTGGAGATATGTATACAAATAAATTTGTTCCATGTCACTGCCCCCCTGCAACATTGTAATTTGAATACACATTAAAAATGCTGGTTACGTAACTTTCGCTTTCAACGGTAGGTTCAACAACCAGAATTAGATTCGATCTTTATGCAGTCCTTGTCGGATACACGGATCGATGTATTTCCGGTTGTTGGAAAGAAAATATAGCGGTTTCTGTCGAAAGTAGGATAACTAGAAGATAAGAGATTTTAGAGTTTTAATGAATTAAATTTTTTTTATACTGAAAAAAAGTAGGAAAACTGCATCAAGTGTTTCTGAAAACCTAGATGAGAGAATTTAATATCAAATAAAAAATCCACACATAATATATAAAGTTCCTGTGGCTTTAAAACTTGATTTGATTCTTATACTAATATCTCTTAACTCAGATATCTGTTGTCTTTGAAATCTTTAACGTCATGTCCTCATCAGTTCGCTCTCTTTCTGGTATTTCCTCTGCCACTTCTAACTGCTGGTACCCTCAATGCTGACTTAGATTTACCTCTCTTTCTAACATACAATCTTTCTTTAAAATTACTTATAACAAGTAGTGAAAGATACTAAACGTTTCCAAATAAGCTACACCCAACGTTGCATGCCAAATATAAGTCATATTAACTTTATCAGGATAATCAATGTTCTATTCACATATCTTTCACTTCCGTTAACAATTGAGCGATTTGCTCCCTTTCTTCCAACCTATCTTTCATATACATTGTAAACATTGTAAAAAAATCCTTTAAAGACTTATCCACTTCCTTCTGTTCTATCTCCATTATTTCTTATAAATCACTTTATTTTTCTCTATGATGTCAAAATATCTAGTATATAAATTTGCCCCACGTTAGGCGCCAAATATGTTATATTATTATTTCCAATTATAAAATTTCTGCTTGGTTTATAATTTTTCATTCACATATTTTTTTGGCCATGACACCTCAATGACAAATCCAGCGAAAAATCTGTTCACAGCATCCAAAGTATATCAATACACTCAAAACAGCATAGACATGTATGATTTCACATGAGAAAATGTACCAAGGTATTTCAACACAGCAAATTTCTTTTAATGTTGAACAATCTTGACGTTTCTTCTGTCTATTTTTAGGCCGAAAATAAATACATTATATACACAATACGTCTCCACGGACTCAATTCATTTATTTCACACGAATTACATCAAATTCCCATCTCTTTGAAGTAGAGTCGAAACCTAGGATACTGGAATATCGTATAGTTACCAGACGATAAATTTATATATTTAATTAACACGGCTACAATGCAACTTGATTAACACCCAAGTATACACTGGACTTACAAACAGGTGTGTACATAAAATAATAATAACATCTACCGTACCGTAACAGTATAGGTATTCGATGTCGATTCAAATAATCAGCCTACTTATTTCCTTCTGTTGTTTCAACTAAAAATTTTGTAAAATATCGTAAGCAAGGTCAAGTTCAATAGCTGTATTATTTATGATTGACAAGACGTTAAGGAGATTAACAGAAAACTTTGCCGAACATATCGAAAACCGACTATAAAATGACGCAAAATTGATACTTCCCTGACAATAACAATAAACATTGACGCAGCGCTATTGTAACGAGACGGTTCTCATTTATCTGCTACAATTATTGTTGTCGCTAATCTTTTTTTCTCTAAATTAATGGTGACTCAAGTTCAGTGTCAAGATCGTTAATGATTTACGCAAATGAAACATTGTTATTTTATTATGCATTATTACAAATATTTATTGAAAATCGTGTGTCTAGGAATAATGATAAAACATTTCCTTTTGCTGTATAATAATATATCACGATAGATCACAACTTAGTGGCATCAAGCTTTGTCTAATCAGCAAACAACATTAGGTTGCGACGCAAATATAAATAGTAAAACTTATTGGCAGAACATTACACTAACCAGGCGTTAAGGGCCGAAGAATGCAGAAAACGAGTAAAAGCAGTTATCTGAAAAATACTCGGAGGGTCTGAACAAAACATTTAACGTTACACGTGATGTGTGGCGAGTTGCACTATTTTGTTGGAGCTACATGCCCCAACATGAATATTTTTGATTTCGTGCCAAAAACAGTCGTTGGGCATACACCTGTAGCGCTGACTGTTGACTGTTACTGTCTAAGTTTCATTGTTTTCAAAAAAACGGAGTCAACTTGGTCATAATACTTGGCCACCCTATAACTCTTTCGGTATGCAATGATGCCTCGTGTATCATGTGAGGTTTTTCTCGTTTTATTTGCGGCAATTTTGTTTATTAACACACTAGCAGAGTTGAAAATATGTTCA
This sequence comes from Protaetia brevitarsis, assembly GCA_004143645.1. Lineage (NCBI taxonomy): Eukaryota > Metazoa > Arthropoda > Insecta > Coleoptera > Scarabaeidae > Protaetia > Protaetia brevitarsis. The sequence goes on along the minus strand of RXPK01000057.1, from coordinate 1,173,771 downwards.
ATAAAACCTCAAAAAAACCTTTAAAAAATCAACCTGTACTTCTTGTCCTCTAATACCCAATCATATAACTTCTTAGCTGTTCATGTGAACTTTGGAGTTCAATTCATCCATTAACTGGATTTTATGAAGGTGTAAGTGCAAGTTCTATTAAAATAATCCAACGCGAACCCATAAAAAAGGCCCACGCGAACGGTAACGAATCGATAATTCTTTGGTCTTTAGACACACTAAGGCAGAAGGGCTGCCCGTTGTCCTGCTAGATGTTTATTCTTCGTATGGAGTATAGGGCAGACGTCAGTCTTTCCTCACCTCGTCAACCATGTCTCCTCCAGGTTAAACAATCGTCTATATGTAGGCCAAGAAGTTTTAACATTACTAACCTCAGTGGATGATTTCGTCTTGAAGGTAAGTTCTGGGTTTTTCCTGTATTGATTATCAATATATTATGCTTCAGCCATCGCATTGCTTATTCAAAGCTCATTCGTATGTTGATTAAGAGCAGTAGAATTACTTCCTTTAGTTAGTAGTGTTGTGTCGTCAGCGTATAAATAAGGGCAAGCTCTATCGATGTTTACTGCCAAATTATTAACACATATAATAAATAGTAAGGGTCCTAAAATAGAACTTTGTGGAACCCCTTGCAAGACAGAGTTTGCACTTGATGTTGTCATATTCTGGCTCACGTACTGTATTCGTTGGATAAATACGATTTTATCAGCTTTAGACTCTTGCCCCTGACTCCATAATAAATCCAGTTTACGTATGAGCACAGCATGGCCCACCGTATCAATTATTCACTGGCTGAGTTCTTTATTAAATAGCCTTAAATAAACATTAGGATTTTCCCCTCCTTATGACCGCGTAGGAGGATCCTCAGCATACTCGTGTATATTTTGTGGTTGTTTCTTTTTTATTTTCTTGATGTTTTTTTTTTTTTTTAGATTTACTTTATATGTACTTAAATGTTTATCCTTATATTGTTTGCTGTTTTTATTGGTTTTATCGGAATGTTAATTTAATTAACATTAAACAAAAATGAATTTCCATTAAAATTCAATGACGTGTTGCTTTTGTATACAAAAGCTTTATTCATATTTTAAATAACTTGAAACATTTTTTTCCCTTTCAATTCAAATTTTCATCCATTCTCAAAATATTCATAATTATAATCCAATAAAGACTTAACTAACATTTTTCTTGCTTTTAATTTTTCATTTATTAGCTACATAATTTAAATAATACTAATATTAATTTGAAATTTACTAATTTAATTTTTCCTTTTTATGCTGCATTTTGTTCACGTGGTTTAAAATTTAACAACATTCCCCAAAAACTGAGGCTAAAACCAAGAAAAACAACAAATAATATTTTGTTCCTTAAATCTTAAATGTTTATATTTAGATTTATGTTATATATTTTTATATGACCTTATATTTTTCTACACCAATAGTATCATTGAAAATAAATCACTTACGTACTTACTTACCCTAACAGCCAGAAATATTATATAGATATTTTTAAAAATATATTTTATAAATATTTTTCAGGAGAGGTTTTTGAATATATTTTTCATATTTTGTATTATTATAGAGTTGTCTAAAAGGCAAGAACTTGTTTTTTCACACACACCATACAAGTTAATAATCAATAATTCTGGCATCTTTTAAGGCATACTGAAGGTTTATCAAATTAATCACTATTTTTTAATTGAAGTGTTCTAAATAAAAACAAGCGTATTTATTATCATTTTAATTTGAATAAGCCAATAAAAATGAAAATACTCATTTTTAAGTCTAGCCTTGGCTGGTGCCAGGTACAACCCTATGGCTTTTTTCATATCTTCGGTAGTGGCGCTCTCATGGCGTTTCCTTGTGGCCTTAAAACAATGCCAATTGTATTAGATCATACCATGAAATAAAACATCGTACAACATTATCAACACCTACTAATACATTTGGAGCATTTACAATAATTGGAGTGGTAGCTACATTCTAATACTTACGATACTTATTTTTACTTTATTTCATAATATTTGAAAATATTCTACGTACAAACAATAAAACAACACAACGTATTCTAACCTCTGTTTGAGGTTATGACGCTTATCTACCGAGATGAATCTCTTAAGCAAATCAACTAGCAATTTATCTGGTAGATGCAGTACATATATGATGCATAAAATTCCTACAATTATATTATTAAAATTAAACGATTCCTGTACATAGCGATATCGAGCATTCCAATTATCTTATAAATGCCATGACATGTTCAAAGTTTTGCTTACCTCGTAGTCACCACAAAAACTAAAACACAACCCGCAACAATTAATTACACAGTTAACCCTAATCTGCCCTAATCGTATACTATTATAAACTATAACATGTAACGTACAAACGAATGAAAACGTTGATGATGCGCACGTGCGCATATGCATTCTATGTACCTAATCCATAGACGCATAAACAATACTAAATCATATAACACCGGCACCGTAATGAATAGAGGTATTGTGTTGACGTTCGCAACTTACAAATATTACAAATAATATAATACAAAACGCAGATATATTAATAGAAAAGTTACAGCGCTCACTTAGATACTAATTAAATCATTAAGATATATATTATCTAATTTAATCTTTAAACTATCATTTTAAATAGGTACATACCTACTTAAAGTGTATGTATATTTTACCCATTTTATATTATTCGTCCTACGCACAAAATGTACAAAAGCAAAAATTCAATCTTTTTTTTTTATATGAAATAAATATTTACAGAAATACAAAGCAAAATATTCTTGCAGAGTTTTTGAAAAAATATTGAGAAAACATTTGCAATAAAATATTATATAATGCTACATAACATATATATTTTTTAAATGTTTCTAATATTTCCATAATATATTTTATGCGTATTATATTAATATAACTAATATTCAAGAAAGATTTAATATTTTTTAAATATTTATAAAATATGAAATAAATATAGTTGGTCACTGGGGTACTTACCTAAAAAATGTTTGTTTTGAGAAAGCCGAAGAAGGTATCAGAATTCCATGAATTTTACTTATTTTTAAACAATTTATTATCATATAATAAGATTACGTTTTCACTTTCGTTAATTTCAAAATGATTCGGTCAGTATGTTTGAGGTTAGCAATAGCAATTCATACAAAACTGTAAAAAAAAAATTCCTTTTTATATTAACGGATGTTCGATTACATAAGTGGTGAAGATACCCAGTAATATATTAAGTTTCTGGACCACAGGAATTCTGTGTGAATGTCAAGATCATTAAGAGGGGTTAAGTAAAGAAACTTCTTGGAATTTCCACATTTCAGAGAATGAGAACCGCCTGACAGTGCTTCTGTGGAATCTGGAACATAGTTCGCTCTTAGAAATTCTCAACTAAATAGGCTATCGAATTTCATTATTCGCCTAATCTTTCCATAATATTTAAATAAATGTTTCACAAAGATTTCGACAACCGAATCGGCAATTTGATTTGCAAGTAGCTCTTGAGCTCTACAGGCATTTACACCGGAGTAATGATAACTGCCTACAGACATACATACCATGTTACCTAAAATTACCCGAACAATTTACAAATACGACTCGCCGTGGAAGTAAGTGGGTCAAGATGCTGGACTGGAAGAATGCAAAATACTTTAAGAGTGCATATATGATGCTAAATAACATATAATGGGACGTAGCCAGCATTTTCGAATCATACATCCGTGCAAATACAATGCACGATCCGGTTTGAGTTATCCTAAATTGGTTGCTGATTCATTGATTTTCATACGTCGTTTGGGCAATGTTTATATGGATTATCCAAGCATGTTCAGTAGAACATCCGTTTCCAGCATTTTATAGATTCTAAGTAACAAAGAGAATTTATGTTAAAAGTCAATTATAATTGTTATTCATGCTTTTACGCACAGAAAAGTAGGTATTTTCTTATACTAAATCATTATATTCTTTTTAAAAATATTGGCTTGAATTAAGTGAAATTTTCCTTGAAACACAAATACTACAAAGAAGTGGCTACGTCACGTATTCTTGGCAATACTAAATAGCATTCTTGAAATCTTACTTATATCAAATAGGAAACTACTTAGAATAAATGTTAGCTTTTCTTGAATGAAGTGCAGTTTTCGTAAACACCGAATCTAACTACGATTTGCGCGTAGTGAGATTATTGAAGCTTTCAAATTATGTGTGATTAGCGTTGCCAGATTGAGCTACCAATCTCCAAATTCCGCTATCTTTTAACGGTTTTGACTACACTTTACAAGCAACTAACGTCCGAATACACTGTAAAAAATTACAGTAATTTTGCCATGGTAAATCAGGAATATTACATGCAATAACGTTGTGAATTTACGACAATAAATCATGTAAATTTTGTTTTACATGTTTTTTCTAGGATATTTAACATGGAAAAAGAAATTTCGGTAAAATTTATAGCTTTTTTTCATGTAAGTTTAAGATGTAACAAAAATTCAAAAGGAAAATACAGGAAAAAACATGTACAATTTTGTATTTACTCTCAAAATTTACTTAAAAGTGTAAAATTGACATTTTTTTTGGGGTATTTAGTGCACATTAAAAGTAATTTTACTAGTGAACTATTAATTTTGCTGTAAAAATATGAGGATCTTTTATATTTATCTGTTTTTACTTGAATTTTCGGGTAAAACTATAGATATCATGGAAAATACGAAATTCATACGCCGCAATGTGATTGGTTATTGAATTATTTATCTGTGCGCGTAATGGGTGGTAATTCTATTCGTTTGTCGAACTTATTATTGGCTCAATGATATCATGTACGCCACAAACAATCGTAGGTTTCGTGTAAGCGTGTTCATTCTCGATCCCTGGTTGAGCGATTCAATATGACCTATTAGGTGCTATAAAGGAATTAGGTAAGTTGCTTGCTCTCTTTATAAAAAATACATATGAAAATTACTTCAGTGTTCGGTAAATATAGAGTTCATATAAATATTACATACGAATTTTACAGTACAATCTTTGAAAAACACATCAGCATGTGAAATTTAGTAGATGGTAGAAATTTTACCTTATGAAGCAAATTTACCTGTAAAATTGTAGATAACTTTGTTACCAACGATTTTACATACAATTTTACTGCAACTTTTTTTACACTGTACTATTTTGGGCTATCTACTAAAACCTGCTGGCTATTATTCTTTTTTAATTCTATATCTACAAATAACTATAATTTTAGGACACAGTGCAAAAGCATAATTAAATATTTTATCCTTCAAGACACCCAGAAAATTATTATAAGAATTTTACATTTTGACAACTTTTTAAAAGGATTTTATTACTGTAAGTATGTAAAATTATAATCATCTTTTAATTTTCAAATTAATTGTTCATTTGTTTTTGATTTTAATTTCTATATTCAAACTTTTTCACCACTATTCCTTTAAACGAACGTTAGTTCTCTGTTGAAACCATATGTTAAATCCTAATTTTGTAATTCAACTTGATTTATTGTGGATACATGCTTTCAGCTGCCTAAAGATTTTTCTTTTTTTATAATCATGACCAACTCACACCGAATCAGCCAATATCATTTAATGAAAAATATATTTTCCTGCTTTAGCTCAATCAACACAATGAGTGTAAGGTTCACCGAAACAGTTACTATCACAAACAGTAATTTTCAATATTTTATTTGATGGTTTCGTACATATACATACTTTAATGATGTTGCCATTTGAAAGTGTTTTTTATATGTTTTTCTTTAATTTTTGTGTCTTGCAGTTTATTTCAATAGCTTTATAGATACTGAAATTTGTGATCAAATGTCAAGCATATATACATTTAGTATTATTACTGGTCCAGTACCAATCGATACATTTTAAGGAAACAAGAAATTCTAAAGAAGTTGTTATACCATGTTTAAAGAAAAGAACTGGGTTTTCCCGTTGTGTCAGTTGATTTATTTAAGTCAGAAACTTACCACGTCTAAAGTATTTACCACTAGATTAGATTAGATTAGGATTGGGGTGGCCTATGGACCTGTTTCACCGCGACCTTTTCAAATCTATTGTGATGCCCTTTTTTCCTAGAGGACGCTCTCTAATTTTTCCCCTCTTAATTAAGATTATCATCTTTGAGAGCGGCTTCTTTGTATAGCTGTTAGCTGTGGGGTTCTCCACGCCCATCACTAGAAACCTTATTCTCACCAGGCCTTCACATTAGCACAGCACATGAACTGGTGTTTCTTCTTCCTCTTAGCAGAATCTGCGGATTGCGTTATCTGTCAGGCATATGTTGTATATATTCCTATTTAATCTACATCGACCAGTTAGCAGACCTATTATCATTTTGACAGTTTTTTCTATCAGTTTTGCTACTACTGCCTGGACTGATTATGTATCCATTCGTTGATGGATTTGTTTCATTTGCGATTTGGTAGTGCTGAAAGAAAGGCCAGCTCCACACCCGAGTGGCTAGGGACTCAGGCCAAAGTTAATTTCCTTCGAGTATCCACCTTACGCTGACGCAGTCCCAAATCAGCTTAGAGTCCACACTTACGGAACTAATAGCTTTAAGTGTGGACTGACTGTCAGAGAAAATAGCGACGCTTTTACGTAACTCAGTCCATCTTTCTATTCCTCAGACACAATCGTGGATTGTAGCAACGTCAGCTTGGAACTACGTTGTGTCTTTGCTGAAGGTTATCGAAAAAGCCTTTTTAGGCTTCTTAGCGTATATTCCCGCTCTTACTGGAGTACCTGCCTTCCAGTTCTTTTTGTCTGGTATTTACCACTAAGAGTATTCAATAAGGATCTTTTCTTATAAGTAAGTTCTCATTTAGTGGGAAATCCAACACGCTTAGTGCTGATAAATACAATTTTAAACGATTAATAATTAATAAGCTAACTGGAAAATATTGTATAGAAGGCAGTTATTTTAGAAGATTTTAGAAAATCATTGGAAACCGACGTAACTATTTTGATACTATGTGTTCCAGAAAATACAACATTAACTACCTATACAAAACCCCACATTTCAAGCTAACAGGTACATTTCCACAGTCGTTGTCGGTACAATACTCTGCTCGGTTTCCGGGCTGAAACCACGTCCTGGATCTTATTCTAACGGACGTTTCATCACTCGTAAGGGACATCTTCAGGACTGCTGCTACTGTTTTTAACCTAAAACTGAACTTTCTGAACTTTCAGGTGAACAGCAGTGGCAGCAGCCTTGAAGATGATGTCTCTTGCGAATATGAACGAAACGAAACGTAGACAGGAGAGATTCAATCAGAGAGATCAAGGACATCCAAGGCGTGGTTTCAACCCGAAAGCCCAGCAGAGTATAATCCCATGTTTCAAGATTATGTAACACCTTATGTGGCGTTACAGTAGAAACTATTTATACATCTGACTTGCATTTTTTGCAAAAATATAATAGCAAGCAGATTTACCAGAAAAATATGTTTGCTAAACACAGCCAAATATGAGGAGTATGTGTTGGTTAATACATCCTTCAGGTATGTGTATTCTCATTTTTGCTAAAAACCAAACCAATACAATATTAGGCTGTAGGGACTTAGGCATCTTTTGGGCTCACATTTCAGAGGGCTCCTATAACATAACCTGCGTTATAAATGAAAACTTCGTATAACGACATCACGTAGATGAAGTTTTTAACAATAATTTAAGAAATATGAAAGCTTTCGTTTGCTTCAAGATGATAAAATATTTCAACTGCACAACACAATAATCATTACGTCATGTTCAATACACTTCGGAGCAATTCCAAACATTAACAACACGGGAAATGATTGATCATTCAGTAATTGGCATGACATTCGATATCTGCAGTAATTCAACGAAGTGAGACTAAAAAGAAAGCTCGTGCAATTTATTAAATTCTGAATCATTAATTTCCGTAAGTGACCAGTGCTCTTGATATGAGAATAATATCTTCACACACATTGTAGCGTCAAGATTGAGTAATTCTCGTTTTATTTAATATATTGACCTTATTTTTAAAGAAATCGCTAGTATAATTTATTTAAAACACCTTACGAGTCCTTTTTGAAATAAATGTACTGAAAAAAATATTTAGTGTAAAGCAAAGAGAGATAAGTATTGAATATTCTCAATTCTAGTGGAACTTTTTTTATTATCCCATTTCTTATAACAATAATCGCTGGTGAAAGGTTACGGTAACGACATTAACCCTTGCCATAAAAACATTTTACGGTACTTTTGAAATATATCGCTTTAATTACCCTTTGGTCTTGGTGCGCCCGTATCTCTATCTGTTGTACGTAAGCGTCAATGTCTAGAAGTTTGTATTATGTCTATAAGAATGCGAAATGGACGTAACATATCACGCAAACGATTACACCATTTAATCTGTATCGTGGACATGTGACTGCCCGATGTCAAAGCAATTGCTTCGTGCTCTTTTTACAGATTTTGACCACAGACGTATAGGTCTAAAATAAACATTTCATTAAAAAGTGACATATGCAAGCGTTTAAATAGATACTACTATCTCATACACGTTTCCGATTTTTTTCCTGCAGGTTAAAGGTAAACGCATCGAGATGGCCCATAAAAATTACATGGTCTTTTTCGTAAAAATTGATAAGGTATAGCTTCTGGGAACACAGAAAAGTAAAAAATTTCTAATGCAATCCCCTATTTCGTCCATTATTATCTATTATTCAACGCTAAAAATAAGGATGATTAACTATCAAATTCCCCATACTTATCGACAAGCGTTATTGAGTGACTTAAAAGCAAGATATTTTCTTACATTTGGAAAAACGTGCCAGTTTATAGTTATGGTAGACACAATAGTATTTAAAAAAAGCTGGTGTTACGTCTGTTGTAATACAAGTTTGAATCACGAGCCACGTAACCATGAGGACCACTAGAAGGTGCCCTCAAGGGGGAATATTATCACCACCACAGCAGTGGTAACAGTATTCGCTTGATCGTGGATGATCTCATCAGAGTCATTAAGGGACAAAGGAATATGGACGCGGAGATTAGCTAAAGGAAAGTTCCCGAGTGTAGTGGTAGACATCATGCGTAATGCACTGCGAATGGTGAAGGAATGGTGCCTTCCACAAGGACTCTCAGTTAATCAACAAAAAACAAAGTTGGTTACTTGCCAACATGAGGAAACTCAATGACCTAGGCGGCATTGGACTATTTGGGCAGGAGCTACAATTAACCAAAGAAGTAAAGTAGCTGTAAAAATCACTTAGTTAAAACAACGACCAGAGCTACGCAACTATTCTGGCGCTGCAGGAGAGTTGCCGGTAAAACCTGGGGACTAAAACCGAGAATGATCCATTGGCAACACACGAGGCAGTAGTCTGGTGGAGAAGGAGAGAAGTGTCCTCCGCAGTGAAGCTGCTAACCGCTGTCCAGAGACAGATATTACTGGGAATCACTGGTGCAACCAACAGCACAGGGACCACTTCGTTGGAGACCATTGTGGGCCTCCCCACGTTAGAGCTTTATGTAAAAGCGGTGGCTATGAATGCGATCTTTAGACTGAAAACCAACAACTTGTGACGTTCTAACATTAGGATTGGAGTGCACATTGATACTACGGGTACGAAACTGGACGGGCCATTACTGAAAATGGCCACGGACAGCACGCCACCCGAAATAATCTTCACTAAAAAGGTGAAAATCTCCATACGGAACAGAGACCAGGCACGTAACGATATCACTTCCCAACTAGGGCACATGAGCCTGTATTTGTGGACCAAGGCCTAATCAAAGAATATCCATAAGCCTGGGGAAGCATGTGCGAAAGTCTTGCAGCCCGTGCAGAAATAGTTGCAAAGGAGGGCTGCATAAGGAGGAAGAAAATAAGTATAATGACTGACAGCCAGGCTGCTATCAAGGCAATCTTGAACCCTGTAACTACGTCAAAACTAGGTAGAGACTACAAACAATCCCACAATACACTGGCATGAGACTACAAAGTATCTCTGATTTGGTTGCCGGGACATGAGGATATAAAGGGCAATATAATAGCCAACGAGGGCTCTAAAAGACACTTCATAGGCCCAGAGACCATATCTGGAATTGCTAAGGACTCTGCTAAAAGCGAGATTGAAACCTGGATAGATAAAGAAAAATACAAAGAAATGGAGGTCGACTGGTTCCATACTAAAGCGCTAATAAGGGATGGGGATGCTAAATTCTCTGATAACCTACTCAGACACAGCAAGAAAGAAGCTGAAACCATTACTGGGCTGGTAACTTGACACTGTCCCCTGAAAAAAGCATCTATACAACACAGGTTGAGTAAGTGAATCGTGGTGCAGAAGATGCGAACTACAGGAGAAAACGAGCTTACATGTAATCTGCGCATGTGAGAATTGAAAGTACTCAGGCAAAAACGTTTTGAGAAGGATCTATTGGAGCCTTCGAGGGTTCTCAAATTTTCACTGGGCAAGATACTGGGCTTTATAGAGAACACCAGGCTGCTCGAATGGAAGCAAGAGATTTAATGGGGACGGTACAATGGCCACCTAACTCAAATGCCTGGACTATAGGTGGCAGTGATGGCAAGTGATGCTCTTTCTGCGTAAAACAGGAGCAGGACTTCAGGCAATTGCTACAAGTCGCTTCCTTTTAAAGTTAGGATAAATTTTATAAAAAAAGAGTTATAATTTTGGTTCTCTTTCAGGTATTTCCAACAGTACTACTAAAATATTATTTTTTTTCTGAAAACGGGTGTCTCAAAAAAAAAATCAACGCAGAGCTTAAGAAGGTATCTATTAACTCCTATTTATTTCAAAATTTTGAAAATGAAGACTAAGAAAAGAAAAAATAGCTTTATCAATTTATTTTAATTAAGCATCAAAGCAGCGCAGCTCTAGCTATTCCCAGATTCGGTTCAGGTCCAATGAATATTATTTCAGAACCCTTTCTTGCAAGCTTTTTTTGCAAGTTCGTTGCCTGATATGCCCTTATGACCTGGCATCCACACCAAAGTAACTCTTTTGTGTTTGGTCAGGATTCAAACTAGTTTTGAGGTTATCTGGTATTCTTATGGCTGCTTGGCTATTCGATAAAATATTAATCCGCTAACCCTTGTCATCTCTTCATAAACAAATGTAAATATATTAAAATTAATACATTAACATTTTCTGGAAGTGTAAGATTTTTGTAGCAATAAATCTACTACAAAAATGACTTATAATTAACATTTATTTACCAGAATTATAGGCCGTAAACATCTGTCGGTCGATTACCGCACATAAAGATGTCAACCCCGCTTCTACATCCAGGGTGGATAACTAATTTGTCGAAATTCGTCATCCTGGCATCTATTAAGTTCAGTAACCCTTCATCTAAACGAAATAGAAAAGAAGATTTACGAATCGGTGTCGTATTTATCGTTAGTAGACACACACCGACTATAAAGGCAAACAACCTCACTTGAGAGGGTCAAACGACCACTTTTTTCTTTTCGAATTCTCCTAATGTAGACCGCGGTTCATTCACCCCGCTAGGTAAAAAAAAGGGAACACAAAGGTTCCGTCTCCGATCGTTATGATGATATGATAAATGTGTGTTGAGGAGATATTTTCCGTTGAAGAAGGCATTTTTAGAAAGGCTCCGTACAAAAAAAATAACTTCGGTCTTAATATCTATATATAGGAATGGAAAGGGGTTGGACCTACTTTTTTTTTCTGTATACAAATTCTTCGATCGCGTTCATTGACCTTCCCATCATGTTAGAATGTTCTGTATTTTCTGGTCAGTGACTGTCTAGAAACATCTTTTTTTCTTTCTCACGGGCATTTTTAAAGGGATAAGAGATAATTGGCTGTTTAGGGTGGGTTATTCATCTAGTTCGTTTTTTTTTTCTACATAACTATGAAGCTATTGAAAAAATCTAGGTTTACAAAATTTTTGTTCTGGGAATTATGAAGTTAGGTATATGATTTTTTTTTCCTAATGGCACGTTTAGCTAAGTGGTTGAGTGACTTTGTCAACGAATTTTTTGTATAAAGATGGCAATAGTGAACAACTTGACTTAAAAATGTATGTGCCACAAAAAAGAGTTACATACCGGGTGTCCAGCCTAAGATGCAACGGTCCCTAGCCCATTTATTATTGTTTTTTTGGAAAAATGTTTCAAATAAATATTGCTTCGAATCATATTCTACACATTTTAAAATTAGTTTCAGTAATGGCGGACTTCCGGTTGTACCGGAAGTAGATACTAACTTTATTATTTTAAATGGAACACCCTGTATATTATTGTACTTTTGGATTCCTTGACAATACGTTAGGCATACATTGGGGCTAAGTTGTACCGTTTCCGAATTACATTACGTTTTTCGAAAAAAAATGACATTTGCAATGTCCGCGGTGTTTGGAAATATCTCCGGAAATACGAAAGTTAGAAAGATGCGGTTTTTAGTTTTCGCTTAATCATGAAACAGCACACGTCTTTTATTTTAAAATTGTTGCGTTTAAGTTACAAAATTATTAAATACGGCTCTGTAATTTTCGAACTCTAAAATCATGGATAACTTGATTTTTTTAAATTGAATAGTATAGCAATTTTTACATAAATGGATGTAAAATTTAATTCTATTTCGATTTTATACGAGTGTCATTGTGTCTATCTCCAAAGGTTTTGGAGATATTCGCGATTTTTTAGTTTTTCATGATAGATACGTATTGCGAAGCGCCGACCACCTTCCCCTCGCATTTCACCAATGTTGGGACTGGCTGCAGTAATAATAATAATGAAAACTTGAAATTAAAAAAATGTAGAATTTACAGAAGCGCGTTGGAAATGAACATAGCAAAGATAAAAGAAAACACAACATTACTGGTAAATCTATAAATCAGAACATTTTTCGTACTACATTGCTCTGTCTAATGAATGGCGTACATACACATCGAACGTCTTGCTCGCAACAGGTTACACTTTAAATGTTAGTGCCGTCGTTATACAGAGAATTTGTACAAACACTTTTGAACATTTCTGAGAATTTCTGGTGTGACTTGAAACGCTTTTAAAATACGATGGCACATATCATCAAATGTTGTTGGTGGCGTCTCATAAACTTTATTTTTAATGAAACCCCGTAAAAAGGAATCGCAGCTTGTAAGATCTGGCGATCTCGGAGGCCATCTGTCATCTGTCCTCCACGCCCAACCCAGCGGTCTGAAAAAGACACATCCAAAAGCTGACGAAATTCGACAGTATTGGGAGATGGAGCACCATCATGTTGGAACCACATCAGCTGACGAGTAGCTAACGGAATATTTTCTCACACAACGGCCAAATTATTCTGAAGAAATTCCATATAAACCCTATCCATCAGGCGATGGTTATGAAAGAACAGGCCTATGATATGTTGTCTAATGATATCTGCCCACACCTTCACTGACCTTCTGTACTGACTATGTGCTGCAATAAATCGATGGGGATTTTGTGTGTCATAATAACGATAATTGTGACGATTCACAAATCCATTTTTGTGGAAGGTAGCTTCGTCTGAAAACATCACTTTCTCGAAACGGTTCGCAATGTTATTTTCTTTTTTTTTGTAATTTCAAGTTTTGTTTGTTTCCAGTGGTCTTATTCTATTCTGTGGGCCACTTTCTAAACATGCCAATATTATTGCTGCCAGTTACAAGCCTGGTGAAATGCGAGGGGAAGGTGGCCGGCGCTTCGCAATACGTATTTATCATAAAAAAAACTGAAAAATCGCGAATATCTCCAAAACCTTTGGAGATAGACGCAATGACACTCGTATAAAATCGAAAGAAAAGAAAATTTCACATCCATTTATGTAAAAATTGCTATACCATTCAATTTAAAAAAATCAAGTTATCCATGATTTCAGAGTTCGAAAATTACAGAGCCGTATTTAATAATTTTGCAACTTAAACGCAACAATTTTAAAATAAAAGACGTGTGCTGTTTCATGACTAAGCAAAAACTAAAAACCGCATCTTTCTAACTTTCGTATTTCCGGAGATATTTCCAAACACCGCAGACATTGCAAATGTCATTTTTTTTTCGAAAAACGTCATGTAATTCGGAAACGGTACAACTTAGCCCCAATGTATGCCTAACGTATTGTTATTTAAATTTAACAAGGAATCCAAAAGTACAATAATATACAGGGTGTTCCATTTAAAATAATAAAGTTAGTATCTACTTCCGGTACAACCGGAAGTCCGCCATTACTGAAACTAATTTTAAAATGTGTAGAATATGATTCGAGGCAGTAGAGATGATTAGATGAAATGTAAGCGATCTAAGAATTATTAAAGATTTAAAAAGGAAAGACTATATTTATCTAAAAGCGGATAAACAGAATAAAATACTTATTTTGGACAAATCGATTAAATCAAAAAAAGTACTTTTTAGTAGACCATATAAACCTTTAAAGAAGAACTCCTTACCAGTAATGATTACAGAAACCCAAGGAGATTATTAACAGTTGTCCTAATTTAATCAGTGCGAGTTTAAAGTATAAATTATCCACTCCAAACCCAACAGTTCCTAAAATATAATGCTTGCTTAAAATTGATAAACCGTCAATATCTCTGACAAGCAAAATCACCCAACTGTTCACCTTCGATTTTGATAAAATTCTACAAACATGTGAAGCAGTAAAAAATAATCTACCCGTATTCTTTTTTAGCTGCTTTTTCACTTGTAGAGGAGGTACAGACCCCTAAAGTTACACCCCCAAAACACATTTTCAACGATATTTTTGGAACTAGAAGAGATATCAGTCTGAACTAAACAGGAAACTATTTTTCTTGACAATTCGGACATTTTGGTTTAATAAAGAGATCAATGGTGGATGATGGAGGTTGTAAGGGGTTAAAATAAGAACAAATTTTAATCCTCCTACCACGTAAATTAGAAATTCATATTTTTAGGTTCTAATCCATAAACTACATATTGCTGTGTACTAAAGGTACAAAAGAAAATACAAAATGAAAAGTAAAAATGAAAATCCAATTAATTAGCTCAGCGGAGAAATTTAAAAGGGCGCAAAAGAACAATTAAATTCAGGGTTAGACTCGCAAATGAAAACTAATTACGAAAAGTAAATTGTGGGTGAAAGAAATCTGACTTTCTTTAATTACTCCAAAAATTGAAAAGGTTTAATCAAAAATAAAAGAACAGAATTTAGAATGACGTTAATAACAATTAAAAATTTATTATATAAAAAAAAGAAAAAAAACATTTAGTTACAAATTGCAGGAAAAAAAAACCATGAGCTTAGGGCTCTGGCCGAAACCAAAAACTGCATGAGATTCTAATTTTACTAAAGGGCAAGGCAAATTCCTTTAACAAAGCAAAAAGGTAAAATAGTTCAGGAAGATAGTCCTTTTTTTATAACAAATCAATCCACGTGGTTTCAAAATTAACCAAACTAAATTGAACGTGGACAATTCAAGCAAATAAACATAAATGAAAACTTACATACAAGCACAAAGCTTCTATTCACCCATTAATTATTAATTATAGGTGATTAATTATAAAGTACAAATCAGCAAACTTAAAAAACGAACATAAATTAACTCTTTAAATTTAAAAATATTTCCCAGAACTTAAATAATAAATGATCCTATATCTAATTTGTGTACACAAGAATATCATACCAATTATTATATAATGAGTTCTTTAATGGATGAAATAATCAGAATTAACGAAACAAATCTTTAAATAAAAAAATGAAATACCAAAATGGCAGCTAACAAAATAAATTTACATGTACTTACACGGCATCTTTCAAAGAACTCCCTTACAAGGTTAAACAGTCGCATACATATAAAAATTCTACAGCTGCGTGCGCTCAACGCACAAAGATCATAGAAGAAGAATTCTTCTAAGAAGGACATAAACTACGTGAGCAAATAAAAATATATTAAAGAGTGAAAACAAATTTAAAACAACTGAACATTTAAATAAATAATTTAAACAATCCAAACCATTAACTAACTCTCATTTAAAAATAAAACATTAATTTCTGAGAGAATTTTCTCGAAACATTGATAAATGCAAATCGAAGTAAATAAGATAACACTGAATTTACGAAAACCGTGGTGCCAGGCCACAGTAATATGTAATAAATAAAATTGAATGAATTTTTTCCCAAAATATCATATAGGTACAGGGGTTACAGCCATCCAAAATGTCCCTTACACAATCCTTCTTTTTTTTTCTTTTCTATTCTATTGGGTATCATTGAGTATAATGTTTGTTTCAAGTAATTAGTTGAATAAAAATTCTGTTTATTGTTCTTTATTCAGTATTAGCTCATCATCGATATCATTTTGATGAAGTAGATTGGAATAATTATTTTCTCAAATAAATATTTATCCAAGTAATTTATTACTGAATGCATACCAAAATAAATTTGGATGAGATCCATTTTTTGCACACATATTTTTTCGGTTTCGGTCGAATTCGTGAGTCATCGATTGACTATATTTGTATCTCGCATACGGTATATAGAAATATAGACGCAACAAGAGTAATCAGATGTAATTACATAGGAAGAAAGTGCGGACTAGTATTTTCTATATAGATGCTAACAGGTAGGTATGCAGATGTATTCTGTTGCAGTGAAAACACGGGAAAGCATTTACCATAAACCGGACATTGAATGCGGTGCGAGTTTATAAATAAAACGATTTAAAAAAGGAAACCACTTTCCGATATTTGTTATTTCTGCAGACCTACTAACCTATTATTGCTGCCGAGTGCAGAAGAAATAGTAAAACAAGTAAAACATATCTTACTATATTTTATCGTATGATTGGAACGCAATGTCAATGAACAGAGGTGAATGCCACTAATAGAAATGGTTTAGTAAATTGCAGAGAATAGATAGAGGACATATACTAAGGTGATTCACGGAACCCGTCTATTAAAAGTTTTTGAATTTGCAATGATATCTCGATTTTAGCAGTGCCTAAATAATTTCGTCAAAAATCAAAATTTTCTTGTGAAAATAATGGTCGAAAGTGAACATCATTGACTAAGAATTGATTAATCTACGGCAGGGCGAAGATCAACCCAAAAGGCAAGGCTATAGGAAGAGTACTCACGGGTGATATAGTCTTTTTGACAATGCATTTAAATGTAGTAGTTGTCAATAAATTCTATTATTATTACTATTATTATTATTTTGAAACTATGGGGTTAAGCATAGTTAGCTCTGATCTCTTTAGAAAAAATAATTTCATCTATGTCGCACTTCCGGTTTCCATTACATGGAAAGTTATGGCCAACTTTGATATTTTAAATAGAATTTAAATGCATTAATTTTTTAATGCATTTTTAGGTTCTACTGGAAATTTTAAAGCCAATTTTATAAAACATCTACTTACCTATCGGTTACCGTTTCCGAGTTATTTTGTCTTTTGTGAAAAAAGTTCAAAAAAATATGATGCTGTGAATGCGTATAACGGCTATACCGTAAAAGATAGAGAGTTTTTATGTTGACTGCGGAGGGTATGGATCCTCTACTATTTAACCAGGGGATGAAAAGTAAACAAAATTATACAGGTGTTCCATAACCTAGGGTTGATTTGGGATAATTTCTTAGTACTAAAAGTATTTTTATTTTCAAATGGAACGCCCTGTATATTTTTACACCATGTGATGTAGAATTGAATCCTCTATCGAAAGGCAGTAGATGGTCTTATACGTAGCTCTAACGCCTTTTTTAGAATTAGCGATTTTCAGAAAATGAAGTTCTTAATTAGTATTTAATTAATAGTAGGCGCTGAAAAACAATTTTAACTTTAAGAGTATATACAAAAGACAAAATATTTTCATGGTTTATGAATAAAATACATACATAAGCAATTAAGTAAACAATCACTGAGATGTAAAGAGGACAAAGCATTACATGTAAAAATTATTTGCTGACAGTCTTGACGTTTTACTATTATGCTGGTGGATTAACTATCATGTCCTGCCCTATTAAAAATAGATATTATTATTTCTGCTAATCATGATCTAATACATTCTTTTTTCAAAAAAATTGTCATTAGTTTTACATTTTATTATCTGATACTAATACATATTTACTAATTCGAGGTTTTATTTAATTATTAAAGTTTATTTACTAAACCAACATAAAAATTAATGGAAAAATTTTTGAATTTATTGAAAATCATTAATTGTCTACAAAATTCTTCATGAGGTATCATACTTAAATCTTTTGTATAAATTAAAAGTATTTTGTGTAAGAATTAATTTAACACAAGCAAAGATTTAGGTTGCTATTTAAAAAAATCAAGCTACCTTGCGATAGAGTTAAGTAAATATTCAGGATACAGTGGACACCTGTATATAATTATATTGATTTTAGTTTCACTGTTGTATCAAACTAAGTATATAATTATATAAGTATAAAGTAATGTAACTTTTCTACGCAAAATTTGAAAATGGAATAATATATAAGGTATTCCATTTAAAATAACGGTGTATGTACGCGTTTTCATACTTTTGAAACACCTTGTATAGTCAAAAATATTTTTAGGTTATGCAGCATTGAATTCTATAAAACTTTTGTAGAAAACACTTTTTCCTAAAATTAAAAATAGAGCTGTAATCAAGGATGCAGTCTTGGGTGGGACATCAATTAGAAACCACGTTGTTCTTGTACCTTGATACGTTTTAGTTCTCTATGATTGCATAATTGTCTGAATATCTATAAATCGGAATATCGGGTTGCCGTGTTCGCTTATTAAAGAATCACTCATTAGAACAGTAAAAGAGCATTTCGTAAACCAAGTAGAGGAACCTAAATATAATCAAGAATACATGTGCACCTCATCGCTATCGAAAATTGAAAAAAGAAACTGCATAATTGTTACTCCTACATGTAGAGTACGGATTATGTATGTACAACATGGATAGCAATACGTATGTTGTATGTTGTGCAAGATAGTCATGACCATGAGCCTACTCAACACACTACCCCTGACCTAATGCTCTGATTTCACTCATCTACATGTAAGCATTATCTATTCTGACTGATGCCTGTTAACTATTGATTTTTAACTACCGTGTAAATGACATTCTTTAGTGTCGTAAGTAATTATATAATGGTTAATACATGAATTGTTATCGTGCTGGTATTACATAGCCTTTACTAGTGGCAGGTATAGGACGCGTATGCGCTGTAGCTTGCACAAGTTTTCAGCTTGAAATTGCGTACTAAGCTTTTATATGTTGCAACGGGGAAAGATTTAAAAAAAATAAATTGAATTAAATCGAAATTATGGTCCAGTCTTTGCTAAATCCACGTGAAACGCGTGTATTGATTTTATAAACATTATCAGAAAAGAAAATTCCATTATTTCTTTTTTAATACTGTTTATAAAATCAATACACGTGTTTCACATGGATTTAATAAAGCCTGAACCATAATTTCGTTCGACATGAAAAGATATACGAACTCGTGATCGCCTGTTTTAATACTACTTAAATTTGGGTCGAATTTGTTTGCAAATAAAGTAGGTATAGGTCAAGATCTTCCAGCGGATCTCTTTATCATAATTCAAGGTTCTCTTTTTATAGCAGCGTACATACGTGAACGCCGCCTTATCACTGGTCTTTAATATTCAATAGACTGCATAACTTCTTGGTATTCAAATCAACCGGATTATCCAAATTAGTGACCTTGGTCTGTATCATGCACAGTGACACAATTATTTAGTGTGTGTTTAGCGTTTGTATTCGATTTCGGTAATAAATAAATGGTGTTACTTAAGCCTTAACGAGGGAATGTTCCAAGGTGATGCTCGCCGATTTGAATGAAACTAAAATAATGATTAAACAATAAATGGCCGGCCAAAAAAAAATGGGGAATTTTGGTTCAAATTTTTTATTTTATTGAAAATGCGAAGTTTCAACTAAAAAACTTTTGCCTTTATTAAACTACAATAATTTTCGTGTATATGCAATTAACTGTTGTTACTGCTTTCCTTGAAGCATTTCCTTTATCCATTAATATATAAATAGAGTGGTCGGACGTGTCTGCTTACACGGGCCGCACTCGCCTCACGCTATGCAGAACGTTTAGCCATAGTATATCTTCAAGACAGTAAAATCATTCCATCCGATTCGTGTGTCTAGTATCTAGTATCAGTGTTAGTCGAGTCTTGATGTGAGGTAGTACAATTCTCCGTTAACGTTTTACGCATTGTAAATGTAATACAATCTCGGGCGTAAAAAAACTCATAAAACAACCATTGTCCAGGAAAATATCTGTTTCTTAGAAAAAATCTCTAACATTACCAAGAAAAATATTGAAGTCTTTTAGGAAAAACTTAAAATTTCTTACAATTTAGAAAATTGCAGTCATAAATATAGTAATCTTCGAGTGATCAGGAAATAAGCAAGGCGCGTATGCGTTAACTCAGAATGTTTTGGTTCAAGTCAGACGTAGGCAGAAATGACTTGGTGTTTGGCCACCCGTTCTCTTTTTTTGTTATTTTAGAACTGTTATACTGATTATTAATAGGTGGCATTAATTCATATTAGAAAATCTGTTTGTTGTTCGTTTAATGCTTTATCTGCTATCTCTCAGGAACAACTCAACATTTCTTACAATTTGAAACATTACAGTTAAAAATAATACCCTTTTATTCAGATAAATTACCTTAACAGCAAGAAAATATTTTGCGGATATATATTATAATTGTTGCACCGAAAAGTCCAACTTTTTTAGAGGACGAAAAACATTGTATGCAACTTTCAAGTTTATTTTTCTAGTTAAAAGAATATACTGGGTGAGTTTCCTATCTTGAGACAACGGAATATCTCTAAAACACTGCATCAAATCAAAAAAAGATCTTAATAAGATTTTTTATAATGTAGGGGGCTCACTGAATGGTGCCGAACTCGATCCCCCGTCCCTTTCCCCCTCCCTCAGAGTGGGAGGGGGGATAACTTTGAAATCTTAATTGGGAAGCCCCTTTTTGGATTGCAGGTTCGGATTCTACGCCATCAAGTATGTAGTTTTTGTTTGAAACTTTTTTTCGATTCGTAGCAGATTGCGCTGTAATCGCAAAAAACATGATTGTGAACGTCTAGCAAAAATACACAAAAAATAGAAGCAAGCAAACATGATTTTGTATTTTTTCTATTTTAATATTAAATAACATTTCAAAAAGTCATATGTTCGAAACTGTGTTTATGTTAGTTATGGAACATGAGTTCACCAGGTAGCTTTCAGACGCGTCATGGTAACCGAACCCGATACAAACATAGGGCGTGTACCGTAATTCACAAATAGCAACCAAATTCTCGGTTTTGTGTCCCGAATATAGCGGATTCCTGAAAATTATGATATTTACGGAACGCGGTTGCTGAAGTTTGGTTATTTTAGTTGTCACCAAAACAACCTCGCTCATTTTACGATTTTCTGGTTTTTCTATCCCCTCCACTGCGGAAACATAAACGCACAGCATAAACATAACCTACATTTTAATCTATCTGTAATTTGTATCACTCTGTATCCTACCTTACAAACCAGCAACTTGTGGAAATTAATTTAAATTAAAACAATTTAATCATTAATCATACAAATCACCTTGCGGTCGCGTTAAGCAATGGTAAGTATACTTATTTTTGTAAATTATTAAAATATATAGTAACCATGTATATACCATTTCAGGATACTTTTGTTTGTGGTTATTGTAACGAAAATTTGTTTACACAAAATTTGGCCGAAACAACACATTCTTGTTTCATTAATTATGAAAAGTTAGTTCTAGGAGACGATAATAAAGTTATAGGATTGGAAGTAGACGGTAACCAAATTGCTTCTACTTCTAAAGAAAATTTCAATCATAACAACATAGATCAGAATCATAATGAAGGTGGTAATAAGTGGAGTGAGAATAATGTTAAGCTACTAATTTTAATATATAATGAAAAAAAGCACTTGTTTTCTTCACCAGAATATAATGCTAAACAGGTATGGTTTGTGCAATAAAGTAACTTTCAAGTGGAAGTATACTATCAGTTTACAGGTGTGGAAGATAATAAGTGGTGAATTAGAAGAATACAATGTATTCAAAAATGCACACAAATGTGATGAAAAATGGAGAAACTTAAAAAATACATATAGGAAGACATTAGAACATAATAAAAACAAAACTGGTAATTCAAAAATAACATGGAAATTTTTCGATGATTTCCATGAAATCTACTTTAAAAGTCCCGAAATAAATCCTCCAATGACTATCAGTTCCACAGGAAAAATTACAAAGCGTGAATTATCAACAACAGACGAAGACATTCTGTCAGATGATACAGAGAGCTCATCTGTTCTGAATAAACAAGGAGGGAGTAGCAGGAATAATGCTTCTATAGATGCTGGAGCAAAAAGAAAGAAAAAAGAAGGAATATCAAAAGAAAAACTGTTACTACAGCTTGATGAAAAAAAAGAAAAAAGACACAAGGAGAAAATGGAACTAAAAATGGAAATGTTTAATTGGTTAAAAAATAATTACCGACAAAACCAATGAATATATTACCTTTCTTTAAATATTATATTTATATATATATTTTATTATTTATTATTGAAAGTATTTTAAGTTATGAAGTTTTGAAGTTAAAGAGGACTGGTTTTTTTTGAAGTAATCTTTAAGTGTATTTTGAAAGTTTAGTCATGTTTATATGTATTATATTATTTATGGTCGAAAGTGTTTTAAGTTATGAAGTTTAGAAGCTACAAGAGGACCGGCATTTATGAAATAATCTGTAAGTGTATTTTGAAAGTTCAGTCATAGTTTATGTGAATGTTTTATTTCTTTTTTATCATTCGTTTGTAATTAACAAAAATATTATTTACTTTTCAAATAAAACAAATGAAAATACATGTATTACAAATTTATTTCATTAAATTAAATGAGTTACAATTGTTGTTATTATTGCCTAGCTAAAACAGCGCATATTTCGTCTCTCTTCAAAAAGCCTTGTTGTCTAACTTGATTCTCATCCAATTGTTCATTGTCATTTTGATTCATTTGATTTTCTTCAATTTCTTCTTCAATGTCAAAAATATCCTCCTTTAATATGTAAATGTTGTGTAGCACACAACATGCGATAATATATTTTGGGATCCAATCCATCAGACGAACATCTAAATACTTCAAACGTCTCATTCTGTTCTTTAATAGAGCAAAAGCCCTTTCTATTGTATTTCTTGCTGCTGATAATTTGTGATTGTAATTACGTTGTATTTGGGTCAAACGACCATTATCTTTATATGGAGTCATAAGATTTTGCATGCAAGGATAAGCTTTGTCTCCAACGAGATGTGAATTTTGTGGAAACTTTTCTTCTGCCACATCCATTAAATAACTCCATACTTCACTTTTGCGTAAAACTGGCATCATGCACAGATCCAACCTCTCCAGCATAGCAATGTGTAAAAAGTAGTTTATGGTCACAAATCCCCTACATATTAATGCCTGATTAATATACAAATATAGATTTCAATGTAACCACTATACCTGCAGAATAATAGCAGGAAAATTCTTTCTGCATATATATGATAAACCATATTCTTTTGGTAGAGGTATCGGTATATATGTCCCGTCAATTGCTCCTACAGTGTTCGGAAATCCCATTCTTTGAAAACCTTCTTTAACTTCAACAATATATTCATCAGTAGGCCATTTTATTATTATTGGACTCAATTCCAATAAACTATTTGTTACTCGCCGTATACATCTTTGTGCTGTTGCTCTTCCAACATTGAATCTGCCACATATGGAACTACATTTGTTTATTTTATATGTTGCTAACCTACCTTATCTATGTTGCTAACATTGGAAATAAGACTTACCGAAATGAATCTGGTGTTGAAAAATACCAAATTGTCAATAATAATTGGGTTTTGCCTGGGATAGTTTGTCTTCCAACTTCTATAATAGATTTTGTAATTTTATTTTCTATTAAAGATAAAATATAATCAAATGTTGTCCGGAACATTCGAAAATTCTCTCGAAACTCTTCATCACTATATTTTTCAATTACTAGCTCAAATTCTTCAATTTTTGGTCTTCCTTCTATAACTCTTACTTTAAGACATATACATGGAATAGTATTAAAAATAAGTACCATTATCTGTTGCAAATAAATATTTGATACCGATTTCGTCCTCACTACTATCTCCACTACTTTCATCACTCATAAGCAGTTCTTGGATTATAAATTGCTCGCACATTTCTAAGCAGTGCTCTAGTTCCACAAAAAGTAATGTTAATGCAATATGCGTCGCATCCAGTAAAACCACATGGAGGTTATCTTTGAAAGTGGTACAAAACAAAAAAAAAAAAACACTGACATCAACCAACGTGTCCCGTAAATTTTCTGAAATAATCGGCAATCGCTAATAACCGCAAATAAACCGCAACCAACCATTTGGTTACAATTTTATATTTACGGTACGCGCCCATAGTTTTAATTTTAATGTGATGAAAATGTTGTCGTATCTTCCACAAGGTATGTCAAAAATGCGTCATCGGCATTGGATAAAACGTTATTTGAAATAAAAAAACAGCTATCTACAATTAGCGACGTTTCGATTAAATTTATTTAATCTTTATCAAGCTGAAATATAATATAAATTTGTAAAATAAGACAAACAACACGTTAAAAATACATCTTACCTAAGTAGCGATTTCTTAATTGGAGTTACTATTGTACATTATTAATTGGCTAATGAATTTTTTTTAAAAAAACTCGTCATTTTAATTGACGATGTACTAATCAAATTAAATTTAGTAAAAGAAGTGAAACATTTAAAAAAAGTAAGTACAAAATTAATTACCGATTTATATTAAAATTGAACATGATTCAAGACATGGGTATTTAAATTTACGGTGAAAATAATTTATTAAGTTAAAACTGCAACGACCAACGTCCGAATAAACATCGGTATGGAAATCTTTACAAGGTAAAGAAGTGAAAAGCATAAAAACATAGAAAAACAGAGCACACACTTTGACATGATACACAGTAGGTATCCAGCTGAGATGTAACATACATATCTTATTGTCGCCTAGGTATAAAATTACAATTAAAAAACTTAAACTACAACGTGCAAAACTCATTAGGAGGTTTTCCTAAATTAATATATGGAATATATTCATTGGTAGTAGTTTTAATTTTAACTATACATATATGTAACAGAATTAAATAAAATTCTCTATAAAATTAAAAGCTTTAAAATAGATATTTACTACATGAGTTTTTCAATTAGTTGTTCATGTTTATGCACTTTTACTATTTTTTGTCTTTTGTGTTTTTTTTTTACATAGGATAATTGGACGAAATCAAAGAGAAAGAAAGAGATTGAGACTCGGTTTTAAAAATAGAATTAAATCTTTTTTGTCAATGGTATTAATTACTACATCGCATGTATATATCTGTCTACTGGTAAGTATTGCTCAGTACTTACAGTTTTTGTATTGGTGAATGCCTTGTTCCAACCGATGAACACAACAGATACTACAATTAAATGTGCTATCGCTGTTTACCCAGTTGTGTAACATCACAATACACCGCGACTCGATACCGATCTATGTATCTCTAATAGGACAGTATTGAGCGTGGTGTGTACTCGTATGTATGTTTGTATGTATGTACTTACGATTGTTTGAAGTACGAATTTTAGACAATGACGCGGTGTCGTTGAACTTTTCCATCGTGTAAGCGTTCGAATCGTACCTTTATCGGTTATTGCACCTAAATCGATTTTATTCGGTGTTTGTTGAAGTAAAAGTTGAGGCATTTTAGTATCCGCGAAATCCCAATTACCCATACCTGCATAACAGTACGCGTTCGTACTACTGTAACAGTATGGGTGAGGTTGATGAACTGCCTTATTGGCGAAACCCAAATATTTGTTTCGATAAAATCGATAGTTCAGGTATAGAAATTCGATCTACTACCGTGCGTAGTAGTAAAATACATGTACATACGTGCACGTAGTATGCATTACATTGCACATGATTCGTAAATATGCACAAATTTACCGAATGCAGGCGCAGCAAGGGATTGTTCAAATACATGCCATTTACATACACTAATCTATATATAGTGAGGACGCGTGGGTTGGAACAAATTCATTTAAAATTCAGGGGTTTGTTTTTTTGAAAAACGCTGGGATACGTCGATTTTTGTTTTTAGCAGGGTATTTTTTTACGGAAAATGTATATATACAGTGTGGCCCAAAAACAAGTTACCACCACCAACTACATTTTTTCAAATGGAAACACTTATTTTTTATATCCTTTTTGAGTTCTGCATCGAATTCTAAGTATGTTTCGTGTACCATTTCCTATACCTAAACTCAACAGTTATCGAGAAATCCATGATTGAATTAATTAAGACTATATTTCTGGGGACTTTTTTTTGTATCAAGCAAAATATTCGATCTTGTATTTATTTTGTTTTCTTAATTCTGGTATTTTCGATAATTGACTTGTCACTTGTCAACGTGTAACAGTTCAAGTAAGTAATTGTCAAGTGCAGTTATAAAGTTTGAAAGAATGGCGCATTTAACTGAGAAACAACGAATAGACATTTTGATGATGGTAGGATATGGCGACAGAACCCCGAACACAAGCTCAAGTTTGCGAATTATTTAATAATAAATACCCGGAGAGGCCTATTACACGATCGGTGGTTAGTAAGACAGAAAAAAAGTTTAGAAACCTGAGTCACGTAAGAGATAATTATAAAACCAACCATCTTCCAGCTCCACAGGACACACAATTGAATATTTTGCTCGATTTAAAAGAAAATCCGCAAAAAGCAACTCGTAGTAGACCAGTCAGTCTGTAAATCTTATGTTTTAAAATACTTACACAAGCACAAATGGCACCCTTACAAAATACATTTAGTTCAGGAACTTATTGAAGATGATCTCAACCGCAGATTAGAATTTCGCGAAATAATGATGGGTAGGTACAATGCCAACCCGCAATTTTTAAGTAAGATAGTTTTTACCGACGAAGCAACATTTTGTTTGAATGGTTCGATAAACACGCAAAATTGTCGCTATTGGGCACCAGAAAATCCACACTGGAGTATGGAAAGTCACACGCAATTCCCTCAAAAAGTAAATGTGTGGGCCGGAATTGCAGGTACCTCAATTGTTGGACCGTTTTTTACTGAGGGAACACTTAATTCTGAAAATTATTTAAATCTACTGCAAAATTCCATAATACCAAGTTTAAATGCACTTTACCCGAATTGTGAGAACTCAAATGTACCGGCAGATTCGATATGGTTCCAACAGGATGGAGCGCCCCCACACTATTCGCGAACAGTAAGAGATTATCTACATAATATTTTCCCAAACAGATGGATCGGAAGGAGAGGTTATATCGAATGGCCGGCTAGGTCTCCAGACCTAACCCCATTAGATTTTTATCTATGGGGTTATCTAAAATCCAAAGTATACCTTAATAAACCAGAAAATATCGAAGAACTGAAGAATAGAATTAAAATCGAAATACAACAAATTCAGCCACAAAGTTTAACTGAAGTGTTACAAGAAATTGAATATCGACTTGCCTATTGTCAGGAAGTTAATGGTCAACAATTTGAACATTTAATTTGATTTGTTCTGTTTTTGTTTTAAATAAATTTACAAAAAAACCAACCTTTGAATTTTAAATGATTTTTATAAATTGCCGCGTCCTCCCAAATTTTGAAAGAAATCCATCGTAAATTCCTCGATAATGAATTTAGGTATAGCACAAGAAAGATACTTGGAATTTGATGCAGAGTTCAAAAAAGAAATAAAAGAGCAGGTATTTTCATTTAAAAAAAATTAGTTAGTAGTCATAACTTATTTTTGGCCGGCACTGTATACATGAATGTAGCATGACAAAAAATCTCAGCCAGAAGTAAAAATCAACGTGTCCGAACGAATTTTAAATCAATTTATTTCAATTCACGCGTCCTCACAAATTTTAAAAAATCAATTGCAAATTTCTCGAGACATGAAACATTCTTAGAATTCAATGTAGAATTCAAAAGTGAAATAAAAATTAGGTGTTTTCGTTTGAGAAAATATAGTTCGTCGTTGTAACTTTTTTTTGGGCCACACTGTATACATGAATTTACCGCAAAAAAACTTGCAACCAAAAATAAAAATCGACATGTCCGAGCGTTTTTCTAAAAAACAAATCCCTGAATTTTAAATTCAATTGTTTCAACCCACGCGTCCTCACAAATTTTAAAAAATCAATTGCAAATTTCTCGAGACCTGTTGAGTTTAGGTATAGGACATGGTACATGAAACATTCTTAAAATTCAATGTAGAATTCAAAAGTGAAATAAAAAATAGGTATTTTCGTTTGAGAAAATATAGTTCGTGCTTGTAACTTTTTTTTGGGCCACACTGTATACATGAATTTACCGTAAAAAAACTTGTAACCAAAAATAAAAATTGACATGTTCGAGCGTTTTTCTAAAAAACAAACCCCTGAATTTTAAATGAATTTGTTCCAACCCACGCGTCCTCACTGTATAGTATAGTTGTAGATTTCCAAGTAGCTAACGTGACTCTACAATATTATGTAGAAAGGCGAATTTTTTCCGATGAAAGCATTTCACAATTTTTGATGGATCTGAGTAATGAATCTTGGGCAGATGTATACTCCCAGATTGATACAAACGCTAAATATGATTCTTTTCATGACACATACATGTATTACTTTGACAGGCACTTTCCGTTGAGGAGAATTAGGGAATGTACTCGACCTCTTCCTTGCTGGATTAACAAACATATCGAAGATTTAAATAAGACTATAACGGATCTTTATTTTTTATATAAAATGACTAACAGCGAAGATATACTACAGACATATAAACAAAGAAAAATTGAGGTACAGCAGCTAATTAATGACTACAGAAAGAAATATAATAGTGATAGAATATTGTCTGCAAAAACAAGTCCAAACAGATGTGGAGCATAATAAATAATGAACTATCTTCTAAAACGAATAATCACAAGCTCATACTAATCGACGACGAAAGCAATGAAATTAGAGATCCTAACAAAATATCTGACATGTTACTGGAGCATTTCACGTTGGAGAACTCGCCAAGGAGATTAGAAAACACAAGTACTAGTCATATGGCCAGTAACGTAAATACGGCATATTTTCTTCCAGCATCCGTCAGTGAAATTAGAAAAGTACTAAATCAAATCGAGTCAAAGACCTCCTCCGGAATTGACAGTGTGCCCATTAGTTTAATGAAGAAATCTGCTGAGTATATAGTGCACCCGTTAGAAGATATAGTAAACGCTATGTTGTTAGAGGGAATGTTTCCGAACAAGTTAAAATGCGCGAAGATCCTTCCTATACAAAAACTCTATTGCCTTCCTTCTCAAAGATTTTTGAGAAAATAATCCACTCGAGATTGTATGACTTTTTTACCACGAATCAGTTATTGAGTCAGGCACAGTATGGGTTTTTACCTGGCAAGTCTTGCGAGAAAGCAATCTTTGATTCCTTGGAGACCATACTGGCATCATTGGACAGCAAGGATAAGGTAAGTGGTATATTTTTTGACTTCAGCAAAGCCTTCGAGATGGTAGACTTCGGTAATTTATTAGAAAAACTGTATAAATACGGAATCCGGGGTGTCTGCTTAGATCTAATTAAATCCTACTTAACAGGCCGAACACACTGTGTCTGTATTCCGGCAACGATGGGTGATACCAAAACAATGGTATACTCCTCCTTAGCATCAGTGAGTCAAGGTATACCACAGGGTTCCGTTTTGGGTCCTCTTCTTTTTATTGTTTATGTGAACGATTTATATGGCTACATACGCACAGATCATATTTTTCAATACGCAGACGACACCACGGTCATAGTGAATGGTCCTTCACGGATGAACATTTTGACGTCGGTAGATCATATATTTAATCGAATGTTAGAGTGGTGTGAGATGAATAACTTAAAAATGAACGTGGGAAAAACAAAATTAATACATTTTACGCCGAAGAATGAAACAATTGACGACAGCACAACTATGGAGACTACTGAGAAAATCAATTTTTTGGGTGTGATACTTGATAATCAACTAAAATGGGAAGGTCATTCGAGGGTATATGCGGGGTACTTAGCCGATAGTATTGTTGACGTTAATACACTCAAAGCATTGTACTTTGGCCACGTCCAATCTCGGCTATCATATGGAATAATTTTTAGGGGGTCTTCAACCTTTTTTGAGAAGGCTTTTATTATGCAAAAGAAGATCGTTAGATGTATCTTGTTTAAGTCGGCCAGAACACCATGCAGGCCTCTGTTTAAGCAATTAGGCATATTAACTTTACCATGTCTATATATATACAGACTAATATTATTCTTTTACAAGCACAAACATCTTCTACCCTTGCAATGGTGATTGTCACAGAGTACTGTGAGAACTAGGCATGCTGGAGATCCTGCAGTACCGAGCCATTCTCTTTCTCTTTATGAAAGAGGAGCTTTTTATAAATCGATATCGGCGTACAGTGCTCTCCCCCTCCACATAAAACAGATAAAAGAACTAAAAAAATTCAAAACAGAACTCTGGAAATTTTTAAATGAACATTTGTTTATAATTTTCAAGACTTTTTGCGTAGTAAACCTAGTTAATGATTTAGTTAAGTATATATATGAATATTATATTGTAATCTTTGACGATATTTGAACTCTCAAATAAATTAGTATTATTATTATTATTATTATTATTATTATTATTATTATTATATTTAATGTAAACGGGTGTAGGAACGAACTAAATATACAGGTGGGCCACCACATTCACGTCGGTTTATATACGAAAAGTGGTAACATATTTTCAATGTTTTTTTTGTTAAGGCTTATATAGGTTCAGAAGGAGAACATTTCAAAATCATCATAGGGTGATTCAAAGAAAAGTTACACACCAAAGTTGTGAAAAATTAAATGAAACATTCTGTATATTATGACATATTTTGATAGTACAGACTAAATAGAGACAAGTTGGTGTTAGGTTTCTTATGCCCAACTCAACTCGTTTACGAGATAATTGACTATCCTTCAAAACGTAGACCAAAATTGAAGAGGCATGCCTGCTATGCATATTTAAGCTAGATATTTTAAACTGTATTTATTTTTTTAACCAAAGCGTTAGACTTGATAATAAAATAAAAGTAATGCAAAAAATTATACGGGGTGAAAAAAAACATAATTTTAATTTTCACTATCTTTAAAGGCAAGTAACTTTCTTATTTTAAATGGAATACCCTGTATTTATTACCCTATTTCGATTCTAATTTTAACGGTCTTTAAGATTGTATTAGTGCTTCCTATACCTATCTGTTATAGTTTATTAGTAATTTAGAATTTTCTGTTTCAAATATTAATTTCTAACCATTTTTTTTTTTTTTTGAAGTAGACTTGGACAAAACTGCTGTTATTATTCAACATAGATAGACGATAATAATCAGCCTCACTTTTCAACTGGCTTTTCCTACATACTCCTTAAAAGTCATAACTAAGTAAACTTCAGAAATGTACTTTATTAAAACGGATAAACTGATATGTTAAAAACTGCTAATGCTTTAAAAAATGTTCAAAATGATGGCTATCGTTTTCAATGCAGAGGCGTACTCTTTCTTGAAATGAGTCTTTAACATTGCTCAAAACATTTGGTGTTATAGATCGAAACATTCTCATTCGCCCTTTCATATTGTCGGGTGTGGTTGGTGGTTATGTCATAAACAATATTTTTAATATATCCCCATAAAAAAATCTGGACTCGTTAGATCTGGAGATCCTGCTGGCCAATTCTGTGGACCTCCGCGGCCTATCTACCTGCTGGGGATACTGCCTATCTAATTCCTCCCAAACGCTTATTTGAAAGTGCGCAGGAGCACCATCTAATTGCAACCAAAGTCTTTGTCGAATATTAATAGAAATATTTTCCAAAAGTATTGCTAAGTTATATTTTATAAATTGTAGAAACATGGCACCATTCAAGTAACCATCAAAAAAGTATGGCCCTATCACGTGCTTTTCAACTATTCCGCCCCACACATTAACAGACCATCGATGTTGACGATTTAGGGTTCTAAAGAAATTGGGATTCTCGTCGCTGTAATAATGAAAATTATGCCTATTAACTAATCCGTTGTTATGAAAAGTTGACTCATCCGAAAATAACACATAATCGAGAAAATTTTCGTCATCTCCTAAATTTTCTAGAACCCATAAACAAAATTCAAGGCGCCGTTCATAATCTACTTCCAGAAGTTGTTGATGCAATTGTATGTGGTATAGGTAAAGTTTGTTCCTCTTTATAATTCTTCTGATGCTCCCTCTGCTTATCCCTGTAGTTTCATTTATTTTTCGCTGACTTGTATGCGGATTTTCAGTAAGAGATTCGATAACTAAAATATTATTTCCTTCATTTCTGGTAATCGGTTTTTGTCGTTCTGTTTTCTTATAACACACACTTCCTGTACTTACGGAATACTTGCAGCAAATTTTCTAAAGAACGCTTATCGGGATGGACTATATGGATTCCATAATAATTAGGACGTTCCTACCCTAATTAAAAAAAATTTCTATTATTAATAATTATGTAAGAATTCGAAATTCCATCCTGTATAATGCGAGAATTTAAATTCATTTTATTAATGCGTAGTTGATAGGTACCGTGGCATTTGCTGAGTAGCGTC
This sequence comes from Protaetia brevitarsis, assembly GCA_004143645.1. NCBI lineage: Eukaryota > Metazoa > Arthropoda > Insecta > Coleoptera > Scarabaeidae > Protaetia > Protaetia brevitarsis. The sequence goes on along the minus strand of RXPK01000057.1, from coordinate 1,140,976 downwards.
TGCTCCATAGGAATAATAATCTATTTTTGTTTAAAGTGTCGCGTAGTTGAGATAATATGGTATTACTTTGTATTTTATCTACTACTTTGTCTATTGTATGTTACAAATGCTGTCAGCAATTCCCACGGTCCCCTCAAGTAGGACGTCTGAAAGTCAGAAAAATAACGCCTTCGGTCATACTTGCGCCCTCCTGTAAAGAGAAGCGAAACTAGTTATCGGTGCGAATTGACGTCACAATCAAAGTTTATAAAAACCCTTAACATTGCGGTTTACAATTAATTAGTTCGCGATCCTTCAATCTAGCTTTAGGAATAAGCACGCGCCCCCTTCGTCGAGTGTTTGTAATTCTTAGATTTTTAAATTTCTCATCTTAAAATTTGGCAATTAAAATTAAGCCTAAAAAATTCGAGAACAGGAAGCAAAAGCTTTCCTCGAGAGGTGATTAGTGATTTTGGTACTAAAACCGCCCCCTTTTATTTTGCCTAAATTTTTGTGAGTGTTGTGTAAGTTTTGTGCCCTAAAATTTGGATTACGAGAAGAATTATTTTTCCCACATCGGCCGGTAAGATGTTCAAAATTTCTGCTTAAAACTAACCAAAGCAAATACGTGAAAACCGTCACTTGTTCGCTCTCTCTCTCTCACTCCCTTAATAAACAGTTTGGAAGTAAGAATTACTAGAATTTAAGTTAATCAACATTGTTAAGAAAAGCCTAAAAAATTCATCTAAATAGTTGTGTTTTGTTTTGTCATTTGCTTGATACTTTATTAAATTCGTAGATTGTTAGCTTAACTTAATTGTCACAAAAATTCGTTAAAACAAAATTGTGTTCATTTTTGTTCACTTGTTAATTTATTTAATTGTGTAGTTTGTGAGTTTTTTATTCAATGTCTTAAATTACTCAAAATATAATTGTTAAAAATATAAGTCGTTCTATTATTTCGTCATTTTAAAAGAAGCTCAGTTTGAACCCTTAGTAAAGACCCGGAGAGGAGGACAATTTTGTAAGAGAAAGCCGACGAGAAGGGTAAGTCGACAATCATTAGGCTAACTAACGGCCCTGCTTCGACTGACGGTGGAAAACACAGTTGGGAAACATCTTTGGCTAAAATTACTAAAACCATTCGCTACCGAACAAAAAGTTTGTTTCCCAGCAGTGGCTCGCCGGTCAAAAGGGCAGGAGGGGTTACCTGTAAACGAGGCTAGGTCTTGCTCGATTGAATTTGGGCTGACCATCCCCCCAAAAGTTTCCAAGTAAGAAAACCCATTCCGTTACAATTATAATAGAAATATAATAAATCAGTCAGCTATCAAGTGTTATCAAACCACGAAAACAATATCCTGATTGCAGAACATAGGAAGCAACGCCAGTTTCTTTTACAGATGGCCAACAAATTATTCTTATAATTTCTCTGGGTTTCGAAGAAGCAGCCTTTATATCCTCTCAGTTCCGTTGCTGTACGTCTTCAGATAGCTACTTGGTTCTTCGCAAATCATGAAGTGGTCTCCTCCATCAGCGGAAAGATGGACCACCATAACGAACTGAAAGGCACTAAAACAATAGCAGTGTCGGTTTTAATATTTAACAATAACTTAATGCTAATTCTTTATCCAAAGGTGACCATTTGTTTGCGAATGATTATATTTGTAAATATGTTTTTATATTTTAGGATATCTATTTAAATTAAATTTTTCTATTCCATTACCAATTTCATCTTTTTAGATCCTGCAAATATTCATTTGTAGTTGAAAATATATTTTTTTTTCTTAAACAATAAATATTGAAATATTCACTATAGAAACACAGATTCCTTGGAATAACACAGAATTACTTCTTATTGTTAAAGTAATTTTGACATCAGTAGGTATCACATATTTACATAAACAATTATACGATTATGAAAAAAATTAAGGGTGTTGCTCAAAATATTTTGGCAACCTACTAACTAATCTGCAAGGTAATTAAATGAAAGACACACGCCTCGTGTTTGGACAACATATCTTACATAACAATAAACTCGTATGAACTCCTAATTGCAACCGAGCGTAAAATACCTGCCACATGCTGCAGTACGTTAACCAAGTACATAATATTCGTCAAGTCATTATTTTCTTCACCTAGATATGGACGTACGTGACCCACATTTGCGAATATTTTCGGTGTCGGAAATCCGTCGTCAATCTTCTAACGAAGCCGATTTAAGATTACCACTGCAGTTGGTATACCTGCATGTGGCGTTTAAAACGCTGTGTAATGTATTATAGTATTTGCGTTATGAGTAAAAGGTGTAAATAAATTTGTATATTCATTTCTGCAACTGTATAAACTATGAAGTTTCAACATAGATCATGATGTTATTATTGTTGTATCATGTGATATACAGGGCATTTCAATTGAAATGAACTACCTGAAATAATAACAAAAATACTCTAAACTGTGGTACTGGTAATGTTGTAAACTTCTCCTAAACCCCCTAACTGAAGTTCAGTGTTTCTGCTGATGATGATAGCTTTGCTATCGAAACGTACGTCCAGTTTAGTGCAGTTTGTGGTGAGGGGTTTAGGAGAAGTTTACAGCAGTACCTGAAATAACTCTTTAGCTGCTGTAATTTTAATGACCTGGGGATTTAATTAAAAATTATTCCTGGGAGAGCGACAGCCCCACCCCTAAATTTTAGTAGGGAAGAAGGTCCTGTGTAATAAAGTACGATTGGAATGAAATGATTTGGATTTTGCTTTATTAAATGTTCAAAATCATGACCATTAACCTCCATACAATATTTCTGGGGTTATTCGTTGGCATTCTTCAACAATTTTTTGACGTAACTCTTGTAAGGAAGCTGAACGCCTGGCATACACCTCAGACTTAAGATTTGCCCAGGGAAAAAAAAATAAAATAAAGTGGTATAAGATCCGGCGATCTAGCAGGCCTTTCTATAGGGCTCCTACGGCAAATCCAACGATCACAAAAGTGATGATTCAGAAATTGTCGTGCCCCATCTTGCTGAAATACTGGCTCATTCTTCAACAAATCTGGATCTTGTTAATTTTCTTCTGTGATCAAAGGATTTATTGTATCGTCCAGCATGTTTAAATACATTTGACCATTTAAAGTCTCATCAATGAATAGGGGTCTTATGAGGTGATCGCCAATGATACTAACCCATACATGGGGTTTCTGTGGCCTCTGTGCATGCGCTTCGAGTGTCAAATGGGGGTTGGTGTCATTCCAATATCTGCAGTTATGACAATTTACTTTAGCATTCAATGAGAAAGATGATTTATCCGGAAAACATACATAATAGGGGAAGGGGGGGCAAGATCGGAACATTAAGCTTTAGAACACTGCATCAGGATTGCAAATTGATATACAATGGTTCTAAGAACGCTTGTTGTAATCTTTAAACATTTATCTGCTGATGGATGAATTTACAATTTTTCGATGGGTACTCTTGATGTTGTGAGAAAATTTAAAATTTTGAAAAGAAATGTGTAAATATACCATCTGGCCCCACCGTGGGGCAAGATGGGGTTCCAGGTGAGTTAAGAATGGGTCGTACCATAAATCTAGGTAATAGGTAACAAAAAAAATGAATTCTTAAAATATTCTTAAAAGCATGCAGGAACAAAGCTTAAACTCTTTAAAGCGGAACTACTTAAAATAAAAAAATACAATAACGATAAGAATATTAAACTTAATCTTCACAATTGAGACAATAGAAGACGAACTCATCCACGTTGTTCGCACAGCCTCCATCCAACCCAACCTCGCCATCGATGGCATTGTATCAATACTTCCCCTTACAATACTAACATTGAGCGTCATCTTCCTCGGCAGAAGAACTTGATTATTTCCTTGACGTTTTCTAAAAATCTATCTCTGCTTTCCTTACAAAATTCGGCTTCTTGATCTCTTCTGTTTTCTTCTTTGTCATTGTTTTTTCCTTTAACTCTCCCACAGCACTTCTAGTTGCCTTAGGGATTCTCCAGACTTCTATTTTCTTGTAGCAGATTTTTATACGTAGTGCTTGTAAGGATTGTTGTCTTTCCCTTGTTACGCTTTGATTGAACCTGCACTTTATTCCTAACATGAGAAATAGGCATTATGTCTTCGAGAAAGCATAATGGCGTATCCAGACATAACGGACTAGACTGAAGAGTTAGATAATGATGTCCCCATTTTGCCCCCTACCAATAGCCCCATCTTGCCTCTTTGGGACATTTTCTGGTTATGTTATAATAACATATTAAATATTTGAAATAAGCAAATAACACACTATATAAAATACATGCAATACATGTCAATTAATAAGCACAAAAAAGTGTAGTTGTAAATAATTTACTTATGCTTCCGATACTGGCCTTTGAACTCGCCATCAAAATAATAACGAAATTCTGGAAATTGCAAAGTTCACGCACAAACAGCCATAACTTTGTTATTACGACTAGTAAAGTTTCCTTTATTACAACAAACATAAAACAGCACTTGTCAATATTAGGACTGCTATTATTTGACAGATGCTTACTGCCGTTTTGTAGATAAGACGACGTCCCCATCATGACTCGTGGCCCCATCTTGCCCCACCCTCGCCTACAGAGTCAGTAATTCCACACGTTCTTGGATAAATAGACTATATTAATTTATTGCGAATTCACGATTAAACTAAAAGTAACTCCACTAAAGAGCATTCTAAAGAACAAACAATGCAAACGTAAACTAGTACCATCTAAAGCTGAAAACAGAAGCAAAAAAATGGAGAATAATGACAATAAAAGTGATAAATGAATGTGACAAAAATAACTAGGAGTTACCTTGGTCAGGGCAGCACAGTGAGTATTTAATCAATCATTATGCTGCCCTACATAGTTTGGCCAAAATATAACATAAAGACATAAAAATTTGGAGCATTACTTGGATGTACACATCCTTTCCTAGTCGTTTGTTTTTGGTTTTTGGAGTCAATATTGGCGATAATTTTAAGTTTTAAAATCCTCTTATCACTTACAGAACTATTTTAATTTACACCAGAATTAGCTTCAGCCAGAATAATCAATACTAAATTTAAATATACGCCAAACTGCTGTACAAATCACAGCTAGAATAGAATTCTGGGCCTGTAGAGGTACGTTCGGTTAAAGTGGAGGCTAAAGCCTGCAAAGCAACACTGACTGTACACGAAAGTTATAGTACCATCTATAACTTACGCCTCACTAGTCTGGTGGCATAAAGCAAATCTAGGCTATGCTATAAGTGCGCTTAGTAAAGTCCAAAGGATTGCCTGTTTGGGCATCACGGGAGCCGTGTCTTCGACGCCGACTGCCGCTATGGCGACCAATCTTGAGCTTTCCCCACTGCAGTTGGTGTTGTGGTCTGAAGAAGTCCTAGAGGCTGACAGAGCATAATGTAGTGGATGCAAGAACTTCTCCAGCAAAGTCGTAGACCACACCAGCATCTTCAACTACATCGAACAGACAGTACCGCTATCCGTAAAGGAGGATAAGATCTCGCAAAAGGTTAAATTAAAAAGTTAAGTAAGAATGAATAAGTGTAAAAAAAAAGTTATAATTATAAAAAAGGTTGGTAAAATAAAGTTACACAAAAATTCCCAATTTGGCTACTGGAATCGTTTATATAAAATTCTGAATATATAGTCTCGATAACCTCAAGATTCAGGTAAATATAAAACATTTTTGTTATCGATTTAACATAAAACATCCTATATTTTTAAGGATATTGCTGTTTTTTTTCTTTAAATTACAGTAACTGTTAAAGAACTACAGTGTATTTAAATGTGAAACGCAGCATGTTATTTAAAAGAGCTTGGTCTTCATATTCGTCGTCTAGAATCTCTAGATAATTTCGTCACTGAAATAGACTTTGACTGCGTTTAAGAAGTTAGCAATAACCTCAGCGTTAACCCCTCATTTCGACTTGATCGCGCAAATCGTCACGACCAGCAGAATAATTACAATTCTGTGCAATATGAAAATATCGTCCGTTGAACTCGAGCCAAAAACCTCACTCTCAGCACAAATAAAAATAGATAATTCGATTTTTCAGCTGTAGTCAAATTATTTGTCGACTCGTACGAATTTATTAAAAGTCATAGACATCGGGAGTGATTTGATTATTAATACCAATTAATTTCGTTGACCTTTGTGCATTTAAATCATATATATGTGTAAGTATACAGGCATATATACACGTTTGTCTATTTTATCTATATTTGTGTTAATAACAATAGCGGCGGCATATACAGTGTGGTCCACTAAGTGTACAACAAATGGGATTTTCCTTTATTAGTTGGGCTATTGTAAAATAAATACTACCAAACGTTGGTGCATATTTGACATCTAAACTAGACACACTTAGGGCGGGTTGTACCATAAGCAGTTCAACAGACCGTTCAACTGAACCACCGATCACCGGTGAACTCTGTTTAAGCGAAAAAGCGTTGTGCCATGCCTAGTAGACTAAAGGCGCATCCGCACGCTCGGGGTTTGCCGAACTCCGAATGTTCGGCAACTACCGAATCGTGTGGACGCGACTGTCCACACGCTCGGGGTTCGCCGAACTCCGAGCAGATACGGGAAAACGCCGAATGTTCGGTATGAGAGTTTAGTGTGGTAGCATTGAGTGATTGCATGAATTAGGTTGGTGTTGGTACAGAATTATGACTGGTTATGAATCATTGCTGTCACTGCATAACTGAAACTCTTTTTTGGTTAGAAACCCGGCAAATCATAAATATTTGAAGTTCTGTCATTTTGGTTGAGCATGACAGAAACTCAATATGAATCACGGACACCAGTAATTCATTCATTAGGTTATGAAAATATTGACAACTACAATTACTCATGCTATTTAATTTCTGTTATTTTTCAAGTTTACGATGATGAATGTATGGGTAATTGCGTATACAATGGCGAACAAACTCGAACAAGAAAAGTAGTTTTATTGACCTTCTAACGTGATTGTTATCATTGAAACGTTCGTCGTAAAAATTATAGGTTAATCAAAGACATATTTTTGCTCAATTTGTTCGCCATTATTTATCCAATTATCTACAAGTATCATACACCGGTATGAGTAATATTTACAATGAGGCGAATATGTTTGCACAAACTCGGTCCACTGGGGATGTATGTTATCACTTCAAATTGAGGGCCGTGAGGAAGGGTGGTGTCTTTTAAAATGATTATATATTAATAAATATCATCTAATTTTTTAATTTATTTGCCTCTTTATAGACTAAAATCATATACTCATTTAAACCAGATTATCACATAACAATATACATTTCGACCCTCTTTAGTAGAATTCAAGAAATTTGATGAATTATGAAAAGAGTGGTAAGCTTTTTAATATTTAAAATAACATTGCAATTATTTAATTACTTTATCTCAACATTAGTTTTAAAGATTAATTTTTATAAAACTTAAGATCTTTAATTTACTTGAAATGCATCAATTTAATGTAATAATTGAATACTAAAATTGCACTCATATCAATGTCAAAAAAAAACACGTTGAATTGTTTATTATCTTTGGCCAAGCTGTCATTTTCAGCATACGACATAGTTGTTTCAGTAAATAAATTTGTATCTGTTACCCGCTGTCATATGTAACAGTTATTAACTGTAAGTAATAATAGTATGACTAGTAAGAGACGAGCTCACTAGACAGCTGTCAACAGCTTTCCCTCTCACTCTAAATACCTTCCCGAATGTGTGGACGGGTGCACGAACTCCGTCTAGCCGAACATTCGTGCGCCATTTTCCATTGCAGATCGGGAATAGGCAAACAGTTTGCCGACTAGTTCGCCGAACTCCGAACTGCCCGTCCACACGACTAGGAGTTCGCCAAACTAGTGCTCGGAGTTCGGCGAACTCCGAGCGTGTGGATGCACCTTAAAGTTGAATTGATCCTGGTAACTTTCCTATTGTTGGTAGTGAAATCTAACATATGATGTAATTTTGACAGCTAATTGACAGTCGTAATTGGGAAATATGCTTTTTACAGTGAGAAATTAACAAATTAATGTATTTCTGCTATTAATTGTAATAATTAGGAGGAATTTTTACCAACAAAATTTTTTTGCTGACGCAGGATTCGAACCTACATCCTCTCGTTTACCGGACGAGTGCTTTACCAATTATGCTAAGAGGAGATATAAGTTCGAGCGTTTAGTCGAACATATGTCGATATTAGATCTTGAAAAGCCGGCAGGACGGCAAATATGCAAGGATTGCAAGCTTTTTGCAGTGAGAAATTAAGGAATTAACTGTTGATCCCAATCTGGGATAAATTATTACCGAAATCGGAAGAAGAAGAGGATCTATAGTAAAGACTATTGATCCAAACGTGGATAATAACGAAGTTATGAATTGAGCTTTAGGAGAACATGAAGATATATCAGCTACAGCACCACAGGATATTTATGAAGAGGTCACAAATATTGACAAAAGCTGCGATGAAGACGATACAACCGATTTTATCGCAGTGCATAGTGTACGTCACACCCCAGTAAACACACATGTGTCTGTTACATCTCTGCTAAGTATCATTTAAGGAACAGTGCTATGTAACTTAGATACGTAAATGTTACATAAATGTATGTATCGTAAATGCTATCTGAACTGAACAGCGATACGTGGCGCTAGCTACAATATAGTGCTGTATCTGAGATGTACCAAATAATACATCACATATGCTTGATCTGGTGCTGTTCAAGAACTATTCGTGGCATATCTTTGTGTTTCCCGCAGTTTGGAATTTCTGAGCGACTGTGCAAATGGCGTCACCTACGTTGGTGTCGGTTTGTGACATATATTTACTGGTTTAACTTTAATAAATTTACCGGTGCCAACCGGTATTAAACGTAAGTAAATTTTTACTTTACAAAATAACGTTTTTGAATCTATGTTATTGTTTATAAAGACGGACGATGTTTGTGAAAATGTCTGCTCTAACCTCACATTTATTTGTTCAGGAATTATTCACCGCCTTTTATTTTCGAAGTAGTTTTTATTCCACTAAAACATCTCAAGATAGAAGAACAATCAGCTGCGGACGACGATACTGAGGAAATAGAACAACTACTACCCCTCAATTCTAAACAAAGTTTGAATAATTTCGAGTTTCTTTTAAGCAATGATTTTAATACTCCAAAAATCGTAAGTGAATTACGTGCACGGTTTTCAAATTAAAAATGTTAATTTCGTTTTAGCGATCATTCACAAAAAGAATCGGGGGCCAGAGTAGTGAAGATATTAGTACGACTCTTGGAACATTGCTCCACCAGCTTCACTAACGAACTTGCGCAGCATCTAATTGGTTCGGACAAAGAAAATAACATAAAAGTTTGTGAACTGTGTAGAAGCATTATATTTCCATTTTTAGGAGTTGTGACGTCATAATTCAAGGATTATAACGAACACACGGACGGAGCGGCAAGTGAATTCTTTATATCTTGTAAATCCAATAATATTTATATGTATTTACTAATGGATAAATATATAACTTAATGTAGTTTCGAAAATGATTTTTACCTATTCCTAAAGGCCGTTTTACACCTAGTTATTTATCGCGCAATTTATTGGCCAATTTAAAATTGTTAGGTGCAATTTTAAATTGGCCAATAAATTGCGCATTAAATAGCTAGGTGTTAAACGGCCTTAAAAGAATGTTATGCATCATACAGAGAACATAATAACCGCTCTGAAATAGAACAGTGTTCATGTATCAGAATCATATCTATGTGATGTCTCAGAGACATATCAAAGACAGCTGCTTGATGCGGACATTACGCACCCAATGTAGCCTACGTGTGCCTTACATGTTAGGTGTCTGAGAAAGTAGATAGATCAGATGATACGTATTTGTTACGTGTCTGAGATATAAATGTGTTTACTGGGACTGAAGTCATCAAGTCTTTTGAAAATTGCATTGCATGGGTCAAGAACGCAACTTCCATTTGCAAGATGTACTCCTATTAAAAAGAATGAAAGAAAAGGCATAATGCGAGGTTAAAGCAGACAACAATTCAAACATTTTTTAAATAAATTTATGTATCTTGAAGTTGATACATATGTCTGTGTTGTTTTTTTGTAATGTCCATGTTTAATAATAAAATTACATTAAATGCATTATTTGAATGACATTACTAGTTATAAGTATAGCATATCTCACTTTCCTATCTTTGATAGTTTTCGTGCTAAATTCCGCCGACACACTAATGGCGCACCCGGTATATTCAGTTAATTACTTACGTAGTACGCATTTTATTCATACACTATTGAAATAGGACTTACTGTTTGTCTTTTATTTATAATTGAAGACAAATGAACATTAAACCACAACAAAATATATTCTTAATTAATCGTGGGTAACAAAGTTGCCACGATTATTATTGTAAAGTTGTGTTTGAATCTAGTGTTTGAAATTGTTTTGAAATTTACTTACATTTTTCGCGAGTGTATTTTTAGTTGCATAGATTTTGGTTTGTTTATTTCGATCAGCCATTTGTTCAATGTACCGAGAGAATTTTCACAATTATGATTGTAATGTTTAGTTTGTATAATTTTAGTTAATGAGTTAATTATTTGATTTATTTAATTTAGTGTTAAGTTTTTTTCAAATTAATTTCACTCATTAAGATGTCTTTTATTTGCTCATGTTGTTTAGCGCCTTTTCTACTAGATTTTGTCGTTGGTTTGTACGTCTGCGTTGTTGTTGTATGAAAAACGACTGTAGAATTTTGTCAGGCAGTTCCTTGGTTGACTTGAGCGTGAGTACATGTATTTTTAAATCTTTGCTGCCATTTTGTTAATTCATTTCATTTAGAGATTTATTTTTTGAAAATTCTTATCCATCAAGGAATTCGCTTTATAATAATTGTTTATTATATTAATGTGTGCACATTATAGATGTAAGATCATTTATTATTTTTGGTCGGGAAGATATATTTGCAGTTTAGTTTTTTTTTTTAATTCAGTTTAAAGAGTTTAATTTTTCCGTTTCTCTATTTTACTGTTTCGTTTTTAATTATCTATCACCTCGGGTTTGGGTGAGTGGAAGCTTTGTACTTGCATTTAAATTTTTCTTTTGTTTTTTACTAGAAATTGCCACGTTTAATTTAGTTTGTATTAATTTGAAACCACGTGGATTGATTTGAAAGACATAGGATTATCTTCCTGAACAAACTAATCTTTTGCTGTGATGTAGGAAATAGCATTGTCCTATTGTAATTTAGAATCACGTGCAGTTTTTAAATTTAGGCCAGAACCCTCTGTTCACGGTTTTTTTTTTTGCACAAATTGTATTTAACTTTTTTTTTTATAATAAAGTTGATTGTTAATTAGCATTTTTAAAAATGGTTAAAAATTCTGTTCTTTCATTTCTTTATTTCTTTCATCCACAATTTACTTGTCGTGGTTAGATTCAAGTTTTAATTCGCGAAGGTAACTCTGAGGTTAATTGTTCTTTTGCGCCCTTTAAAAATTTTATCCGTTGAGCTAGCTAATTTTATTTTTTCCTTTTCTTTTGTTTAAAATTCATTTTTTGCTTTTTAAATTCAGTCAGTACACAGGATTACATATTATCTTCTAATGCTATAGTCTGCAAATATAACATAATTTGCAATAATACAACTGTGAAAAGGAACCTTACTTTGTGTTTTGCTTTTATACAAATTATATTTTTAAGGTTACAGTACAATTCTTCATTTGTTTGTTTTCTTTCTTTCCTACTATGACTATTGATATACTATAACATAGTATAATAGTTTGCAGATTGCAATCCAAATAAAGGACAATTTTATTCTGAGCACCTCAATCTCTCACTAATCATATAACAATAAAATAGAAATTAATGAAATTCTTAGTAACTTATCAAATCCCAGAAAATATTGTTATATTTAAAATACTGACAACAACAATTAATTCCCAAAATTTGTAATAGCAAAAAATAAATAAGTGAACACATGCTTCATTTATATATCTAAATATTATATCATTATCATTATGTAATTTGTATTATGATGTAATTATGAGAAGTTATTGCATCTATTAAATATATTTCGGCATATTTTCATTATATGTTAAACATACACATCGTGAACGGAGATATATACTCAAATCGTCCTACATCTCATTTCTTGTAATTATTATACAATAGTATTTTATTTTAATCATAACTGGAATATGTGTTTATTTAATTGTAACGAGACATTTAACTTTTGATTTCCTAAAATGATGTGGATTTAAATTTAACTTTCCTTAGTTCATTGACCTATTACGCAATGGAACGAATGCTGGCAAACAGTCTTTTTGTAAAAGTCGTTTACTTGGTATATTCCGCTTAATGTTTGTGCGCATAATTCACATCATAAACGCCAAATTTGAGTTTACGTAACCAAAAAAAAATTAACTTTGTGCGAACCAAAACCGATTTTATTCGCGCTGGTTAATACGGTGAAATTTTTATAACATTTATTGACATACACTTACAGCTATTTATATCCAGAAGCGGTAAATATTTTTATGTAACAATGAATATTTAAATTAAACTTAAATAATCTACAAAATAACATTCTTAGGGGACTACCAGCTGGCTAATGATGAAATTGATAGTTTGGTTTCTTTGGCGATGATGTTCTAAATCAATGATACCTTTTACTAACAAACTGAAAAAATGGAAATGGATAATAGCTTAAGGTAAATCTGAAAATAATCTTAAGTGTACTTTTTTATGGTTTATAGATTTACCTCACAGGCTGGCACCTGGCCGATTCCGATTTCCATGAAACTTTACAGACTGAAAGAGTAGAGTAGAAGCACAACGCTTTTTTTGCGGAAACGCCCGATTTAGGGGTACAGCCCATCCAAAGTTTGCGCAATTACAAAAAAAGTTCTCTAAATTCCATCTCGAAATGACTCCTGCTTCAAGTCTTGTAATTATTTCAGGAAATACCAGATAACCGTTTATTGGGCGCTGCATTCATCAGGTATTCTCGTTTACTGTGTGGAGCATATTGTGTACAAAGTGTGGGATTTAGTTTGCAGAAGTTACATTACATCATGCAATCTAACTTCAGGGGGACTATGTTGTGTTGGCTGATTTTTATTATAACTATATGACAGCAGTAGCAGATAAATGGATCTAGGAAAATTACCCGAAAACAATTCACCGACGGAAAATTCCCCGACTATAATTCACCGACAAACAATTCCTCGACAGGAAAATTCCCCGACTATAATTCACCGACAAACAATTCCTCGACAGGAAAATTCCCCGACAGGAAAATCCCCCGACAGGAAAATCCCCCGACAGGAAAATCCCCCGACAAACAATTCTACGAATGGAAAATTCCCCGACAGTAACAAACTTCCCTTCACACTTTATCCCGGCTTAAGACGAGTAGCATTAAACTGGCGTGTTTAGAAGTTTATTTGTTGTTTTTTGTATAATAGTTTTTTTGTCCTTTTTTTGTTTTTTATATAATAGTAATAATGCAAACATGCTGCAGTAGGCTGGCTAAGTCCAATAGTTGCAGTAGAGATGACATGATGTGGTGCGTCTTGGGTACTTATCGCGTTTTCACGTATCTTACAAAAAAAAAATGTTTTTTCTACTTCTCTGGCATCTGCACTATGGTTATGCTCCCCTTCTTTTAAATATCTTCGATAACTTGCGTGGTATAGCCCACAACTTTATTTATTAAAAACAATAAAAAGTAGTAGCTCTTGTACATAATTATGACGAGAAAAGCCTTTTCGATTATTATTGTTATTATTACTACTATCTATGTAAAAAACAAAAAAGGACAAAAAAACTTCTAAACTCGTCCTAAGCCGAGATAAAGTGTGAAGGGAAGTTCGTTACTATCGGGGAATTTTCCATTCGTTGAATTGTTTGGCGGGGAATTTTCCTGTCGGGGAATTATTTGTCGGTGAATTGTAGTCGGAAAATTTTCCGTCGGTGAATTGTTTTCGGGGAATTTTCCGGTTATCCAGATAAATAATATTTGCTGGATTGATATGAACCATATTAGCTACCAACGCTACAGTACGATATGAACTAAATTTAAAAACAGATTGACTTCTTGTACACGCTGTTTCACAGAACGCGTCCATTAAAAGCTTCTGAATTTGCAATGATATCTCGATTTTGAAATTTTGAGGGGAGAGAAAAAATAACTTCGTCTACGTCGTACTTCCGGTTATATCGAAAGTCATCGCCAACTTGAATATTATAATTAGAAACTCATATTTTTCATTTATAACATCGATATAACTATAATAAACTAAATAACACCAGGCCAAGAACTGGGTCCTTGTTGAACACCCATATGTAAAGTATATGAATGAACACTTTCAATTTTCCAATTTGCGTTGGTATGTCTTATATTCACAAATTGTGTTCTACCATGTGGAAATGATATAAGTCCGTATACAGGGACAAATATATAGACAGAGTTTAGCGATGCACAGCGTTCGGATGACATGAGGACCGTCATTTTAATGTATGACACATTACATACAAGGCCATAATAAAACAGTTTAAACATAAAGTAAACAGTTGCAGTTCTTGCGTTATGTTTTCACCAAATTATAAAGCCATGTTGTACAATAACACTGAGTGATCGTTTATGTTAATAAGATCGAATGTTCTTCAAGGATCTGTGTGCGAAATGCTGAAATTACCAATATTCTTAATCTCCGGCATTAGCTGACTATTTATTCATCTGAAATAGAGTGGATGTCATATCTATGTTTTGTATCAACAGTGCAGAAATACCTTTTACAGTTTTTATTTATTTTCTCATGGATTCTCTACAGTTGACGTCAACTGCAATAAGCACCCTTTACAATGGAAAATGTCACAAATCAGTTGTACCACATACCTATAACAGTCAGATCATAGTTCGCTCTCACTGATGGAAACTGATATCACTACCAGGGGATAAAAATCTACGAATACTTTTACTTCCAGATATACAATAAAACATTCTACAACATAAACACTTATTCACATCTATAGATATACAATAATCACTCTTAACAAATATTAAAAGGAAGTCCAACGAAATATTTTTTATATACTACTTATTATTCAATAATTTGGGTAACTTCACATCAATAAAGCATTACTTACTAAAAACTTTAGTCTAAATAACAGTGCAAATATGAAATGTTACGCTATAACTACAAGAACGCAAGAATAGCCTTAAAAAACGACATGATTTATAGGCCTGAAAACAAAAATTTTTGTCACAACAAGTAGTCTACTTGACGCAGCATGCATCAAAATGGCGACTCCTACAGAACTGAAAAGTTTGCGAATGCGCAATGGTTCTAAACGCTTTCTTATAGTATTATTCTTGTTGCGATGCTTCCCGCGACTGCTACCACTTCCTGTGAGGAAACCGACCTCACAAGGAATTGGTTCAAACCCTGGCGCTACTTAAATCGGAGGCTGGGTGTGAGTTCGTGATAAATAAATT
The DNA here is from genome assembly GCA_004143645.1 of Protaetia brevitarsis. Classification (NCBI taxonomy): domain Eukaryota; kingdom Metazoa; phylum Arthropoda; class Insecta; order Coleoptera; family Scarabaeidae; genus Protaetia; species Protaetia brevitarsis. Next base: position 1,125,472 of record RXPK01000057.1, on the reverse strand, counting down.
TTAAAGTGGGCGCCAACCAATGACCAAACGGTGGGGAGGTCGGGATATCAGCAACAAACACAACAGATAATTACGGTTAATATTTAATAATAATAAAGATAATAAATGATTTATATAAACACGACAAATAATAGTTGTAAAAAACAAACATTAATAAAATACAAACAATGGTCACCCATGGTTAGGGAAGAGCTATGCCACTCAAAACAACAACCAGGCATTTATATTTTAGGTTATTTAAAATTAATGATTGATTTTAAATTAGAAATATTTACACATCAATGCTAAACATTGAATTTTATTAAAAATATCCGGCATATGTATATTAAAATTAGGAAATTCGCACAGTATAACAGTTAACTAGCATGAATGCTGCCGCATTAAATCTGAAAACATATGACATATATATGTCAACAGTCAAGCAAGGCTTTCTTGTTGAATAATTGTTAAAAGATTGAAAACTGGCTGTAAAAAGAAAAATAATGATCAAAGTGCAATTTAAGAAGAGCTATAAAAATTATGTAAGTATAATAATAATTTGTTCTTTAACCACAAAACAGCTGTTAGGTGTTACATGAGAAAATTCAGTAAATGCTTACAAACTAATACAATATGTTTCATTTATTTTTACAAGTACCTTAATAAGATTCAGTCTTGTTGTAGAACCTCTGTGACTGGTAAACTTTGTCCTAGTGTTCCCAAATCGGAGAGATGGAGTTATTTATAAATTACATTGATGGTGCAATCCAGGTAAAAGCCTTTATAATAAAATTGCCTCATTGTTAATTGTTGTTTATTTGTAGTAGGCTGTGGCTCTACTCCTATACATATCAAGCGAATGGATATGGACTTTTATTTCGGCAACAATGCCCCTGATTGACACAGGTTCCTCACCTTTGACTTGATTTATCAAATATCGTTGGATATAATTTGTATCGTAGAAATAAATACTGAGTATTTTAATAAAGCTGTCTTCACATTATTAATATTAAATATGCCCACGATGTTGCATCTACCATTAAATAGCAAGTCAACACAGATGTGTCATCCTCGACTGAATTTATCGATTGATATTGAGAAATTGAAAAAAGAGGCTTTCTTTCCTTAATATATTTGTAGTATGTATGTAGTACAAAATGTGGTACCCTTAACCCGATAGCCTGAAAGTTAGAAAAACGTCTTACCTGGTGCTCATTAAATGAATTCTAGAAAAGTTCTTTTTTTTTCTTTTCTCTTAGTCACTCAGTAAATTAAAAAAACGAAATTAAAATTAAATTATTTACAGCTTGAGGAGCTAATTAAAAGTAAAATCAATCTATTAATCAAATTAAACAATATTAAAACACTTACTTAGGTCTTATAAGCACTTAACTAACTGGGACCTGCTTAACGTGCTACGAGGTGTGACCGAATGCCCTTCAAGCATTCTCGGGAACCGGCCAGGATCTTAAAACTTTTTTTGTTTTCAAAAATTTGAAAAGTTCAGTATGACCAACAGAAAACTTTTAAACAGAAATAACAGATGATGGGTGTTGCCAAAACTAGATTACTAAACAAAGTTGATAAATAAACTACTAACAATAGTGAGCACATGATAATCGGCCTTTCAGTCCATCAAATGAAATTAAGACTAATTGTGTACCGTTACATTGTCTATGGTAAATAGCTACAATTTCCCTAATACCATATCACTGTAATTTTTCAATCGAAATCATATTGCACACAATCGAACTCGTTTAAATCATAAAATATGGGAATAATAATTCTTTTGTGTTCCAATATTTCGTCGTAGAAGTCTATAAATGCAGTACCTGTAAAACCTCTCCCTTTCTGAATCCGTGTTGAAATTCCATCAGGGTATCAAACTTACCTAAAAGGCATTCAATTTATTCAACATGGAATATTTTAAAATTTTGCAGATGCTAGATGTTAACGCAATAAATAGGTATATAGGAATAGCAGCAAAAAAATATTTATTCGCTTAAGAACGCGTTTTTAAGCGAAAAAAATAAATGAATTCCTCAAAATTCCTTCCGATAACAAACAATCAGCAGCGCAAAATAATCTCCACATTACGTAAGCATTCACACAAACGAGATGACGTAACGTTAACAAAAACTCGCGATAGATATTACCATTATTACATTACCAGGAACGCATCATTATTATATATTAGAATACCAAACAGGAATTGCGGCGAATGTTTATGTTTATAGTCAAATTCAAGGTCACGTATGAACGCTGTTGCATTTACTTTTCACTATCGCTAGAGGAACTCGATTATTTACGAGGCTCCAAGCTGGTATATACGGCACCGGGACAGCGCTAGCGTGCGTCATCGTACGGCAGGCGACAACAATATCGCAAGAACAATCCCCATCACGGTGGGACGCAATAAAGTCAAGTGGCCAAGTGACGTCCCCTATACCTTACGCCAATCATGCGTGCGTAAAGTGTATCATGTTTTTGTTTACGTACGCGGTCAGTTTGGGTTAAACGATAAAATTATCGATTGGATTTTATTTAATTAACGCTATGTACCCTCTTATTCGACTAGAATTGATTGGGGACTATTTACAATCGGCCGGTAACGAATGGTATTCGTAAACATTCAATAATCCCGTGATTATGCTATAGTCTCAAAGTCAAGGTTATAAATTTTATTGGAATAATACTGATGTTACATGTATCATCAAGGATATTTGTTGTATCTGTAATATATAGCGATTAGAAGGGGAATTTTGCCCTGCAAGAGTCCCAGATAAACAAGTAATTGCTTAGGATTATCTATTTCCAAGAAAATAATAAATAAAACGGTCTAATGATTTGGTGTAAAAATTTCATAAATTACCCTCTGTATTCTGTAACTATTATTTTTTTATGAATTTCGGTTTAAAATTACGTAAACTATACAAGGTGTGCCATTTATTTGACATCGGTCGATAATGTAATTGTGTATTGTGACAGCATTTAATTTGTTAAATTCTTGACGTGTGTATATACAAATTATTTTTTGAGCATCAATAAATTATAATTATTATTATTATTATTATTATTATTGGCGAATGAAGCTTTTTACAATACGGCGAAATTTGAGCCCTGTCTGAACTGCGACAATTATATGTATACTAATGTATGTTATATGTGTATTTTTAACTTTTGTTTCTTACTTTAAATGTTGACTTTCCCAATCTATATGTTGTGTATATCAAAATGGGTTAATAAAGATTTGAATTTGAATTTGAATGCTCTACTCAACTGCTATTGCTTTTACTTAAGTAAAAATTACATAAGATCAACTGCTCTACAACTCATAACTATTTGAACATATGCAGAATGTGATTTGATCAGCTACTTATGCATTTTTTTCAAATTAAACGTACTGTATATTATTACATTTTCAAATTTCTTGACTCAACACAAATCATAATTATCTAACATACCCTACGACAAAACTTCATACTTTTTGAAATATTCAAATTTAAAAAAAAAACGCATGATATTCTTAAAAATTAACAACTCTCTTATTAACTGCTATTTTCTGATAAATTGTTAGCAACAACTTAACGCACCTTTAAATAAAACAATATATACAAAAAATTTCCATTACATATAGTATACAGGGCTTTTTGAAAACATATCTGAATTTCAAAAACTTTAAATGTACAAAACAATTTTTTTTTCAAATGGAACACCCTGTACATGTTTACGTCGTCGGATACAGTTGAAGGGCATATTTCCCACTTAAATTACACTGCCTATACCTTAAACCTAAACTTGACAGTTTTCCTAATAGAGTTTATTACAGGAAACTTGTAACGAATTGAAACATTAAGTAGGTTTTGCCTATGACAACAAATAAGATAAAAATTCGAAGGCAGCTGTCAAAATCTATTCTTATTATCACGATAAAATTATCCATAATTGTTATTTCAAGACCCTGTTTTGCTTTTTTTTAGTAATTGTTGAATACATTCACAATTCAACATTTTGATGTAATTCAATTTAAAAAAAAATTAATTCAAAATTTAATTTAATTCAAAAAGACATTTACAAACTTGCAACCAATAGCATTGCAAGATATATAGTGGGGTTCTATATATATGTAGCGTCTATGAGTTTATCTGTGAGACTGTAAGGATGCATTATTGATTCTTACAGACTTATAGATAGCCTTACAAACACTACAGGTATGCACAGCATCTCACCATTTAATTCATATTCGATTATTCAAATATATTCCGCCAATAGAGTGGTAGTTTCGAAAATGACTCTAATTTATCTTACACTAAAGCGCTCAAGTTTTTAATTATCTGTATTCCAATTATAAGGTTAGTTTATTATATATATATATATATTATAATAAGAAACTTGTGTAACGTATGTACTTCCTAATTTTATTGGTTTTCCCACTGTTTCTTTTATCTTTATTGGCCTCACTACCGATTTAAACTATTTCTAATCTACACCAAGTGATAAATACTTTTGTAATAGTCAATTAAAGAATGATAAAAACAATGTAATTCTGAAAAAAACAATAAGAAACGTTGATATCCAATATTTCTTCATGCCCTTAAATTGACGTATCTATTTGAAATAATTAATAAACGCATAAATTGTTTTAGAATCAATCTCTGTTTATTATTAAAAAATCGACAGTTTCGGCCTACGCCATCTTCAGATTTCTACAAAAACAATACAAAATGCAAATTATAAATAGAATAAATGATATGATGACGTTTTCCATAAACTTACAATGTGGAGCAGGAAATAATGTCATAAAATATATTTTATTATTTATTTCGGTAATTTTGAAAAACTTTCCAAATTCTTTAAACTTTCAAAACCATTCATGTATTATTTTTGTCACCAATGTACCAACATAAAAAAAAAACTCTTAGTCAAAGCGGCAGTTCCCCGTGTTTACTTTTTTTTGGCAAAAATAATGCATGAAATGGTGTTATTTCAAGAAAATTAATTAATTGAAACGATTTAGTACTCGTTACAACGATTATTGGTGAATAAATGCGTTCATTTCCAATGATTTCGGCGTGTTTTCTGTGGTGACATAACCTGAAAATCACATCTTTTTTTGAGAAAAAAGTGCGGAAGACGTGCTCTCCGACGAAAAATAAACACTCTAACGTGATTCTGGAGGCTTCCACACCCATACAGCCCAACATTACGATCTTCAGAGCACCCGGGCTATTCTTCATATTACCCATAAAAAGTTTTAAAAGCACATAAATATCGTAAAATGTAAGTATGGATAGCTTTGTATTTAATTCAGCAATAAACAAAAAAACGGCTTATTTGAGCAAGTTGTATTAGTCACTGGATTATAACATTTTCCTTAAAACGACGTTTCGACAAACATATGTCTTTTTCCAGCTTCGTAAAAATTTTATAAGTGAACGGAGCTTGAAAAAGACATATGTTTTACTATAATTCAATTAGTATTATTATAAGAATTTCCAAAATCAAGTAAAAGAAAATAAATAATGTAAGTATTAATTAATAAGAATTGATAAATTTCGAATGATAAAATGTAATGCTAATATTTTGAAAATGTTAATTGTTATTGAATTTAAAATTTCAAGCAATATCAAAATTAAATTTCATCATAATAAATTATACAAAAATATTTTAAATCTTTCTATAGTTGTACAGAGGCTTTACATATACACAGGAAAAACCGATTTATTTGCAGCAACAAAATATTTTTTCGAAATGCTAATGAAGAACATCTTATATATTTCCTTATAACAGTTTTCTCTCCATATAGTGTAGCAAATACGTAAAATACTTATGTGTTGTACAGAAATTGTCCCATAGATGGCACTACTGCCGTTTCATTCTAGTAACAAAACATATTTAGCACAAATAGCGTAACAAATACGACTACAAGATATTAGTGGTGCACACAATCGATTGATTTCGAAAATCTAATGATTCATAATGGAATGATTGTAATAATCGAATGATTATTCATCATTGGATGCTTACAGATAACCTACAGGCGCTACAGATATGCACATAATCTCACTGTAAATTAATATAAAATATGATTCACAAACACTTCGGTTGATAATAAACTTAAAGGATTACACATAGCTAAATCTGTGGGGCATTTATAAAATTCGAAATTAAATTGAAAATAATTTTTCTCTTTGTATATTTTTAGAATTTGCAAAAATGTCTTCTTTTACTAAGGGATTGATATCATTTTGATTTTTACAATATTTAGGTAACAGAAAAAGAATTAAAATCTACTTTTTTCTGATAAATGTCTAAATAAAATGAGAAAGTATTTACATATTAAAATTATTTTAGATTTAGGCTGGACAAGTATAAAATGTTTTTTTTGGGAACGTACATACATCTTGGAGTCTATGACATCTTTATATTTTCTTTAAAAAATAATAAATATTTAAATAAATAAAACATTAATTGACAATTCAAGTGTTTTTGTTTATAATCATTTTTTAATGGAAACTAGTAAATGTTTAATTATTATTTTATATAGAAATCAATATTTTTTTGTATATATGTGGTATTTAAATATTAACTTTAATATATAATTTACAAACATCAGAAATTAAATCAATATAAAATATAATTTACATATCTAAACAAATAGATATATCTATTAAATAAAGACTGCTTATATAAACAGTGAGTCCAACACTATGGATAAATATTTGGGTTGATAGCAGACTTAAAGGATTACCCATAGAAATTAAATTGAAAATATTTTTTTTCTTTGTATATTCTTAGGATTCGTAAAAATTTCTTCTTTTACTAAGGGATTATCATGATCTTGATTTTTACAAAATTATAACTAACAAAAAAGAATTGAAATTATTATTTTTTCTGATAAATGTTAACTGAATCCAAAAAATGAGAAAGTACCTATTTATTTAAATTAATTTTGAATTTATAAAAAATTAAAATGTTTTTTTTTTTGGAAACGTACACTTCTCACAGGAAAAATCGGGACACCAGCAATCGTGAATTTTAAAATTTCTTGGGTGTAAATGCAGCTTTCAGAGGATATATGCACTTATCAAAGCCATAAATCACTTTTTTGCGTGTATTATTGCGATCAAAGGTAAAGACTAAAAATTTAAACGAAAATATAAATGTATATGGAGAAAAAGGTTTATACATTAAATAAACACATTGGAATTTCGGTGGCGGTGCTTCCTTAGAAATATCGAATACGGAAATATTAATGCAAAAAAAATACATAACAACTGAAAGGCCTCTTGAGTAGACGGCACCATTTAGAAATACATATATATGTATTTAACTTGTTTGATGTTATGTAGAGATAATTCTTTTTTTAAGAAAACATATGGCGATGGGATTTCAAAATTATATTACCTATTACCTATTGCTATGATATTAGTTACTTAGTTTTATTTATGCCCGCAAGTAAAGGCCGTTTTACACCTAGCTATTTATTGTGCAATTTATTGGGATTTAATCCGTGTTATACACGTAAAATTTTAAATTGACCAATCACTTGCGCAATAAATAGCTAGGTGTAAAACGACCTTAATACTGTAGCAATAGACAATATGTCATCCAGCCTCCTGAGTTTTTGAACAATGTGATTTTCACACTTATTAATTACACTATTATTGATGATGTATTCATTATTGTTGTTGTTTAGTATTCTTAAATATTGTTACTACAAAATATTTTTCTATGTATTAAAGAATTACCAAAAGCAGTTTAAGATTATTTAGAAAATTTGTAAAGCAATTAATTTCGCAAAGAAATTATTTATTTTATTAACCCTCCGTTTATTGTATTTTCAAGAAATATATCTTAACTATCGCCTGTGTAATCCAATGTTGTTCTATTTTATTGAAATATAGCTAACACTTTTGGACTGTAACACAGCTTCAGGCAGTAGCAACGAGAAAGTATTAAATGTACCAAATTCAAAAATAAATATTTTAGCACTAACTGAGATTGACGAACAATATGCTTTCTTACAATGTTTGTTATGTATTATAAATTCAATAATTTTTTTCTCTCTATATATTTATTTTTCTGTTTAAATTTCTAGTCGTTACCTTTGATCGCAGTAATATACATAATTAAGTGATTTATGGCTATAAGTGAATACGTCCTACGAAAGTTGCATTTACAATCGAAAATTTTTTTAATTCTGGATTGCTGGTGTCCCGATTTTTCAGGTGAGAAGTGTACATCTTAGTGTCTATTACATCTTTATATTTTCACTAAAAAAAAATAATAAGTATTTACATAAATAAAACACTAATTGATAATTAATCGTTTTAGTTGTATCAAAAAAAATTTATCCCTTGAAATGTTTTCGTTTATCATCACTTTTTAATGAAAGCTAGTAATTGTTTAATTATCGTCTTATAGTTATAAATGTATTACTTTTTCCTACATATTATTGTTAACTTTAATGCATAATTTATAACAAACTAATATCATCTATGTACCTTATTTGTCACAATATAATTACAATAAATTTAAAAACCATCAATGGAATAATCACTTAATTCTCACATTATAAAACAGCCGTTATTCATATATAAACATCACTATTCTCAGAGTATTTATTATACAGGTGGATTATTTATATCATAAAGATACGCACGGTATTATAATTTAAAATACAAATAGATTTTCTTTCCCGTTTACTTTCGATTTCAACCGATATCCAGAAAACATCCGGCAACATACCATCGCCAGCTTAGTTGGTCCAGCATCTGGACCAAAATGAATTCATGAATGAGATGCAACATTCTCATACGGCCGATGCATAAAAGTCAACCAATCGCTAAGAGGGGAGTCCGCAGCTGATTGGTTAGTAGGCGGGACTTCTCCAACACCCGTCTCATGTCTCTCCCCTCTTAATCAACTTAAGTCTTGAGGTTAAGTAACGTATATAAGGTTTCTCCTAGTATAATATAGCATTAACACTCATGCATTCAACTATACAGAATCTTGGTGCATATTTTTATAATATATATACATACACATATATTATTATTGTAAAAAGATTTTAAAGTTTACTCAATTGATTTGGGTAAATAATTAATAAAAGGAAAAAAATGATCCTATACGGAATTATGCGTTTGTGGAATGTGTTGTGTGAAGAAGTGTCCGCCAGTATATTGATGGTATTCTTCAGCGTGTTGTTGATGATACGAGCGATCCAGTTAGTGAGGGAGTGCTCCAATTTACCGCCAGGCCCTTGGGGGCTACCCATACTAGGTTCCTTACCGTTCCTGAAAGGCGATTTGCACCTGTACTTTAGAGATTTGACGCACAAATACGGCTCGCTTATCTCGACAAGACTGGGATCGCAATTGATTATAGTGTTGAGTGATTATAAAATGATCAGGGACGCGTTTCGGAAAGAAGACTTCACCGGCAGACCGATGACAGAATTCACCAACATCTTAGACGGCTACGGTAAGTCATAACGAACGATCGGCACGCGTCTGACAGACATAACCTGTTGAATTATTGATCACAATCGCAATTATATATGTATATGTATATATTTTATAATATAGAGCTGCGGCATCCAACTGACACACTTATTATCGGAATTATATCCGAGTCAACCTTCTTACAACCTTGACAGGTCAGCGTTATTTTCAGTAAGAGTCGTACGATGCTTGGAGATGAACGATTTGCTCGCTTTACGCATCTGTCATTACAATAAGTCTATAATATCTCAATACGCGTGCGATAAGATATCGAATTAACCCAGTTTATTAATTGTACATGTTAATAATAATAAAGTCGAATGCGTCATTAAAACACGCTTAGCTTAATAATAATAATAATAATAATAATAGTAATAAAAGATCAGTAGTGATGCAACATAGTATAGTAAAACGATCTAGATATACAGGCTGTCCTCGGATTGAGTTCACAATAGGTACGTATAATCGACCAAAAAAACACCCTGCTTGGTCTCAAACTTATTTTTTTTTAAATCAAGTAGGCTTTTACAGATGTGCAGAAACTATTTTAGTTTTAGGTAATAAAGTGCCTTTTCTGTTAGCAGTATGCCGAAATATTGTTTGAAATAATAATAATAATAATACGTTTATTGATCCAAACCAAAATACAAAAAAAAATAAAAATAAAGAATAATCAACAATGAGCAACATTTAAGAACGATAGGGCTATTTTAATTTTGTCAATTTTACCCTAGGTAAAGTAGTTTTTTTCTTTGCCCACAGTACGGAAATTTGTTACCAAAAAAAAGGTATCCAGATCGAAAAATTTTTCTGTTATACAAAATTTTAGAAAAATCACTGAAATTCCATTAAATTCGCATCGTAAAAAACTGATTGACACTATCTAAGCAAAAAATATTTATTTGGTTGGTATTAAATACAAAACAATTATTGTATTTGGCTTCCCCCACAATTTTTTCCACTCTAATTCTGAACTCGTCAAACAGCTTTGATATGGTCATAGTATTTGATTGAATAAAGGCGTAATTTCGGAGTCAATATTTTTAATGCATAAAACTACATACATTCTTGGTTTTTAGGTCGTAAAAATATGGGAATGTTCATTAATAACAACATTTTCCTTTAATACCAAAAGCTTTTTCAAGTATACATATAAAAAATATAAATTGTGAATGGCATAATGGCACAATTTTATTATATATTATATGTATACTTGAAAAAGCTTTTGAAACTAAAGCGAAATGTTGTTTTATTTATTTTTTTTTTTTTTATTTTTATTTTATTTATTTCGACACATCATTTTATATAAAATGAAGATTGGCGTTTAGTAAATATTGTCCATTTCAAAGTTTGCTTTTGTAAATTTAAGGAAGTATTTTTAAAGATTTCGAACTTTATTTTTAAATTATGAACTTTTAAATTTTAACCCAAAAACTTTTTCAATTGTTAGAAGAAAAAAATCAATTTAATAATAAAATTGCTTTATAATTCGACATAAACTTTTCATCTTGTAGTTGCCTGATGATGGTTATTCAGACCGAAACATGTCGCAATAAAAAGGATTTGGTATACGATTTTTTTTTGAATTACCTACATACACCAATCCTCTGGGACTTCATACATTATATACATACATGGTCAAAGAAAGAAATTTTAAAATGAAGAAAGATGATCAAATACAAACTTTGAGGTTTGACGTCTATCTAAATAATGACACATTTGTTGTACTTCCTACAACGCGTATTTAATGCAACTTGATCTTTTTTAGCCATATCAGTGGTTAAAGGATTTGCGTATTCACCGAAAAAAGCGTAAAAGCCTAACTGAGGCAGCGAAAAATCAAGACATACCTTTTCGGATAATGCCATAACTTTTTTCAGTAACATATTGGTACACCATGAACGGAAAAACTAAGTCAGAATTGACAAAATCAAAGTAGACTGAACTTTCTGAAATTTTGCATAACTTCATACTTTTTTAATTTATACAAATTTGCGTACTGCTAACAGAAAAGATATTTCACCTGAAACAAAAATGGTATTTGCTCAACTGATGTAGACGCCTGTTTAATTTAAAAAAAAAAGTCAAAAGTAAAGTTTCAAACCAAGCAGAGCTTATTTCCCAAGTATTAAATTCATACCCAATTTCTTTTTGTCCATTATACCTATTATGAACTCAATTCGGAGACACCCCATGCGATTATAACCACACAAACAACGGTTCTTTCTGATTTTGCAGGTGTCATAAACACAGAAGGCAAATTATGGAAAGACCAGCGCCGCTTCATCCACACCAGACTGAGGCATTTCGGCATGAGTTACATCGGCTCCAGAAAGGCACAAATGGAAAGCCGTATCATGAGAGAAGTGGAGGCCTTCCTCTGCGTCCTCAGAGCCCAGAAGAACGAACCCACCGATTTGAATTCCATCTTTCAAATCTCCATCTCGAACGTCATCTGCGATATCATCATGTCGGTGCGATTCTCACATAACGACGCCAGATTCCAAAGATTGATGGATCTGATCGAGGAGGGCTTCAAATTGTTCGGCACTCTGAGCCCGGTCCTCTTCATTCCCGTATTGAAATACTTGCCGAAATTGAAGGACACCCGACAGAAGATCATAGCGGTGAGTGGTGGTACCATCCGTGAAAAAAATTTGAATAATTTACTATTTTTTTCTTCTGTGTAATTAGAATAGGGAAGAGATGGGAGTGTTTCTGCAAGAAACCATCGATGAACATCGGAGGACGTTCGATCCCAGCCATGTTCGGGATCTTTTGGATGCTTATTTATTCGAAATTCACAAGGCTGACGAAGAGGGAACTGGGCAAGATCTGTTCGAAGGAAAAGACCACGGTAGGTTCTTACAAACTTATAAAAACTTATGTCTGCTAAGATAAAAATGAAGTCTTTTCAATTCTTACATTTATTTTTTTAAATATTTGAGACAACGTGGTTTCAGCTATAAATAAGTCATTTTCTGATCTTATATTGGAAACATGTCTTAAAATGCCTTTAAAAATAAATATATACGAATTAAAAAAGACTTCGTTTTTATCTTGTTATGGAAAAACCATCTTGATGATATGATCTTTGTAAAATTTTGACAGCAACAATTTGAAAATGTTTATTAACAGCAATATCAAACTCCAGTGAGCTAAAACTTAGATATCTAATGTATTTAACTTTTTACATTGATTTTAAACACTTTCTGATTATTCAAGCCAAACTTAAAAAACAGTTTTTCCAACGAAAATACTGTCGCCTTTTCACTTTTTTTTACATTTAAGCTCTCATTTCTTTCCTCATTAAGCTAAACTGCAAAGATGTGATTTTTCTAAAATTTTGTTAGCGACAATTTCAAAATATTTATTAATAACAATATTGAACTTTAAATCTTCAAGGTTGATTCTGTGTGAGCACATGTTGATTAAGTTAAATTAAAAAAAAAAATAATTAAATTAAATTTAGTTAAAATATTGTTATTAATCCATATTTGTAAGCTCCCCATGTGTGCTTTCAGCTTTGGCCTGAAGATGAATAAGATGATAAAACACTCGAAACATGGAGCCATTAGTATTTTTCTAATAAAAAAAAGTTTGTGAGATTCTGGACCTACTTTAATTTCCTTTAATTTAATATCAAACTTTAATATAATTCAAGATTTTGAATCAAAGCAGATTTTTCCTATTCTAAAGTATTGGAATTCTGACATTGATATTGCAGCTAGTGATGGACATGAAAAATATAAACTGTTTTTTTTTAAATATACGATTTTTTTAAACAAAAACAAGAAGGTGCGTTTTTTCAGAAATTTATTTTTTTCAAAATATTTCTTTTGCCGTGAAATTATTAAATTTTAGCCTTCTGAAAAGAATTTATTCCAACAAGACCTAAAAATACATAACATGACACAATGATGGGCAGTTGCAGCTCTTCTTTGATTCAAGTGCGGCCCTTAAACTAAAATTATTTTATTTTCTTTTTCTCGAGATATAGAAAAATTGGTCTTCTGGAAGTTATGAAAGTTCGGCTGTATATGAATTTTATTACCAAAATCTTAAAATTTCTTGGACTGGATATTGTTTAGCCAAAAGTTAATATTTATGTATTTGGAATATGACTGGATAACATAACAAACAGTTTTATATTTCTTTTTCAAATTATTTATTTTTCAAAATGTAACGTTTTTTGGCATTCTTATGTCTTTTTCAAACATCTAAAAATGAAGTTTTATACAATGTTAATTTGCAGTATGGTAAGTATGGTAAAAACAAATTATATTATTTTATTTTTAAATTTTAAGTAACTGTATAAATGAAGAAAATATATTTTTTGATACACACTCCGCATTATTATACGCATAATTTTTAACACGTTGTTTGTTTTTTGTAAAAATTTGATTATACAGTTATACTAAAATTTAAAAATAAAACTACGTAACTTGTATTTATCATACTTATGCAAATTAACATTGGGTAATACTTCAACTTAAGACGTTTGAAAAATGTTAAATTTTGTAAAATAAATGACTTGAAAAAGAAATATAAAACTGCTTGTTATATTATCCATTATATTTCAAATAAGAAAAATAATTTTTTTAAATAAATTTTCTTTTTCATAATTATATTTTTATGTTTAAAAAAAAAACACTTTTTGAATGAAAATACTATGACCTCCTGGCGTTTCTACATTTAATATCTCATATCTTTACTCATTAAGTCATATAACAAAAATTCTGATACCTTCTAACTGTCTGATTTTTCTAAAAGTCTCTAAAAATTTGGCAGCGAAAACTGTAAAGTGTTTATTCATAGCAATACCAAACTTCAATATCATTCAACATTTCGACACATCAGAAATTTTCCCTGTTCTAAAGTGTATTTGAATTCTGGCACTGATATTAAACACTTTTTCGTTAATGCAAATCAATTTAAAAACAAACTGATATTTTGGGCCTTTTTTATTTAAGTTCCATTTATTTACTTACTAAACTATATCATAAAAATGGTGATACCCTGTCTTAGTGTATGATTTTTCCAAAATTTTGTAGCAGCAATTTGAAAATGTTTACTAATAACAGCACGTTTTAGATTTAGAAATTTTGACTTATAAAAATGTTTGTCTATTTTAAGGCGTATAAGCTCCATTTAAATTCTGATATTCTGGTACTGATGTTGAACACTTTCTGATTGTTGCAAAAAAAAGTTTTGGTGTAAACCACTTTTCCAACGAAAACATTCCATGGCTTTTTGACGTTCACACATTTAATCCTCATTTGTTTACTCATTAAACCACAAGTATCACAAAAATTCTGATACCTTCTAATATTTAAGTTTTCTAAAAGTTTAGCAGAAACAATTTGGAAGTGTTACCAAACTTCAACATTTTGGCACATGCGGATTTTTCTATTCTAAAATGTGTTTCTAAATTGATGTTAATTTTTTTCATAAGTTTATTAGTTAACCAATCTATTCTATTCTGCGACAAAATGTTAGTGGATTTAAATGAAACGCAATTTTCTCAATTTAACAACGTTTGAAATTTTTTTTAATGTCTTTTCAAGTTTTTTGTGTGAAGTGAATATTAATTATAAGTAGTAGTATAGATGACTTCTTGACACGTTGTTAAATCCACAAACATTTTGTCGCAGAATTGATGTTAAACACTTTCTGGTTGTTGCAACAAAACTTCATTCATTCATTCAAGTTAGGGTGGGCACTTGAGCTTGGTGCTCATTGTACCATCCACCATTCCACTCGAGCAGCTTGGTGTTCTCTATAAAGCCCAGTGGAAACTTGAGGACCTTCGAGGGCATCCAATAGATCTCTCCCGAAATATTTCTGCCTGAGTACCTTCAGTTCCTCACATGTGCAGATTACATGTAAACTCGTTTCCTCCTGTAGCTCGCATCTTCTACACCACGGTTCGCTTACACGGCCTGTGTTGTATAGACGCTTTTTTAGAGGACAGTGTCCAGTTACCAACCCAGTAATGGTTTTAACTTCTAGCAACAAAACCTTTAGAAAAACTGTTTTGTGGGACCTCTTGGATCTTTTTATGTTTCCATTATTTTATTCACCAAACCATACCAGAAATATCGTAATATCCTTATCCTTATTTTTTTCTATTCCAAAGCTTTGACTTGTTTAAATTCTAACACTGATGTTTAGACACTTTGTTTGCTTGCAGCGAAACTTTTAGAAAACATTTTTTTGCGACGAAAACATTGACTTTTTTAACATTTAATCTTCCATGTCTTTACTCATTAAAAATGGTAACACCCAATCTTTTTCTAAAAATTTATTGGCAACAATTTGAAAGTGTCCATTAAGCTTCATGCCCATAAGTTTGGAAATGTTGACACATAGCAGACATCTCCTGTTTTACATGAAATGCTGGTGTTAAACATTTTCCAATTGTTACTATAAATGATGCCAGCAAAATCCTACTAATCTGTCTTTGATTGCCTGATTGTAATGATCTCCTGGGTTATTTATTTATCTCCCATTTCTCATCTAAACCTAAATATTAATTGCAGATCGACAAATCCAGCAAATAATGGGCGATCTCTTCTCAGCCGGAATGGAAACCATCAAATCTTCCTTGCAGTGGAGCGTCCTCTTCATGTTACATCATCCTGACATGATGAAAGCGGTGCAAGAGGAAATGGACGAGGTGATAGGCAGGGCAAGGTTGCCGCGATTAGAAGATTTGGCCTACCTTCCCGTGACGGAATCGACGATATTAGAAGTCCTGAGGATATCCAGCGTCGTCCCAATGGGCACGACACACGCGCCGATCCGGTAAGTCGATTTATTTCCATCTTACAACGAATAATCACCCGCGACGTACTTGAGATATTGGGTCACTAGTCAAATTTACGTCTGCAAAAAAAAAGTGAAAGCGTATAAGGCGCACACGTGCGTACGTCGCGTTATTACAAAAACGTCGTTGTGCTTCTATACTTAGCGGCAAGGTTCTCTGGGTTCGTTAACCTTTCGCCTTGTGTAAGCAGATCCGAAGATTTCGCAACAAGCGCGCTGACTTAATGAGTCTCCCGCCCGCCTCTTACATCACCGAGAGATCGATGCAAAACATTAATTTCGCCAATTTCTCTTCGACAGGGACGTGAACTTCAACGGTTACACGTTACCACAACACGCCCAAATAGTGCCGCTCTTGCACGCCGTCCACATGGATCCGAATCTCTGGGATGAACCGGAAAAATTCAACCCATCCAGATTCATCAATTCCGAGGACAAAGTGGTCAAGCCGGAGTACTTCCTTCCCTTCGGCGTGGGACGAAGGATGTGCTTGGGGGAGGTGCTGGCGCGTATGGAGATCTTCTTGTTCTTCTCCTCGTTGCTGCATTCCTTCGAGATCTCCATACCGGAAGGGGAAACCATGCCCACGCTGAAAGGCACGACTGGAGTTACCATCAATCCAAAACCGTTTAAAGTATGCTTGAAGCCCAGACCGATGTCATGGGATAACGCCCCTAACGTCATCCGATCCGTTGGCAGTCATTGAGAATGGGAGGGCTAGATATTTGGAGCACGGTGATTTTTCGATGTAGTTCCTCATATAGTTCGAGTACTTAATTATTACGCAATAGTTGTTATAAACAGATCTCCGACCATGTTCGGCTGTGCATTTCAAAGTGTTCATACTCAATAATTTTTAGTATTCATTAGGTAGTTCTTATATAAGTAGACTAGTCATCATAATATACTAATATGTAATGTCAACTTGATTTAATTATCGTTGAGCACGTAAGCATACCATTTTGATTGTGATCTAATTATAAAACATATTCCTTCAATATCACTGATCAAATCCAAACATTACAAATTAGGAGTTGACATCACATTTTGTACAAATCAACATTTCGTTACCTATGTTGAAACCAGTGCTATTCACTACGCTACGTAGTTAATATTCAGGGCCATTATTTTATTTATTTTTTTTTTATTTGTTCTCATTGTTGACTAGTTTAGGGAATGACGAAAAGTATGCGGCTGTATCAGCTGTTGTAATCCAAGACACATTTGTATCACTGTTTATTTTATTTTTTTTTTTTACCATTGAACGCTGAAAATTCTCGTGTCCTGTGTTTGTATATAATCATCCATTCCTAGTATTACATTATGTAAAACGTTTAGTGTTTGTAAATACTTCATATCATATTCTCTCCGTCTAGTAATATATTATATATATTTTTTTGTCTACTTTTGTACATATTAGACAGGTACAGCAAATTATGAATAATTGTTATTTAATTATTTTTTAGTTGTGTGTTGAAAAGACCGAGTTAATATTTTTTCAATAAAAAATTCTGTAAATTAATAGTGTTTCCTTTTTTCCAACTTACAAGCAAAATCACCCAACTGGTCACCATCGATTTTGATAAAATTTTGCAGGCTTGTAGAACAATGAAAAATAATCGACCCGTATTTTTTTTAGCTGCTGATATTCACTTGTAGAGAAGATGCAGGCCCCTGAAGTCATACCCCTAAAACACATTTTCAACGATATCTTTGAAACTAGAAGGAATATCCATCTGAACTAAAAAGGAAATATTGTAGGATATTGTAGTTTCAGATCGACAATTTACCAATTTAATAATAATAATATGATAATAATAATAATAATGATAATAATAATAATAATAATAATAATACGTATTTATTGCCCAACAGAATCTTAAACATATTACAATTACAGGACAATACATAATAAAAAGTAAAGTGTGAGTTACATATCATACACAATAATATACTTAGAACTAAAACTTAAATCTAACAAGAAAGAACAGAATGGATATTAAGGGTGATATTTGTTGAAGTTTTCGCAAATGGATATTTTCAAGTCCCTCAGTTTTTGAAAATAAATATCGCTTACTTCAGCAATCATAAGGTCTGTTTTCGTTCCAACTTTAGACGATTCTATTACGGTTCAAAGCAAACGCGCACGTGCGTAGTAAAAAGTTTCCTACTACACGACACGGTCATGATCTGTGCTGGTCTACTGCTCTGAACGTTAATAGAACCGTCCGAAATGAGAACGAAAACAGATCTATATTGTAATTCTTACACATCACGTACATTGGTGACTTTTTGGAAATTGTAAATAAAACGAATTAGATAATCTAAATAAGGAAGTTACATTGGCTTAGGAGCTCAGAGCAGTCAACAGTTGACGTTTTTGATTACAATAATGAAGGTACCAAATCAAGCAAGCATGTCCTAACCGAGATCTCACTAAAGCAAAATAAAAGCATTTGAGTACCTCAGTATTTAAAAGCACTTAATATGTCTAATTATAAACGCTAATGATTTTCTTGCTTGTGTGTCAGGTGACTTGAACGTGATCGTTAAACGACATCTTATGGTCAAAAAGTATCCCTAAATCCTTAACAAGATCAGTACGCATTAAATTAATAGAGTCGATAGCGTAATTATAATAAATTGGATTAAGCCTTCGTGTATACGTCATAATTTTACACTTGTTTATATTTATTGGAAGACTGTGCCACTGATCCAGGTCAGACTGAAGTTCTTCACATTCAGCAGTATCAGTTATACAACGATATAATTTCAAATCATGCAGGAATAGAAGTTTGTGTGACGATATGATATTCGTAAGATCGTTTTTCGAAAAGATTCGTAAGATTATAAATAGTAAAGGACCTAGGTTGGATCCCTGTGATACAACTGAGGTAGCAATAAAGGGCTTCGAACTATAGGCATTGTAATGTACATACTGTGCTCTGTCTTTTAAGTATGCTTCAAAAAAGGATGTTAGTGGAACACTGAATCCAATGGCTTGTAAACCGTGCGTGTAGTACATTAGGTTGGCCAGTAGCACTGAATATCCTCGGTAACGTGAAACATGTGTATGCTAGTATCAACCGAGTGTTACACACGTTTTTAATGTGACCTAATTATTAATTAGCGTTAGTTAATTAACGCATATATAGTAGCTTAAAATCCTCTTACAATTATTGTTATCCTTTACAGATACATACTACAGTTTCAGATCGAAAATTTCGCAAATATATAGAACTTAATAAAGAGATTCCCATCTTAAATTCTTATTCAATTATTCTTCCATTTAAAAAGGAAAACGTTTTTCTTGACAATTCGGACATTTTGGTTTAATAAGGAGATGATATGAAACACACGAGTTTTATCGCCCAGATGTTCTAATTTTTAATATGCTCCTTTCGTAAAATATTCGCAGAAACTTTTTTTCTTATTGTTAGCATTAATAGGCGATAAATTATTGTTAAGAAATATTTTTGCTACATCGAACGGTTACGAAGATATACGCGTATATGTACTGACATTAAGCACAAGAGTAAAACCCTCTTCAGATAACTGAGAAAAAAGGTGGCATAGGCAAATAGAAACCTGTACCAAACGTAGCAAGAATGTGAATTTTAAAGATAATCGTTAGAGCCGTTTTCAAGAATATATCAAAAAAACCAAACAATCCCAAGACTAAACTCATCTAACCCTTAGGCCCTTTTTAACCAAAACTTTCCTGTCGCATTTTCTGAGGATACCTAATGCAAATATAAAATATGAATGCTCTCTAGTATTTCGTTCTTGAGATAGGAAAGAAAAAAGAAGGGAAAAAAAACCAAAAACACGTAAATTTTATTTTTTAGTATAGTTTATGGATTAGAACAGAAAAATATGAATTTCTAATTTACGTGGTGGGGGGATTTGGTCTTATTTTAACCCCTTACAACTCCCATCACGGACCACTGACCTCCTTATTAAACCAAATGTCCCAATTGCCAAAAAGAACATTTCCCTTTTTGGTTTAGATCGATATCTCTTCTAGTTCTAAAAAAAAATCGTTGAAAATGTGTTTTGTAATGTGTTCTGTATCTCCCCTACAAGTGGTTATCAGGAACTAAAAATAATAAGAGTCGATTATTTTTTACTGCTCTGTACGCCTGCAAAGATTTACCGAAATCCAGTTGGGTGACTTTGCTCGTTAGTCAAGAGTTAATAAATTATACTCGTTGTCACATGCGTAAAAATAAATGATACTTCTGGAAAAAACCTAAGCAAATAAATTTGGCAACTCCCGCACTTGGAAAACAGTATGTAGTATTGTTTTCCAACACCTAGTAATGGGTTTTGTTCACTTGAAGCTATAAGTATAAACAACACATTCTTCTTGATCTGTAGATGCACAATAAATTCAATAATATAACGTGTTATCTAGATAATTTGTATATTAAAGAATCAACCGATATACCGATATTTTGAAAATTCCTGCATTTTCAATTTCAATTCTACATGGAATATAAATCCTCTGACAGGGAGGAAGTGTAATATTGGGGGGAGAGGGAGTGGAGATCAAGGCCATCTAAGTTCCTCTCTCTCATTCTGGTTAGCCACAAGATTTGCAGGTATCACCCCTGCAATGACCAAGCCAGCACCGTCGGTTACAGTGGCCATAATGTTTTGCCAAAATTTCTTTTTCTGTAAGGCATCCGTCCAAATCTCGCAGCCATACAGGAAAATAGCCTCCATTGCAGACATTAGAAGTCGACGTTTATTTGTAGAAGGCTTGGCTATATTAGCCATAAATCGACTGAGAGATGTCTCCATTTGTGCTGCTGTATTGGATGCATAACAGATACGACCCCAAACGTCATCCCGTTCTTTATAATCTCGCAGATATTAGATACTTGTAGGTGTAATATTCTACAGAGAAATCCTACTCCTGTCAATAGTCTAATCTCGGTCTTATGCATAGCCAACTACAAACCATGATCATTCAACCGACGACTCTTCGCATTCCATCGAAGTAAGCGTCTCAGAGCATCCTTTGTACCCCTGACAAATACAGCCGCCGCAATATCATCAGTATAACCAACCAAATAGACACATTGCAGTATTTTCATATGTAGGATGGTATCATACGATGTATTCCAATAATAATAATTCATTAATATATTGTAATAACCTTTTCTAGTTTTTATCCAAACTTTGTTCGAAATTCCTAGGTTTAATTAAAAATATCGTTTAGTATATAACTAACAGTGGCGGCTCGTGGTCGGAAACGTAGGGTGTTGTTCACAAAATTAAGAACATGCAAATTTTTAACTAAAATTCAATCATTTTTTTCATACATGTCCTTAAGTTTCCTTGTAAAGTTTCTAAATTTGCCCTTTGTAGTTTGCGTCAAATTAAGTTCTGGTTTTGGTCTGCCCAAACTTTTAACTTGAATTTTTTGTTCATAACTAAACGAATTAAAATTATCTTTCAAATATTGCACAGTAAAACTGTTCGTATCCATAGTTCTTATTTATATATTTTTTAGTGTTTACTTACAATACTACTTTGTTTGTCTTGTGTGCATTTCATTATCTTTTTTACGTACTGTATATTTCATTTCATTACTTTTTTTACGTACTATATATATATTCTTTTTTGTTTATCGGCTTTTTGCAGAGGAATTTAACGATTGGGCATAGTTTTTAACTGCGGCTGCGCTGTTGCCAATATATTTTTGTTTTTCTAAAAAAATCAATTATTATTTGTATCTTTGAGGGAAATGTACGTTTTTTGGGTACAGTTAAATATTTACGAGTTTAAGTTTGTGATTTTGTGTGCGCGGGTTTAATAAGGGTATTGCTGTAAATGAAGTACCTCAAACGAAAATTTAAATCAGTGCTTTAAATAAAATAGTTTTTTCTAACAAATATATTGTCTAATTTCCTTTCTTTTACAAAGTTAAATTTAAGATATTTATAAATTAACACTAAGTATTTAAATTGGTACAACCATGATTATTGTGTTAATTATATTAACTTTTATCATCTACAATTCTTTGAAAATCTTATTATACCTGAAACTAAAATATAAAATTAAATTTAATACGGACCTGTATTAATTACTCATCTAAACTGCACGAGTGTGATTAAACATTGAGCACTGGCTTAATATCAGCAACAAATTAATAGATTAATATATTAAAATTTTTAAATTCCAAGCAAAAGAAAACAACACATGTGAGCCACCCCGATATCTATATCACACTTGCTCTCTCGCTCGCACGTACAAAGCAGAGAGCCAGAAAACAAACAAAAAACCTGGAAACAAATCCGTCCAATACGGAAAAATATAGCAATAGTGAAAAAATAATATAATGATATATATAGTCACGAAAATTCTGTTAAAACTTAAAGTATAAAGAAATACACCGTTATCTTAAAATATCAAAACAACCTTCAAATGAAAATAACATTAAAATAAGAAATTTATTCAGATAATTGTTTTTTTTTTAATAAAAAACTACAGCAGTATGTTATTTAATAAATTAAGATAATTACGCACCCTTGGTTTCATTATAAAACTGTCACCAACAAACAGTATTAGTTCTTACGGTAGTTACAACCTGTGAACGGTGAGTCATTCATAAACAAAACATATATAATATAGTTTATCCGTAAAACACGATATCTGAACGTTGATGTCGATCGATTTGTTAACGTGACCCGAGAACGCAATGAAAGCGAGCACAGGAGCACACGCAATTTGTGCACCATTCATATGGAATCTGCCGTATCCCTCCCCACCTCCGCTACGTCCTTTATGCGGCTAGGCATTGGATAAAATCAACGTAGTCCCGCCTACTCGGCGCACGTGCTCCGTCGTCGGTCGCTTGCTCGCGATTTACATACATATGTATAGAAAGGAACGTCGCGTCGTTTATTCGTTTCGCTGCGTTATATTTCACGAATATATTAAGATCGAGTAATAGATTTTATTAGTTTGTTGGATTTGTTTAGGGGGTTCACGTGCTCATGTGCTCTTATACAGAAACCGCCACTGATAACTAAATGCTTATGGTGTTGCTTTGGCATCATATTTTCTAGCTGTTTTCCATGTAATATTAGAAAATACACAATTTAGTAGGCAATATAAAATACCATAATTGCATGTTCTATTTTTGTTGACAAAATTTATTTTGCATACATGTTGTAAAATATAATTAATGAACGCACCAATACAATCAAAAGGATAGAAAATAAAATCACATTATTTAGTTGTTACAATTATTTAATTCAATATTCATATTAAAAAAAAAAACGTTTGTAAAGTACATATGAAACAAGCTTTTGTCAAAATGTCACCATCCTCTAAACAAAAAACTACAAAAACAAATTAAACATTTGTATTCTTCCTTATTCTGAACACAAGAGTATGGTGCTTAGGATTCAAAGTTATGCCACATTCGCCAGTAGTATCCAACGGCACACCATTCACAGGTGAAATGAAAAACTTTTGAAGAACACCCACGCAAAATAAGAACAGAACCATTCTAGCTAGTTCATCTCCAACGCACATACGTTTTCCTGCAAAGATCTAGATTTATTTCTAATCAAATTAATAACTATTCCCGCATCGGTCTTACCAGTTTGGAAAGGGATAAATGCCTCGTGTTTCACGAATCTCCCTTCTTCGTTAAGGAATCTAGTCGGGTCGAAATCTTCTGGATTCTTCCACGTGTCTTCGCTCATATGTACGGCCCATTGCAGTGGTACAATCATGGTACCTTTTGGAATTCTGTATCCTTCGATTTCGGTGTCTTCTAAAGCTCCGTGGGGTATTCCGGTTGGCACCACGGAACGGATGCGTTGTACCTCAGCTAAAGTGGCTTCGGTGTAGGGCATGTTGTTTAAGTCATCCATGGAAGGTTTTCTATCGGCTATAATTTGATCAATTTCCTCTTGTACCTTCTTCTGGATATCAGGATAATTGGCCATATACAATAAGCACCACCTTAAATATTTGGAATAGGTTGTGAAAATGGAAAAGGTGAAATAGGCAATCAACTCATTCAAACCATATACAAATCGCCCCATCGATCTAGAACTTTCAGAGCAAATCTAGTTTTGAAGCTCACAAAGAGTTCAAGGCCAATTATAATCTACATAGAGAAAATATACAGGGTGTTGATATCAGTTTTAATATTTTAAATAGAACCGTGTAATTTTTATCAGTCTAGTATATCATTTGTGACTACTTTGCATGAGTGTTTCTATTTATAAACGCAAGTGGGGATTTGCAATCTTGTAGAATCTTGTAGAATTTTTGCACTTTTTCAATTAAAATTAAATATTTTCTTAAATACACCGTAATAACCAAACAAATATGTTTATTCAACTTTTGACCACACTGGATTCTTTACTTAACATTGTAGCGTATTTATTAGGAAACAAGAAAATACCCAGTAGGCCTAACTTTTTACTGGTTAAATCGTACGTATATCATTAATATAAATTCAATGGTACGAATGCGTTGTATTAGTATTTCACTTTAAGGGCTGTATAATAAATTATTTTAAAATATCACAACAGCAGGTTTATAAATTAAATCAACTAAAATCAATAATTCTAACATTTGAAACATATTCTATAGCAACTGATGAACGTACAGATGTACAAGATAAAGCTCAGCTAGCGATTTTTATTCGAGGATGTGATACGAATTTGAAAGTAAGTGAAGAACTTCTGAAGATTGTCGCAATGCGTGATACAACCACTGAGGTTAACATTTTCAACGCAATGATGGATATTGTGAATAAATATAATTTATCACTACAAAAACTGGTTTCCCTTGCAACTGATGGTGCTTATCTTATTACACAGAAATTTGATGGCTTTTCAGTCAGTGTTAAAGCTATTCTTTCAGTAGGAACATTTCAATCATTATGGAACCCATATAGTGCTTAGAATAGGTAACCTCATCTAGTACCTTTTAGGAGGAGCACGGGGTTGGGATAATTTCATCGTAATTATTTAGTTTTTCATAAATAAAGTGTCCCCAGTGATCAACTATATTTAATTCATATTTTATAAATATTGAAAAAATATTAAATCTTTCTTGAATATTAGTTATATTAATATAATATGCATAAAATATATATAGAAAATATATTAGGAAAACATTAAAAAATATATATGTTATGTAGCATTAATAATATTTTATTACAAATGTTTTCTCAATATATTTTTCATAATTTGCAGAATATTTTGCTTTGTATTTCTGTAAATATTTATTTCATATAAAAAAAAGATTGATTTTTGCTTTTGTACATTTGGTGCGTAGGACGAATAATATAAAATGGGTAAAATATGCATACATATTAAAGTAGATATGTACTATTTAAATGACAGTTAAAGATTAAATTAGATAATATATATCTAATATGATTTAATTAGTATTTATTTGAGAGCTGTAACTTTTCTATTAATATATCTGCGTTTTGTATTATATTATTTGTAATATTTGTAAGTTGCGAACGTCAACACAACACCTCTATTCATTACGGTGGCGGTGTTATATGATTTAGTATTGTTTATGCGTCTATGGATTAGGTACATAGAATGCATATGCGCACGTGCGTATCATCAACGTTTTCATTCGTTTGTCCGTTACATGTTATAGTTTATAATAGTATACGATTAGGGCAGATTAGGGTTAACTGTGTAATTAATTGTTGCGGGGTGTGTTTTAGTTTTTGTGGTGACTACGAGGTAAGCAAAACTTTGAACATGTTAGGGCATTTATAAGATAATTGGAATGCTTAATATCGGTATGTACAGAAATCGTTTAATAATATAATTGTAGGAGTTTTATGCATCATATATGTACTGCATTTACCAGATAAATTGCTAGTTGATTTGCTTAAGAGATTCATCTCGGTAGATAAGCGTCATAACCTCAAATAGAGGTCAGAATACGTTGTGTTGTTTTATTGTTTGTACGTAGAATGTTTTCAAATATTATGAAATAAAGTAAAAATAAGTATCGTAAGTACTAGAATGTAGCTACCACTCCAATTATTGTAAATGCTGCAAATGTTGATAATATTGTATGTACGATGTTTTATTCATGGTATGATCTAATACAATTGGCATTGTTTTAGAGGCCACAAGGAAACGCCATGAGAGCGCCACTACCGAAGATATGAAAAAAGCCATAGGGTTGTACCTGGCACAGCAAGGCTAGACTTAAAAATGAGTATTTTTCATTTTATTGGCTTATTCAAATAAAATGATAATAAATACGTTTCTTTTTTATTTAGAACACTTCAATTAAAAAATAGTGATTAATTTGATAAACCTTCAGTATGCCTTAAAAGATGCCAGAATTTTTGATTATTAACTTGTATGGTGAGTGTGAAAAAACAAGTTCTTGCCTTTTAGACAACTCTATGTATGTTTCAACTTTTCGTTATCGACGTTATACATTCTAAATAACCAAGAACAATTTTAATTCATTTTGACAAAATTAAATAGATTGCATAAAAAATCTCAATTTTCATATAAATAATATTTTACAAATATTTAGAAAAATATTGCGCTTACATTAATTTTAAAATATGGAATAATATTTTTAATTGAATATTTTATCTATATTTAGAAAAAAATATGAAAAATATATTCAGAAACCTCTCACGAAAAATATTTATAAAATAAATTTTTAAAAATATCTATGTAATATTTCTGGCTGTTAGGGGTATACCGAAAGTGCCATGAAGTTGAATATATTTTCCTTAAGTAGATCTTAGTTAACTACGACCACCTTGCAAGCTTCAAAACTATATTCCTATTAGAGAGAAGTTCTAATGGGTTACTTCGATGGGTCACCTGTATATATCGGTAACATTACACTTTTTTAAGGAAAGTCAGTAAGTAGAGTTAATTTTGGATGACGGTAATTGCAAATCTTATTTATGTAGAATTGGGAGGGTTAATGATTCGCATTGTGAAAGTAGTAGAGTACATACAGCGGAGCATGTTTCTCTGAATTGTCACTGATGAGTCGCGTACAGAAGCTAGCACATTAGCTAAAGTATTAAATGATGCGAAACATATATTAGATATAACGAGTTGGTTGAATGATGGGAATTTTTTTACCGATGCTGCAAAAGAATTAGATAGGTTACGGCATAAAATTTATATAGTTGGTGGAGTGAAGCGTGTTTACAAATGAATATCTTGTTCGCTTTAGTGGTTTGAATTGGTGTTAAATTATAGCAATTAAATAAAAGCATAGCAAAACTGAAGACAGCTGGACATAGAAGCCGCTTTCATCATCTACGAAGAACTGAGGAGCTACCTAAAAACAGCACAGCTATTGAAACTAAAAGAACCTTGCGGCTGCCTCTTCTAAAACCAAAAGGATTATAACAATAATTTCCTGGCTATCAGTAACAGGGCCTGGAGCTGCTTGCCAGGTTCCGCCCCCAAAGTAGCTTCCCTTGCTCACCAAGGAATGCTGGGACATAATTTAAGCGCTCCAATGGATAAAAATTCTTCGATCATTTCTTATATTTTAGTTATTATTATTAATAATCATAGGCAAATTATTTAATTACAATGGAAACATTTCTATTGTTATGGAATCCATATAGTACTTAGAATAGGCAGCCTCGTTTAATATCTTTAGCTGCAGCATGAGATTTAGGATGAATTGTAATTATTTAGCTTCATAAATAAAGTGTATATATTATGCAACAAAAGGATTTGGAACTCTTTCCTAAATCCTTAATTTAAGTACACCAGATATAATTGAGATAATTCAGTTTAATACTATCCTACCCCAACGATGTTGCTGTAGTATCCAACCCGGCTCCGAAAAGATCAGCAAGCAAGTGGAGGAATTGCTCATTACTGTAGTATTTTTCCGAAACGTCTCCGGCCCTTTTCTCTTTCTCCACTAGGAACGCTTGCAAAATATTATCCGGCTGGTAGTTCTCGTCATTCTCTCTTGATCTTCGCAACGATTCCGCCCGTTCGCTTATGATTCTCAAGTACGCTTTATGCGTTTCTCGCTGCCCCTCGACTAAGAAGTTCATTGGCCTTTTTAATTTCGGTATGAACCTAAACGTAAAAGAGAAAGCAAGATTCTCAGGGCTGTATGTATATTGTAAGTTTAACCACAGATGAATTTGATTGATTGTTCATTCAGTGTAATTTTTCGTGCCGATTTTGGATGTTTATGCTCTTACACATGCGCAAATAAAATGCAGAGAGCCGATTGGTGAACTGTGTGCATTCAAATTCAACCTACCTTATTTATTTCGAGTGAAAATGAACAAGAATACACTTTTACAACAATATTGTGTTCTTTTTATTTATAATATCTTTTAAAAGTTTACATCAGTATCATCAAGCTAGTTCCTTGTTTGAATTATTAAATTTAATATTTATTACCAGATAAGCTAAACGGAAAGCCAACAGAGAATTGCTTTTACCAAGGCCTAATATGAAACATAAAGTGGTAATAACCAATGGAAAGACATTCTTGTACGCGGCAAATGTTGCATATACAAGACCCTTAAACTGTGTCTAATTGCCCGTATAAATGTGATGAAATTCACCGGTGCGATTTATTAGAAATACGACCGTAAATACGCGACACATTTCAACGCAGAGCGGATGACGTACACAGTCTTTGTAGTTTGCCAGTTTGATTTTAGCTGTCACACCAGATATCTCGTCTGTTGTTAGAGATACGACAAAATTTTAAAGAAGAAATGTTGTTCTACATCTAATTCCGGATTATATGCCTTGGAATAAAAAACAATTGAGCATCAAATGTGTCAGATATAGCAAATATATTGTAATGTTACTCTCTCTCAGGGTGTATTTAATTTTGTGAATCCGGTTGTCAAAGACATACGTTTGATTCCACATTTATCAATATCCAAAATTTTGAAATAATAATTTTAAAAAAAAATATTAATTAATGGTGAATATTTATAATTTATACTATTTTATTAACAATTTCTTGACAAAACCCTATTTCAATCCCTACTCTTATTTTTATGTATGGTGTGTGTATGTAAATAGATAAATTTTGCAATCAATAAAAAAATAAATATTAAAGTCCGACCTTGAATCAAATCTTCTTTAACAGCTCCTCTTCAATTTTTGCACCTTAATTTTAAACCAACCTTCAAATAGTATCTCTTGAAACAATTCTTCTATATCTTTTTCTTTAACAGCTCCTCTTCAATTTTTGCACCTTAGCTTTAAACCAACCTTTGAATAGTATTTCTTCGAATAGTATTTGAGACAATAATTCTATCAACTTGCGTTTAATATTTCTTTATATTATATGTTAATTTTTAGAACTTTTATTTTATCTTTCAAATCAATCAATAATTTTTCCGTAACTAATCAATAATAATATCACTTTTTATTTATCACTATGTGCACACAGCCCCCCAAACATCATATTCTATCTTGACAAATTTAAATGACTTTGAAATTTTGAAATATCAACATTTGTAAAGTGTTATATGTTTTGTTTGTATTAAATTAAACATTAATTCCGTTTATAAAATAATATAAAGTATACATTTTAAGTTTATGCAAACACTGAAATCCTATAATAAATGAATTCCAAATCTAATATTACATTACATTACAATATACAAAATTTTAAATGGAATGTACCCAACTTTATTACGTATTTTGAAACTCTAAGAAACTCTCTTTTCAATGATATATCATATGCCTTAGTTATGTAATCATTTAAAAATATAAACTGAAAATAATAAATGGCAACTAGTATAATACTCAATTAATAGTACAGGATTATTGGCTTACTACTTTAGGCTAAATAGCCGTCTTCAGAGCCATGCCAAAATCAAAGGCAAAAAACAAAATAATTTAAGTGACAGATAAAGTAGAACATTGAAAAATCAAAATTTTTAAAAACAGCCTTTCTAATAGGGAATTAGATGTAGAACAACTTTTCTTGTGTAACCTCTTGTCGTGACAGCTAAAATCAAACAGACTGTATACATATTCCTTAATTTGTTTGTCCGACTAGAAATATCAAGGAGCTGCGTTTTTGCATTAATCTAGGTCTTGGCGGCGTTCTTGGATCTACCAGTTATTGATATTCCATAACACTCAAATATCTATTCTCATTCAGACTTTAATTGAAAACTACAAACTCCTAAAATAATTTTGCAATATCTACCTGTTTTAAATACGGTTTAATCACTGTAAAAAACTATATCACACAAAGTATGTAGACTGAAAAAAACAAGATTATTTAAATCAAACAAAATAACTTTTTTTCTCTCTGTGTAACCCTATTAATTTGTTAGTTTTCATTATAATTGAATGTTTTTTTTGAATTCACAACCATTAGTCTTCTAAATTTTACTATGTTAATGCAGTCCTCTCACATCAATACAGAATTATATATTGAAATCAAAGTAAGAAACGATATCATAATGCTTCGATCACAGTTCTAAATGAATGTTCTTTTCACAAAATTGCTTCGTTTTTTGATACATATACAGGGTGTTTCGCCAGCAGAGAATTGCTCTATAACTCGTAAACAGTGACAGATAGGAAAAAAGTTTTTATAAATTGTTGTAGAATTATAATTTTTCTATAATGTAAAAATATTTGGATTTATACAGGGTGTTTCGTAATCTCAGTACAGCCTTCAACTTTCTTTTTTTTAAATACAATACCCCCATTATTGTTGCGTTTTTAGAAGCGCCATTGAATTTTTAAAAAGCAAGATATAACATACTTTAGCGTTAAATTCATTAATTTCCAAGATATCTTTGATTTTCTAAAATTTCTATCGCTTGCGATTATAATTTAATTACCACTAAGAATAAGTGAATCAAATTTTGAAATATCTTAGTACGGACATACTTACACCTGCAGGTGCGTTTATAGTTGTATTGTAATATACTGGGTGTTCGTCACTAAAGTGCAAACTTAATCAACTTCAAATAGGTGTATCTTTTTTTTTTAAATAGAACACCCTGTGTATGTTCATATCATTGAATTCCTATTAACAAGTGCTTTGACTTTTGTTAAGCATACCCTATATTTATCTCTTCTACTTTTCGAGTTATTACAGTTTTGATTAATTTCTCATTGTTAATACAGTCATATTTGTAATCTTAGTAGGCGACGATTGTAAAAATGAAGACCAGAAAATAAATATTTAATATAAAAATGACAAAAAGAATAAATAATAAACAAATAAATATAAGTAAACAACAGTAAATCTTGCCAAATAGTACATAACAAAAAAATAGTTAGAACACCAGATTTTCGATATAACCGCCATTTTGTCTGACACACATTTGTACTCTGTTACCAAAAGACATATTTACATTCAGCAGAATTTCTTCACGGACATTGGAAAATGCGTTCCTAATCCTAATCAGCATATCATTTGCAATTGGTGGAGGCTCTTGGTAAACAAACTCCTTGACATAACCCCACAGAAAAAATCAAGCTCAATCAAATCTGGTGACCTTGCTGGCCACCTAATTGGACCACCTTCTCCAATCCATCGATCAAAATAGTGTTCATTTAAATAATTAATTACATTTTGCGCTGAATGAGCTGGTGCTCCAAAAACAAAGAAAGTTGAAGGCTGTACCAAGGTTACGAACACCCTGTACAAATCCAAATAATTTTACGTTATAGAAAAATTATAATCCTACAACAGTTTATAAAAACTTTTTTTCCTATTTGTCACTGTTTACGAGTTACAGAGGAATTCCCTGCTGATGGAACACCCTGTATATGTCCAAGCCGTGGTAATAACAAAAATGTTCGGTGTAGTAAAGTTGCAATGAAATTTTTATTTCTTTGAAATATTTTGGAAACTAACTACATAAAACTAAATAAACTTTACAATACCTACTTAAACGCATTGCTATTTTTAAAACTAGCTTTGAGTTACAGTCAAATAGAAAGCATCCAACGCATTTTCATTATAAGTTTAACTAAAGAAACAATCCTGACCGAAAGCTGTCTTGTCATGTGACAATGACGTAATAAAAATTTACATTAGCAATCACAATTATTTATTAGTTTAATAAAAATGATGACCACATAATAAGTATAAATGCACATTGGTTAGCATGCTTTGTAAATAGTAAAGGTTATTTAATAAAAAAAAAAAGTTGAAAAAGACGAAATACTAAAGAAAAGAGTAACTACCAGATTAAATGGTTGATAACACCGTGTGTAATCGACCTATTAAGTATTAATCAAGTAATTGATGTTACTCCACTGATTTAAAAACTGTAAATTTTTATCTGATGAAATGTCAAAAAAAAAACAAATCGACACGCCAAATATTCTACTCAATGGGTGAAAAGTTTTACTTTAGGTATATCCAGCATTTTTATTTAGATATAATCGTAAAAGTTTTTTTATCCCTGAAAAAATATTCATTTACGAGCAAACGAGGGTACCACCTGCACAAACCTTCATATATTTATTGTTATTGGTTAAAATATGTTTATAGATCTGTACCTCAGAGCAGAAGCGTATTAATTCACATAAAGAGAGGTTTACAAAACCTGCGATTAAAGATTATAAGTTACATTGTCACAAGTTGACTTAATGCAGATTTTCGAATCTTATTTTTGTTAAAATGCTTCAGCGACTATACAATTTAACATATTAAAGAAATCAATATTTCATAATTAATGTAAATAACCAAAAATCTGGAAAAACGAACTCAATGGGATACGGAGATAGAGAAAATGTGACCCATAATCGAAACATTAGTTTGCTACCAAATCATACACGATATGAAAATTTGCTATAAGAATGAACTATCAGTTTATCAATAATTTATATATGCATCCGTCTAAACAGTGGCGGATTATCGGAAAGCGCCTAGGAGCTTATAAATAAAAAAAACTTCAAAATCCACCTATCAAGATATACGACTAAATGTTATTTTTCTATAAAAAAAGTGAATTATGTTGAGGAATTAATGACGTCAGCTATAACATGTTTTGTGATGAATCATAAGCACTCTTCTGTAAATTATAATAAGACTGTAAAATACTAAATATGTAGTGTATTACATACGAAATGCAAAATGTTTCATTACTGTTAGAGCGACCATCAACATAAATAGAAGCAATTGTATTTATTTTTTATATTAGTTAAATTTCAATATTATTTGTCTATTTCACTTCTTTTGAGCTTTCGTCATAGTGCTTACTAGAATAAAAAATGTTTGCGTGTAAAACACATCGTCTAAGGTGTTGCGGTCATAAAACAATGCTTACAAATATAAATTAATTTTGAAAATTTATCAATTAAATTCTACGTAGAATGTAAAAACTTCTTTATGTATAGTTTACAAAATTTTAAAATAGCAATTTATACCTTAGAAATGGTAGAAAATTTAGAGGGCCGGCTATACCAACAAGTTTTGTACCTTCTTCTTGCAAGTACACAAGCTTCTTCCAGAGTTCGTCATCCCTGCCAAATGATACTCCGAAAACTAAATCGTTAACGAACGTTCCTACGTTGTGTTTTATCGTGTCCGCAGGGTCCAATGTTGTAGTTCCGTCTTTTGAGTCCTCGTGGTCTTTTATGTACTACAATTTTAAACACAGAACCATACGTAAAATAAAACTTTCAATTTTAACTACGACTTCAGGTGCGTAAATTAAGATATACGGCAGATAAATTGAGACATATACAATACAAAGGCAACTCCCCTTTTTGCGTAACACCAAATTATTTGCTTTGTCGCGTAATAAAAAAAAGCAACTAAACAAGTTATACTTCCTTATTTGTTGCATAACACTTGTATTTCGCATAAGATATTAACAGATTCAAAGAGAAATTCGACAGTATCATTTCAAGAGCGCTTTAAAGTAAAAAAAAAATAATTTTCTTTTTTTTTTTAAAACTGAAAACTGAGGAATGAAACGTAGAAATATGAGAAAAGAAGGGCATTTTCGAATGTAATAAAAAAAATTATAGTTTAGAATTTTAAAGTATGAATGTAATAGGCATATCATAAATTATAATAAAATTTACAGAATGAAATGTATTTCTCTCAAATGTATTAAGATTGCAATGAATCGATTTGGTAAGCTACATAATAAAGGTGTAACCTTTGAATATTATATGCCCTCATGTGATTTTGAATTTTAAAGTAAATTTATCGTGGGAAACATAGATCCAAAGTTGCCAACGGCACATTTCGCGTGTTACGATGAAACCAATGCAAAGAAAGAAGTAGTTTTAAAGTTTCAACACTGATAAAAATGATAACATGGGTTAAGTAATTGGAATTACTCGGAATATAAGGATTTCTTGCTTCGACCACATTCAACACGCTTTCTAGTTCATTTATACAATTCACAAAAGATATATTTTACCACCAAATGAATTTTGAACACTACGCAACATTGAAAATATCAAAATATTTTGAGGATTTAATATTGAGAGTAAATGAACAAATGGTGGCAGCGCCTGTACATAGTAGCCATTCTTTAATACAGAGTATATACTTGATAATGAAATGAAATCCACGTGACCTCTTTAACTTATCCAGTT
This sequence comes from Protaetia brevitarsis, assembly GCA_004143645.1. Lineage (NCBI taxonomy): Eukaryota > Metazoa > Arthropoda > Insecta > Coleoptera > Scarabaeidae > Protaetia > Protaetia brevitarsis. The sequence goes on along the minus strand of RXPK01000057.1, from coordinate 1,090,575 downwards.
ATTTAACAGTAGTGATAGCTACGAAGCAAACTGCTATATTGTAGCTACTTTTTGTAAAAAAATTCCTAACCATAAAGCGACGATTTTCACAAAAAATACCTACGTTTACCATATCAATAACCTCCTTCATAATCCGAGCTTCCATCTTTTCCCTTCTGCCACTTATTTTCGGCACGCCAAATTGTTTCAAACATCCAAAAACGAATTTCCTTTGATCTTTCCATAAATCCTTTTCGGCACATATAAGACCTGCAAATAATCAAATCATTTTGAGAGTAAATGAGGCTGCATTTGTATTTAACAGTATGGTGGGACTTGAATTGGGGGATTCATACAGCCGGGCTTTTACCCATTTACGCATTCTGAATGTCCCATCGATTTATATCTATGAAATATTGTGCTTTGCATATCGAGAAAAACATAATTTGACCACCTAAACCCTAATTACAACACAAGAGGCAATCAATATACACTAATGCCCAAACATCATGGTACTGCGTTGTACCAAACGCCCGTGAAGTATAATGCTTGTAGAGTATACATATAACAGTTTGTCGCTGAAGAGGTCAATGCTTCACTACGAACACTTAAAAAGAAAATAAAATAATTTATTTATTACAAGGGGCAATATATAATCAAGAGGAATACTTTGATCTCTTTGAATTCTAAGCAACTTTTTTGGATATCATGTCATCATATCATTTTTTGCAGATTCATGGCATATTTTTTAAATTTATCGCCATACTAGTAGTCACGTGATGTGTGTCAAAATAAATTTTGGTGTTCCTAGACATGCTAAACCTATCCGCCAAAAAAAATTGTATATTTTAATAATAAAAAAAATGCTGTTGCAATATTTATGCCGGTTGCTGTAAAAGGTAAAGAGTTTTTATGTTGACTGTGGAGGGTGTAGATCATCTACTATTTAACCAAGGAATAAAAAGTAAACAACATTATACAGGCTGTCCCACAATCTAGGGTTGATTTGGGGCAACTTCTTAGTTCTAAAAGTTATTTTTTTAATGGAACGCTCTGTATATTTTTACACCATGTGATTTAGAATTGAATTCTCTATTAAGAAGCCATAGGTGTTCTTATACATAAATATTTATTGCTTATTTTAGGATTAGTGATTTCCAGAAAATGTAGTTTTTAATTAGTACCTACTTTCTTGGAAAATTGGCATAGAGTAGATTGTGGGAACTACGGAGCATTACTAAACAATTTCAAATTATTCATTGTATCCTTAATTGATCTTTTGATTGCTTCGATTTTCCAAAAATCAATCTGCAATCAAGTGATCTGTCAACATATCTTGGTCTATTTGTCGTGCTTATTGCATTAGGAAAAATGGAAGACCATTTTGATAATTATAGAGATGAAGATGTCTTAAATTTATTTTTTATTTGCAGAAAATGCAAGCAAAACTTGTGGAATATTTAATGAGCAATATCTTGCCGCCTATCAACAGAACACATTCAAATTTTTTTCATTTACTGGATAATAGTAAAGTATAATAAACAGATAAAAAAACCTGTAACAGAAGATGAGAATTATGAAGCAAGCTTAAGTATTAGGCTACTTTCACAGCCACCTAACTATGCTTAACCTCGAAGTTGCAAAGTCGAGATATCATTGGAAATTCTAGAACTTTTAATGGACGGTTTTCATGAATCGCCCTTTACATTCATTTTATTATTATCATTAATTTCTTCATTGTTATAAGGCAATAGTTACAAGTAAACAGTAATCTCAAACGGGAAATAAGAGTTGAAACCCTTTCAGGAGTTTGAGAAGAAATCGATACATAAATTATAAGATATCATAGTACCATGTCTTATTTAATATATATTCCACAAATAATTTATTTGTTAATTGAATTGTTGAGAATTCATATTAATTATCTGATCCTAGTATAGCAATTGTAAGTGAACATACCTTCCAAAAAAAAAATGTCAAGGTTTAAATAAATAAACTTTCAAACTTCATTTTATCAAAACAGCATAGAAAAAAACAAATAATTTTTCTTTATTTCCTTGACATTTCCTAATCTCCGTCTTATTTCCATCCACCAAGGTATATATAAGCATAAGCATAAGAAAAAAAACTGACATACACGATCGCTTAATTACGATTTTCGTCTGCGACATAATAATTAATCAATCTATATTTAAATTATATCGTTTGGATGGACATGCATTAATTTTGGCCTGCAGTCGCAATAATTATTTTTCTTGTCTCGAGATGTGGAAAAAAAGAAACATTAAAAACTGGTTTCCGCCATGCAAGAAAATTTTAATTAGCGCTTATCTTGTGATAAAATCTGCATAATAATATTTGTTCAGCAAGTTATCGGCCTGTATTACTATTTGTCATACCGCGATATATAGTGTCTTTTATGGATGTTCCATCTGCACTAATGTTTTGCCTACTAATTTAAGTGTTTATCAAATTTATTATTAATAAAATTATAATTACCAAAACAGAATCAGGAAAAATAAACACATGAGTTAAATCTCGCATTCATTAATTAATATTGCGCCACTAATCTAATCTAATTAAAATGTTAGGTAAAATAATAATGACTCTATTTGGGGTCAAGTACTGTATGTAGATCTGAATGACATAATTATACAGGCTGGTATCAGTGGAGGTATACATTTTTTTCTCCCAGTCCCCTGTCAGGGCGTAATTTATTCCTGCATTCAAACGCGTCTAACTCAAAAACTAACACATATAGACCTTTAACGCTTGGTATAATTTTACACTGGCTTTCAACATAAAATGCAATGACATAACAATATACTGGGTGAGTTTTTTTATCTTGAGACAACGGAATATCTCTAAAACACTGCATCAAATCAAAAAAAGGTCTTGATAAGATTTATTATAATGTAGGGAGCTCACTGAATGGTGCCTAACTGGATCCCCCACCTCACTCCTCCAGAGTGGGAGGGGGGACAACTTTGAAATCTTAAATGGGAATCCCCATTTTGTATTGCAGATTCGGATTCTACGCCATTAAATATGTAGTTTTTGTTAGAAACTGCTTTTTCGATTCGTAACAGATTGCGCTGTAATCGCAAAAAAAAAACATGATTGTAAACGTCCAGAAAAAATACACAAAAAAGAGAAGCAAGCAAACATGATTTTGTGTTTGTCTAGTTTAATATTAAATAACATTTCAAAAAACCATTCAACAACGAAGAACTTTACTTTAGCATACCCATTTCAGAAAATGTATTCGAAAATGTGCCCTTCCACTTCGATACATTTATTTATTCGCAATTGGAATGATTGCACACAACTGAGAAGTGTTTCCGGCGTAATCCTTGAACAAGCGTTGGTGATTCGCTCAATCATGTTTTCCCTCGTGGTTGGCACTTCTGTATAAACTTCAGTGGCCTCACAAAAAGAAGTCAGGGGAAGTAAGATCTGGCGATCTTGCAGGCCAAGACATTAGACCAGCTCTTCCGATCCACCGACGATTGTAGACTCGATCTAATACTTCTCGTGCTATTCTTGAATAATGTGCTGGAGAATCGTCATGTTGGAACCACATTGCTTGTCGTACGTCCAAGGGAAAGTCTTCAAGTAACACTGAAAGTTCATTCTGCAAGATGTTTCGATATTTTTCACCATTTAAGTTTCCATCGATGAAATATGGACCAATAAGCTTATTGCCAATTATTCCACACCAAACATTTACGTTCCAAGGATGTTGGTGTTCAACTTGGCGCAACCAATGGGGATTTTCGATACTCCAGTAATGCATGTTGTGCCGATTTACCGTACCGTGATTTGTGAATGTCGCCTCGTCAGAAAATAATACTCGAGCAAAAAAATTTAGATTATCTTGTATCCGTTGAAGCGCCCATTGACAAAATCGCACTCGATTTTGAAAATCATCGCCATGAAGTTCTTGATACATGGAAACTCTAAATGGATGATATTTCCTACGCTTCAATATTTGGCAGATAGTGGATTGAGAAATGCCTGATCCGCATGCTATTTCTTCAGTACTAATATGCGGATTATTAGCGCTGCAGCTAATACCGCGATTTCATTATTTTCTCCAATTCGCTGTATCGCAATTATTTTTCGGCGATTACGTTTTCTTGGCTGTATAGTTCCTTCGTTAGAGAACTGTTGATCAACTCGGTAAAAAGAAGCGCGCGATCGCACCTTGTCGGGAAAACGTTGTGAATAAAGATTAACAGCATTATCGATATTCCTACCACTTTCCCCATAGATGTAAATCATTTCAATTCTCTCTTATAGTGTTATAGCCTCCATTACTGTTCAAATATTCAACACTAACTTATTTGTATTGAATTAATAATTAATAATCTAAATGGGGATCGGACAATGTGTAAGTATTCGCAGCTTATCAAGTACTGAATAAAGTACGGTTTTGTATTGTTGAATAACATTCCAATTGCGAATAAATAAATGTATTGAAGTGAAGGGGCACAGTTTCGAACACATGGCTTTTTAAAATGTTAGTTTATGTTAAAATAAAAAAAAACAACACAAAATCATGTTTGCTTGCTTCTCTTTTTTGTGTATTTTTTTCTAGACGTTCACAATCATGTTTTTTTGCTATTACAGCGCAATCTGTTACGAAACGAAAAAAAAAGTTTCAAATAAAAACTATATACTTGATGGCGTAGAATTCGAATCTGCAATACAAAATGAGGGTTCCCATTTAAGATTTCAAAGTTGAATCGAGTTCAGCACCATTCAGTGAGCCCCCTACATTATAGCGAATCTTATTAAGATCTTTTTTTGATTTGGTGCAGTGTTTTAGAGATATTCCGTTATCTCAAGATAAAAACTCACCCTGTATATATTATCTCATTAAAATAAAGAAATATGAAAAAAAAAATATTTTATGAACACCCTGTATAATTATTTAAACCACTATGTACAGCACTCGATGCCCAATGCGGTGATTATAACCGATTTCTAAAATTCGATCAAATAAGCACAACATATATCGTTTCCGTGCTTATTGTAACACCCTGTATATAAATAGTTATATCAACCGATAGGGCTGCATAAATGCTGCAAGTCCTTCATTGAAACTTTTTCGCTATCTCTCACCGTTTAAAAGTTATTTTGGATAAACGAAATTTGGGGCGGATTTTAAAGTCAAATTACACCCCCTAAAGTTGAAATTCAGTAGGAACAGAAAGTATCCTTGAATAACACTGCATGAGGTCTAGAAACTGGCGAAGCTTCAATAGAATTCGCGATGTGCAGATCACGAGATTTCCCTGTAGGATCAAAAATTACCAACATAACATACTTCGAAAATTCAATAAAAGTACCGTCAAAGAAGAAGGAAGAAAATTCGCTCCAAACTAGTATTTCAATAAATAGAAAATCGAAAATTATTGTTGAATAAAAACAGATAAGATAAAACAGATCGTTCCAAATCACACACACCATCATTCCTATATTTAACTTATTAGGGCATCAAGGAAAATCAAATTTCGTCATCCCGCCAGAGGAAAAACATTCAAAAACGCTTCTAATTTATTCTTCCTCCTTGTATCATTTACATCTATGCATATCAATACCCCAAAACACATAAATAATGTAAATGGGCGAAATCAATGTTCGCTTAATAGCAGCAATTACACCGAACGTTAAATTTCGAAGAATAAATTTACTTAATGCGATTTCGACGGTACAGCTAAAGGTGCACGCTCGACCGTGACATTTCCCTTCTAACAGAAAATTTATAATTCAAATTAATTAAAACAATTATACGCCCGCATTCATATCCGTACAATTTACAGGGTCTCCACTGACGCAATGGATTACGTCAAAGGAGCATATTTTCTTATAGGAATTCGTTTGGATAATAATTAGTGGCGATGCAAATATTTATTCAAACATGCAGCAGACACGATATCATATTCCAATGACTCTTAGTAGTGTATTAACACTGAGTGATGGAAAGGGGATTATTGAACCCTTTATGTATTTATAATAAAAACTAAATCAAATTGTAAACATATTATCACTAACTCGATATAACAAAACAAAAAGTTTACATGTACTGTTTATTCCTCACACATGAATAAATACTCTCTTTACGTATACGTTCCTTTATCCGATTTTCTGAAATCAGTTGGAGGACAACGAAAAATGTTTTTGATAAGATATTTAGGGGAAACCTGGAGATATCTGAAATGGATCTCTCGTAGTCAAATATGAGAGAGACTAAGAATCATATTAGTTCTTTCTTGCAACGAGTATGCCTTCATAATGCTATTAGAATACACGTCAAAACATCAGTCACCTAGATTAAATTAAGGTTATGTCATGGCAATTTACTTAGACTACCTAAAAAACGCAAATAACTTAAAAACTAATGGAGATAGGCATAAGGAGGCCTAATACTGGTTTAAAGACCATAAAAATTTCTATATATCAGTAGACAGATATACTGGGTGTTCCATTTAAAATAACAAAGTTACACATGAGTAAAATTCACAAAGTTTGTCCTAAGTACTTGAACATCCTGTAGACTACTGGGCAACGTCGAATGTCGCATTCGATCAACTAAAGGGTCCACTACAGTTTTCATTTCACTGCTCTAAATTAATTCGTTTTCGAAATACTAGATTCTATTGTAGCCGATCATTTATTAGAGGCAGTATGACAGATGCTTGATGATGTCCTGCAAACTACTTTATACCTTATCTAGATGGCCGTCCACACGTCCTTTTCCAGAAAATATTGCTCGTCGAACTTTGGACTTTCTCCAAGAAGAAGCCGTTATTGTTTCGCCGTGGCCAACGTGGAATATAATTTGTTTAATACATGAGAATGCCCATGTGACCGAATAGACTGTCGAATGTTTAAACAAAATTAAAATAAATAATTATTGCAAAATTCTGGAATCACCTTACAATTAAAATATAATAAAGGTAAGTGCCTCTGGATCATGAGAAAAATACATTTAAAAATCTTCAACACTTATTACTCTGTAAAGGTAACAATCTAACAAAAATAATTACTGTACAATAAGTAGGCAATTATTTCTACATATAAAATTGTGACGAAACCGAATTTCCAGCATTTTTCCATGTCTTTCTGTTGACATATCAATGCATTGATTAATGAAATACATTATTAGACTAAGTTTTAAGAAAATAAGTACACTGTAAAAAAATGTTCATTTGAATTGAACTTGGATCTAACTTTGATCCGTCAATATCTATTGTAAAAATATACTATTCAAATTCTAGACTCTTTTTGCAACATTGAATTTTTACACAAATTGAAATATTTCATAACTGTAAAAATTAGGCACAGGGAACCTTAAATAAGATTGATCTAATTTCTAGTGTACAATTCAAAATTGCCATAAAATACAGGTTGTTCCATTAAAAAAAAACCTAAATTTGGAACCATTAACAATTAACATTGTAAATACTGTGACCTAGCACCGGTCCTGTGCCCAGCATGCTATCCTAAATGCGCCGAATGTATCATTAATCATTATAATTCGGCTGGTATTGCTATTTAATATTATTGTGTGGATTGTCGTATAGAGTGCACGTGGGTTAGTGTAAAAATGCACCAATGTGCTTCGCATGGGGAATTCTGTACTAATTTAAAGAAGGAGCGAGATAAAACACACATAAAATTAATTAAAAAAGCACAAAGTGAACAAAACATGTTTTAAAGTTTTCAATATTTACAATTATCTCAGTGCAATTAAGCTCAATTCATAGTATTCATCACAGCCAAAGAAAAAAAATGTTGATCTTTTTCACAACTATTAAATTCGTATATCCAGAAAAATTTCAACGTCTTATCAAGATATTAAAAACAACACTTACATTTTAGAACAGGTTTGGGAAATACGAAACGTTTAATAAAGAATAAATTTAACGCTGACAAAAATACTCCAAACTGTGGTACTGGAAATGCTGCAAACTTCTCCTAAACCCCTCTCCACACAAACTGCACTAAACTGGACGTACGTTTCAATAGCAAAGCTATCATCATCAGCAGAAACACTGAACTAAATAACTACACTAAAACTACCCTAATTTACACCTAAAAAAGGTCAAGGTACATTAATCACGGTCATGGCTGACTGCCGTCATGCTTAACTAGTCACTAATCCTAACTCCGTCTAATCTACTACTTATGCTTAATAAACCGTAAAGACAAGAATTTAAGGGTCCTAAATCTGAATTCATTAAAATATGTTTGTTTTTATATATTTCCATACCCTCATAACAATTTAATTGTACATAGTTGTTTACGTTTCTAACTAATTTTATATTGTCAACCTTATGGTTTTCTTCAAGCATATGTAGGGCTACACTAGATTTGTCAAACCTTCTAAATTTAAGATGAGCCAAATGCTCCTTGTAACGTGTTTTAATTGATCTTTTAGTTTGCCCAATATATACATGATCACAATCTTTACAAGATATTTATAAAATACCTGATTTGTCCAAATTATCTACTTGATCTTTAGGGTTGCCTAAAATATTTTTAAGACTGTTATTTGAAGTAGTAACTATGTCCAGATTGAATTTAGAGAAAATTTTTTGTAGACCTTTCGTGTAACTTGGATAAAATGGTAATTTGACATATTCTTATATTTTTCTTTTCACTAATTTCTAAAGTACTCACATTTTTAATTTTTATTTGTTTTTGTGTTTTCTGATGGTATTATATACAACGTCTTCTGAGAATCCATTAAATGCAGCGATATTAATAATTCTTTAATTTCTTTATATATCGTTCTGTAGACAGAGGAAAAATTAAGTAAGCGATGTACCAAAAAATTAATAGCTGCTAGTTTGTTTTCCATGAATGGTTTGAATCTTCTGAAATAAATCTGTTATTAGTAGTGGGCTTTCTATATATGTCTATTTCTAATTTATTTTTTATTTATTATTAACATGTCGAGAAAAAGCAATCCTATTGTTAGTTTCCTCTTCATGGGTAAACTTAATGGAAGGAAATTTTGAATTTATCTGTTCAGAAAATCTCTAATTGAGCACTTACTAGTATCAAAAAACACAAAAATGTCATCGACGTATCTGACCCAAACCCGTGGAAAGTATGCCAAAGTATTCTGAAGATCGGTTTCAATTTTCCCATAAAGAGGTTAGCTATGAAGGGAGATAAACTGTTACCCATTGCTGCTCCTTCAGTTTGTTTGGTAAAAAGTACCGTTGATTTGAAAGAAATTTTGTTTCATGCAGAGCTTCGCTAAAGAAATGAAACTATCAACTTCATTACTGCCCAACTGATTACCTTTCAAGAAATCTTCTAAATAAGTCAAAGTGATATCCACGGGACGCTGGGAACAGTGAGCTCACATCAAATGAAACTAAAACTTCATTGTCAGTAAGTTCAATGTTTTTAATCTTTTCAATGAACGCGTATGAATTTTTAACGGCTAAATCCGGGGGTTGCACAGGTAAGTGATTGAATTTGTCAGATAGCCATTTGGACAGTAAGTAAGTTGGACTATTGATATTGGAGACAATGGGTCTCATGCTCTTCCCTGGTTTATGTATCTTAGGTAAACAATACATCCTAGGTAACACTGGATTTGATACAGTTAGCCTATATCTTAAGTTATCATTAATAATATTCTTATATTCTAATAGGGTCTTCTTGGTTTCTGTGATCATTTTTGATAACGGATGCTGATGATGATAGCTTTGCTATTGAAACGTACGTCCAGTTTAGTGCAGTTTGTGGTGAGGGGTTTAGGAGAAGTTTGCAACAAATTTAACGCTGATTACTCTATTTAAGAATTCGACAATCGATGAATAGACGAAAAAGCATGTTAAATGTTTTCATTTGAGTATTTATTGCCAATATTTCGGAAACTCTGTCTTCATTGCGACATAATTAAAAAAAAAAAAGATAAATTCAACAAGGAGAAAGAATATTATTTTACAAAAAAAGAAAAACTTTAAAATGCCGTAGGTGTTACTAATTTTATATGAACATACTGGCTCACTAAGCTTGACTTATTCAAAGTTTGCAAGCTTTTTACAGTAAGAAATTAACAAATTAATGTATTTCTGCTAACAACTGTAATAATTAAGAGGATTTTTTCACAAGAAAAAGAATTTTTCACAAGAAAAAATTTCTCCTCACACAGGATTCGAACCCTTTACACCCTTGTTTACCGGACGAACGCTCCACCAATTAAGCCAAAGAGGAGCATATACTGCACGAGCCAAATCAACTACGAACAGAAGCGTGCGCTTCATGCATATAACAACGTATGTAGCTGTTTGAAGTTTGGATGGCTCCTGCCGTAGATTCGAGCGATATATCGACCTATGTCGATATTATTTCTTGAAAGACCGGCAGGACGGCGAATATGCAAAGTTTGCAAGCTTTCTACTAGTAAGAAATTAACAAATTAATGTATTTCTGCTAATAATTTGACTTATTCAGTTAAAACTAGATGAACTACGACATACAATCAGAATAATATTTTCAGTGATAGAACACAATAAATGCAATACATTCATACGTAATATTCACCGCACTTTAAAGTATTTAATGTTACGTTTTCCTTGATCAGGCCGGATTGAATAATTTTTGGGCCCATTTTTTTTCTTTTATTTTAATGAGATAAATCAGATTTCGGCGAATTTGTACATTATATGTCGTATAATCAATACTAACCGAAACTTTGCGTTCATATTTGTCACATCTTATATACATAACATAACCAAACGACACGTTTACTGATAATGATAACTATTCGATATCTTTCTTTCAGTATATTTTGAATATATTTTGAGTATACTATTCTTTTCACATGCAATACGAACGTCATATTTTAACAAATTTTAACGTGTTTTCTATTTTATTATGTGCTTTGCCTTTTGTTTTATTTAAACTGTTTTATTATAATGTTAATTACATCTGCTGTATGTGACGTAGCTTCTAGTTCTTTTAAGACGTACTGTGTCCTGAAGATGGCATAAGCCGAAACCCGTCGACAGTGATTTTCAAATAAAGGATTGAAAAGAACACATTTTATAGCGTATTACTAATTCCATATATACCACCAATCTAAAAACTTCCAATAACTATATTTCCTTTTTTACGTTTCAGATTTTTTTGTAATCCTTTTTCATTAAGTTCCTAACTATTCTGCCTCTTGGTCTTGCAAAGTAGTGTGCGTTGTATATTTTCTGCCCTCATTGCTTTAGATTTCTGGAATATGTTACGTGAGGAAGGTGTAAACGTTTCTTGGACTAAGGCTCACGTAGGTACAATCGGTAATGAGAAGGCGGATCAATTAGCGAAATAGGCGGTGTCTAGAGGAGATACTGCAATTATCAGATATGCCCTAATTTCGACTAGCGTAGTTAAAAAAACGTTTAGGGATAAACTTGATCTGGGACAGGATGGACAGTGTCAAGTATTCTAGGAATTAATACCAAAAAGAATCAAAAACACTATGTTTCTTTGTCTCTAGAGCTTTCGAAATATATTTATTCCATCATTAGTAGAACAACTACAAAACGACAAATGCTAAATATAGGATTAAATGAAAAATGAGGTTACCTATAATCATAGTAAAGTAGTAGCAAGAATATCGAACAATAAATGTCCATCATCACTCCATTTAAAATAAAAAGACATTATACAAGTTAAAAGTTAACAATTTTAGAGTTAGAACTGAGATTAATTTAAATTTAAAATAGAGTAGAAGATATGAAAGACAACAAACTACATGACAACAGCGCGTGGGCGCAGATGCAAACAGCTCAAGATAAATGAAAAATAAATACGAAGATACAATGTCTGAACATAAAGTAAAGTACAAACCGAAAATATTAATTCGAAAATATTGTTTTATTGGCAAAAAATTTTAAGAAAAAAGAGTAAATAAAACTTAAATTGTTAATATCAGTTCTGAAATTTACAAAGTTATACTTATTGATGTAAACCATTTCCAAAAATAAACGTTTTTTTTGGATTTGTTTTCTCTGTCAATGAGGGAAGCATTTTTAAAATCAAATTTATGACCTGTTTCAAGAAAATGGTCAGTTAGAGCACTTTTATTGATACCCATGGCGCAATCGTACTCATGTTGTTTCAGTCTAGCCTTAAAATATTGGGCAAACTGCCCGATATACATTTTGTCACAATTAATGTAAGGAATTTTATAAATAATATTCGATTGAAGCAAAGCAGGAATCTTTAATTTTTGAAAAAAAGTGACTTAAAGATAGCACTGATCACGATAATTTTAAATTATTATGTAGAATTCGGAGGGTTAATGATTCGCACTGTGAATGTGGTGGGGTAGATACAGCAAGTTAAATGTCCACTCACTGATGAGTAGCGGTCGCGTCCGGAAGTTAGGGCATTAGCTAAGAGATTAGATTGGCCGCGACACGAAACACGTATTAGAGATAACAACTCGATCGAATGGTGAGAATTTCTTAATAATTCTGCTAATAAATTAGGTAGGTTTTTGCCATGGTTTTCCCTTACTCCTTGACGAATGCTAGGAGATAATTAAAGTTGTTCCATGTACGCAAACATGATAGCAACTGGCAGCGGACCGATTTATTATATTTCTGTTGCTATTATTAATAAATATTCATAAGGAAATTACTTAGTTAGAGTAGGAAGATCTCAATTGTTATGAAATCCATATAATTCTTATAATAGATAGTCTCATATAGTACTTTTAAGTAGAGCACGGAGTTTAAGATGAATTACGGTGTCGTAAATGTACCCAAATTTTATAATTATAATTTTTGAAGAGGTTGGACTGCCATGATAGATACTCCGTAGGACATTAAGAAATATAACCGCAATTAATCATAGTCTCAAAGAAATTATACATAATATTGCGAGGATAACACAAATTTTCTCTCTTCTCACTCAAAATTAACCTGTGCTTCTTTCTTTGAGTGTACCTGCTTATGTGGAGATATTGTTCCACTCACCTTAGAACAAAACAGTTCTTCCATAAAATATTATACGTGCTTTTAACAATAATTTGCTCTAATTATTTAAATCATTATTTACCCCAGGGCTGTAAACGTATTCATAGACATTTTCTGCTAAATATAAATATCTACGGTACGAACAAGTTGGATCCTTGGTACGGGGCTAGCTAGGAGCTGTACTACTTTTGCTTCTATAGTACCGAAATAAATAAAATAACGAGAGAAGAGTTTTCATAGTTGAAAGGCATAAAAAATCAGATGTGCAAAATCGTGATCGTCGTCACGACATTACAAAAAAAGGAGTACCTAGATATACATACACACGTATCTGAAACGCACGCACACAAATTAGCAACGTCCGTCTTGCGATTAACAGACTTATGTAGTCCGTGGTAGCGGAGAACGTTAAACGTGCTTAGTAACAGAGCGAGTTGAGATATACAGGAAAGATGGAACGAACGCCCCAAGCTGTGCCAGCTAACACGAAAGCAGCATCCCTCTTCTTGTTATTCTTTGTTATTTATTATCTTGTTTTTTTGGTTTTTTTTTTACACTGCGATTATTTCTAGAAAGGTTCCATATCATCATCATATTGGTTTTTTCTGAGTGGTGCGGTATTATCATTCTTGTCATAATATGTTTAAAGTGAACGGTGTTGTTGCTGCAAAATGATTACATATCTGAAGCGAATATTGGAGATATAAGAACAAATAAACAAAGCCACGCTTTTTTGAATTGGCCAGTGCGACTTTAAATTAAACTAATTTTGGTATTTTTCAGGAAATTGCATTCAAATAACGTGGTTGTTATCTCAAACATTTGGAATCACATCATCATGTATTTGGATACATTCCTGTAGCGCAGATGAATAGGCTGTGGCTAGTCGTATTAAATGCGTTCTTTACATCTGTAGTTATTAGGACCCACCAAGTCTTATTGTATTCATTCCTCCTCTCTAGAACGAGCTCCACGCCATAATGGTTGAATTACCCTTTTGATATCTGTATTGGTGTATGTAGCCACCCCACTGTCTCCAATGCTTTTTTCTAGACGAGTTTTGATAAGCATTTTCAAATAGCTCTTACCATTAAAAATATTAAATGTTTTATTGTGTTACTAAAACCAAACATTTCAAATATACCCCAGTGACCAACTATATTTATTTCATAATTTATAAATATTTAAAAAATATTAAATCTTTCTTGAATATTTTATTGCAAATGTTTTCTCAATATATTTTTCATAACTCTGCAAGAATATTTTGCTTTGTATTTCTGTAAATATTTATTTCATATAAAAAAAAAGATTGAATTTTTGCTTTCATACATTTGGTGCGTAGGACGAATAATATAAAATGGGTAAAATATGCATACATATTAAGTAGGTATGTACCTATTTAAAATGATAGTTTAAAAGATTAAATTAGATAATATATATCTAATATGAGTTAATTAGTATCTGAGTTCAGCGCTGTAACTTTTCTATTAATATATCTGCGTTTTGTATTATATTATTTGTAATATTTGTAAGTTGCGAACGTCAACACAACACCTCTATTCATTACGGTGCCGGTGTTATATGATTTAGTATTGTTTATATGTCTATGGATTAGGTACATAGAATGCATACGCGCACGTGCGTATCATCAACGTTTTCATTCGTTTGCCCGTTACATCTTATAGTTTATAATAGTATACGATTAGGGCAGATTAGGGTTAACTGTGTAATTAATTGTTGCGGGGTGTGTTTTAGTTTTTGTGGTGACTACGAGGTAAGCAAAACTTTGAACATATCATGGCATTTATAAGATAATTGGAATGCTCAATATCGCTATGAACTGAAATCGTTTAATAATATAATTCTAGGAATTTTATGCATCATATATGTATTGCATCTACCAGATAAATTGCTAGTTGATTTGCTTAAGAGATTCATCTCGGTAGATAAGCGTCATAAACTCAAATAGAGGTTATATTACGTTGTGTTGTTTTATTGTTTGTACCTAGAATGTTTCCAAATATTATGAAATAAAGTAAAAATAAGTATCGTAAGTATTAGAATGTAGCTACAACTCCAATTATTGTAAATGCTCCAAATGTATTAGTAGGTGTTGATAATGTTGTACGATGTTTTATTCTTGGTATGATCTAATACAATTCGCATTGTTTTAGAGGCCACAAGAAAACGCCATGAGAGCGCCACTACCGAAGATATGAAAAAAGCCATAGGGTTGTACCTGGCACCAGCCAAGGCTAGACCTAAAAATGAGTATTTTTCATTTTTATTGGCTTATTCAAATAAAATGATAATAAGAACATTTGTTTTTTATTTAGAACACTTCAATTAAAAAATAGTGATTAATTTGATAAACCCTCAGTACGCCTTAAAAGATGCCAGAATTATTGATTATTAACTTGTATGGTGAGTGTGAAAAAAACAAGTTCTTGCCTTTTAGACAACTCTATGTATGTTTCAACTTTTCGTTATCGACGGTATACATTCTAAATAACCAAGAACAATTTTAGTTCATTTTGGCAAATTAAATAGATTGCATAAAAAATCTCAATTTTCATATAAATATTTTACAAATATTTTAGAAAAAATATAGCGCTTACATTAATTTTAAAATATGGAATAAATATTTTAATTGAATATTTTATCTATATTTAAAAAAAAATATGAAAAATATATTCAAAAACCTCTCATGAAAAATATTTATAAAATATATTTTTAAAAATATCTATGTAATATTTCTGGCTGTTAGGGTAGGCATGTTACTAGGGTATGCAGCGATACGTACTGCTCTGTTTTTCAGAACAAAATGCCCGGGATTTCAAAATTTTATTTTCTTTAGTTCAGTACAATTAATTATTATTATTTTCTGATAAGTGAAAGAATACTGTGAAAAGTGACTTCCTACCTTCTAGGTGGCAGGGGCCGCTTCAAGGAACACCAGATCCAGATGCCAATAAGGTTAAGGAAATGTCAGATTAAAATTTAATTTAATTATTAATTTTAATTCAAAATAGAGCGCCATCTACCCATAAATAGCAAAAACTAAATTTAATAGAAAACGATCATTTCTGATTATCGATATTTGTTAAGAATAACTATTTTATCACAGATCACTCAGTGATTTCTGAATACAGCCTTTAAATATTAAAATTCCTAAATTAACTAAACTAAATGGCGGTTGATATAAATCCAACCCTAAATTAACGTATAATGAACATAAATTAACAATCTTATTTCTGGTTAAAATATTGAAATGAAACTAATTAATTAGTTTCTGTTTTAGGTGAGGTATACTTTAAGGAATACTAACTTGGCTTCAAAGCAAGAATATTCTAAGCCAGACGGAGATGCAGTTCTCTGGGTACAGGTTGGATATTCGGTTCGATGAGCCCCCAAATGGGTCAATAGCACGGAATGGTATACTGGCCGGGAATCTTCGTAGGAAATTTTATAGGAAATTCTTAACAATTTTGCAGGTATTTAGTAAGGATTTAATTATTCAGGAGTTATATCGAAACTTTTTTAGGTAAACACTTCTTGGAACTTTGATATTTTTTTTTTAAGTATGGCATAAAAATCGTTATAGGAATTCAATACAACCATCGTCTCTCGTGGCCACAGGCAGAATGAGGATTCAAACTAAATTTACCAGTAAACAGCCTTCGATTGTTATCGCTATCAGGCAGGCTAACTTCAATTATGAAAGATACCGCTAACCGACATTAAGATATCGTTAATTTCTCTAGTTTGAGGGGAATACGGTACCAAATAGACATTCCGAAGAATGAAAAATCTCTCCGAGCAAAATATAATACTAACACATAAATATACCAGGTAAGCTTGAATTAACATAGAAAATAAAGTTTACATATAAATAAGGCAATATTTAGCACCTATTGCTAGATTTGTCCATTTTAATAGTTTTTTTTAACAAATTCAAAATTCGCCTGTAAATTAGGCAGCAAAACCCACGCTTTACTTTTCAATTACTTCTTCAATTGGATTTGAAACCTTTTGCTTAATGACTCTAAATTAGATTCCATAGCAGTACATACTTCTAAGCGCCAGTATTGAAATCGATAATAATTTGTTGATGAATGTACAAATTTCAGAAAGGAATCATTAGCCCGATACTTATAGTTTACTAAAACTGAATGCTTTATAGAAACATTGACGCATAATATCGTACAAATGATAAATGCCTGAAACCGTTTTTCTTCCAAATATGTAAGTTAGTAAAGATTCGGTAACAATTAATTTTTATTACTGTGACAGTGCAAAAGTCAGACATTGTTTGGTCACGTCATGTTATGCGATACATACTTAGATATTATGAGCCTTTCTATTGAACTGTTTATCGTGGATAACTTTTTATTGTAACCGGTAACTAGCAACACATTAACCGAACGATATTGAACCGTATATAGGAGCTATAAAGAATTCGTGAACGTTCGGAGACGTTAATCCGTGAAATTCCTCTCGTCGTGACCGCTATGCCATCGCAGATACAATGTGAAATGGGTTGTGTTGGTGTTTTGATTATATTTCGGGCGAGTGGGTTAGTATGCCAGAATAATACCGTCATCGTTTGCTTTTCTCGGCTATTGTTCTTTGGCACGCGAAGAAAAAACCGGTGAGCAAGAGGAGATGAAGAGGAACAAGAAGGAATATAATGTAATTCGATACAATTGGTGTGGTCAGGAGAGATACTGATAGAATTTAGTTCGTTATGATAATATCCAAATATATTAACCACAAATGTCTTAAAATGTTTTTTTTAAAAGACTAGTTTCACATTTATGCTAATACTAATAATAATATTGTTAGTGGGAAGATATTTTGTCCGGGGGACTAGGTCAGTATACGCGATGTTTTGTTCTGTAGCTGTAGTCTAAGCTGTGTGCACGAATTGTCGCAATGAAAATGGTAAATGCTAATTTTGCATAAATTTTCAACATAGAAAATGCTGAGTGCAAGTTTTGTCACTTTTGCTGTGTCAACCAGGTCGTGAATGCAGCTACTAGTTGGACAAGGAAATACATAAAATTTCGGGATATGCAGATGATCGTCATTCTGACCCAGAGTAAATGCAACAACGTAGTGCAGGTCAAAATGCAGAATGCTCTGCAAGTTGTACAAGCATGGACCAAGGAGAAGGGACTAAATATCAGTCCCTCCAAAACGACGACAATAGCATTCACAAGAAGGAGGAACCTAGATGATTTTGGACCCCAAGAACTCCAAAGTCAAGAAATAAAGCAGTCAGAGGAAGTGAAATAATTCATACTGCAAGCTTACTTGGAATCAACAGCTTCAAAGAATTAAAACCAGCGCGGGGACAGTATCAATGTTGGCTAGAAAATCTAATAATAATTCATGCCTTGACATCCCCAACAGCTTTCACCAATTACAGTGGGCATCGGTTTGGCCATGAGTTATTATTACGCCTGCGCCCGTGGAGCGACTTAAGATGTTCGTCTCTCAGCATTCGCCAAGGATTGAGGAAAACTACGAAAACCTCACTCTGATTGTGAGAGCAGTCCGTCGGGTTCAAACCGAGGACTCCGCGATTGATAGCCAAGCGTGCAAGCCAGTAGACCATCAGCCGAGCATGGAAAACATGGGAGTTAAGACCTAATCCTGTCAAATCCACGACTATTTGTGCATATCTGGTATGGTGGACAAAGGTGAAGCGCCAAGCTGCTACAACTGAAACAAACTACTTATTGCAGGGGCAATAAGGACTACTCCTACATTAGTAATGGAATGCTTCCTAGACCTCTCTCCTCTCCATTCGGCGACAATGGAGGAGGCAAGAATGAGGCATCTCTACCAAGTGGCAGTAATACAGGACTGGCACACAATAATATTGTTCATCATGGCGAAGGCAACCTTTTAGGAGTGAGATCAGACCACATGATTTCGACATATTTTTTAACAAATAAACGGGACTGGAGCTGGAATCTACAGCGGAGTGAGCAATACCATGATCAACCTTCCATTAGGATAATATGCTACGGTTTTCAAGCAGCGTAGGTAGTATTACACTGTGCGACTGAAATTGATTAGCAAGCATTTAAAAATAAGTGGTTCCATATGACAGCCAGGCCATGCTGAGGGCACCAGTGAATCCTAGACTACAATCCAGACAGTTTTGGGAATGTATTTGTGAGGTGAATGAACTTACAGGCCATAAGAAAGTTGCTGTGGGAGCCCGCACATTCTGCAATCGAAGGAAACGAAAAGGCCGATGAGTTAACAAGAAAGGAATTATGCGCTTCATATAGGCCCAGAATCTGTTCTAGAAGTCTCTAAAAACACAGGACGAGTGCAGGCAAAATATAGGGTCAATGAGAAACACAAAAAGATTGGAATAATACAACCCGACAAAATCTACAATCACAATCAATTCAACAATTCCTTATCTATTCATTTAAAGAGACAAGCCTTCTAAAAAAAAATCCGTAGGAGAATAAAGTAACTATAACTACATATACAATAATAGTTGATAATAGTTAATAATAGTAATGGGTTTTCCTCTTTTCCATATTTTCAATATTACTATTAAGCCGAAGAATCATAATTTCTAAAGTTTTAAAGTCAAAACATCTAATCCACATTTTATGCAGAAAGTCCAATAAATGTAATTAGATTTATGCCGTCTTAGAAAGCAATAGAAATAAAACATTAAGAAAGAATTAACTATTTTTTTCTTAAATAAGGGCAACGACTTTTTCGAAAGTGTAGTTTCCATATTTTCTGGACTTTGATAAAAATTGCCAGTTGGTATTCACATATGTCTGATAGATTATTTTATACACCCATATTTAGAAATTCTTATAAAATTTAACCTTAAGCATTTTTTTGTAATGTAAGTAAGGGCTTCAGTAAATTTATTTTTTCAAATAATTATACAAGAACACATTTCTAAATCATTTTTTAACACGGCACAACACAGCTATGTCATTAGTATTTGCAAATTATATCATTAGTCGTTCCGAGAACTAATATCCTTCACGGTATGTGATAAAGTTGTCGCAACCGTTTCGACTAGAGATTTATTCTCAGAATTTGAATTTGAGGAGATACGCGCTGTCCTCCTTCTGGGAGTAGATTATTGATTGTAGAGACACGCTTGAATGTCTTTTGTAATTTAAGTACGGCATTTGTACAAAAGCTAGTGTCCAGGTTTGATGCATGTGAGGTGTGGCGTTTGGTTAGGTACTATCACTGTTGAATCATCGATAGTACTACGTAGTTCTTAGCCACAAAGTAGATGAGCAAAATCGATTTCCAATTGTTTTCGATTAGCATAGGTGTTCCACAAGGCTCAAATTAAGACCCAATCCTTTTGAAGGTTTGAACTGGTGCAGAGAACGACAGCATTGGGAGGCAGAATGACATAGACTATTCACTTTGAACCGTCCTCCATAGACTCTGACACAGTTAATTCAAATAAGTTCAAGTTGCTTAGAACGAAGTGCCACAAGCAGATATCGACCATCTCACTTTGTCGATGCCTAGACGTGTACAGGAATGTATTCAGTAACGGGGTCGCCAGACAAATTATTATTATTTTTTTCGTATTATATGTTAATAAAAAATCTTGCAAATATTATCGTTTCTTTTTTTAGGCAAAACTATCACATTACCAAAAAATCAAATTGAACAAATTATTGCTTCTAGTTGCAACACTTCTAATGTCACTGAGCATATGTGCAAAATGATTGATTTTCAGTATTTTGCAAATCATTAATGTATTATAAATAAGAAAGGACCGAGTATACTACTCTGTGGCACACCTTGTCTAATAGTTTTTTTTGAAGTTGTTTTATTATCAGTTTTTGTGAGCGTAGCTTGTTTTAGGTTAGAAAGATAGTGGTAAATCACAAAACTGTGCCACAAATAGAGTGACATCGAAGACCTTGCGCAGATCTAATAGAATACTATAGCAGTCCTCCTTGTTTTCAAAAGCAGCTAATATACTATCAATATGTTGATGATGTTTACTTGATTATCACAATTCAATTCAAATTCAATATTAAAGTTTTTAAATTATTTTTTGCTGCCTAAATACTTTTGATTGCCAATTAATGGATGCTTAAGCCTTACAACAATAAGGTAAAAAGTTACTTACCAAATTTCACCCTTAAGGAACTTACATATCCATAAATCAACACAATATTATATACTCAACTGGATTATCGATACAATTAATTTTTGGCAAACGCAAAATTACAACAGAAAATTGCTTCTATATAACATTGATCTACAGCCGATATATATCTACATATGTACAACATACCATTTCCTTGCATAATCCCATGTGTAACATACAAAGGTGCTCTCCCAGAAGTAGATTCCTTCGCCAACGCTCTCCTTATCATCTTTTGATCCGTCAAGACCACCGTATAAATATTACCCAAATGTATCCCATATATCGGTCCGTATTTTTCGCTTAGCTTCGTCAACGTAAGATGGGGCGTTTTCTGGACTCAACCACGGCAAATATCCCACTATAGGCAGACCCCATGGTCCAGGCGGAAGACCTTGACGCAAATTCCAACGCCACACGAAGTAAAGTACGACAGCTACTAGCACGTAGATAAACATCTGCAAGTTTAAAAAACGGTGCATGTTAAAAAAAAAAATGATAATAAACAGAAATCCGAAAACACCAACATCAATTTAATTCTCAATATCTACGTGTATGAATGACAAAAGGAGACACGAGTTCGACATGGAAGTATCGAAAGACACACTGATCGTGAGTCAGAACGATCGTTTTTCATACGTTAGCAAGACTGCTGCATATGTAATTATTGTAATTTGATTTGGAGATAGAAAAGGAGACATAGGTATTGGTCTGCCACATACAGAGATATCTAAAATAGGTGTACATTCAAGTCAAAAAATAATCTACCAACAATTGCATAAATATGAGCAAATTCTGAAAATTATTTTTAAATTTAATTTTTTCACGGAAACTACAAATTCTGGGAACCCAATTCTCTAGCTGAAAAGGCACCAATATCTTTGTCACATACTGTAAAGGGTATTATCTTTCGAGGTAATCGTCGACATATATGTCTCGCTCTTGTGTATACAGTGTGTTAAAAAAAGGTTGTCGGATATTTTACCCAATTATAGTACTGGTGGGAATAAACAAAAAAGTCTTAGTCAACATGGGTCCGCAATTCAACTGTTTTTGACATATAGACGATTGCATATTTTAAAATAAAAAAAAAAACATTTTTCGGTTTTGAGAATAGTTCCCTTTGTCAAACAACTGATTGTGACTTAAAATTAGTTCTGTCAGACATCCGTCATCAGATTATTTATCATTTGCGTTAATTTTTTTTGTTCTCAAATTATGCATAAGTACACAAATGCAGAAATGGCCGATATGCATTTTATGTACCGTCGTGCGAATGGTAATGCCACTGAAGCACGGCGTATGTATGCCGAAGAATTTCCAAATCGGTTGTTACCGAGTGATAAGATTTTCTCAAGACTTCATATCCTGCTGTCCGAAACTGGGTTCATTTAAAATTAATGGTGGTTCTGGTAGACTTAGATCAGTTTCTTCTCCCGCAGTAGAATTAGATATTTTGAGACGGGTAGAAGACAACCCAAATATTAGCACCCGAAGACTTGCCGCCGAACTGAACGTCAGTCATCCTCTCATTTGGAGAATTCTGCGGGAACAGCAGCTCTATCCCTACCACATTCAACTTCTTGCTCCTCTCGATTATGATGCACGTAGGGTTTTTTGTCATTGGGTTTTACGAAAGCTGGCAGAAACTCCTAATTTTGCGACTCAGATTTTATTTAGTGACGAGGCTGGGTTTACAAGAGACGGAATATTCAATTTTCATAACAATCACGTCCGGGCAGATGAAAATCCCCATGCTGTTGTTGAACTGCATCACCAAAACCGTTTTTGGCTAAATGTTTGGCTTGCTATTTTTGGAGACTGTTTAATTGGTCCAGTATTTCTCCCTAATCGTTTAACGGGACAAGTATACTTGGATTTTTTAAGAAATGAATTACCCGTTTTGTTTTGTCCACTTTTTGACAGATTAAATATGTGGTTTATGCACCATGGAGCTCCTGCCCATTTTTCCATCGTAGTTAGAAATTTCTTAAATCAAGATTACAACGAGAGATGGATAGGACGGGGTGGACCAACTGCATGGCCTCCTAGGTCCCCTGACCTGACACCTCTAGACTTCTATGTTTGGGGGCATCTAAAACAATTAGTGTACGCACGATCTGTAAACAATTTGGAACTCAGGCAACGAATCGTAAATTGTTGCGAGGAAATTCGGAGGACTCCAGGAATTTTCGAAAGATTGCGTCGATCTTTCATAAGAAGGTGTGAAGCGTGCTTAGAAATGAACGGTGGACATGTAGAACAATTTCTTTAGTTTTACTTTAAATAAACATTTGTTTAATTTACATTGCGATCAGAATTTCTTTGAAAATTTTTATCCTACTAACACAATATGCAGTCGACTATATGTCAAAAACAGTTAAATTGCGGACCCATGTTGACTAAGACTTTTTTGTATATTTCCACCACTACTACAAATGGGTAAAATATCCGACAACCTTTTTTTAACACACTGTATAATAAGTATGTTGTTGTTATGATTACTTGAAGAAATAAAATATTTACTAAAACTGTTACATTCATACAAAAAGCTTTTTAAAGTTCAGTTTTGTAAGAATGATTTTATATGAATATGTAAAATAATCTACCAGAGGTAAATACTAACTAGGAATCTAAAGTTTAGAAAATAGGAAACAAAATGTTACTCTTGTTAAAAAAAAAATATTATGTTTTGTTTCTGCTGCTTTTTATGACGACACAAAACGCGGATTAAAATATTTCAGCTTAAAAAAAAATTAAGAATCAAGATGCTTAGACTTAATAATAATAATATTAAAAATGTGAATGAAGAAAACCTTATATACACAAACCGGTTTTTGAAACCCTATTTTATTTTTGTTTCTCAGATCCTGGTCTCGGAGTAAAGTTTTCAATGGTTTTCCTTTACTATAATAAGAACTGATAGCTGACAGATTTATTATATTTTTGTTATTATTATAATCATAGAAACATTATTACTTAGGATAAGAACATTTCAATTGTTATGGAATCCATATAGTATTTAAAATAAGTAGCCTCGTGTAGTATCTTTAGCTAGAGCACGAGGTATAAGATGAATTGTTATTATTTAGCCTTTGGATGCATTTTATAAAGTGCTATATTCTATTTTAGATATCTACGGTTCTCAAAACCGTTTTATTACACAGAGCTATCTATCATGGTTTAGACACAGAATTAAACAAAATCTAAAACTTAAGAATTACTATAATAGAAAATGGACTATAACTAAAAATGTAATACTACAATAAATTTAAACGCCTTTGAAACTTAACAAAAAAGCAAATAAAGAATGCCTATAACAATTATTTACTTCAAATGGAACATACTATTAGAGTTAATCCAACTAGCATCTGGAAATATCTTGGCTCCATTGGCTCCAGATCTAGCAGAATTCCACCAAGATTATATGATATTGAACATAACGAACATTCTAAACCTATGGATATCATGAACCCATTTGCTACATCCTTTCACCTACCAATAAAGAATTTGTAATTCGTGCAATAAGTGAAATTTCAAACAAACATACAGCAGGTGATAACCAGATCCCTAGTTTCTTTGTTGGAGATGCAAATACGTTTTTGCTGGGCCCCTAACATATATTATCAATCTCTACATTAAAACTGCTATTTATCCTTCACGTTGGAAGAGGACCGAAATCTGTCCTATATATAAAAAAAGGTGATGCTGCATTAATATCTAACTACCGTCCAAAACCATCCTCTCAAACTTTGGAAAAGTTTATGAAAGAATTCTTTATTCATCTGTTTATCACAGTGTTTATTGCTGAACGATCTACAATCCCCAACCTGGCATGTATTACTCAAATCATCAGCGAGGTTATGAACAAACGTGGGTAAATGGATGTTATATATACAGGTTTGTCTAAAGCATTTGATGATTTACTTGTCTCTAAAGTTGTATCTTTTGGCTTTACTTCAGCAACTACCAAATTAATGAAATCATATCTTAGTGACCGAACATGTTATGTATGCTACAATGGACATTATCCAAATGAGTTCACATGCGTTCAGGGGTCCCACAAGGCTCAAATTTCGGTCCGCTATTATTCAATATTTTTGCTGATGAACTGTTGCACAGTCTTACTTGTCCAGTTTTAGCTTATGCTGATGATTAGAGACCGGATTATATGCAAAGAAAAACTGGAATATATGCTCATATATACGCATCGATTTTTGAGAAAATATGCATAAAACCTGGGGCATATATGCAAAAAAATTGCGACAATATGCAAAATTTTTACATAAAATAAATAAGAGCAGAAATTTAAACATTAACTTTATTGCACAAAATTTTTGCAGAACATATTTCTAAAACAATTTATAATTAAATGTTTTTCAAAATTGTGTAAAAGAAAGTTTTGTCTTCTATCAGAATACATATGTTTCGAAATAGAAAGGCTTCTTTCAACATCCACAGATGTAATTGGTGCATTTTTTAACTTTGCAATACATTCTAAACTAAAATTAAAGTCGAAATCGTTTACTGTTTCACCTTCCAAAATTTTTATAACATTCTTCAATTTCAAATACCCCGCATTTTTATTTATCACTTTTTTAAATTTATCGTATATAGAATTACCTATTGTACCCTTAACCTTCTTACATAGCATATCAAATTCGTCTACTATTTCGACTGATTCCAAGAGCGACATCCCTTGCGTTTCTAGTTTACGAATGGAACTTGAAACAAAGCTATAATTTGACTTAATATACAAAAGGTTTTGTAGCAATTCTGTTGATGTTGCCATCTTTTTACAGGTTTCTAGAGTAATGCAGTCAGCAGTGATTTCAAGAATTACATTTTTTATTCCTTCAAAATTATCGGCGAAAAAAATTGCAGCCTCTAACCATGTACCACATCTCGTAATAATTGGTTCAGGAGGCAACTTAACACCGGGAAGTTGCTCCTTATAAAATTGGATTCATAAAGGTGCTTAAAAATATTTTTTTGACATTGCTAATTAAATCATTAATCAAAGGGAATGGATTCCTAATGTCTCCGGCTGCACGATTGAACCCATGAGCTAAATAAGTACTATGAATAATGTTACTGTAAAAAAAAATTAAATTTTGCGCGGCTTTTATCATGTATGGTGCAGCGTCGGACAACATTAGTAAATTTTTTCACAAAGTATACTTCCAGGTAAAAAGAAATTTGATAAACCTTCTTGAACGAATTGGGCAATTCTCACATTATTTGTTTTTTGAAGTTCTTTACAATAAATTAAATATGATTTACCTACAATATCATCATGAAGAATTCCTACAAATGGGCAATATAACGGCTACACTTATCTGTACTTTCATCTACCATGATATAAATAAAATTATTCCCTACCAATTGTTGAATTTCTGCTATTGTTTCCCGGTAACAAGATGTGACATAATTTTTTCGTAAGGTACTTTCGTCAGGTATATTATGTTTGCAATATTTTTTGCAGAAATGATTTCAAATTAACATTGTTTAATCTTGCTAATGGTATGGTAGACGAAATTAATGCATAACACAGATCCGTATTATATTCTTCTTGTTCTGAGTTTCGTGAAGTTGATGCTACACATTGACGTATAGATTGCTGCACACATGCGGATCGCTTTAGTTTTTCACATTTTCCAACATGTGATGGAGTTTTAGCGTGTAGATCAATCAGGTATTTTCTCTCAGAAGACACCTACAACAACAATTGTCATTTTATATCAAAAGTTAAAGAATTTAAAAATAATTGTAAAGCTTTTAGTAAAATTAAATTTACCAGTTTACTGCAGCCTCGACAAAATATTTTATCGCCATCCTTTACCGGTTCAGCATATGGCTTAATCCATAAAGAAATTTTGTTCGCTATACTCACTGTATGTACGCACAGTATTTAAAAACGTAACACAATTACATGCTGTTTCGCTCAAAGATATTCAATGAATGAATAGTTTATTTGGGAATTAATAATAATAAAACGTATTTACCAAATCCCTTCTGCTAGGCGAAATTAAACACGTGCAGTTCTTGGAAAAAAAAGTATCAGAGAAACCAATGTAAAAGATTTATCGTTCTGAGAATTCTCGGTTGTCGATCTACATTAGGAATTACTAGGAATTTTTACTAATAGAAAGGATAAGAAAAAGCTTAAATATGCAATATATGCAACTTTCGTAAAAATATGCATAGAAATGCCTAAATATGCAATATATGCAATCAGAAATTAGCGCTAATTAACTTTAATTAGTGTAATACGTCTACATATAGACTATTAATTAATTAAAGATATGCAAAAAATAAAATATATGCACTTTGCATATAATCCGGTCTCTACTGATGATATTAAAGTATTTATTGAAATCTCTTCCAATACAGATGCAATATTTTTTTAAAAAAAATAAGTGTCAAACACCTTAATTTTCAATACTGAATTTTTTTGTTAAATCCGAAAATTTCCAATTAGCCACTTTCGTGGAAAAAGAGTTGCACAGTGTTTATTAGTTTTATCAAGCTAGTTTTGTGCTTTTGAACAACTGTGCGGAACTCCGACATCAATGGCGTTACCTCTTCTAGGTAGATCGTTATTCTTATGATAGAAAAAGAAGATATCCTTGCGAAGTCAAAAACCTTTAATGGAGGTGTTCCGTGAATCACCCTATACGAACGAATATCTTTGTGCAATGCGAACAACCAAGAAAAGTGGTAGTAAAAGAAGCACGTCCGCTACACACTCACCTCCTCCCCGTTGCCATACGCGTCCTCTTGCACGTATATGGTCTTCTCCTCATAGATTTATCTAAAAATATAAATACAGTCGACGATCTCACACAGAACAATGGGGTTTTTGACCTCCTTTATTCGATCGACCGCGCTGACTAGACTAATCGATTTTTTTCCTTCCTACCCCCTGCTCGAAACAAAAAGATTAAAGAGGAAAAGAAAAAAAAAAGAACGCCCGGGCGAAATAATGATATGCCATATATTAGTACAATCGGACAGTTGAGCCATTGAAAGATCGGAATCTCCGACACGTCGATCCAAGGTATTTTTTGCAGAATTGTCTGGGCAAAGAATCGTTGAACTGCGAGTGGTCGTCCTTAGATTTTCATAAAAATGAATGCATTGCCCCCGCGGTGCTTGACCCGTACGACGTGCACGTGCGCCACTGTAAAGCGCCCATCAACTGTACAGTGCAAGATCCCATTCAATGATCCCGCCACATATATCATCGGCTAGCACCGTAAAATACATCATCGTATACTATTATTTATAACAAAGGCTTAGCGAGAGAGCCTTGTACGTACTCCGATCGGCGTGGCACAGTAAGGAGTACGTAAGTACATGCCATCCACAACATGTGTATCTGTACGAGCACTATTCGAACGCAGAATAAATAAACTGTTATAATTAGGTGATTATGACTTAAAATTATCGGAATTAATTGACCGTCCGCGGTATAAATAGACCTTTAAAGTTTAAAAATAGACATACGTAGATCAGATAAAATTATTGTGTTATTTATGTCCACCACCAACGACGATAAGATTTTACTGTGTAGGTACTTCCCAAAAAAACAATAACAACTTGGAATTGGAATAATACGAACGCTGTACCTATCGCAATATTTCTTTTTGCATTTCTAAATGAAGGAGTAAACAACAAAAAGGTAAAAGCAGAAAGAACCGCAAAATGGAAAAAAATATTTCACTAAACAATCTGGATTGACATGCATATCCGAAACTACATGTACAGTACGATCGAAAAGTCTGGGGACACGCAAATAACGTAATTTGCACCGTCTGTAATTAACATTTTAATTAACTAATCAAGGATTAAATTTAATTACGAATTAAATATGAATTGGATTGCACCGAACAAATTTAATCAATGATTAGTTAATTAAAAAGTTTGCGACAGAAATATAGGTTGGTAGTGCGTTAAGTTTAGTTTTTAGTCAAAAATCGTATTGCTATTGGGAACACTGTTCCATCATAATGAAAACTGCGCCGTTATGCGAATGCGCGATTTTAAGCGGCATTTGAAAGTTATTGGAATTTAAGCTGAAGCAAATTGCTACAGAATTAGATATTGAAATAAAAAAGTTGAGTAGTACTTTTAAAATGGAAATTAATATGTGAATGCAGGTTTTTTTTTTTTCATTATGCAATTCTTTTATTTGTTTTTCTGCAAATGCTCAAATTTTTGATACTTTATTTGACCTCTGCTATTACTTGTTAGAATTATTTTATTATTACCATCATTTCCTTAATATTTTGTTCCTTTTATTTAATAAGTAAATGGTTAGTTACATAGACAATATTTTCTTTAAAAAAAAATCAAAGTAATAACGATTTAGAGTAAATAAAATATTTCGTTTATATAAAAGCCAAAGAAAACAAATACACAAAAAAAATGTTCAAATGTTAATTTCTATATAGCAATGAATTACAAATTGTTGAAATAATCATTAATTAGTAATGCCTGTGTCGCAACAGGTACATCATCAACAGCGTCATAATTAATCTCATGAAGTTGTCCATTTAAATTTCTTGATTTAATTTTTTCATTACTTCCTCTTTACCCATATTTATGGCTATATTGTGCTATACTGAGGTAGCAACTACTACTGGCATAGAGGTATCCAGCTTTAAGCGACAACCATATGCCAGTGTTGGAAAACATTCTTCTTAGAAATATGCTTTCAATGACATTCCCTGTTGTAATATGGCTTTCATTATAACGATTTTTCACAACTGTTTCAGAATTTAACAGTGGGGTCAATAATTCTGTTTTTGAGGCATATCCACTGTCGCTTATGGAAAAGAATGGATCGTTAATGTGTGTATTCCCTGGCCATCGTACTACGATATCCATTATTTTTAAGTGAGCATCATATAAAAATTGTGAATTTATAGAAAGATATCCTTTCCTATTACGAAATACCACCGAGTCATACCCACCTGAAACCACGAGTAATCCTCAAATACATTTATTGTCAGTTTTTATTTCGGGAATTAATTTTTGATTTACCTTGGACTTTCTAAAACCCTGCCAAATATACACTTCTTGCACGCCGCTATCCCTTGTGCCTAATCTTCATAGTGAACACTTTAATTAGCTAACTATTTCAATTTACAGTCACAGATATTTGTATTATAACCAAAAACCGCATATCATAACCTATAATCGCCTATAAACATGACTGTAGACAAAGAAACTACGCTTGCGCCAACTTTAATTATGAGTTGATTCGTACCTTAGGTACTGATTAAAGATAATCACGAATTAAGAATTTAATTATTAATTAAGCAGTCGGTGCAAAGGAATTTAAACTTTAATTATGATTAAATGTTAATTATAACTTAATCACGAACGGGTGCATGTTAATGTTTGTTTTTTTTTGAGAGAAACAATCAAACATATCAAGTGATGTTTTAAAACAAGTTTTTAATAACAGTAATGTCGTTTTTGCAATGACATTGAAAAAGTGTTGCCCGCCAAGTGGGCGAATCAGTTTCTTATTTTACGAGTTTTTTTTTAAATTAAATAGAATTTTAAAGCTTAAATGTGCCGTCATCTAGTATTGGGAACGTCCTTCACACGATCTTCATTTTGACAGTAATTTTGATTAAGAGACTTTTCTCTTTTCATCTAAAAGTAACTTTTATAGTATTTCATTTTATTAGAATATTCCGCACTGTTGCCGTTGAATTGCGATCGTTTCATTTATGGATTTTATCTAACGATTATTGTTTCATTAAATTAAGAATTAAACCCTGCAACGCCATCTAGTAGCTGAGTTTCGTACTTCTTGCTGATTCCAACGTATCTTTAACCGTGATAGTCAAAAGTAATATTCCATTTTCGTTATTCATTTCCAAATTATTAATAATTCATTGTCCGTTAAATTAGCTTTTCAATATTCAATTATTAGTTCAAGTTTCATTCATTAAAACCTTTTCATTTGTGTAAATTACTCCGCAATGTTAATTGGTCCGTGACTGATTTGATGAATCGATTTTCCTGTTTCCGCCCTCTCGTTAAGCAAGGGAGACGCAGAGGCTTCTTACAACATCAGACACGCGCTGTCAAGTTGCTCCTTTGAAATTTTATTAGTTACCACGTTTGTTGTGGGATATTGTCACGTGAGGAACCTCCAATATCGAATGCATTTTCTATTTTACCTAGGGCTGCCAGGAGAAGTGTTCGTTGCATCGATATTTTCCTGAAAAGAGTTCTACAAGCAGTAGCGTTAAGCCGGCATTCATTTAGTTTAATGGCCTCATCTTTAGGTGACTGGTAAGCTGATTTTTCTATGGGTTGTTAACTTTATCAGTTTTGGTAATCCGGTCCTGTCCTTAGGACCTATTTCGTTTTGATTTGAACTTAGGATGAAAGAAGTACCAAATTTGGGAGACCAAATCCTGATCGTAGAATTTGCCTGCACCGCTACTCGTGTACAGGGGAGCAAATTGGACCACGCCTATGACACCAGCGTAATACGCGCTAAATACCCTCCCAGACACATACACCGACACCCGCAAAAGTTACCAGCTAAGTTTTACATATATTTTATTTTTCTTTCTTTTGTTGTACCGAATTAAACTTTGAATTTATTTTTAAAATCTTATCACGTCATAAAAACCGTCAAGCCAAAATTACTAACTACTGTATATTAAGACTGGAATTTATATTTCTTAAATACATTCATAATTATTTTTAAATTTATTTATTGCACGATCATTACCTATAATTTAGATTACTAGATACACTGAACTGCTGATGATGATAGCTTTGCTATCGAAACGTGCGTCCAGTTTAGTGCAGTTTGTGGTGAGGGGTCTAGGAGAAGTTTACAGCATTACCAGTACCACAGTTTGGAGTATTTTTGTTATTATAACGTAAAGATTACTCTGACATTCTGCCTTAATTAACTGATAACTCTTGTATTCACCTTAATCAGCTGATGCTGTAATGTAAATCTTTTGTATTTCTTTTGTAATTCCTCAACTTTAAATATATATTAATATTAATATACTAATCGTTATAATTATTTCAATTCAACTGTTCCCGAAGCTATATACGACTGGGGTTGCTATTAACCGGCACTCCGTAACAAAAGTTATAATGTCATGTATTTTTTTTTTAATGGCAATATAGCAGAGGTGGCCAGACTGTATCCTGATAACAGCCAAAAATCTTTAACTTAGAATTTTGGGAGTCCCAAAGAGATAAACGCTTTATTTAAAATTGGTCCATATTGTAAGGTATATTGAAGTTAGGTAAGTAAAATGAGATTCCCTTAATCCTTACAAGAATTTTAATTTACACTGGGAACTGGTTTCGGCAAATTGCCATCTTCAGCCAGAATCCACATTGATATAAAGTGAAAATGGTAAAAGATAAATAGATAAATATGGACTTACAGTCAAAAGGTTTAAACTTCTAAGATCACATTAAGTAAAATTATAAAATAATGAAACGTTTTAATGATACAACAAAACATTTTAAAGTTAAGTTAATCTGATTTTTTTTGAGAGGGATAGTAAAACTTGGATTCTAAATTATAATAAAATGGGCTAGAGAAAAGGAATTACGGTGACACAGGAAGATTTAAAGGCACGAAAAACTTGCCGGCCAAGGAGAAACAGAAAGAATTCAAACGAGAATAGGCAAACAGGTATACAAACTTAAGAAAGTCTTAAACATTTAAAATGAAAAATTACAAAAACATCAAGAATGCAGGTAACACTTGACTATATGCAAAGATCACGTTTCATAATTACAGTACCTGCATTCTTGTCTGCTTTAACGTAGACAGCATTGTTAGTTTTTAGTTTTTGGGTGATATTTCTTAGATTACTCCATTCATTTTAGGAAACACTGTTTTTATATGTTGACTCTTCATGTTTTTGAAGAATGGAGATGAGTTCTTTTTTTATGTTATTCCCATTGGGGTGGTTGTGAATTGCGACCTTCAAGTCGTTCGCAGAAATTGGTACAGATGTTGAAATTTTTCCTCTTGTTGCGTGAATATGATGTGTGTCAAGTTGGTGAATTGGTTTTGAAGGTCTTCGGGTTGCAAATTTTCCGAAGATATTCCTCTGCCTTCTTCGCGTCAGAGCCCATCGGCTGTTCATCCTCAAGCCGGCGATTTTATTCATCCTTCTTAGTAGAATAAAATCCTCTTAATCCTTACAAGAATTTTATTTTAGACTGGAACTAGTTTTGGAGAATTGCCATTTCAGATCCAGAATCTACATTGATATAAAGTGAAAATGGTAAAAATAAATAGATGAATATATACTTAGAGTCAAAACGTTTAAACTTCTAAGATCACATTAAGTAAAGTTATAAAATAATGAAACGTTTTAATAGTAGAACAAAGCATTTTACAGTTAAGTTAATCTCAATAGAAATTTCTATTCTACTTACCTAAACAAACGTTTTGATTATATAGTATTTAAATTTCATGGTTCCACTTCATTTATAATTTATTTTAAGAAACACTCAGTCCGGTAGAAAAAAGAATAAATTTGAAATATAGTACTTTAATTAAATTAGTAAAATCAAATTTTAAACATCCTAGTGTCATGTATATTCTTTACTTTTTAACTATAAGTATGCCCTCTCAAATTCCAGATGGTATGCGGGGTGAAAATCTGCCTGAAACAGGCTAGATGAGGCGCTGGCATTAAAAAAATTACGAATGGCTAGTTAACCCTTTTTATTCTTCAGTAAGACCCCAGGTGCTGTAGGAGCATGTTGTTTGTATGCCCTCTACTCCGATATTCATGTTTAGAGTACTTAGTTTCAGTGAAATCGTGTGCAAGAGACTCTGGTACATCAATTATGATCCACTTTGTACGATAAAGACGGCATTTAAGTTCAAACAAATGTGGTTTTATTTAATAAAAGATTCTAAATGTAAAGCGGTGAGAAAACAACGTAAATAAGAAAGTAAAAATCTCAGGTACGTAAAATGGGTTCGCTTATTAAATAACAATTGCGTTATCAATTAGTAATTGCAATTTTTGCAATATAAACTCAAAATACCGGTAAAATTAACGTTTAAAATTCCAATAATTTGAAAACGTTAATCTGAGTAGTGAGTGAGTAAATAGAAAGGTGGTGTTACACTGCGACCTAAAACATCTATTGTGTCCCCTATTCTTGCTGCTTTACAGCTAGCCTTCCAATCCTATTCCTTTTAGAAAGTGTAGGATGTCAGAGGGCCCCAGTCTAGGTAAGTCTCCCTCTTCGATTTCACATGCTCCCAGGTGCAATGCCCTCGAGTTGCACAGTGCTACGCAGTTTGAGAGGAGGTGGATGGATGTTTCATCCTGTTCCCCACAAAATCTGCATTCAGGATCTTTTTCCAATCCAAGCTTACTCAGGTGTCCTTTCAGTCTACAATGGCCTGAAAGTATTCCTGTTAATATACGAACATTGTTCTTACTCAGGTTGATGCATTCTGTAAACCTCTTCTGGTTATAAGTTGCCAGAAGAATTTTACTTTGCCTCATTCCCTAAAGATTTTCTCAGTAACTGGATTTTCTCTGCTCCATTTCCATTTTTAGTTTCTTCAGTATTGTACTGCTACTTAACCCGCAAAAGGGTCGAGGCCCTACAAAAGGCATTCCAGCCCCTTTTTTTGCGAGGTTATCCGTTATTTTCGTTTCCTTCCACTCCTGTGTGACCCGGAACCCACAGGAGGGTTACTTTATTTCTTTTGCCTAGCCCATTTAGTTTCCCTAGGCATTCCCAGACCATCTTGGAGCTGATTTCATATGAGTTCAACGCCTTGATGACTGCTTGACTATCAGACACGATAATAATCTCCTGCTTCCGATAGTTCCTATCCATAATGAACTGAACACATCTTCCAATAGCGTGTATTTCCGCCTGAAATATACTTGGGTATTTTCCCAAGCTTTCGAAATATGTAGTTCTAGGCCATATATTCCTATTCCAGTTCCTTCTGCCGTTTTGGAGCCATCAGTATACCATTTGATGGCATTTCCTATTCAAGTTCAAGATGGTGTTATGATCCCACTCGCTCCTGTTACTTAGCTTTATGGTGAATTCTTTCACAAAGCTAAATTTTTTAACATATCATCCGGGGCATATCCCAGGTTTGATCACCGTCAGGAGATTGAGGCCTATGCCTAATCATTCCTTCCTTGACCATTCTTAGTGCGGTTCTTTTCGCCACGCCCTCTACTACAATGTGGAGGGGGGCAAGATCCAATACTACTTCAATAGCTGCTGTTGGGCAGGTTCTGATAGCCCCCGTTACGCATACACATGCTAATCTTTCCACTTTCGAGAGGTTAATTCTCGCGGTGGCCAGATTAGTGCTTTTGCTCCATGCTACTGATGCATAGGTGATAATCGGTCTCACTATCGCTGTATAGATCCAAAGCAGTATTTTTGGGTTGCATCCCCAATTTTTCCCTGCAAAGTTTCTGCACACCATCAGAGCTCTTTTGGCCTTGTTGGTTACTTCAAGTTCATGTTTGTTCCATAGAAGTTTATTGTCTAGGGTAAGGCCTAGATATTTAACTTCCGCTCTCCCAATCTATATTTTTGCCCATCCAGTTTTATGGTTCTAAGATTGGATTTTCTTTTCCTGGTAAATGCTACTAGGGTTGTCTTAGTGGGGTTGACATTGAGTCCCATCGATTGACATTAATCTGAGTAACTCTATGCTCAAAAGACGGGTGAAACAGTGTGTGCAACAATGAATGGTAAAATTACTATATATTCGGTTCGTGCTGTGAATACATATTGACTAGTAACATTACTAGTACCACCTTATGAAAGTTTTTCCACTAGGGATCGCAAACTGTTCAGCGGTTACTCAAAACCCCCAACCAAACAAATTTGCCAAATATATTAATATAAAATTTCTTATAAGTATGTATATTAAAATTTAGGTTAGAATTAAAATAATACGTTTATTTTTAGATTGTAATGGATGCAGAATACCTTTGGAGGGATCACAATTCAGCAGGCATCAAGGTAGCAGGTATTATCAGGCTAAGCATGGAATGGGGCTCTCGTACTTCTAATCACGGAGAATGGCTCAAGAGAGGAACATATCTCAGGAATATCGTCGTTGGAAAAAAATTATAATTACTCAAGGACATTGTATCCATTCGTGTTCCATCAGCTTCAACAAAACACCTCCCCTCACCCCAGTAGGGCTAGAAATTGAAGTTAATGTTCTTTCCTTTTGGGTAGCCATCTCTTATAGTATATTTATGAAATCTCAAACCTGTTTGAAATCAAATTTTCCGAAACTAATTGCTTAAGTGTTGTCATATAGTCATATCTTATGAAAACTTTAACTCAAACAGAATTGAGCCAGAATGGCAAGAAATGAATATTGCGCCATAAACAGGTCTCTTGTAGTACAATCGGAAGTTTATTTAATTCAATCAAGTATTACGGAATAATGACTCCTCTTACCCAACCGCCAACGCGATAAATGAACTTCATTTGCGCCTATTATAAATATTAAATGGCCGATTATATCAAGTACTTCTACGTATCACACGCAATAACTCTCTATATCGGTATACCATTGACATTTGGCGCGAATTTATATCTACAAACGAGCACAATAAATTATTTCAGAATTATAATGAAAATGACAGAGTAACGGATATTTTTATTCGTGGGCAGAGCTTTAACAAAAGGTTTACCTTTACGTGAACTAGTTTCGCGCCAAAGAGAAATTGCGAAGCGTTGAAATGATAACCCATATATGACAGCGTTCATTTATATCGTAACACGTCCAGGAACTTAAAATAAATTGTTTACGTTAAAGCCAGGAGAAATTATATGTAGCATCCTAATATATTCAATTTTGGAGATGCTGTTAAAAAGAAAAATTGGGGAAAGAACCTTAAATATTGTCTTTTTGTTCTTTAAAATCATAAATTTAGGCATAAAGTTTTCACTGGCGTTTCAACATGGTAAGTTGTTGACAATTAACCTGATCTATACGGAAAACTTTGTGTTATTATAGTTTATTTTGGGTGTCAAAACACATAAACCACAGCTCGCTCCAGACGAATTTAAAATGTTGACTGTATCAAAACTATTTTGATTGTCTTCTAACTACTAACAGTTATCAGCCTTCGGAAAATATTATTAAATAAGATATGCTCAAGTATATGTATTAGTATGGTCTTTGTCTATTTAATGGAAATTTTAAAATGGAAATCGCGGGTCGAATACCTTGCAATCAATGCAACTACAAAGATATCGCCCAATTAATTGATTTAGTTTATTAGTTTAGGTGGTCACTGATTTAAATAAACTTTACGACTAAAATTTATATTAACTTAAAAAAAACAGAACCAACAAACAACAGAGAAAACTAAGAATGGTAATAAAAAGATATTTTACAAAAAACTTACTAAATGAATGTCGTAAGACAAGTTATGATTGCAACTTTTACAATCACGTTAAAATCGTTGAGTACAAACGAGAAATAAAAGCAAACTTAATTGTTTTCTTGTATATAAATAGGAAAGAGTACACAATACAATAAAATTAAAATAAATATTGTTTTAAGTATTTTAATCAATTTTTATACATTTTATTATTACTAATGAATTGCTTCAGATTTAAGGACTAATCATATATCAAATACGAAACTGATCACCTAATTCAAATAAAAAAAATTTTGAATTTTTTCATTGTCCTCTTTTGAATGTACATCTACACTATGAAACACAAAGCCTTGAAAAGGAAACTCCAACAATACAGTTAGTCTACCAGATTTTTTTATTATCCACCACATTATATAAAGCCTAAAGTCGTGTTAGCATTGACAAAAGCTTTCTTTCTCCTTTAGCAATTAATCCAAAAGAAACAATACATATGTAGTACCATAAAAAAACAGGTCACAATTTGTAATAGTGTATGGTTACACATCAACGGCGGTGGCTATTTGATCGGGTGTCCCGCAGAGGTCACGTTTCGGTCCATTATTTTTCAATCCTAGTGTTTCAAATACCTCCAATAACGTCGAAATCGATTAATAGCTCAAAGTTGGCCACAAAAGTGCCAAAAGATTACTGAAGATTCAGAAAATACTTATGTAGAATCGATACCTGATGAAATGTAATGCGAAAACGAGAGGACGGCAGAGCCCATCATCATAGTACTGCCTACCTGCCATAAAAATCAAATATTTGGGAAGGCTGACTTCTTCGTGGCAGATCTGAAAAATATTTCGTTGAGGGAAATTCTTAACTATTTTAATGAAAGTGAGTTCTGGATTCTCGATTATTGGTTGGGAAGGGTGGCTAGGCACGCGCACTTAGGCCACTCTAACCTTAGCCCATTGTGTTCTCCTTTCCCTAGGCGGAGTCACTCACCCGCAGCCTACTCGGGCTAACTCAAGCGAAGAATGAACTCGAACAGTGTAGCAGGTGAGGTGCCGCCAAAGCTGGACATACTGGGCCAGAACTCCCCCAGGATGGAACCTTTAAGTTGGGCAAGCGCCTAACAGTCACATAAGACGTGCTCCGGCGTCTCGTCCTCTAGATAACATGCACGGCAGAATTGGCTGCGTGTCAGTCGTCTTTGGTTTTGTTTTTGATTCGTCTGTATAGATGGCAATGGAAGGCAATGATTCGACGCAGCAGCCAACATGAACGCAGTAGTGTCTGCTGAAAGAAAACACGAGAGGTACACTGTTCGCGGCACCAAGAAGAGCCGCTTTAGCAACGCCCTCGTGGATGATGCTCACGTGACCGAAGCCCCTTCCTCCCCGATCAGAAGACCCCGACCGTAACCTTATAGCCGCTCTAAAAAGCAGTCTCCTCACGAAAGATCCAGGGGAGGACACACAGGAGGCTTCCATTACCACCGTCGGCGTTGTGCGCATTGCTCCGGTAATGCTAAGACATGCGACTCGCTACACATGCATCAGGTCATTCCTGGCTACCACTCGTCTTCGCTTGACCACCAGACGAGGGCACCATAAGTTAGCATGGGCCTAATGATGCAGCTCATAAGGTAATTTTCGGGGAGAGGCCCCAAGTCCTACCCAGCACGCGACGACACTGCCAAAACGCTTTACATGCTTTCTAGGCTTTTGTTTTGACATGTTTGCTGCAGCTCAGTTTTCTGTAAAATGTAATACCCAGATACTTGATTTCATCCGAAAAATTGAGAGCAGTGCCAAACAGTTGTGATGGGCGGAGTATTCCCACCTTTCTTTTGTTAGTAAAGCGTACCATCTCTAATTTACCTGGGTTTTTCGATAGACCTTAGAGCAGTCTGCATCAAATTGCAGAGCACGCCCTCAAATCTTTCATCAATGAGGATCGTAATATCGTCCGCATATGCGATTGTTTAGAAGCGTGTTCAGCGCACGAACGAGATCATCTACCAGAACGTTCCACAAAAGTGGTGACAAGACGCTCTCCTGGGGGACAGCCCGATCTACGCGCCCCCCTCACCCTGGCACCTCCACACTTACTTCTATTGCCCTTTTGCTCCAACATACAATGCAGCCATCCTACAAGGCTCGGCTCAACACCGTGCCTAGCTAGGGCACTGACAATACTATTGACAGAAGCTTTAACAAGAACTTCTTCTACATCTAGGAATACGCCCAGAACAGACATTTTATTGTCCATCGATCTCTCTATCCGCCGCACCACTGAGTGGAGGACAGACTCGGTAGACCTTCCCGGGATGTACGCTTGTTGATTTGTGTTAGGTGTATACAATGGTAAGGCCATCTCTCTTATATAATGATCGCACAGTCGTTCCAAAGTCTTCAGCAGAAAACTGGTCAAATTTTTCGGCCGGTATTATTTAACCAAGGATGGTCAGAACGCCCCGCCCGCCGCCCTGGCTTTGGTATAAAAATCACTCTTATTTGCCTTCATTCCTCAGGTATGTGTATAACGTACCTCCATGCAATGCACTCTCTGAACAGTGTCACCAAAGAGCTGAGCAGGAAATCCGTCCCCCATTGTAGTAGGGCAGAAAACACACCGTCCAGGCCCAGGTGACTGGGATGGTTGAAAAGTTTTAATTGACCAAAGAATCTGGGGTTCTTCGACCGTCCTATCCGCCACAGCCCAATCCTCCACCGTGGGGCGAGCCATGAGAATTATCCCACGCAAGTGTATTGTGAATCGCACTGTCCTGAAAGTGAGTGGCTATAAGTATCTCGGCTGCTTCTAGAGAGGTCGACGAAAAAGTGCCATCCTGTCATCATCAACAGTCCCAGTTAATGACTGGTATCTTTGCTTAAGATTTTCTTTAAGCGAGCAGCCGTAGTGGTCGATTCGATTCAGGAAGGTGAAAAAATGAAATCTAAAAAAACATTCACTATACGATAAGTCCCCAAACATTTGCAGTGGACAAGAAAGTTAATATTTTGAGAATCATAACAAAAGAATGAGGCGTCTGGATGCAACACAAAATTGGCAATTTTTGGATAATCGGAACGAAGTTCTTCATTTAATTGAAGTTATAATTAATGAATATAGACTAGATTAGGTGAGGGTTGGGATGGCCATGTGAACCTCTTTCATTAGACCTTCTCAGACCTATTATGATCTCCTTTATCTTAGATGGTGAAAAAACCCACAACTAGCAGGCACACAAAGTAGCCGCTCTCAAAAATGATAGGCCTAATTAAGAGGGTAAAATTAGAGAACGCCTTCTAGGAAAAAGAGGATCACAATAAACCTTAAAAGGTCGCAGTAAAACAGGTCCGTAGGGCACCCTAACCAGGGGTGCCCTACCCCTAACCATACTCTAATCTAATCCAATCTAGGGCATCTTGAGAACATTGTGCACTGAAAGGACGCCTATGGAAATTGGGATCACCACCA
Organism: Protaetia brevitarsis; assembly: GCA_004143645.1. NCBI lineage: Eukaryota > Metazoa > Arthropoda > Insecta > Coleoptera > Scarabaeidae > Protaetia > Protaetia brevitarsis. The sequence continues at coordinate 1,049,521 of RXPK01000057.1, read as the reverse complement.
GAGATAGCAACTGCAGACTGTGTTATACGATAACAAAAACCGCATACCACAGCCTGTATAAATTAGAGGTTCTACACATAAAAAGACAGGCAATTTTGTTACGGTTTTTTTTTTTGCTTCGCTTACCTCGAATTAGTTCTCCGCTAGTCTTTTCGACAAGCTTTTGTAACCCTATTTTCTTCTATTTCCGTACTCTACCCTTCAGAATGCTCTACGTCTTGTATTTTCACAACGTAAACATTTATCGTTTATTTTTGGCTTTCAAATTGTGTTTTCTTCCTCATGTAGAACGGCCTAGCTAGAATTTGTGTATCTTTTAGTTCTCATTTACTTAAGATAGTTTCTTATACTTAAAACGGTCTCAGATTTTAGTAATTCTGCAATTCCCATGTTTTGACATTTGGATGACGTTTTCTTTTGAAGGTTAAGATCTGTTTGTTTTGGACATGCCGGCATTATCGATTCCTACGCATCGATAGATGTATTCGATTTGTCTGATTGATCGTGGTTTTATCTAGATCTGCCCCATTCTGTGTTTACATCTTTTCGACGTTAGAGGGCACCTCCATGTCTGTATTCTTATTTTATTTATCTGTCTTCTGATTGGTTGTGTGACGTATTCCTTCCTTCCGGCTTCCTGGCCATTCTGGGTTGTTGTTTAGACCCGTTCTTACAAGTACATCTTCCTATCTTTGGAAATTTTGGATATTTTCACACATCTGTGGATTTTATTGGAAGATTGCTTGAAATAATCATTGGCCGTATCTTCGTTGTGTTTGAAGTGGAAACTTCGTGATTATCACGGCAGATGAGTCCGATAAATTCGGGATATAATTTGAGAACCACGCGTCCCAACGCCATATCTGTTTCTTTCTTCTCTTCGTTGTAAAACCTCGTTATTTAACCGTAAGCAGATTTTGTCATTTCTTTTAAATCACTAATTTTGAGGTTTCTGTGTGAGGTCTTTATAACCCCCTTATTTTTGAATTCTGGAATTTTACCTTTTACGTTTTATGTGAGAATTTGAACACCCACGTGCGGCTGAGGATTTCTGCGACTCTTTGAGTCCTTCGGACAACCCTACATTCTTTGAAATTTACCCGGACCATCTGACTTCGGTTATTACCAAGTCGGACCAGAGTCTACGATCTGTCAGTCCCCATAGGAGAGGATCTCCATGCCCCGTAACAGCTGAATGGCAATAACCTTTATTTGTTTATTTATATGTCAAGATTTCGCATTAAAAATTATATTTGCTTTGTCAGTAAACTTATTCTTTTATTTCTGTATGTGTAAACATTTGCAACCCGCTTTACCCCCGACTTTTATTTAACACCGTGGATTCCTGCTTATCTTGGGCATTGACAGGGTAAGTAATCTAAGCAGGTGGGCCGAAAATTTTTATCCATCTTGGGTTGTGTTTTATCACCCACTCCCTCGCCGACGAGCCGGCTGGCACTCTGCATGATTGCCGAATATCAACCCACTTATTCGAAGGTTTGTAAAGCGGAAGTGCATCACCTTTTTTTTGTTAATTTTGGAATTCCTGCCTCGTGATTTTTCACGGTACTCGACCGTCACTTTCGGTGCCGGAAATTTAGGTTACAATTTTTAATGAAAAAAAAATGAAGTCAGGGGATTACTTCCCTCAACCGGTCAGAGGCCTGTACAGATTAATACAGGGTACCAAGGTACTAAAATAGCATTTCTGGTATAATTTAATGGGTGTTTTCGGAGACTCGAGGTCAGACGGCTACCAAATCAAAAAAAAAATCATACATTCAAATGGAGAAATTTCATAAAGCATTAATTTTTATTATGCATTTTCTTAGAATCTGGCGAAAGACGTAAATTACGAATTAATATCACGGGTTTTCTTGTAAAATTGGATCATTATACAAGTATGTAGTTTAACATTTTTGCAATTCTCATTACTGCGAAAACAATGATCACTTTTAATTTCTTGATTGAAATATTTTCGACGAGATTCTGCGTAATAATTTTTTTCCTCTCTGATACTTCTGTACTACGCGGAATACCACAAGGATCTTCGTCTCCTGTTACTTTCCACTCGTGATCGTTTTCAGACGGATAAGACTGAACGCGAGATCGCTCAGGACGCGGCAATACCCTCACACGTAGGTGTGCAAGAGCTTACGACGACGGCCGCGCTTCTGAAATAATCCTAATTCATTTACCTCGCGCAACTGACCTTTAAAACGTAAAAATTGAAAACGATCACAACGACCTCTTCTTTGAGCGTTCGTACGTTGTACATATATCGCATTTGAAGAAACGAGTTTTACACACAACAGTGAGTAAGCGGTCGAACGTGCAACCACGCCTGTATAGTAATTTTATTGTCGTACTTATATAGTCATAAAATTATCGGACCGAGTGTATCGCCACTCTATAAATACATGCGTCGAATCAATTAAGGAGACCAGTATTTGGGTTATACCGCGTTCGACAATTACATATTCATATTTTTTTTGCCACAGTCTTCAAGAGTTAACGTACTCATGTTTTTATTGTGCTTACCTTTTATGGGCAGCTTGCACAGTATCCTTCTTAATTGTTGTAATATAAAAAAAAATAAAGCTTGACGTTAATTGAGTTTATCAAGCAATTTTTAATATCATAATCAATAATTCTATCAAATTAATAATAATATGGTTAAGTCTTGCATTATAGTGAGTGCAGTTTCAATGAAACTTCAAGAAACACGTTAACTGATGTCTAATAAGCACAAATCACGTTTCTTTTAATGAAGAACCCGTAACCTTTTACTCCACTAAGGAATTTTAATAGATAATTCGGTGCTGTAACTTCTAAAATATTTTCAATAGAGAAATAAAATTTTAAAGAATTGTAAAAAAAAAATCTTTTAAAATTACATGTAAAAGAATTGGTAACAAATTTACTTACGAATTTATTCTTCATCAAGTAAAATTTCCTCTACCGAATAAATTTCATATCTAGGAGCATTTTTCAAATGTTTGTTACGTTTCATTCTTCAATTAGGATATTTATTCATAATATTTAGATTCTTTTCTCCGTAGCGATACTAGTCGTGTCGTCTGTTGGTCAATTCTCGAATTACAGCGCTTCTTTCGGTAGGTTATTGCCCGTCCAACGGGGTAGTACTCTCTCTTTTCCACTGTAGAGATTCGGCTAGAATTTTCTAAAATCGGGTTGGGAATCATTGTTGAGCTGTGTCGTTAACGTTTTATGTGCAACTTTTAGGTTTTAAGAAGATTTGGTTTGGAGTTCGGTGTTAGTACATCTGCTACAAGCAGAATTTTAGGTTTTCAACGAATTTTCGACGTTTTACGTTTTCCTTCAAAGGATTTTTATCGGGACTCTCAACGCCATTTTATCTTTTCACATTTTTCTACTTTTGGATTACGATTCTTAGGTTCCCACGTCGAGATACATACATTTTTACGTATCTCCTCCAATTCTATGATGAAGACTGATCTCACCAGGGCATTGTTGGCGTACCCACGTGCTACACGCGTTTTTTCCAGTGCCTACATACTTTTGACGGAATTTACGATATCCAATCATTGCAGACTACCCTCTAGTTAGTAATTTCTGGTACCTGTTTTATATTGGGACTGGACGTAGTTCATACAGCTACAGACCATCGGAAAGCTTTGTCAAACCTCTCTACTTTTGAAAATTACTACGTTAGAATTCTGGTATTGGCTCACCCCTATCGAGCCCAACGATAACTCAAGTAGGCGTATTTTTGCCTTCTTCTTCTTGCTCTGAATTCTAATCATTTTAATTTATTTCTAGAACCTCGAGTGAGGTTACAGTGTTTAATCTGGGTAGTGTTGATCGCTACCTTGTTAATTTTAAATTCGTAGCAGCTCGCTCAAATACAGACATAAATATAAACATTTCTTGTAATAGATAAATCTAAGTTTTACATTTATTTTCAAATTATACAATTCATATATGATAAAATTGTTACGATCATTTGTACAAGTATTTGGGACCCAGATAACTTGCACTCTTCTGTATATTTTAGTTTAAATAGTAATAAGCAATAACTTTACCAAGTAGCACATTTATTTGTCTGTAGGTACTGCTGCGAAATTTTGTGTTATTTTAGTAAAACATCCAGTTTTCAATTTGGTGACCGCACTATTTACATTTTTATAACTAGAGCTGGGCCAATTCAATTTATTTTCTTCTTACTAGAGGTTGGCCAATTTATGTTATTTTTTGTGAGTTTCGATCAGAATTTGGGATTAGCTTATAATTTAGATACCTGTCTAAAAATACTTAGATATTTATTTAACAATGTTGAAGATTGAAGAAACAATGCTAAAAATATTGCCAAATATACTGCTGTGGCAACCCACGTTACCGCTGAGTGTATATTAAGTTGCCTAATTAGTCATGATTTTTCTGTTTTGCTGAATCATTGTATCGAGAAATGTAATGTTTAGTTTGTATAATTTTAGTTAAAGGGTTAATTGTTTGATTTATTTAAGTGTTAAGGTTTTTTTAAATTAATTTCACTCTTTAAGATGTCTTTTATTTGCTCATGTTGTTTAGCGCCTTTTCTACTAGATTTTGTCGGTGATTTGCACAACTGCGTTGTGCGTCATACTTACGACTGTAGCATTTTGTGAAGCAGTTCCTTGGTAGATGTTAGCGTGAGTACTTGTATTTTTGAATCTTTGCTGCCATTTTGTTAATTCAATTGATATCGCAATTTAATTCGTATTATTTGTCTTTTATTTAATCCATCAAGGAATTCGAGTTATAATAATTGTTGTTATATTGATGTGTGCACACTATAGATATAAGATCATTTATTATTTTTGTGCAGGAAGATATATATTTTAGTTGTAATTTTCTCATTATATTTTATAGAATTAATTTTTTCGTTTTTCCATTTTGCTGTTTTGTTTTAAATTATTAATCACCTCGGGTTGGGTGAATAGAAGCATTGTTCTTGCTTTTAGTTTTCATTTTTGTATAATTTCTAGCGTTACACGAATTCATTTTATTTTAATTTGAAATCACGTGGATTGTTTTGAAAAAAAAAAGAATTATCTTCTTGAACTAACTAATCTTTTCTTTTGTATAGGAAATAGCATTGTCCTATTGTAATTTAGAATCACGAGCAGTTTTTAAATTTAAGCCAGAACCCTCTGTTCACGGTTTTTTTTTTGCCTGCAAATTGTAATTAACTTTTTTTCTTCTTTTTATAATAAATTTTTGATTGTTAATTAACGTTGTTGAGTTGGAATTCTGTTCTTTTATTTTAAATTAAACCTTTTCAATTTTTGGGGTAAATAAGAAAGTCAGATTTCTTTCACCCACAATTTACTTGTCGTGGCTAGATTGAAGTTTTAATTCACAAGGGTAACTCTGAGCTTAGTTGTTCTTTTGCGCCCTTTTAAAATTTTATCCGTTGAGCTAGCTAATTTTAATTTTTCATTTTTAATTTTCATTTTGCAATTTCAATTAATCCAGTCAGTACACAGCAATACGTAATTATTTTAACATTTATATTCTATTACTTCAACAAACGTTCATTTGAGGGAGGAAAGTTGGACTCTTCCTCCCTAGGAGGAAACCTGTACTTTTCCTCCCTAGGGTGGAAAGTAAGTGACATTGACATGATGAAACTATACATCTTATAATATGTGACATTATTGATAGATGCCATTAGAACATTCGATCCAGGCCTTGGGCTCGGTTTGTAATATTGCAAATAGAGCACTTCCTCCCTTGGTTTGAAATATACTATTGTTTGACTGCAGGGGAGGATGGGATAAGACGGCCTGGAGAGACAAGACGAGCTACCCGATTTAACTGCCGAATCGAACACAATAGGACCTGATAACGAAGTGTATTAGTTGCGTATCCCGTTGCTCTCAAGTTACTAGAATGCCGTTGAACGTGCTAATTTGTGTTAATGAGCTGTTCTCAAAAAAGTAAATTTATGTAAGTTCGTAATGATTTGTGCTTCATTTTTAATAGGTGACTTAACCACAGAATTAAAGTGTTTAAAAATAACATGTAGGTGTCTAGAAACACAATTTATTGGGCTTTCATCTGATTAATTATATGGGAATTTATTGCAATAATTTATCAAACAAAAAAATCGGCACTTTTAAAAACCACCAATGGGGCAACATGGTCATACGGTAGCTCTTCTAGCTCCAACCCTTTTCAAATTTGAGGGTTTTTCTGTTTTGGTTTTACGATGGTGTGGACATACAAACATAAGACTGATATGGCGCAATAGTCACAAAAAAAAAAAACATGAAAAATGCTGCCAAGGCCGTTCTGGAAGACTTTATTTATGAAAACTAAATTATTACAAATCATCCCAACTCCGTGCTCCACCTATGTATATATTGGAAGGGTGATATTACACTGCTACTTAAAAGATCTATTGTGTCCCCTGTTCTTGCTGTTTTACAGCTGGCCTTCCAATCCTATTCCTTTCAGAAAGTGTAGGATATGAGAAGGCCCTAAGTTAGGTAAGTCTTCCCTCTTCGATTTCACGTGCTCCCAGGTGCAACGCCCTTGAGTTGCATAGTGCTACGCAATTTGAGAGGGGATGGATGCCATCCTGTTCCCCAATCTGCTCCAGTGGTTCTGCTTTTCCCTTTGTTCCTTCCTTGGAAGATACTCTCACTTTGGAAGTGGAAGGCTTCTTATGGAGGCCCTACTCCAATTTCCGTTTATTAGCGGTGTCGTCCCGCTAATAAACGTCCTTCCCCCATGGTTAATCCCACGAGTAGCTAGGGAAGAAAAGGTCCACCTCCACAGAGCCCCGCATGCAGAGGTAAGGCTAAATACAGTGGGTTGCGCCAGGTACCCCAAGGTTGGACTAGTAGACTGGTCTTCTGTCCAGTCACGTGCTCCACCTAAAAAAGGTACTCTACACGAGGCTACCTATTTTAAGTACTACATGGGTTCCATAACAATTGAAATGTTCCTACTCTAACTAGATAATTTCCCTATGGTTCTTAATAACGAAAATATAATACAGTAGCCTCGCGACCATATGAATACTACTTTTGTGAAATGAGGAAATATGTGAAATGTGATTAGTTCACATAATCGCATGGAACGACTTTCGTTATCTCCCAGCATTCGCCAAGGACACTGATTATATATAATATACTTATATAAAATCAATGGCCACGGATTAAGGGAAAACCATGGCAAAAATCTTACTCTGGGGCGATCTGGGAAGAAGTCCCAGACCTTATTACTGACAGTTCTGGAAGACTGGGCACTTTATTCAAAAACGTATGGAGTGCCACGAACAGCATGATGACGAGAATCCTGAAGCGACTCACGTCTGCGCGCTACGTGCATCTGACAAATAGATACTTTTTATTGTTATTTTTTTGTTAGTTCATTTTATCCCATGGATATAACCCACCTTACTCCATCTATGGGACAAGATGGGCAATTTGACATTTTCTTGATTTGATTTTCTTTTGAGTTTACCGACTAAAATCTTTCTTCCTAATTACTGTTACCTTAAAATAGTATTGTCAAAGATGTTGGTTAAATTTTTTACGTCTTAGTAATACAAATTATGGATTTTAATAATAAATTGCTACACCTTAAATAGCCCGTCTTACTACGCTTTCCCCTATTTAACCAAAAAAAAATTGGTATGCTATTTTTTTGTTAATTTAAAAGATTTCCTGGTCTCGGTGCATGTAACAACTATTTTTTACACTAATAGAGACATTTATTATTATTAAATTATGTAGTGGTTGTTCTGTCTTGATAGTGCAACAGATTGTATGTCGCCCAAACATATCCGAACCACAGAATGATTACAAACGAATTAGTAGATACTTCTCGCGATAAGCGTGATGCTTTTGTTAGTTTCCCTGGTGTGGAAAGATTCTTCATCAAAGTTCACGAAATCGGAATGTATAAAGTAAATGCTACTATGTTAACAGATAAACCTTGTATGTACACGTCTCCAAATTTGTTAATCAATGACATTTGAGCACAAAGAGGTTAGTAAACTTTAATATTCATTCGATTAAACGTTTCTGTTAAACAAACATTTATTTTATCATCCTTCGGTCGGACAAACAAAGATTGTACGATGAAGAAAAAAAAATATCGCTAAAACTCGATCTACTACATTTCCGACCACAACGAAAGTGGAAAAGCAGCCACTTACGGTTGATCTTCTTATATGCTTATAACGTATTGAACTTGAGGAACCCCGAGTACGTTGACTCCGTCCTTAATTTTCACATCCTTGTATCCGACGAACTGTCACAGGTAGTTTCTACTCCAATTATAAATAAATACAAAAAAGAAAAAGAAAAAACGAAAAGAATTGTATCCGTAACGGCTCGAGGTGAAAAAAATGTCGAAACGAAAAAAATCCGTATCGTCCTTCGCGGGAGACAAAGAGCAGGCGTAAATATCGTACACAAATAGAACAATGAGGGGACGAAATGAGCGTTTTCTAAGTGCATTGTCCGAATGGAGAAAGGTCGTGACAGTGAAATCCTAAGGTCAGTGTCCGCCAGGGCAACACATCATGAAAGTAGACAGTCACTTTTCTGAATTTCGAATCTAGGACATCATCCTACTTACGAGGCGGAATTAGGTTATGTATTTTTATAACCATCGCGGTAATCGTAGCAAGGTTTACGAGCTGCTCTGCATCGCGCGCGCGCGAACGTCTCACTATCTCGAGAATATCCGTGGGTTCAAGGGTGAAAATCTTGGTCGCGGAAAAGTTTTAAACAGTTCCGACGCGAACACGCGATAGAAAGTTTAAAGCGAAATGTAAGGCGAGTGTGCAAAATGGGTTATCGGCTAGGAACAATTAACTCGAACTGTATGTACACAGATGAGGAAATTGAACGCGATTTACTTAGACGACGAATCTAACTTACTGTTAGAGAATGTATATCACAACCTAAAGAAAGTCATCTTGTTATTTTTCAATTAATAAAAACAACTTTGGAAAAATTAGCTTAATCGATGCAAGACATTCGCATAAGGGTAGAAAAGTTGAATATATTTTTTTTCTTAGGAATTACTTAAACTATATCACATTCAAAAAAAAAAAATATGTAAGCAAATATTGATTATGGGCATCCTCAGAGACTAATTCCGTTCACCTTATTCAAAGTTATCATTATTTTCCCCTTTTTAGGAAAGGTTTTTTTGAGTTTGGTATACGGGGCCAACTTGGCTTTTTTGTTATATAGGACTGATACAATCGGGTTTTCAATTCCAAACTAGCCACCCGGAATAACCTTTAAAATCTCTTGAATTGAAGTTAACAAGGAGACAGGTCAGGAGACAAGTTTTACACATTTCTGCGAACCCCGTAGTTTCAACCCCTAATCGGGTATGAAATTCATATCAAAAAGTTTAAATAGGAAGAGGCGTGGAGTGATACATCTTTGAAAAGGTCTCGTTATTAGCAATCTTTACGTGCTTTATTTTTAAAAATCGAATTATTTTTCTTTTCAAGTTATGCCCTTTTAAAGTTTAGAAATTAAAAGTCGACATTTCAGTGAAAATTATTTTATTTGAGTTAGAATGAAATTGTACTTAATTCAACAGTGTTCAAAATGCTCCTCATTATTGGTAGGACAATGGTAAAATCTCCTCCCGTACTTTTTGGGTAATCCACTCCTCCACTATTCTACGCCTAACAGCACAAATACTTTGAGATTGAGCTTTAGATGTCCCCATAAAAAAAATCAAGGGGTGTGAAGTTCTGTTGAAGAAATAAGCTTTCTTCATCTAGCAACAAATTTCGATTCTAATCGGTTTGGTTTTCTAAAGATTATAAAGGAACCTATCACAGTTTCTAATAGATTTAAATACATTTCTCCAGCAAAATTTTGAACATCATAGATACCAATAATTTTGTATCCAAGAATTCCGGCCCATACATTAATTTTCTGAGGAAATTGTGTGTGCTCTTCACGAAGATGGTACGATTTGGTATTGTCCCAATACCTGCAATTGTGTCTATTAACCCACTTAAAAGAAGCTTGCCTCGTCATTTAAGCAAATGTTTTTTATAAAATTAGATTGTGCATTTGCTCTTTCAGTCATTACTTCACAGAATTGTAATCTTCTATCATAATCATCCCGTATTTTGTAATGCAAGAATTTATTGTCAAATAGGATTATTGTCGATTAATAACATCGTCGATAGTCGATTTTTAATTCTTACTCCCCTCCTCCCATCTTTTCTGGACTGTTAAAAATGCATTTTCGTTCACATTAAAAATCCTTCTCCCATCCAATGCATTTTGATCGCAAGTATTTTCCAGTAAGGCTGTAAAAGCCTTTTGCACGCGCTAATGACGTGGATTCTAGAGTTCTTAGTGACAAGTCTGGGTGCCTTTTCATAAAATTATGATACCACTTCTTGCCAGCTACATCTTTATCTTCATTAAAGCAATGCGCACCGCCGTTTTTTTTTTTTCGCTACATTAAAAGCTAACGTTTTACATCAATTTGCGTTAACTCAAACATCATTTCTTCCATTTTTAATATATATAACTTTATTATTTCATTTTCTATATCTTGAGAAATGTAGGAACACCACCGTAAAATTTAACCGTAGAGTTAGCTATTTTATTCTTTGAATCAAGTTGGCGTTTTAATGTTACCTTGGGGATATTACAAATTCCAACACATTCATACCAATTATCCCAAGGGATAAAATGAAGATTATCAATCCACAACAATCACATGACGGGCCTCCCAGATCATACAAAGAAGCTTTCTTTCTGTATTTTTACGGAGCAGTCATGAAAGTATGTATCAACGCTACGGCTTTTCTAGCGCGTCTCTCGTGCGCACCACGTGACTATCTCACGCTAAGTAAGCCAGTACGAAAGGAATCTGCTGAGATCAAAGTTCAACTAAAAACTATTCTAAACAAAAGAAAAGAAACGCTACGTTGCAAAGAATGGACTTATTAAAGATAAAAAACGATGCTAAAACTCGAACCTCGATTATTCGAACCTAGCTCAACTACACGCCGGTAGATGACTCTAATAGTACGAACAATAAATAAAAATAGGATAAAAAGATGAAAATTAAAACCGTACATAACGCCAACTCCTCACTTGTCCACATATCTTTCTTCTTGGTCATAGTTAATTAGAAACAATTTTAATTTTTCACTGCCGGTTTCCTGAAATGGACCAGTCGAATATGTTCCATTTCAGGAAAGTGGTACTTTGCTAAATAATTGGCATTAAAAAAATTATAAAGTTAACCTCAAAAATAAAGTAAATAGATCAATCCATTTTCAATTCTATATATTTTTAGGCAAATATAAGTTTTGCCAGTATATCTTATCTCTCTTTCTCCCATTTTCTTAATCATAGAACCTGACTGTTACATACAACCCACGCAATTTAACTTTTTTACAGTTATACACGTCGGCGTATATATCAACGCCCTCTGTTGAAATTTTAAAGCACTTAGAACATTGAGTCGTACTAAATAGCTAGTGGTCCAATCGAAATTCTTGGCATCCAGGTTATCAAAATCGGTTTTGATGCGTCAATTACAAAAAAAATCTTTATAACATCAAAACATAGACAAAAAGAATCAGACACTTTGTAATAATTAGAGACCGGATTATATGCAAAGTGCATATATTTTATTTTTTGCATATCTTTAATTATAGTCTATATGTAGACGTATCACACTAATTGAAGTTAATTAGCGCTAGTTAGTGATTGCATATATTGCATATTTAGGCATTTCTATGCATATTTTTACAAAAGTTGCATATATTGCATATTTAAGCTTTTTCTTATCCTTTCTATTAGTAAAAAATTCCTAGTAATTCCTAATGTAGATCGACAACCGACAATTCTCAGAACGATAAATCTTTTACATTGGTTTCTCTAATACTTTTTTCCCAGAACTGCACTTGTTTAATTTCGCCTAGCAGAAGGGATGTGGTAAATACGTTTTATTATTATTAATTCCCAAATAAACTATTCATTCATTGAATATCTTTGAGCGAAACAGCATGTAATTGTGTTACGTTTTTAAATACTGTGCGTACATACAATGAGTATAGCGAACAAAATTTCTTTACGGATTAAGCTATATCCTGAATTGGTAAAGGATGGCGACAAAATATTTTGTCGAGCCTGCAGTAAACTGGTAAGTTTAATTTTACTAAAAGTTTTACAATTGTTTTTAAATTCTTTAACTTTTGATATAAAATGACAATTGTTGTTGTAGGTATCTTCTGAGAGAAAATACCTGATTGATCAACACGCTAAAACTCCATCACATATGGGAAAATGTGAAAAACTAAACCGATCCGCATGTGTGCAGCAATCTATACGTCAATGTGTAGCATCAACTTCACGAAACTCAAAACAAGAAGAATATAATACGGATCTGTGTAACGCATTAATTTCGTCTAACATACCATTAGCAAGATTAAACAATGTGAATTTGAAATCACATCTGCAAAAATATTGCAAACATAATATACCTGACGAAAGTACCTTACGAAAAAATTATGTCACATCTTGTTACCAGCAAACAATAGCAGAAATTCAACAATTGGTAGGGAATAATTTTATTTATATCATGGTAGCTGAAAGTATGGATAAGTGTGGCCGTTATATTGCCCATTTGTTAATAGGAATTCTTCATGATGATATTGTAGGTAAATCATATTTAATTTATTGTAAAGAACTTCAAAAAAACAAACAAACCTCGTGAAAAAAATTTACTAATGTTGTCCGACGCTGCACCACACATAATAAAAGCCGCGCAAAATTTTAAATTTTTTTATAGTAACATACCACTTGTTTAGCTCATGGGTTCAATCGTGTAGCCGAAGACATTAGGAATCAATTCCCTTTGATTAATGATTTAATTAGCAATGTCAAAAAAGTATTTTTAAAAGCACCTTTACGAATCCAATTTTATAAGGAGCGGCTTCCCGGTGTTAAGTTGCCTCCTGAACCGATTATTACGAGATGGGGTACATGGTTAGAGGCTGCAATTTTTTTCACCGATAATTTTGAAGGAATAAAAAATGTAATTCTTGAAATCACTACTGACTGCATTGCTCTAGAAAACTGTAAACTGTTCTGCTCTTATTTATTTTATGTAAAAATTTTGCATATTGTCGCAATTTTTTTGCATATATGCCCCAGGTTTATGCATATTTTCTCAAAAATGGAGGCATATATATGCGCATATATTCCAGTTTTTCTTTGCAGATAATCCGGTCTCTAGTAATAATACACTTTAACGAGCTGAGCACACTCTTATATAGAGGCAGTGATAATTTTATGTTTAAAGTTTTATTTATAATCAGTTGCATACATTGGCAAACATAAACACATCGATTTGCCAAGACGTGAAAAAGTAATTTATACTTACGAGATGACCAAGAACGAACGAACATTTTTTTGGCACAACTACTTGTACATATCACTTTACTTTTTTTATATTTTAATATAACAAACGATTTTTAATTGAAATTCAATGCTACATTAACTTTAATTCCAAAAGTATGAAGGGAAATTTTTAACAAGAAACGATTTAATCTTTACCCGATCTCGATATCTTTTCTCGTTTCTGAAATATTGCAAAAAAATTATTATCGGGGAAAACATTGAGCCTCCATTAGACCCTCTAGAACCAAATATAGGGCGCTAAAAAAATACGTGTCAAATATTTTTCGGTGTTCTACATTCTTACCAAATTTTATCAAAATCAGAGAGATCAACATGGGTGCCTTTCCTAATAAAAAAAGCGTTGTTTGAGATACTCAAAACTTCATAGGAAGGTCATTACGTTTTCCGCTTTTATTACAGTATTGTATTACTGACTGATTTATAAGTAGTTGAGCCAAAACGCTCAAATACTCCAGTCTAGAATCGAAACCGTCAATTAGATCTTATTGATAGCTTTCTCAGCCTCATTTACCATTTATATTTGCAGGTATATGCCACATCTCTTTAAATCTAGTCTAAAGCGTAACTAATACTAATATATACACTTCCTTGTGACGGTACGAATGCTCTTATATTTAAATAAATCTCCATACCTATCCATTTACATATATTTTTAATCGGTTATGTCCAACTGAAATCGCTACATCGTTTAAACTTAAACCAGCGGCGCCTGCCATTCGATTTTTTTTTTCTTTCGCGTTTCAATTTCTCTCCTTTTATCTTCTTCTCGTTCCCTCTCGATCACTTTTCCACGATAAATTCTCCGATAAACTACTTACTATAAATATAATCTGGGAGAAATCTGTTGTGGAAGTTTAAGATAATTTTTGCCGGTGTTATTGACCGAGAATGTGTGTTGTAACCTATATTTGTCGGCGCTAGAGATTCCTTTGCACTTTCATATCATATTTGTATCAGTTTTCCCCAACCTTTACGCGAGACAACTAACAAAGGTATATAGTGACGGTCAATGTCTCTTCACCACCTTTGTTTGTTCTCTCTAATGAGCTGTGAGCGTGCGATTTTATGGAAAGTATGCATACGTTTGGTGAGTTAAAATGTACAGTGGGTCGCTTTTTTAATGTCATGCCCTACGGAGCAGATATCAAAATTTCTACCTTCTGGTGCTCATACGTTGTTGCTTTGACCCATGTCGAGAATCTAAATATTTTCGTTCTTAAAAGAACAAACCCTAAACGCGATTAAAATTATAACCTTTTTTTGATAAATACTTTCTTGCATGGCACACTTTGCCCAGTTTTACACTTAAATGCAATAACGGCTACAACCCATACACACTTGACGATAGGTACTAGCATTCTTTAAATATCTGTAGCGGAATGTTAAAGAAAACGTTTGAGGGTTTTAATGTTTGGCCCGCTATCCGGGACTACTTGCAGACCCGTCACCATCGTTATCACTAATCGCTTGTAGAACCACTTACTTGTATACGTATCCGATGCGGATTAAATTGATACCTCTTTTCTTTAGACTTGTTATTGTTATATTAACTATTTATTTAATATACTATACTACGTATTTTGCTTCCCGTAACATTTCTAACTGATATGTTATTTTGTTACCATAGGGTATATAAAAAATATAAAATAGATAAGTATAATAAAAAACAATAAATTTTCAATTACCTAGATTATACCAATAAATTTAAATAGAAAACATGGTTTTTCAACAACACTTTAAATTAAATATCAAATTGACGAAACGTTGTGAATAAACCCTAACAGCCAGAAATATTACATAGATATTTTTAAAAATATATTTTATAAATATTTTTCGTGAGAGGTTTTTGAATATGCTTTTCTTATTTTTTTCTAAATATAGATAAAATATTCAATTAAAATATTTATTCCATATTTTAAAATTAATGTAAGCGCTATATTTTTTCTAAAATATTTGTAAAATATTTATGTGAAAATTGAGATATTTTATGCAATCTATTTAATTTGTCAAAATGAACTAAAATTGTTCTTGGTTATTTAGAATGTATAACGTCGATAACGAAAAGTTGAAACATACATAGAGTTGTCTAAAAGGCAAGAACTTGTTTTTTCACACTCACCATACGTATATAATCAATAGTTAATAATCAATAATTCTGGCATCTTTTAAGGCATACTGAAGGTTTATCAAATTAATCACTATTTTTTAATTGAAGTGCTCTAAATGAAAAACAAACGTATTTATTATCATTTTATTTGAATAAGCCAATAAAAATGAAAAATGCTCATTTTTAAGTCTAGCCTTGACTGGTGCCAGGTACAACCCTATGGCTTTTTTCATATCTTCGGTAGTAGCGCTCTCATGGCGTTTCCTTCTGGCCTCTAAAACAATGCCAATTGTATTAGATCATACCAAGAATAAAACATCGTACAACATTATCAACACCTACTAATACATTTGGAGTATTTACAATAATTGGAGTGGTAGCTACATTCTAATACTTACGATACTTATTCATAATATTTGAAAACATTCTACGTACAAACAATAAAACAACACAACCTATTCTAACCTCTATTTGAGGTTATGACGCTTATCTACCGAGATGAATCTCAAGCAAATCAACTAGCAATTTATCTGGTGGATGCAGTACATATATGATGCGTAAAATTCCTACAATTATATTATTAAACGATTTCTGTACATAGCGATATTGAGCATTCCAATTATCTTATAAATGCCAACACATGTTCAAAGTTTTGCTTACCTCGTAGTCATCACAAAAACTAAAACACACCCCGCAACAATTAATTAAACAGTTAATCCTAATCTGCCCTAATCGTATACTATTATAAACTATAACATGTAACGTAACGGACAAACGAATGAAAACGTTGATGATACGCACGTGCGCGTATGCATTCTATGTACCTAATTCATAGACGCATAAACAATACTAAATCATATAACACCGGCACCGTAATGAATAGAGGTGTTGTGTTGACGTTCGCAACTTACAAATATTACAAATAATATAATGCAAAACGCAGATATATTAATAGAAAAGTTACAGCGCTCAACTTAGATACTAATTAAATCATATTAGATATATATTATCTAATTTAATCTTTAAACTATCATTTTAAATAGGTACATACCTACTTAATATGTATGCATATCTTCCCCATTTTATATTATTCGTCCTACGCACCAAATGTACAAAAGCAAAAATTCAATCTTTTTTTTTATATGAAATAAATATTTACAGAAATACAAAACAAAATATTCTTGCAGAGTTATGAAAAATATATTGAGAAAACATTTACAATAAAATATTATTAATGCTACATAACATATATATTTTTTAAATGTTTTCCTAATATATTTTCTATAATATATTTTATGCATATTATATTAATGTAACTAATAATCAAGAAAGATTTAATATTTTTTAAATATTTATAAAATATGAAACAAATATAGTTGGTCACTGGGGAATAAACATATTTTAAGAAAAAGGTATTTTTCTTACCCCCTATTTTTTCCCTTTTTTTCTTTTTGACTATGTTAGTACTATTATTGCAAATCTCTTTTTAAAATTGACAGTTTTCGTGAAGCCCGAAAACTTTTAACTACCTACTGGAAAACCCTGTATATGTACAAGATTGTTCTCAGTATAAATAAATAAAATAATAGATTTTTATAATTTTGTGTGTGTTTTCCAACTACAGTCAATAACTTGGAATCTGTTATTGTTTACCACATTTGCGTTAATGCGGCTGTGAACACATACGTGACAAATTTTCCAGAACTTATTTACTTGTTCCTTTCAGAAGCCGTTACATTTTTAAGCGCAGTGAAATGCAAATTCCAAAAAGGTCGTCTGGGGTTAGCTAAATTAACCAGTAAATAAAATTAATTTGTCATCGCTATTGTGTAAGGTCAACTTCGGAATACCACGTTTATCGTCAGAAGCGCAGATAAAACAACTGCATCGTCTACAAGAACGGATTTACTGGAGAAACTATTTGCGAATCACTGGATAGGGAATTCGCATTTTCGTAAATTTTATTTTTCCCCCTTCATTGCGGAATTCCGATTGAGCAATCCAATAAAAAGTACCATACACTGATTATATTAATAAAAAATTGTAACAACATGGGATTATATATTATCGCGTGCATTTTTGTTTAGCACGGGTTTTAATGATTTTCTTGGGCAAATACTTTTCGCTATCGAAGTAGCCGTTGAGGAATAATCTAGAAGAAAAGTTCATCGAATCCCCATAGTGGCGGTGCAGGTGATTGGACTATGAATCGACTTGTGGGTAGATACAGGTAACGTCTGTTCAGCAAGGTCGCTTCCCCAGTTGTTGATCTCTTCTACCATCCGACTGAAAAAGCATCGACCTGCATCGCGCTGTGAATGTATTATTCGAGAGAATGTCCGATAAACGATCAAGTGTGAGTGAATTAACCTTTTCGTGGTCGATTGTTTATATAAAAGTTTTATTTGTTCGATACGTATGTTAACGATAAACATATACTATTTTTCAATTCCACATCCATACATCTTTATACAGGGTATTTAAGAGAAGAGAATTGAAAAAAAAAACGGTAGAATTGATATTTTGCTGTTTAATTAATGAATAATATAATTAAAGTCAACCGTCAATTATCTGGTTAGTTTTGACCTGACGGTGGTTCCAATAACACTACGTTACAAATTAAAAAAAAAATTAAGTACCCACTTCAATTTTTCCTGTTTATTTATTTATACAAATCGCTCAGTAAGGACACCTACGTACTTTTTTTCTATCACGTACTGTTTTTTGGGTACGGTAACTAATAATTATTGGTAAAAAACTTAAAAAATATACACATTGCTTTATTTAATTATCAATAATTCGATTAAATTAACGACAAAAAATTAAAACTAACGACAAAACTTATTTTGTTTTGTTAATTAGTCCCAAGCCTGGTGAAATGCAAGGGGAAGGTGGCCGGCGCTTCGCAATACGTATCTATCATGAAAAATCGCGAATATCTCCAAAACCTTTGGAGATAGACACAATGACACTCGCGTAAAATCGAAAGAAAAAAATTTTACATCCATTTATGTAAAAATTGCTATACCATTCAATTTAAAAAAAAACAAGTTATCCATGATTTTAGAGTTCGAAAATTACAGAGCCCTATTTAATAATTCTGTAATGTAAACGCAACAATTTTAAAATAAAAGACGTGTGCTGTTTCATAATTAGGCGAAAACTGAAAACCGCATATTTAACTTCTAACTTTCGTATTTCCGGAGATATTTGCAAACCGCAGACTTTGCAAATGTCATTTTTTTCGAAAAAACGTCATGTAATTCGGAAACGCCCCCAATGTATGCCTAACGTATTGTTATTTAAAATTAACAAGGAATCCAAAAATACAGTAATATACAGGGTGTTCCATTTACAATAATAAAGTATCTACTTCCGGTACAAGCGAAAGTCCGCCATTACTGAAATTAATTTTAAAATGTGTCGAATATGATTCGAGCCAACATTTATTTGAAACATTTTTCAAAAAAGCAATAATAAATTGGCTATGGACCGTTGCATCTTAGGTTGGACACCCGGTATGTATATCAGGTAGAATATTTCCATCTGTCGCTACGAGCACGATGTAACATGTAAATATGTATATTGTATCTATGAGGGGATAAAATGTGAACTCTACCCCCATTGAAAATTCCAAGATTTTGTGCCAGAATCGGCATAGCCTATCTAATGCCATCAGTGTATACTTCAAAAACAAGACGTGATAGAAACAATCCACTGCTTACATATTGTAACTAATTAAAAACCATAATAGTAATCAGTTTTTCAGGTACGAAAATCGTATCACGCAGTGTAATCGATTACTCTCGCAATACCTTATCGTGTTCACTTGAATTCATATTAAAGCTACAGAAAACTGTAATTTTAGAACTGTTATAAATAACTTTGATGCAAATTATTTTAAGACAAAATAAATAACGGAGAATCAGGGCTCATAATTTAAAATCATAATTTTTTCTTTATGTTTTAAGATAATTTGAAGTATTTTTTTTATGCAGTAACGTTTTTGATTACTTTTTTCTAAAATAACTTTTGTGGAGCGAAGTTGTACACCTAATTAGTTTTAATTCCTAATTCTGC
The DNA here is from genome assembly GCA_004143645.1 of Protaetia brevitarsis. Classification (NCBI taxonomy): domain Eukaryota; kingdom Metazoa; phylum Arthropoda; class Insecta; order Coleoptera; family Scarabaeidae; genus Protaetia; species Protaetia brevitarsis. The sequence goes on along the minus strand of RXPK01000057.1, from coordinate 1,029,868 downwards.
CAAAGTATCATTAAAGAAGCCATTACTTTGCACCTAAACCATGAAAATTATTATTATTATCATTCTTACTTTAGTATCAGGATATGATGTCATCTCCATAGTCACAAGTTTGAAGCCTGTAAGCGGTTGCGAGCTGCTGTTGACGTCAAGCTTAGGACATATTCCTCTCGAACTTAATATTGTAACCTGTTACGTTGAACGATTCATGTTCCTTTCATGTTGGTTGAATAATGAGGTTGCTGCTTATTTTTTTTTGATTTGCTTGTTTCCTTTTTTGGTTACAACATTTAACGTGTTTCAAATAAAATGTTCTGGAAATTAGAAGAGTTTTTTTTTTTTTTTACTGTAAACGTTTAGTGACAAAAATACTCCAAACTGTGGTACTGGTAATGCTGCAAACTTCACCTAGACCCCTCACCACAACCTGCACTAAACTGAACGTACTGCTGTGTACTGATGGTACCAGCATAAAAAAAAAACAAAGTGAAAATAAAAATGAAAAATTAAATTTACTAGCTCAGCGGATAAAAATTTAGGGCGCAAAAGATTATCTGAACTCAGGTTTACTAATCTAATCATGATAAGTACAATGTGGGTGAAAGTAATCAAAATTTATTATTTTAAAAAAAAAAACACTTAATTACAATTAACAGGCAAAATAAAAACCTTAGACTGAAAGTCCTGGCCGAAATCAAAACCCTGCATGAATCTAACAACTACGAGAGGACAATTCAAAATCCTCTAACAAACAAAATGGTAGATTTGTTCTAGAAGAAATTTCTATTTCACACAAAATCCACGTGGTTTCAAATTTTAAACCAACAAAAATTAAATTTACACAATTTAATTTAAATTACAAACACAATGCTTCTTTTCACCTTACACGAGGTGATTAACAAAGAAAACTAGAAACAGAAAAATTTAACTCTTTAAACAAAAAAACAAAATTCTCTAGAACAAATTATAATAACGGATCTTATACCTAATATGTGCACAATAATATAATATCAATTATTATTTAATAGGAGTTCCTCGATAATGTTGTAAATTCAAATTAAGCGATCAAAAATTTAATATAAAAATTGAAATTACCAAATCGGTAACCAAGCAAATATAATACAAGTACTTACATACGCGACATCAACCTCGGAACTGCCCTAAAGAGGACCAAACTCGCATACATATAAAAATAACATCTGCGTGCTACAAAGTCGCACGAATAGCAAAGAAAATTCCTCGAATATAACAATGAACAAAATATATAATACTGACGAACGCACTAAGTACAAAAGACTGAAATTAATATACACAACTGAACAATTAAATACTTAAATTCATTAAACAATGCTATTAACATAATCTTGTCAAAATAAAATATTAGAATAGTGGAAACTCTATCTTTGCTCTAATAAGGCTAATTCGGAATGAATAAAAACACAAATTTAAATTTCCGAAACTCGGGGTGCCATACCATAGCAGTACGTTTTGACTCAGTTTACTCAGTTCAGCTTTGATTTACCTATTCAATAGTGTAACTAGCGCCCTCTATGAGCAACGGTAAAAGTGCAAAAATACTTCAAACTGTGGTACTGGTAATGCTGTAAAGTTCAGTGTGTATCTGCTGATGATGATAGCTTTGCTATCGAAACGTACGTCCAGTTTAGTGCAGGTTGTGGTGAGGGGTCTAGGAAAAGTTTGTAAACTTTTATTCATTACTTATTCGGCGGAAGTAATGCAGAAGAAAGTTTCTGTTTGGTGATGACAAATGATGAAAAGATTTTAATGAACACAAAAGAACTATTAATCTCAGAGTTACCCTCGCGAATTAAAACTTTATTCTAACCACGAAAAGTAAATTGTGAGCGAATGCAATCAGACTTTCTTAATTACACGAAAAATTGAAAAAGTTTAAAATAACATAAAAGAACAGTATTTTTAACCCAGTGACGCTATCAAACAATCAATTTATTTTAACGAAATGGGCTAAAATACAATGGCGCCGAAAAAAACCTTGAACCGAAGGTTCTAGCCTAAAATAAAAACTGCACTAGACTCTAATTTAAAATAGGACAATACTATTTCCTATGCAAAGCAAAAGTTTTATTTGTTCAGGAAGAGTATTCAATAATTGGTGAATATTTATTTGGTTCAACCAAAATAAAATAATAATATTGTTAAACCAATACGTGTATTTTTCTGACTGTTTGAATTTTACTGTGATACTCTTGTTTTTTTTTTTTATAAAACACTTAGTGCATCGGAACATTTTTCTTTCTGAAGATGCACAATGACCATTATACTATATCCGCAAAATCTATAATACATTCCAAGTGTGCATGCTGCAGTACCATTTAAAGACAGAGCTGTAATCAAACATTTGGTTTCAACTGGACATTTGTACATATATCTTTCGATATCCATGCGTTCGATAATTAAATATGAAATTTTAAACCATCCGTTTTCCCACGACGTACTACGATAATAAAATTATCTCTTCGTTCTGTTAATGAACTAAATCTGTAGTTAAATATAGCACTGATTGCACATACAAGTTATATTTTCAACTGCGTCAATTTGATGACCATGAGATTGCAAGAGATAAACGTGGACATGTGCTCAACACACCAGATGCACGTAAAAATATGTGAGCCAGTGTTAGTGAGTCACGGCCAAGAGATAAGGGACATATTTGGGTCACGTTATCTCCGTGTTTTGGTGAAATAGTTCGCATTGTCCATAATATTTTTTTTCAGTATGGTAATTATAAGTAGGTCAATTGTTTTTTTTTCTTCTCTTATTAAATTGTTTCTAACAATATCACAATATAAACTTACTAGCGGCAAATGAAACCGAAACGCCAACAATATATCCTTAAAGAAAGAGCTAGTTCTCTCTATAAGGCAACGCTGTGAGCTGTAAACCACATTTTTATGGGTGTGCTCATTATAATACGATTAGTTGTTTCATTATACATCATTATATCAACAAAGTAAACAATGGAATTAAAGTGATTTGTAGTAGATGTTCCAAATTGGATAGCGTATTAAAAGTACATACAATGTGACTAATTATTTCAGTATCTTTTATAGCCTATGGTCCAAGTAAAAATTAGGAAGTTTTCCGCCATCAAGATGAATGATTTTCAAAAGAGATTAACATTTTCTGAATCGGTTCTACAGATAGTTAATCAATAAAGAGACTTTTTTGACTGTGTATTATTTTGAGACCAAGTTACTTTTCATAGAAATAATTGCGTTAATAGGCACAACTGTCATTTTTTATAAGTAATCCATTGCACACAGTCAAACTAAATGGTTGTTAAATATGGAGGGAGATATTGTTTGTCACTATGTAGTGAGACCATATTTTCTTGAAGAGTATTTAAATGCTGAGATGCATTTGGATTTTTTAGTAAATCAAATATTTGTGTTACTGGAAGAGGTTCTAAAAATCGATATATGTTAGCGAATGTGGTTCCTACATGACGGTGCTTGTTTGTGAGTATTAATCACCAAATTTATTAAATCAACCAAAACATGGCTCAAATAATGACTTCATGAAGTTCAAACGTTTTTAATACATATCCAAATGTTATTTACTTCATCTCCAATCTTAAAATTTTGATTATTTCACTCTTAATTGGACATTTTCGGTCATGGTATAGGAAAAATACGTTTTTCTCAAAATATGTTTAATTATTATCGACGTTTCGTCAGTTTGATATTTAATTTAAAGTGTTGTAGAAAATACATGTCTTCCATTTAAAATTATTCATTCTAGCTGATTGAAAATGTATTGTTTCTTATTATAGTTATCTATTTTTATATTTTCTATATACCCTATGGTAACAAAATAACATACCAGTTAGGAATGTTACGGAAAGCAAAATTAGTATAGTATAGTATAATAAATAAATAGTTCCATCAAATGAGAACAAGAGATAATCATATCCATTCAATCAATTTGGCAACAGAAAAGTGCCATAAGCTGCCCGTTGATCAACACTTGCCATTGGCACAACATCGACGGTAGCTAAAGAGCAAATCAAATTCTGGACAAATCAAAAATTGCTCCAATCCTGGTTTTATGCATGCAAAGGAGTATATCTCACTCATTTATGTAAGAACGAAGGAATTGCTTAAACTTGACCGCAAAAGTGTTAAGATCTTGCAGCTCACTGCATATTCCGGAAGCACTTACACAGAATCGAGGTCTTTGATGAGACTGAATGCCGATTGTGTTTAAAAGAGGAGGACACAGTCCAGCTTATTTTCTACCACTGCTCTACAGGAATCAATCAAGTATGTAACATTCGGAAAGGCTGGCCCTTCCCTCTTGAAGGTCTGAACTTATTAGACTCATTAACTTTAAGATAACATCTGCTCAATAATAGACCCCAATAGTCGCAGTAGACGGGGCGATTAATCAAAGCATGATATCTTTCTGTAGTCTAATCTAATCTCTATTTCACTGGACATTCAGCAATCGAAGGAAACGAAAAAGCCGATGAGTTAGCAAGGATATGATCATCTACCTGTTGTAGGAGTGTCTAAAAACACAGTACGAGGGCAGGTGAGAAGCTGGGTCAAAGAGAAACAAAAAAAAGCACTGGAATAATACAATCAAGCAATCTCATAGTAAGAGCTTTAGTAATGGATCATCAAAAAAGAAGGCTGAAAAACTACTGCCGGTCAGTAGGAATCATCTTCGCATCATGACAGGTCTCCTAATCGGACATTGTACACTGAAAGACACCTACAAAAAATTGGGATCAACACCGGAGATACGATTACCACAACAAAAAATCAATTAGACCTATGATAACGTACTGCTGTGTACTGAAAGTACAAAAGAAAATGCAAAATGAAAATTAAAAATAAAAATTCATTAACTAGCTCAACGGATAAAAATAAAAGGGCACAAAAGAACAATTAAACTCAGGGTTACCCTTGCAAATTAAAACTAATCACGAAAAGTAAATTGTGGGTGAAAGATATCTGACTTTCTTTAATGACTCCAAAAATTGAAAAAGTTTAATCAAAAATAAAAGAACAGAAATTTAAATGACTTTAACAATCAGAAATTTTAATATATTTAAAAAAAACATTTAGTTACAAATTGCAGGAAAAAAAACCATGAGCTTAGGGCTCTGGCCGAAATCAAAAACTGCATTAGACTCTAATTTACAAAAGGATAATGCAAATCCTTTAACAAACAAAAGACAAAACAGTTCAGGAAGATAATCCTTTTTTTCACAAAAATCCACGTGGTTTCAAAATTAACCAAACTAAATTAATCGTGGAGAATTCAAGTAAATTAATAAAAGAAAACTAAAAGCAAGCACAATGCTTCTATTCACCCAACCCGAGGTGATTAAAAATAATTACAAAACAGCAAAATTTAAAAAAAAAAACGAAAAATTAACTCTTTAAACTTAAAATATACCTTCCAGAACTGAAATAATAAATGATCCTATATCTAATTTGTGTACACAATAATATAATACCAATTATTATATAACGAGTTCTTTGAGGATGAAATAATTTCAAAATTAAGCGAAGCAAATCTTTAAATAAAATGAAATACCAAAATGGCAGCTAACAAAATAAATTTACATGTACTTACACCGGCATCTTGTCAAAGAACTGGTCCTCAGGGTAAAACAATCGCATACATATAAAATCCTACAGCTGCGTGCGCTGCAACGCACAAAGATCAAAGAAGAACTCCTCAAAGAAGGACATTGAACAAACTGAGCAAATAAAAAAATATTAAAGAGTGAAAGCAATATCAACTGAACATTTAACTAACTAAATTAAACAATCCAAAACATCAACTAAATCTTATTTAAAAATAAACAATTTCTAAGAAAATTTGCTCGAAACATTGATAAAAACAGATCGTAGTAAAATATGATCACTGAATTTAGAAAAACCGGGCTGCCAGGCCACAGCAGTACGGAGCTACAGTATGGTGGTCAAAGATGTGGCAGGTGGGGGTGGCCAAAACACTGGGCGGCCTGCAAACCCTGGTGTAAAGTAATTCTAAACCTGCCACCGCTACCTATTTATATACAAGGAGCTGCAAGGTCTACAACAACTATGTGTCCTACAAGTCTAGACTTTAGCATAGTCAAGTACTAATAAGCAAATCACATAGTACTGATTACCAAAAACTATTAGATGACCCCAAGGAGACAGCCCTTTTAGAAATGCCAACTGATGCCATGGTTCAGAAATCCAACCTAGGTAGAAAATATCAGATTGTAATACCAGATAGGAAGAACTGGGAGACAGCTACTCCAGTAAAAGAGAAGTCAAACTGGTATACAGACGGCTCTAAAACAGACTACGGCGTTGGAGCTGGAATATACATAATATAAGAAGCCTAAAAAGGCTCTTTTGGTAAGCTTCAGCAAAGATACAACGGTGTTCCAAGCTGAGGTTGCTGCAATCTATCATTGTGTCCGAGAAAAAGAAGAGTCAGTTAAAAGCGTCGCTATTTCCTCTGACATTTAATCCGCACTTAAAGCGATTAGTTCCGTAAGTGTGAATTTTAAGCTGATTTGGGACTGCGTAAGCGCTCTAAATGAGGTAGGCACCCAAAGGAAATTAACTTTGGCCTGGATCCCCAGCCACTCGGGCGTGAGAGGAAATGAGACAGTGGACGAGCTGGCCAGGCGAGGTTCGTCAAGATCATTCCTTGGAGCTAGCCCTTCTTTCGGCATTACCAAATCGCAAATTTAAAAATCCATCAATGAACGGATACACAATCAATTCAGAGAGTGGTGGCAATAATCACCAGGACAGCGACAGGCAAAAGGGTTTCTAAGGGAACAGAGGCCTGAATTTACTAGAGATCTACTGAATAAAGACAGGAAGACTATCAAAATGAGAGTAGGTCTGCTGACTGGTCAGTGTAGACTAAATAGGGATATGTACATCATAGGCCTGGCAGATGAGGCAACCTGCAGATTCTGCCAAAAGGAGGAAGAAGCACCAGTTCATGTGCTGTGGCAATGTAAAGGCCTGGTGAGGACAAGGTTTTTAGTAATGGGCGTGGAGAACCCCTCAGCTAGTAGCTACCATAAAGAAGCCGCTCTCAAGCATCATAAACCTAATTAAGAAGGCAAAATTAGAGAACATCTTCTAGGAAAAAGGGGATGACAATAGATCTGAAAACGTCACAGTGAAACAGGTCCATAGGTCACCCCAATCCTAATCTAACCTAATCTAATCTAGGTACCTCTTGTACTTTCGCTCAATTTCAAAGAAATAAGAAACAGTCTGTGTTGCATAGTTAGTGAGACACCCGGTATTCCTATATTACTATACAAAAGATATAATTAAAACCAATAAACCTTTTATAGCCCATAAATTTCATCGAATAGCCTCTGATGTCCCAAACAAATTTCACGCAATAAAACTATGCCGGTTTTATTGAACAATGTCTTGCCGTCGTATTTGTAATACGCGAATTGAACCTTTTACCTTCAGACAATCGCAGCTAGTCTATCGGAGTGTATTGGGCGTCAAGTGTGTGTCCCATAAAGGATCGCATCATCGTCTTCGGTTGTTTGTTGAGCGTTATCGACCGGAGAGACTGGATCTGGCACCGATACGTCCCATAAGTCCGGCCATAAAGAGAACACTACTCCGGTAATCTCAGACCGCGGTGCATTCTAATGCAAATGAGCTCGGTTTAGCGATGGTCAGTGTTGGCGGGTGCATTGCACCGTCGTAACTAATATTACATTCTTAATTTCCACCACGGTATTCGATTACATTTACGGCGCGCGATTAGACGGCGAAATCAAATTGCGCGAAATGATAATCACCGGCTATTTGCGCGGATGTTTATTGAACCTGGTTTAGTATACAGCGTTATGTTACCGATAGTCGTCGAGATGTCTGTCATAAATACAGCTTTGTAATTGTAATTTCCATTGGAACAGTTGAAAATTTTAATACGCAGTCATTATTTATATCAATGGTTGATAGTCGAGTGGCTTACTTCAAATTTCACTCTGGTCAGTTACAACCTTAACAGCCAGAAATATTACATAGATATTTTTAAAAATACATTTTATAAATATTTTTCGTGAGAGGTTTTTGAATATATTTTTCATATTTTTTTCTAAATATAGATAAAATATTCAATTAAAATATTTATTCCATATTTAAAATTAATTGAAGCGCTATATTTTTTCTAAATATTTGTAAAAATTTATATGAAAATTGAGATTTTTATGCAATCTATTTAATTTGTCAAAATAAACTAAAATTGTTTTTGGTCATTTAGAATGTATAACGTCGATAACGAAAAGTTGAAACATACATAGAGTGGTCTAAAAGGCAAGAACTTGTTTTTTCACACTCACCATACAAGTTAATAATCAATAATTCTGGCATCTTTTAAGGCATACTAAAGGTTCATCAAATTAATCACTATTTTTTAATTGAAGTGTTCTAAAGAAAAAACAAACGTATTTATTATCATTTTATTTGAATAAGCCAATAAAAATAAAAATACTCATTTTTAAGTCTAGCCTTGGCTGGTGCCAGGTACAACCCTATGGCTTTTTCATATCTTCGTTAGTAGCGCTCTCATGGCGTTTCCTTGTGGCCTCTAAAACAATGCCAATTGTATTAGATCATACCATGAATAAAACATCGTACAGCATTATCAACACCTACTAATACATTTGGAGCATTTACAATAATTGGAGTGGTAGCTACATTCTAATACTTACGATACTTATTTTACTTTATTTCATAATATTTGAAAACATTCTACGTACAAACAATAAAACAACACAACGTATTCTAACCTCTATTTGAGTTATGACGCTTATCTACCGAGATGAATCTCTTAAGCAAATCAACTAGCAATTTATCTGGTAGATGCATACATATAAGATGCATAAAATTCCTACAATTATATTATTAAACGATTCTGTACATAGCAATATTGAGCATCCAATTATCTTATAAATGCCATGACATGTTCAAAGTTTTGCTTACCTCGAGTCACCACAAAAACTAAAACACACCCCGCAACAATTAATTACACAGTTAACCCTAATCTCCCTAATCGTATACTATTATAAACTATACATGTAACGACAAGCGAATGAAAACGTTGATGATACGCACGTGCGCGTATACATTCTATGTACCTAATCCATAGACGCAATAAACAATACTAAATCATATAACACCGCACCGTAATGAATAGAGTGTTGTGTTGACGTTCGCAACTTACAAATATTACAAATAATATAATACAAAACGCAGATATATTAATAGAAAAGTTACAGCCTCAACTTAGATACTAATTAAATCATATTAGATATATATTATCTAATTTAATCTTTAAACTATCATTTTAAATAGGTACATACCTACTTAATATGTATGCATATTTTACCCATTTTATATTATTCGTCCTACCCACCAAATGTACAAAACCAAAATTCAATCTTTTTTTTTTATATGAAATAAATATTTACAGAAATACAAGGCAAAATATTCTTGCAGAGTTATGAAAAATATATTGAGAAAACATTTGCAATAAAAAATATTATAATGCTACATAACATATATTTTTTTAAATTTTCCTAAAATTTTCTATAACATATTTTATGCATGTATATTAATATAACTAATATTCAAGAAAGATCTAATATTTTTTAAATATTTATAAAATATGAAATAAATATAGTTGGTCACTGGGGATGCTTTCAATACATAGTTGCAACCCTTCGCGGTATATTTTCAATACATTTGCACTGAGAAAAAAAATGGTGAAATTAAATGTAAACACTGAAAAAAACTCATTTTTCTAGCAATAATTTACTTGTGGCGAATATATCTTTACCTGTTGTTACCAAACCTGTTCAATCCCCCCAAATAAAAGCAGTTACCTAAAAACTAATTACTAAAAATTTCAACATATTACTCTAATTAAACAGTTAATTTGTCTATATATACTTCAATCTTATTACAACCACACATTTAATTCAATTAATCTTAATAAACGGATAAATCAACGATTAAAATATTAATATTTCAATAACTTAATTTCGATGCCCTTAATGCGCGCCGGAATGAAGTGATATAAAACTTGCACGTCTTCTGAATATGCATAACTTCCAAATTGATTGCAGACATGAAATGGAAAGTAATATTTCTGGTTAGACTCGTGCACGTTAGATGGCGAGACGATGTGGTGAGCTTAAACCCGTAATAAAGGAAAATTAACAAAAACAGGTTTTATTTTGCAATATATGCATACCCTACATATGTATGTACACTACACGGTTTTTACGTCGCTATACAGATAGGTAATTTGCAATTATAATGAGGTACAGTTCTTATTTTAATCGCTTTTGTACAAATGACAAACCACTTACAAATTGGCAGATTGTGTGGAAATACATATACAGGTTCGGCGAATATTTTACGCGGCTAGTACGTATGCAAACGGTTAAAAAACTTTAAGGAGGCAATCAAATGAAAGAAATATATAATATATATCTCATGCACATTAAACCTTTATTGAAGTCCAGTTAAATTTTGTTTGCACTTCATTTCCGACTATTGAAATTATTAATTATATTGTTTGACATTGGAAATAGTTATTGTATCACTAGGCCAGAAACTACAGCTTTACGAGTATGAATACGGTTTGTGAGTTTCTGGCCGTGTGTTACACAATGTTTTTTGGGTCGACAAATCTTAATTTTGAATTGAAAATAGAAAAGAAATTTTGACACTAGGGAGTTGACAGTACAAGTTGGCACACATTTACATACCTTAGTATTTGACGTTTCCGAGATAAATCTTTTTCTGTAATTTTCTTTCTAGTTTAATATCTATTTATCAATAATAAGTACAATGAAGACGCCAGTTCATCGTAGCATGGTTGAACAGTAGCTTAATGACAATTTATCACACGTCTGTCATGTGGAATCTAGTGCGGCCAACCCTTAATGACATTGTTGCCTGCCTAGGTAGGAAAACGGTAGTTTGAAACAGTTTGCTACATAGTTTAGCAAGAAACGGCAACTTCCAATAGTTAAAATATTTTAAGAACGTAGTTCATTATCAATACCTTATTAAAAATTGTAATTAATTATGATGTTTGGTGTTCCATGCACTTCTACGATCCCATCCACCTTGGAACACCTGGTATAAACGCAACACTTGTAATATAAAAATAATATGTATTTCATTTCATATATCTAAAATGTAAATATATAGACATATTATAGAAACAGCAAACTTCATTTGACTTTTTTGAAATTTTATTAAATAGGTTTAACAAAAAGTACAAGATAAAACAAAACTGGCTAGAAATATCACAGAAGTTATATATAAGTTTTTTATTTATTATTTGTTTAATTATTTATTTGAGAATTTCTATTTTATTTTTTGGACTATTTTATTTTTGTTAATTTATCTTTTTAATAAAATGCTAAAAAAATCAAATAAAGTTTGCTGTTTCTACAATATATCTATATATTTACAGTTTAGATGTATATACTTGTATTTTTATATGAAACACATATTATTCATATATTAAAAGTGTTATTCATAATGAACTACGTTCTTAAAATATTTTGACCATTGAAAGTTGCCGCTTCTTGCTAAACCATGTAACAAACTGTTTCAGTTTAGAAAGAACACTCTGTATTTTTTTCCTTATTTGATTCCTTTCCTACTACAATAATTAAATCTGCACATTTTAAACATTAAAGAAGGACTAGTCATTGGACTAACTTACCATGACATACAAAATTAATTGAAATACCTATACAGAACCTTTTATAAGTAACATTTATGATTAATGGGCCAATAAATGCTGGTTAGGAAGTAAATTTATAATTATGGTATTCTCTCCATCCACCTATCTCTATGAACTTAGAGGTAAACTTACAAACGTTAGTCCCGCCATAAATCAAGATTATTTCAAATAACAACTTAAATAATTATAATTATGAAAGAAACCTCATGTTATTTTACGAATGACGTTCATATCGGCACGTTTATTTAAAATGAAATAAATTTGCAAAAATAGTTTAAATACTGTCAACTTTTCGCGCGCGATGCGCTATCAGTAAATAGATATGAGGCGAAAAATAAATACATGTCCGTATCGCATTTGCAAACTAACACAGACCGTGCCGGATTGCTCAAAGCACACCTGTCGACAGTATAACTAGAGTACACCGAGTAAGGACAATGGATGAGTTATAGGGGTCCAAATTTCTAGCCTAACTTCCAGGTTCCCAACATCGCAGTTTGTTATTATTTATATTCGTATCTACACAAATTAGTTTACTCATCCGTTTAATCTACATGATTTACTTGTTTTATTTATTTATTTTACGTATTTTATTAGTTTTGAATTACCCCTGCAGTTTTAAAAACATTTAATGAACCAAGATATTCTTGTGTAAAAGGTAAGATCGGTGGCCAGTGGCCATAACATTTACATACCTTCTTATATATTATATTGTTGGGTTTAAGTAAAATAACTCAAATAACCGTGAAAGAAGACACCAATGGGTATCATGTTGTAGTGCCAGTCACTCTCGCAAGATAAATTTTGGTGCTAACGATGGTCGCAGTTTCTTGGAATTTCCGAATGAATCTAATATATATATATATATAACACGACAAGAATTAAGAAAGTACATGAATAAGAAGAACTATTGTCGTTGTGCAGAGATTTAGGTCACATTAAATCAATTTATTTGGTAGATACACATTTTAAGCTAGATTGCTATTTATCGCAATAACTAACCTAATTCATTTTATGTTCACTTTTTAAAATAATGTGATTTTTGTTTGAACTGCATTATACTGTATAAATTTTAATCGCATTTATTCACATTATAGACAATTCGATATTATATAGTCTACGTTTGAACTGTATCCACTTGTACACCCCCGGACATTATTGTTGACAAACCAGTGCAGGGTCGGATGTTAGAAATGAAGTAGTCGAATAAAAAGGAACAATCTTTGTATTGCACAGAACTATATAGTCATAACTCTTGAACCCTAATTAAAAGTTATTGTGTATTCGTGTCAGAAATTTGAAAGTCCCTTCCACCGACATTTTTAGTAATTTATTTGAGAAAGAACCACAACGTATTTATTCCTGGAACAATATTTTGCACTATAAAAATATAAACAAAGATTTATTTCACAAAAAGGAAAGAATATGAATATAATATTTGTAAAGCACTTGCAAATATATGTATCACTTAATCAAACATTATTTTACTGGAATCGTGTTTTTTATTACTATAAACTGTTCATAAACATTTGCAACAAAATCAGAATAAAAAACGCATAAACTTGTGTATTTTTTTAATCTATTTTTCTACTTCCTTTAAAATATACATTTTTCCATACATTTGAAAATTCCCGGCAACAGCTTTACAAAATGGCAGCTGGGCTTGAAGGTCATTCAAAACGCACCAATAAAGAACAATGGATTTTTGCGAGCTTGTCCTTAGTGTGTTATACTTCGGTATAACGTCACCGGTGTATATGCCATTGCTTCCAATATGCTACGTCCGAACATCCGCAGGTAAAGAACAAAGAACAATTTCGGCGGAACTGAGCAATAAATAAAAAAATGAATTAGCCCCCGCCCAAATAATTTCCTCCTTAAGCAGAACACGAATATTTATAATTATAGGCTATTACAGTGTGGCAGCATTAGTTTTGCCATCTAATTGCATAGCATTCGAGATACATAAGATTACAAGCATATCTACGAACGACAGTTTAACCACCTGTTACTTTTCGATGAATACAATATCAGGCCTTGTGAATTTGACCTTCTATAACGTGTTAATTAATCTGCGCTTTCAATTCGCTCGTTTTTTCTATCCTAGCTTCCAGGAAATTACAATTCAATAACCTCTTGCTGCATTTCTTACGTTTATATAGATAACTTCAGCGTGTTCGACTGTAGAAACCGTTGCATTTTTTTTTCTGTTACCCTATGGTAAATTGTATTATGTAAGTGCAACAAGCACAGAATACGTTACACATAGGTATTTTTATGACTCTCCCGAGAGTTTATTTTTCAAAATTCCGATATAAGGCGTATATACATAATGTTTCAGACTATTCAGCCCAGTATTTTGTTGTCGTGACGCATTGCAATTCAACTAAAAGAAGTGAATCGTAAAAGTGCGTCGGTTTTTAGCGCCCCATAAAGGAATGTTCGGTTGCAGGGTGGACTGAAATTTTATTAGAAGTATAGTGCATATGTAGGAGCACGCCTGCAAATATTATTTAGCGTAGGCACTTTTGGAGAGGGTTTAAAAAATTTTACGGAGGGATCGAAAGATGAGGATGGTACAGGGGCAGCTTTTGTTTATTATTTAGCGACCGGATTTATATGCCAAATAGAAAAACCTGGAATCACTATATGCCATCGATTTTTGAGAAAATATCATAAACCTAGGCATATATGCAAAAAAATTGCGACAATATGCAGAATTTTTACATAAAATAAATAAGAGCAGAAATTTAAACATTAACTTTATTGCACAATTTTTTTTTCACAACGTATTTCTAAAACAATTTATAATTAAATGTTTTTCAAAATTGTGTAAAGGAAAGTTTTATCTTCTATCAAAATACATATGTTTCGAAATAGAAAAGCTTCTTTCAACATTCACAGATGTAATTGGTGCATTTTTTAACTTTGCAATACATTCTAAACTAAAATTAAAGTCCCGCATTTTTATTTATCACTTATTTAAATTTATCGTATATAGAATTACCTATTGTACCCTCAACCTTCTTACATAGCATATCAAATTCGTCTACTATTTCGACTGATTTCGAGAGCGACATCCCTTGCGTTTCTAGTTTACGAATGAACTTGAAGCAGAGCTATAATTTGACTTAATTATACAAAAGGTTTTTAGCAATTCTTGATGATGTACTATCCTTTTACAGTTTTTTAGAGCAACGCAGTCAGCAGTGATTTCAAGAATTACATTTTTTATTCCTTCAAAATTATCGGCGAAAAAAATTGCAGCTTCTAACCATGTACCCCATCTCGTAATAATCGGTTCAGGAGGCAACTTAACACCGGGAAGTCACTCCTTATAAAATTGGATTCGTAAAGGTGCTTTTAAAAATACTTTTTTGACATTGCTAATTAAATCATTAATCAAAGGGAATTGATTCCTAATGTCTTCGGCTACACTACTGAACCTATGAGCTAAACATGAATAATATTACTATAAAAAAATTTAAATATTGCGCGGCTTTTATCATGTATGGTGCAGCGTTCGGACAACATTCAGCAAAATTTCACAAGGTATACTTGCAGGTAAAAAGAAATTTGATAAACCTTCTGAACGAATGGGCAATTGTCACATTATTTTTTTTTGAAATTCTTTACAATAAATTAATATGATTTACCTACAATATCTTCATGAAGAATTCCTATTAACAAATGGCAATTAACGGCCACACTTATCCACTTTATCTACCATGATATAAATAAAATTATTCCCTACCAATTGTGAATTTCTCTATTGTTTGCTAGTAACAAAATGTTGACCATAATTTTTTCGTAAGTTCTTTCGTCAAGTATATTATGTTGCAATATTTTGCAGAAATGATTCAAATTTAACATGTTTAATCTTGTTAATGTGTTAGACGAAATTAATAATAACACAGATCCGTATTATATTCTTCTTGTTCTGAGTTTCGTGAAGTTGATGCTACACATTCACTATAAGATTGCTGCACACATGCGGATCGCTTAGTTTTTCACATTTTCCAATATGTGATGGAGTTTTGCGTGTTGATCAATCAGGTATTTCTCTCAGAAGACACCACAACAACAATTGTCATTTTATATCAAAACTTAAAGAATTAAAAACAATTTAAAGCTTTTAGTAAAATTAAACTTACCAGTTACTGCAGCCTCGACAAAATATTTTGACGCATCCTTACCAGTTCAGATATGTCTAATCCATAAAAGAATTTGTTCGCTATACTCATTGTATGTACGCACAGTATTAAAAACGTAACACAATTACATGTGTTTTGCCTCAAAGATATCAATGAATGAATAGTTTATTTGGGAATTAATAATAATAAAACGTATTTACCACATCTCTTCTGCTAAGCGAAATTAAACACGTGCAGTTCTTGGAAAAAAGTATTAGAGAAACCAATGTAAGAGATTTATCGTTCTGAGAATTGTCGCTTGTCGATCTACATTAGGAATTACTGGGAATTTTTACTAATAGAAAGGATAAGAAAATGCCTAAATATGCAATATATGCAATCACTAATTAGCGCAAATTAACTTCAATAGTGTAATACGTCTTACATATAGGAACTATAATTACAAGAATGCAAAAAAATAAATTATACCACTAGCTATATCACGTCTCTAGTTATTATAATAGGATATTGAAATATAAATAAAGCTTTAAAATTAGGATCATTGCAATATATTTTCAGACGAGAATATTACCAATAAATTAGATAAGCTATAGATTGTTATTAGGCGCGAGTAGAAATTTATACGGGATGTGCGAATTATAACTAGAAGTTTATCTGTATTAGAGACGTTAGGAAATTTAAAAAATCCGACTATTTGGGATATGTTACGTGAGGGGGGTATAAAGTTTCTTTGGACTAGGGCTCACGTAGATACAATTGATAATGAGAGGGCGGATCAATTAGGGAAGAGGCGATATCTAGATGAAAAATACATTCAAATCACATTTCAAATTACTACAAAATCTGCTAATGCGTAATAATCAGGATGTACACTGCCCGACAATATTAATGTCGTCGTGCACAGCGCAGTGACCTTCAAAATTACATTTGAATACTACCGGATTTTCATGATAGCCAGGTGTTTTACACGTAGGTACCTTAATAAAACTTCTACCAGCATAAGCCGATGCCAGCCGTATGAGCATCTCCAATTCATGAGCAGTTTTGTTTAGTCGCAACGACATTAATTTTGTCGGGCAGTGTACATTGACACCTAATAACGTATATCTAACAATTGTTATGTAATTCTCCCAAACAATTTATGAGCTTCCTACTTTTTGAGAAGAGGAAAATTTGCTTTAAAAACGTGTTTCTTACATGAACATTTACAGTAAACTTCACTAGAGTGACATCTGAAATCTGATGTGTAAAGAATGATATGACTGACTATACAATCAATCTTTTCATCACAGAAAAATTAGAGCAAGATCCAGATTTGTTGGAGTCTGAAATAGTATTTCAGCAAGATAGAGCGTCTTTACATTACGATGCCGGAGTACAACTTCTGGATCTTCACTTTCACGATCGTTGGATTGGTCGAAGGGGCCCTATAGGATGGCCTATCAGAGCGCCGGATCTCGTACCACTTGATTTTTTCTCTGGAGGAAATCTTAAGTCTAAAATGTATGCCACGTGTTCAGCTTTCTTACAATAGTTACGCCAAAAAAATGCTGACGAATACCAACGCATAACCCCAAAAATGTAAGAATGCGAAATGTCCAGAGAGCATTTGAAGCAAGATTGCACTATAGTATGGAGATTATTGGTCATCATTTTGAACATTTAATAAGCTAGAGTCCAAACCATTTCATTCTAATTGTATTTTATTGCACAGGTTGATAATTTAAAGCGAGAAACACGCAACTTTTTACAGTGTGTAGTACAAATGTTAATCAAACATTCAATTTTGGATCCTGCCACCTGTGTAATAAACTAAATAATGTCATTAATGCAAAGATTGTAAATTTTTACAGTGAGAAAATAACAAATTAATGCATTTCTGCTTTTAACTGTAACAATTAGGACTATTTTTTCCCAAGAAAAATGTGTCTCTTGACGCAGGATTCGAACCTACATCCCCCCATTTGCCGGACGGGCGTTTTACCAATTAAGCTAGTAGAGTACGAAGTTCGAGCGCTATAACCGAACATAAGTCGATATTAGATCTTGAAAAAGCTGCCAGGACGGCAAATATGCAAAGATTGCAAGTTTTTTACAGTGAGAATATAATTTCTCTTGGGAAAAATTACTCCTAATTCTTACAGTTAAAAGCAGAAATACATTAATTTGTTATTTTCTCACTGTAAAAAACTTGCAATCTTTGCATATTTGCCGCCCTTTTCAATATCTAATATCGACATATGTTCGGTTATAGCGCTCGAACCTCGTCCTCTACTTGCTTAATTGATAAAGCGCCCGTCCGGTAAACGGGAGGATGTGGGTTCGAATCCTGCGTGAGGAGAAAAATTTGTCTTGGAATAAATTACTCCTAATTATTAGAGTTAAAAGCAGTTAACATTAATTTGTTAATGTCGTTAATGTTCAACAATCATCAAAGAATTATAATACACAAAATAATCACATAAAAGAGTATACTTTGGTACTAAACGGTATTACATATGCTAGTATCACAAAACCATAACAGCTATTTCTTCATATTAAACTCATTCTTTTTCTACAAATTCCACGTAATATTTTCCACAAAAGTAATACCGGGTATATTACATAATTAGAGTAATTCAACGCAAGTTGACGTAACATACATTTACGTCAATAGTTTTCGTCGCTTTAATTGCAACGTGAAGTGTAATACAAATTTAATGTATTTAGTAAATAAGTTCATGCACGTGGATTTACAAGATCCGTTACGGTGCCATTTGTCAAAACAACAAACAGGATCTTTTGTCCGCTTTTTTCCGCATATAGCATTTCGTCTTGTCGTTGACAAATTAATCAGATTCGCATCTAGAATATTAATTCGCGGCGAACGCATTACTAACTTTATACGTGCTCTAACGCACACAAGTTGTTCAAATGTTAAACGATTTTAGAATTGGGAATTGCTATTGTGTGTGATTATGCAATTCGGTAGAGTTTTTTTTTTGAAACCATGTACTACTAATTTGTGTCTCGGGGCGCCGTTGAAAATCTAACGGAAATAGTTTAGTGGCGCCTCAAGAATATCGAGGAAAGAGTTAAGGCTAAACTCGTCTATTTGTATCAAACACCTGGTGCAAATTCACAGATATACAGTAGACTTGCTTGCAGTGCAGTTAAACTAATCACAAACTAGTCTATTGGACTATTCCAATCATATTAAAGATGCTGCTTATACGAAACGACTAGTAAAAAAATTTCAGTATTGAGAGGGCGAATCAATTAGCTAAAGAGGCAGGTGTCTAGGGTGAATAGCGTGATAATTAAGTATGGATTATTGAGGAATTGAGAATCAATGTTGTGTCAGGCGGTAAAATTAATAACGTCACGGTATAAATCCTATTTGCCTTGACACTGTTAATTTCGATTCCTTAGCTAAGCTTGAGAGATATGGTGTCAGGGGTCCTATCAAATGATTGGCTGCGTTCTTTTCTGTCGGGGCGCAGTAATGTGTTAGCATAGATGTTCGCTTTCGGAGGCAATGTACTTGATCTTGGGGTTCCGCAGGGTCGGTACTGGGACCACTTTATTTTCGTTGTTTTAACGACTTGCCCTCTGTATCACTACCGTTATGTATCGATGTTCGCGGATATATTGCGTTGTGTCTCAGCGCCGACACTGCATGAGCTATGGATAGGATTGATGATGTGAGTGTCAGGTACAGAGCTGGTGTCTGGCTAATAGATTAATTTTAAATCTTGCTAAGACTGTGTGTATGCAATTTTACAATCGCAAGAGAGTACCTGAGCACCTCTTGAGAAAACGTAATAAACAGTTAAGCCAGCAATGTAAATTTCTGGGATCAGTGCTGGACGAAGGATTAAGATGGTCGGGTAATATAGATATGTTGTGTAAAAAAGTCAATAGTAGTTTTTATTCTATAAGGAAACTTAAACCTACCTTGAGTAGGATTGATTTGATAAGTATATACTATTCACTGGTGTACTGTCATTTGCAATTTAATATTGTTGCCTGGGGGGCGTCTGTAGATGTGGGTAGGCTCTTCATAGCGCAGAAGCGAGTATTAAGGATGATATTCGATGTGCCGCCCAGAGAATCATGTAGCGATATTTTTAAAACTCACAAAATATTAGCTTTACCTGCTATATTTATTTACAAGTCTGTTTGTTACGTTTTCAAAAAATAGGGGCGCTTCTGTTCGACGGGGGAAATTCACTGTTATTCGACTAGGCATGGGGGACATGTACGACCGGTGCTTCATGCCTCGTCTTTATTTGAGAAATCGCCTGATTATCTTTGTGGTAAGATTTATAATAGATTACCTAACCATGTAATAAATGAACCTAACTACAACAAATTTAAAAAAATGACTAAAGATTTGCTATGTAGCAATATATTTTATACCTTGAATGAGTTTTTGTTAGATTAGATTAATTTAGCTAGCGACAGTACCTGTTTCGTGTTTTTTCTTTAATATTATCTAATATATGTATGACTTGTTACATCCCTGTGGGCTTACGTAATAAATAAAGCTATTATTATTATTATTATTATTATTATTATTATTATTATTATTATTATTATTTATGCAGAATTGGGGGGTTAATGATTCGATTTGTAAATATGTTGGGGTAGATACAGCAGAGCATGTTTTATTTGAATGCTCACTCACTGATGAGTGGCGGTCGTGTATGAAAGTTAGGGCATTAGCCAAGAGGTTAAATTAGCCACAATTACTCTTCAATACAGTAGATACGAAAATTTGACCACGAGTTTACAGTAGATATAATGCTGTAAAAGTAACGATTTTAATCTTCTCCTAAAAGACGTTGCATTACTTTCTCAATCTGTTATAGCGAGGTGCATAGTTGTTCTTATTTCTGGTATCATAGCTGTTGGTGCCCGAAACTTTTAGGCAACCGTGTCTAGTTTCAAAGAAATGAGAAAGATCTTCGAGTATGTAAACTATTAGTAGTGGCAAAATACACAGTTCTTGGAAAAAGATCTATATGGTGTATGTATGTGTTATGTGTGTATTATGTATGTATTATGTATGTATTATGTATGTATTATGTATGTATTATGTATGTGAAAAGGGTGATGTTACACTACGACCTAAGAGTTCTATTGTGTCCCCTATCCTTGCTGTTTTACAGCCAGCCTTCCAATCCTATTTCTTTCAGAAAGTGTAGGATGTCAGAGGGCTCTAGTCTAGGTAAGTCTCCCTCTTCGATTTCACATGCTCCCAGGTGCAATGCCCTCGAGTTGAACAGTGCTACGCAGTTTGAGAGAAGGTGGATGGGTGTTTCATCCTGTTCCCCGCAAAATCTACATTCAGATTCCTCTACGAATCCAAGCTTACTCAGGTGGCCTTTCAGTTTACAGTGGCCTGAAAGTATTCCTATTAATATGCGTCTACATGATGTACGGCTACTAATTGCAGCCATAAATGTTTCTGAGCCAAAAACACATCATTTGAATAAGATGAAAACCCCAAAAGAATATCATTCGAGTTGCTTATCATATAACATGTAATGTTTAGCATTTTAGTTAAACCTTCACAATACGCCCTCTAACTTAAATTCTGATCCACAGTCATATTCAAAAATTTCGTCATTTGACTACTAGAGCCATTCAGATTAACTTCAAAATCCATATTCAGCCTTGACTGTGGCACACCAAAAATAATAAAATCAGTCTTATCTGCATTTAAATGTAAATTATTCCTAGAAAACCATTTTGTTATCTTACTTAAAACTGCAAAAGAATATCATCTTGAACACAAGTAAAGTCTGCATCTGAAACCATCACAGTGGTATCATCAGCATAAATAATCACGCAATAAGCTACAAAGGCAACTATATCATTCATGAATAAGATAAACAAGAAAGGGCCAAAAATGAAACTCTGTGGAACACCAGGTAGCGCTGGGAAAGCCACTTTCGCGATCCAATCACCACTTTCAAGAAGGGAGACTATTTATTATGTTATACTTAGTAGTTGTTGTTATAGGGATTAAGTTCTTGTGATGATATTTCTTGGTAATTTTTATTTTTGTTTTGGTACGTACAATTAGCTCAAAAAATTATGCTGTCGTTCGAAAGAAATACCCTATATGGTGCGCGACAAAGATGCCGCAACCTTTTCGGCTTGCCCAGCGATTTACACTCCCAGAATTAAAACCTTTGTAGTTGCCGCCAAAGGATTTTATACAATAATTCTGATTTCTAATTCTATTGTTTACGTCGAAATTTTATTTCAATCAACTGTTTTAGTTTAAATTGTTTATTTCAGTTATAATAGAGTCTATAATAATAAAATAAATAAATTTCCACAATCTCTATATACCTTTTTTAACTTCACAAATATCAATGCAACTTTACTCATTTATTTATTTACAATAGATATACTATATCAAAACTAAGAATATTGAAAAAGAAGCGTTTTACTTGCTTATTTCTCATTCAATTGAAGGGACGAACTTTCTATGGCAAAATCCCTAGAAGAATTAAATAAAATTATAACTAAATACTTTTTGTAATAATAAGTTTACCAAAACAATTTCATGTATGATTTTCTTGTTCATATTTTTAATTTTACTATTAAGTCGAATCATCCTAATTTTTAAAGT
Source organism: Protaetia brevitarsis (assembly GCA_004143645.1). Taxonomy (NCBI): domain Eukaryota; kingdom Metazoa; phylum Arthropoda; class Insecta; order Coleoptera; family Scarabaeidae; genus Protaetia; species Protaetia brevitarsis. The sequence goes on along the minus strand of RXPK01000057.1, from coordinate 1,007,278 downwards.
TTAAAACACAAAACATCTAATCCACATTTCATGCAAAATTTCCAACAAATATAATTCGATTTGTGCCGTCATATAGAGCAATAGAAATAAAACATTAAAAAAGAATAACTATTTTTTTAAAAAACCACTAAAATAATTTTTAATAAAAAATAAGGTTTTTCCATATTTTCTAGACTTTTTCAATAAAAATTGCCATTTGGCATTTATGTCTGATAGATTATTTTATACATCCATATTAAGAAATTCTTATAAAATTAAACCTTAAACAGTTTTTTGTAATTAAAGTAATGGTTTCAGCAAATTTATTTCTTCAACTAATTATACAAGAACACATTTTGAATATTTGCACAATGTATGCCATCTGGTCACCTGCTAGTAATCGATGGCTAAAATAAACAACAAAGGAAAGGTATATATGCCGACAATCGTTCCGAAAGATAATCCCCTTGATGGTATGCGACAAAGATGCCGCAACATTTTCAGCACTCAATCACTTTCAATTATTACCAAGGTAACAAATTGTAATTATCGGTTTTGAGGCATTATCAAGTCGAATTACCTTAAAGTAAGTTTTTGATATGTCATTTAGAATGTCATAGCTATATTATTAGATAATTTAATGATACAAATAAGATAAGAGTTCGGGAACTCCTTCAACAACAATAAGTGTGATGTAATTTCCAATGTTTATATTACAAATTTTCAATAATATATAAATTAATAATTCAAACATGGTTTTCTTTCTGATGAAGCTGGAAGTGACAAAAGTTTTTAATATAGGGTATAAAAATTCAAGTAAATACTCGTTATAGAATATTATTCAAAATAACGACTTTAAATGAAAACAATTGTACTTTTGATAGGAATATTAGTATTTACTTAATTTTGCGCCCGCTAGCATTATTCATATCAGCAATACTGATTTAAACATCTATTACAATAAATAAATAAACCGTAACATCTGCATTTTGTCAAATAATTTTATTAAACAATTTTATAGTAAAGGCGCCTTATTTTCTTACAATATTGACTTTGATATAACCAACTACTAACTTGTACAGATTGTCTTCCAACACAGTTTAATTAAAAACTGTAAACCAAGAAGCAACAAAAGAAAAAACAACTCTGACACAAAGTAGGTGCGTGAAATTATTTAATATCAAAAGACTGCGATTGTAAAAATCAATTGTTCCAGTCCAATAAATTTAAAGAACATTTTATTTCACATTCCCGATAAGTAGCACTTGACCAATGCACGTTGACCATAATTCTTTTTAAAAAAAAAAAGCTAAACTTAAGAAATTCACGTATGGAGATATGTTTTAATAAATACTCTATTCGTTATATATGTATATATGCAGTGGACCCATACATTTGATCTGAATACAGATGGTACATCTGTCTCTTGCTATTCTTGCTGTGTGCTAGAGAGTTAGATGTAATTATTACGGCTATATATACAGTATGATTGGTACCTACATAAACGTAAATTTGACAAGGCTCTTTATATAGATTATACAAAAGTTAACAGTTTGTGAGATTTTTACAACTTCGTATTCAATATTACAGCTTTTCTCGCTGTACAATACATTAATATACATTATATATCAAAAATTATGTAAAATACTTCAAAACCTCCACTTGTAAAGAAAAATTTGGAACGTTATCTTATTTACTTCTAAATTTCCATAATACATTATGCATACAAATGATTGTAAAAGTTTCTTTATTCCATTAGCTTTCAAAAAAAGGTATATCAGTTTACTATCTTACCAGTCACCCTGTATATATAAGGCTATCTCGTGCTATATACTTCCTAACCTCTCCACATTGGCGGTTAATTAGCAAAAATCAAGGCCCACCGCATGCAATCGGGCAACTGTTGTGATCAGCACAGCTCCTAAGAAATATTTATGTTGCAAATAATATATAAATATTTGATAGCTATGTCTGCCATGTAGAATACTTATATCGAGTATGGAAAGTTAGTGTAGTGAAATAGCAGAACCGCCATCTGCACGGCAATTTCTATACTTGTAGAATAGGTTTAACGTATTTGCTACTATAGGTCAGAAAACTTTGCTGCTATATGTTTAGAATATCATGTGATGATACAATTACTACAATTTTGACATAAATCTATTACTACTTTATTTGTAACTGTACCGACTTTGTATAAAGTAAATAGTTTCTTTAAAAAAATCGTAAGTACTTGTTATCATATATTCAAAAAAATATTTTTTTGAGTAATATTACAATGGTAAAGATTCTTTTGTAAGAAACAGAAATTGTAAACAGTATGGTCCTATCACGTGCTTTCCAACTATTCCGCCCCACACATTAACAGACCATCGATGTTGACGATTTAAGGTTTAACAGAAATTTTTGATTCCCGTCGCTGTAATAATGAAAATTATGCCTATTAACTAATCCGTTGTTATGAAAAATTGACTCATCCGAAAATAACACATAATCGAGAAAATTTTCGTCATCTCCTAACTTTTCTAGAACCCATAAACAAAATTCAAGCCGCCGATCATAATCTACTTGCAAAAGTTCTTGATGCAATTGTGTGTGGTATGGGTAAAATTTGTTCATCTTTATAATCCTTCTGATGCTCCCTCTGCTTATCCCTGTAGTTTCATTTATTTTTCGCTGACTTATATGCGGATTCTCGAAGAGAGAGATTCGATAACTAAAATATTATTTCCTTCATTTCCGGTAAATAATCGGTTTATGTAGTTCTGTTTTCTTATAACACACACTTCGGAATACTTGCAGCAAATTTTCTAAAGAACGCTTATCAGGATGGCGTCTGTTAGAATATTTTTGCGTATAAACCCTTAATGCTAGCAAACAATTTTCTTCACACTCTCCAATTATTAAAATCATATCAATCCTTTCTGCTTAAGGGTAATTTCTCTTTGTAAATAATTAAAATGCCCTTTATATAACCACGAACAACAATGATGCGCAACTGACAAGTTCTGTTATTGTCAAATGACTTTCGTGTATAATGAATAATAGCGATACTTTTGTCTAAGCCTACTTTTGAAAAAGAATTGATAGGAATTAATATTTGAAATAGAAAATTCTAAATTAGTGAGAAACTATAACAGATAGGTATAGGAAGCATTAATACAATCTTAGAGACCGTTAAAATTGAAATCTAAATAAGGCAACAAATACAGGGTGTTCCATTTAAAATAAGAAAGTCACTTGTCTTTAAAGATAGCGAAAATTAAAAGTATGTTTTTGTTCACCCCGTATAATTTTTTGCATTACGTTTATTTTATTATCAAGTGTAATGCTTTAGTTAAAAAATAAATATAGTTTAAAATATCTAACTTAAATATGCATGACAGGCGTGCCTCTTAAATTTTGGTCTACATTTTGAAGAATAGTTAATTATCTCATAAACGAGTTGAGTTAGGCATAAGAAACCTAACACCAACTTGTTTTTATTTAGTCTGTACTATCAAAATATGTCATAATATACAGGGTGTTCCATTTAATTTTTCACAAGTTTGGTGTGTAAATTTTCTTTGAGTCACCCTGTATACTTCAAAATAATTTTGATATATGCTTCTGAACCTGTATAACCCTGTATAAAAAAAAATTGAAACTATGTTATTATTATTATGTTTTTTTTTGTTCATATAAATGGCTTCCCACATATTTTTAAGATTTTTACAATTTGAAGTCTTAATTACATCTAAATAGTTAATTGAAAAAATCTGTCCTATATTAACAAAATGATATGCCAAAGCGGATTTATCAGCATTATGATTCTTAAAATAAAATAAATAAATTCCCTAACAACCAGAAATATTACATAGATATTTTTAAAAATATATTTTATACATATTTTTCGGGAGATGTTTTTGAATATATTTTTCATAGTTTTTTCTAAATATAGATAAAATATTCAATTAAAATATTTATTCCATATTTTAAAATTAATGTAAGCGCAATATTTTTTCTAAAATATTTGTAAAATATTATTTATATGAAAATTGAGTTTTTTATGCAATCTATTTAATAGTTCTGTCATTAAATGAACTAATATCGTTGTTAAGTTATTTAGAATGTATAGAGTTGTCTAAAGAAAGAACTTGTTTTTTCACACTCACCATACAAGTTAATAATCAATAATTCTGGCATCTTTTAAGGCATACTGAAGGTTTATCAAATTAATCACTATTTTTTAATTGAAGTGCTCTAAATGAAAAACAAACGTATTTATTATCATTTTATTTGAATAAGCCAATAAAAATGAAAAATACTCATTTTTAAGTCTAGCCTTGGCTGGTGCCAGTACAACCCTATGCTTTTTCATATCTTCTCGTAGTGGCGCTCTCATGGCGTTCCTTGTGGCCTCTAAAACAATGCCAATTGTATTAGATCATATCATGAATAAAACATCGTACAACATTATCAACACCTACTATACATTTGGAGCATTACAATAATTGGAGTAGGTAGCTACATTCTAATACTTGCGATACTTTTTTTTACTATATTCATAATATTTGAAAACATTCTACGTACAAACAATAAAACAACACAACGTATTCTAACCTCTATTTGAGTTTATGACGCTTATCTACCGAGATGAAATCTCTTAAGCAAATCAACTAGCAATATCTGGTAGATGCAGTACATATATGATGCATAAAATTCTACAATTTATATTATTAAACGATTTCCGTACATAGCGTATTGAGCATTCCAATTATCTTATAAATGCCATGACATGTTCAAAGTTTTGCTTACCTCGTAGTCACCACAAAACTAAAACACACCCCGCAACAATTAATTTACACAGTTAACACCTAATTGCATCTACTCGTATACTATTAAATAAACTATAACATGTAACGTGACGAATAGAGGTGTTGTTGACGTTCGCAACTTACAAATATTACAAATAATATAATACCAAAACGCAGTATATTATTGAAAAAGTTACAGAGCTCAACTTTAGATACTAATTAAATCATATTAGATTATATTATCTAATTTAATCTTTAAACTATCATTTTAAATAGGTACATACCTACTTAATATGTATGCATTATTACCCATTTTATATTATTCGTCCTAAGCACCAAATGACAAAAGCAAAAATTCAATCTTTTTTTTTTTTATATGAAATAAATATTTACAGAAATACAAGCAAACTATTCTTGCAGAGTTATGAAAAATATATTGAGAAAACATTGCAATAAAATATTATTTATGCTACATAACATATATATTTTTTAAATGTTTCCTAATATATTTTCTATAATATATTTTATGCATATTATATTAATATAACTAATATTCAAGAAAGATTTAATATTTTTTAAATATGAAATAAATATAGTTGGTCACTGGGGAAGCTGTCACCGATAGTGTAACTAATTATAACATATACTCTAAAGTATTTACGCTCACATAGCTACTCTTATAAACCACGTAAATTATAGGCACATTCTACAACAATGTAATGTTTATGTATATGTAAGGTATATGGCCTGTTACAAAATACGTTCGATGTAGGGTATATATACTGCATTACACGGAATATATGCTACGCAACGTCGATATTAAAATCGTTTAAAAAAAACGCAATCAACCACGTACAATAGCAACAATTTAAGTGTAGAAACACCAAGGACCCCATTAATATTGTACACAATCGGCATTAGTACACCTGACGACGAGTTTTGGACCGCACGACCTTTGTAAATCACAGGCGTTAATTTCCTAACATTATGTAACAGCTGTCATAAGAGCTGTGACAATACGACGATTTCTTAAAAGAGACCAGGTTCAGTGAACTTACTAATTTTCCTCTTAAAAAAAAAACTCGAAGTCAATGAACTTCGAACACTTTTTAATACCGATCGATAGATTGTTCGTTTCGTATCGCAACACATAATGCTACACTATTGTTGCGTATATATGTAGATGTGGTAAGTGATCCGTGCGCGTTAAAGAAAAAAAAAAATTACGTAAAATCATTAAAATTCGCTAGAAGTCGTCTACGGCATCATAACAGCGCGTCAGTTATAACATAACCGTTGTTACGGCAAAAGTGGGTGAAATAATTTGTAGCGGAATTTTTTTTTTTTTTTTTGTGCATAAAGCAAATTTTAATGTATCCCGAAAATAAGGGATAAAAGGAATGGAAAACGTAATATAATTAGAATATTTTTGACACCCTTTATTCTTTCCTTGAAGTTCTCTCAGTTGTACACTGCGGGTCAACGAACTTTGCTGTACTTTCTGTTTACAGACACTTAACATTCGGTGCGTACCGATGCATGAGTTATAAATATTAGTTGCGTACATTTTCTCACTTTCTTTTACGACTGTCAACACATAAATTTCTTACTTTTTTACAATGAAACACAATGATCTACCGGCGCAGCCACCAATAAAGTAAACTGTAATGTGTTGTAAATAAGTAAAATACATAAAACAGTGTTCTTTATTATTATTGTTATTTACAGATTCGGCTTATCACTGAGCAACATATGAATATTGCATTATAGTGAATAAATAAATACGTTAATTATATCATTAAAAAAAAATTAAACTGCTCTTACATAAGATTAAGATTTATAAAGTTGTTCAAATACTACGACATTAGATCTTAAAAGCGCTTGATAATTAAATGGATAATTAAATGGTTCTTCATAATTGATTTAAAATAAAGGTTTTTTTCTGCAACAAAGGGGTGTATCATTTATCCAACATCGGTGAAACACTTAATTACACAATGCTTCAAGTAAAGTTATTAACTTTCTTTATTAAACTCCTTTTCTGCATTTTTTTTTTTTGACGATGAACTGCGTTAATCAATTTTCAAACATTGATTTAATTTAAATATTAAATCAATTGTTGCAAATTAAATAACAAATAGAAAAATTGGAAAATGTTATATTTGTGAGACTATTTTTGTACAACAGTGTCGAGTCCTTCAACAGTTTATAGGAAAAAAAAACACTTGTTGCGTTATACAATAACGAATTCGTAAAATAATTCAATATTTAATTTTCATATTTCAGAGTAAAATCAGTTCTAATTTTAAATTATGTCCTAAAAACGTCACAACTGTTTCGACCAATAGAACGCTGACGGTTTTTCTGAATACACCCAGTGTTAGAAGCAATTTAATGGTTTTTTGTTGAGGTTAGTTTTGAAGTGAAAGTCCTTCAACAGATTATAGGAAAAATTACTTGTTACGTTATACAATAACGAATTCGTAAAATAATTCAAAAAATAGTTAAATCCTTAACCAATATGCTTTGAAAATATAGTATTTCCATGTTTGAACAGATATTCTACTTTTAAGTGCTAATAGTGTTTATCTTTATTGTATTTGTTATGTGAGCACCGTATTCTAACAATTTACCTATAAATGATTTTATGAAAATGTCAAGAAGTAGTTCAAATGATTTTGCAAGTCAGGTCCAGGTCTATTTCAATTACAGAATTACTCCTAGAAAAACAGAAATAATCTTTTTATGTAATGTACCTTTTAATTCCCTATTTCACAGTTAGTGTTATCATTAACAGTTAAAAGTTGCTCTAATAAACCAACAGCCAACAAATTCTTGAAATCATTACTCATTTTCAAAAACCAATTCGTTTCCACTGACAATTCAGTAAACTTTAACCTCACTTTTGTTCATAACGTTGCTGTTATTCGTATAACAGCAAAGGATCGTATGGCGTTATTTTATTCCATGTAACGTATTGCTGTGGACTGGCGCCCCGGTTTTCGCAAATTCAGATGTTGTCATGTTTACTCCGATCAGCCTTTGTCAATGTGTCGGGAGAATTTTCACAAATTCAAATGTTTATTTTTGTATATGATTTAGTTAAGAGTTAATTGTTTGAGTTATTTAGTTAAGTGTTCAGTCGTTTTAAATTAATTTCATTCATTAATATGTTTTGCGTTCACTTGTATTGTTTATGTCATTATGTTTTGTGATTTTATCCGTTGGCGGACTGATTTGTTGCGGCTTCGCTGTACGCAGCGGTCGAGATTGGAAGAACTAGTTCCTCGATAGACATTAGAGCGTGAGTACTTATATTTCAACTTTGTTTGCTGCCATTTTGTTAATACTTTTGATATAGAGACCTGTTTCGTTTATTTTGTTTTATTCTTGTCCATCAAGGAACTCGCTTAATAATAATTGTTATTATATTGTTGTGTACACATTTTAGATATAAGATCATTTATTATTTCGCGCAGGAAGATAGATTTTAGTTTTAATTCCCTCATTATAATTTTAAAGAGTTCATTTTTGGTTTCTAGTTTGCTGTGTCATTTTTAATTTATATCATCTCGGGTGGGTGAATAGTGTATTGTCTGTTTTAGTTTCATTTTGTAATTTTGGTGTTCCACGAATTTATTTATTTTAATTGATACCACGTGGGTTTGATTGAAAGATATTGGATTATCTTCCTGGACAACTTTTCCTATTGCTTGATTTAGGAAGTAGCATTGTCCTATTGTAATTTAGAATCATGTTTTTTATAATAAATTCTGATTGTTGATTAACGTTGTTAATTTAAAATTCTGTATGTATTGTAAATAACACTGTACTGTAAATAACATGCATGTTATTTTATAACGTACACTTATCGGATTCAGCATACCACTTCAGACTGAAATAACGTATGCTGTGTACTGATGGTACCAGCGTAAATGCAAAATGAATTAAAAAAATGAAAAAAATTAATTCAACTAGCTCAAAGGATAAAAATTTAAAAGGGCGCAAAAGTACTAATAATCTCAAGGTTATTTTCACAATTGAACTAATCATGAAAAATAAAATGTGGGCGTTTGAAAATTTTGACTTTCTTTAATTACTCTAACAATTGAAATGGTTGATTCAAAAATAAAAGAACAGAAATTTTGAATGACGTTAACAATCATTAAATTTATTTTTATAAAAAAGAAAGAAAGAAAAAACATTTAATTACAATTTACACAGGAAAAATCAAACCTTGGACTGAGAGTCCTGGCCAAAATCAAAACCTGCATGAATCTAATTTACTAAAGGACAATGCAAGTCCTTCAAACAAACAAAGACAATTTGTTCTAGAAGAAAATCCTTATTCACAAAAATCCACGTGGTTCCAAATTTAAAACAACCTAAATTAATTTAAACGTGGACAAAACAAGTATATAAAAATTGAAATTTAATTTCAAGCACAATGCTTCTTTTCACCTAAACCGAGGTGATTAACTATTAAGATCAAATCAGAAAACTAGAAAACGGAAAAAAAATTAACTCTTTAAACCAAAAAAAAAACAGCCTTCTAGAACAAAATATATAATAACAGATCTTACAACTAAATTGTGTACACACAAATTACAATAACTATATTATTTAAAGAGTTCCTTGAAGGATGATCAAATGTAAACGAACAACATTTTTAAATCAAATGAATTTACAAAAAGTGCGCAACGAAAATAAAATTTTACATGTACTGCACGACATCGTCAGTAACTACCTTTCAGGGGCCCAACATCGCATACATATAAAAATACAATATCTGCGTGCGCTGCAAAGTCGCACGAATCGCAAAGAAAATCTCTTGAATATAAACTACAAATACAATACTGGCGAACGCAATATGTACAATTGACTGAAATTAATATACACCAGACCACAGCAATAAATATAATTTGTTGATAACGTATACGTTATTAATAACGTAAATGATCCAACAAGTGGGAATGACTGCTCAAAAATTTGTTTTTGACATTTGTGACGGGAGCGTCCCAAACAATCAGTCAACTAGTACATTACACGGATGCCTCCAATTATACCCATAGATCTTATTGAAAAAATTGAATGTAACACTACGTTTGATAAACATAACAGAAACATAACTTATGTATAGCAATGCGACTTTGTGTGGTCCCAAAATAAAAGCTTTTACATAATTAATCATTATATAATAACAATAATCATTACAATAATTATCAAATCAAATTTCATCATTTGAAAAAAAGCACGCCACAAAGGCGAATCATGATTGGATGTAATGATTTTGCACCGCTATTGGAGGGATCACCCGTACAATTAGCCGCTCGTATAACGTATTGTCATTCGTTCTTATGCAATATTATTCCAAAAGATGTCGTCTAAAATTATACAATAACTGTCAAAGTAGTCAACTATGATGGATTAGATAATAGAAACACAGGTCGCTGGAAGAAAAAATGTTTTATATAGTATTTATTTTTTGATTCCATACACCATACAAATCTAGTCCACCAAAACAATGGAAACAACTTTTGCTTATACAATCATTCCAAAAATTCAACAACAAAGGCAACTGTAATCTGGCTGTTTTTTAGCAGTCTCTAACTATTACATACTGATAATAACGAATTATATACTTCTCCATGAGTATTACTTTTAATTTTTGGTCACTAATAATTGCCGTAGTAAGAATATTTATCCCGCACGGTTAAATTACATTCAATACATTACGTCAGAACTACAGCAAAATAAACCAGAAGAAACGCGCGCACAGCCGAAATGATTAAGATTGATATTTTACGTCGACTTCGAAGATTGAACGGGGTCCGATGAATTATAATCGTAGAATTCACGATATATAAACGTCTAACGTCTAGAAGGCCACATAATTACGGATAATTTACGTGTTACATTACACGCAACCTATAAAATGTGTAAGATAATTCGTTAACGAACTGAGAAACACACATTATACTGGCCCCGGCCGGGACTGGGTCACTGAGTCCCAACTTTCAGTAGGTGAACAACCGGAGTTCGGCGTCCGCCTCTTAAATGCCAACGAACTCTGCACCCAACAACGCACTCTTTGGTAAGTACGGAGCACAGGTGTTGTCACAACACAAATATACGTATAAACATACTCACGCACATACTGACGAATATAGTATGCGCTTACTAATGCTACAAATACATTCTCCGTGCGAGATACACTATCGTTCAAAATCATTTTATTCGCCTATTATAACGAAAACGATTTACCCAAATTATTGCAGAGCAAAGTTGCGAGTTGTCGAAACACTGCTGTAAAATTGTTACAATATTTTACATAGAAAAACTTAAAATAGTTAAATTAAAATCTGGGTGTGGTGTAATATATGAACAATGCCAGAATAATCTTGAAGATATACTGTATTTAGTAATAATAATAAAACACTTGTTGATCAAGAAGGTGTACACATACAAATATAAATAATTTCAACAGCTTAACCAAAATAATTTAACAGAATATTGGAAAATATGTTAGTAGTGTATATGGTAAATAATGAAGGACCCAATAGAGAACCCTGTGGTACTTCGAAAGCTTTCGAAAACTGCAGTAGGAGAACTATATCCTTAATATTTACCAAATTCAAATTGCATTTCAGATAAAAGTAAGGTGAAAAAGGCGTTTTTCACCAATTATTTCATAAATTTTAGAAATTCTGGGTAGATATACAGGGTGATTCTCAATATATACGACAAACTTTAAGCACTGATTCCTGGCGTTATTTTGATCATAAAAGTTCATAAGAACATATGTCCAAAATCGCTTAGTTCTAAAGTTGTACAATGTTTAATAGTAAGTTATATAATTAATGTTTTTATTATAAATTAACAAAATAATTAGTAAAACAAAATTAACTTATACTAACTGTTGAAAATGACCGCCCCCAACTGCAATACAAGCTTCTATCCTCCGTCGTATTGACTGGCGAGTCCGTTCTAAAATACCAGGGGTAATTCGAATTGTTTGAAAAGCTGCGATAATACGATTTCTCAGTTCATCGACATTTTCAATGGGAGTCGTATAAACTAATGATTTAAGGTGACCCCAGAGAAAAAAGTCCAAAGAATTTAAGTCTGGAGACAGAGGAGGCCACGGTTGTGGACCTCCCCGTCCTATCCACCGATCTGAATACGTATTGTCCAAAAACTCGCGAGCAACTAAACTAAAATGCGCTGGAGCACCGTCATCCATAAAATACATTTGTAATCTTAATTACAACTGAACTTCTTCCAGCAGTAGTGGTAACTCGTCTTCAAGAAAATTGCGGTATACCTCGCTATTTAACCGCATCGGTAAAAAATGTGGACCTATCAAGTGATCTCCAACAATTCCGGCCCACGCATTGACAGAGAATTGATGTTGATGACGGGCATTCACTAGTTCGTGCGGATTTTCTTCTGCCCATATGTGATTATTATGAAAATTAATAATCGCGTTTCTAGAGAAAGTAGCCTCGTCGGTGAAGAATATTTGAGCCAAATAGTGCGATTTTGTGTTGCATCCATTGACAAAAAGCCACTCTTTGCGGAAAATCTGCCGGCAAAAGTGCCTGCACCCGTTGAATGTGATATGGATACAACAGTTGATCTTTCAATATTCTCCAAACTGTGGCCTGATTAATGTTTAAAGCAAACGCATTTTTTCTGGTGCTTGTAGTAGGATGTTCCTCAATTTCATTTAGTACCAATTTCTTCAACTTGTGAAGTTCTCGCTGTAGATGAGTGCCTGTTATCAGTCGTCTGTTTTTTTTTTAAATTTCCCGTTTCACTAAGACGTTGGTGAAGACGGGCAAATATTGAATGATGCGGGATGATACGGTTCGGGTATCGTTCTTCATAAAGACGTCTAGCAGCACGCGAATTTCCATTGGCAAGGCCGTAAACGAAATACATATCACACATCTCAGCATTCGTGTTATTCATTTTAGAAAACAGAAACTGGCAATAAACTGAATGAATATTCTGACAACTATTGACAAATAATGAAATGACAAATAAACAATTCCCTCTCAACGCAATAGTTTTTGAAGAACCAACTGTGGTATTATATTGTGTTAGTCATAGTTCATAATTTATTATTAAACATTCAATAACTTTAAAACCAAACCGTTTTGGACATATACTCATATGAACTTTTATGATCAAAATAACTTCAGGAATCAGCTCTTAAAGTTTGTCGCATATATTGAGAATCACCTTGTATAGATACTACTGGATTGTAGATGATGATAATTTTTTGATGAGAACCTTGAAGAAATTTTGGCAGGGAGCATTAAGGGGCGACGTATTGTCCTTTACAGTGATAGCCAAGCTGCCCTTAAAGCCCTCAGCAGTTATAAGATCGCTTCAGGCCTAGTACTTCAGTGTCACAATGCCTTGGAGTCGATCGCTATTGATAATGACTTGATCCTCAAATGGGTTAAAGGTCATAAAGGTAATCTGGGAAACGAGGCTGCTGATAGGTTAGCGAGACGGGTTCCCCTTACATGGGACCGGAGCCTGTTCTTCCCATTTCTTCGGCTACACTCAATACCCTAATAAACCAACGGACCACTACTCTACACGAGGAGAGATAGGCACCCATAATCACCTGCTGTCAGGCACGCAAAGCCATCCCCAGGCTGTCGTCCAGGACAGCAAGATACTGTCTGCAGCTCTCTCGCAGTAAACTACGTCAAGTTGTAGAGCTATTGACTGGTCACTACAAACTTAACAAACACATGCACCGCATAGGACTGACTAGCAGCCCGCTTTGCCGTATATGTTACTTAGAGAAGACAAGACACCGGAGCACATCTTATGTGACTGTCCGGCGCTTGCCCAACTTAAAGGTTCCATCCTGGGAGAGTTCTGGCCCAGTATGGCCAGCTTTGGAAGCACCTCACATGCTACGCTGCTCGAGTTCATTCTTCGCTTGGGTTGGCTCGAGTAGGCTGCGGGTGAGTGACCCCGCCTAGGGAAGGTAGCACAATGCGCCCGGTTAGAGTGGCCTAAATGCGCGTGGCTAGCCATCCTTCCGAATCAACAATCCAGAATCCAGAATCCAGGGGGTAAAAGGTTATTTATAGGGGCTGCGTTATAATGGCAGAATTTGATGTAAAACGTCGTCTCATTTACACTGGATTTTAATGCAACTTTTTATCTCCATTAGTTTCCGAGTAAATGCGTGGGAAAACAGATGTGGGACACACTGTATATGAAAATCATGTTAAGATGGTAATCTATGAAACAAAATATTTCGCAATAATTTTATTTCTGTTGTATCCCCAGTGACTAACTATATTTATTTCATATTTTATAAATATTTAAAAAATATTAAATCTTTCTTGAATATTACTTATATTAATATGCATAAAATATATTAGGAAAACATTTAAAAAATATATATGTTATGTAGCATTAATAATATTTTATTGCAAATGTTTCCTCAATATATTTTTCATAACTCTGCAAGAATATTTTGCTTTGTATTTCTGTAAATATTTATTTCATATAAAAAAAAAAGATTGAATTTTTGCTTTTGTACACACACGAATAATATAAAATGGGTAAAATATGCATACATATTAAGTAGGTATATACCTATATAACATGATAGTTTAAAGATTAAATTAGATAATATATATCTAATATGATTTAATTAGTATCTAAGTTGAGCGCTGTAACTTTTCTATTAATATATCTGCGTTTTGTATTATATTATTTGTAATATTTGTAAGTTGCGAACGTCAACACAACACCTCTATTCATTACGGTGCCGGTGTTATATGATTTGGTATTGTTTATGCGTCTATGGATTAGGTACATAGAATGCATACGCGCACGTGCGTATCATCAACGTTTTTATTCGTTTGTCCGTTACATGTTATAGTTTATAATAGTATACGATTACGGCAGATTAGGGTTAACTGTGTAATTAATTGTTGCGGGTGTGTTTTAGTTTTCGTGGTGACTACGAGGTAAGCAAAACTTTGAACATGTCATGGCATTTATAAGATAATTGGAATGCTCAATATCGCTATGTACAGAAATCGTTTAATAATATAATTGTAGAAATTTTATGCATCATATATGTACTGCATCTACCAGATAAATTGCTAGTTGATTTGCTTAAGAGATTCATCTCGGTAGATAAGCGTCATAACCTCAAATAGAGGTTAGAATACGTTGTGTTGTTTTATTGTTTGTACGTAGAATGTTTTCAAATATTATGACATAAAGTAAAAATAAGTATCGTAAGTATTAGAATGTAGCTACCACCCCAAATATTGTAAATGCTCCAAATGTATTAGTAGGTGTTGATAATGTTGTACGATGTTTTATTCTTGGTATGATCTAATGCAATTGGCATTGTTTTAGAGGCCACAAGGAAACGCCATGAGAGTGCCACTACCGAAGATATGAGAAAAGCCATAGGGTTGTACCTGGCACCAGCCAAGGCTAGACTTAAAAATGAGTATTTTTCATTTTTATTGGCTTATTCAAATAAAATGATAATAAATACGTTTGTTTTTTATTTGGAACACTTCAATTAAAAAATAGTGATTAATTTGATAAACCTTCAGTATGCCTTAAAAGATGCCAGAATTATTGATTATTAACTTGTATGGTGAGTGTGAAAAAACAAGTTCTTGCCTTTTAGACAACTCTATGTATGTTTCAACTTTTCGTTATCGACGTTATACATTCTAAATAATCAAGAACAATTATAGTTCATTTTGACAAATTAAATAGATTGCATAAAAAATCTCAATTTTCATATAAATATTTTACAAATATTTTAGAAAAAAAATATAGCGTTTACTTTACTTTTAAAATATGGAATAAATATTTTAATTGAATATTTTATTTATATTTAGAAAAAAATATGAAAAATATATTCAAAAACCTCTCACGAAAAATATTTATAAAATATATTTTTTAAAAATATCTATGTAATATTTCTGGTTGTTAGGGATGGCTCAAAACTTATGCGGTGTAGTGTAAACAGACGAATTTACATACACCTATGCTAATGTATCCTTATCAGTAATAATAACACGCACAATTAATCAATTATGCAACAGCACAAATCATTCCACAGCTTTCTTTTGCCAACGATAAATTGTAAGACATACAATAACCTGACGGTCAATTTTTTATTGTGTACAAATGTAATATTATTAATAAGTGCCAAGAGTATATAAATTACTCTATGCTTCATTTATTTATGTAATTACGAAACTATTGTACCTTTTTGAATTGGTTATTTGAGAATATTAGACGACAAACTGTATTTTAACGATCCATAGTTCTTTCTGATTCGTACTCACAATCAGTGATTGACTTAATCAATCAATTAACAAACATCAATCGTAACTTAGTATAATGTTTATTTCTTTCTGGGAAAGAATTTTTTTGTCTCAATGCAGCTAAGCTAAGGGCACTACAAATTTTCTAAAACCCGCTGTTTCTTCCTTGTTCGCACATTGGCATGTACCCATATCTGCACTCGGTACATTTCAACGCGAATAAAGTTCTCAATAGCGACTCGCTCTATCAAAGACCACGGTTAAAAATGGAATTAATGTGGTTATTGGCATTTCGTTTGGGATTTTTAAGCGCCTGTTGCGAAGTCCGAGACGAAAAGGTTAATCAAGATACGAAAAATGGAATGGAATTTAATATAAATATCGGTGCGCCTGCCTTGTCGATTTACGTCGTAGTATCCAGCGTGTGTAGACGGACGAGAATGCCTCTCGATTATTTAATTAATGATATGCGAATACATTATTCTCTTCGTATCCGCGCCGTACCCACAGCACGTGTTTGCGGCGAATGAATATGCACGGCTGCGGTTACTATTTGCGTTTTTTTTTTGATTTTTCTTGCAAAAAAAAATCGCTAATTAGGTTAATAAGTTGCCGACATCTTTGTCATACGATACTCGAATGAATTAATCCGGTGCTGATCGCATTCTAATCGTGTATGTTTGTTGTAGGTTTGAATATGTAAATGACTGCACCTACCTTCATCTCTTCCAATCCATTGTAAATTAAAAATGCTTTAAAAAATCGTGTAGTGCCAAATATAAGAAATTGTATTAGGCTAAATAAAACACAGGTTTCATAAAGCACACTTTTATCACACGAGACCAAGTATGAAAAATGAGTTTTCCAATAATCGAGTGCGACAAAACGCTTTTATAAAATTAGTTTTTTATACATTTTTTTTCCATTTTAAATTAAAATTCAGGGTTTTTTATTTGTTGAGTTGCTAACACTAACAGTTGAATTTCAGTATGACATTTGATTTGAAATTTTTAGAAATCTTTTGGCGCACACTACAAAACTCTAACTCTGAGAATTGCTGCGCAAGTCGAAAAGGTTGCAGCATATTTGTCGCGCACCGTAAAGGGTACCATCTTTCAAGATGATAGTTCACTCCGTCGCAAATTAAGATGCCATTGCATTTAAGGTAGATGTACAGTATAGACTCTTTAATCCGAACTCATGTTAATCCGAATATCCACTAATCCGGCTTGACGAATTCCCATTTCGGTGATCCGAACAAAACTCTTTAATTCGCACAAAATGCGATCGATGTTAAGTTTTTTTCTATGAAGCTAAATATTAAAGACTTTAACGCGAGTGGTGGGTGGCTACAGAAGTTCAAGAAGAGATATGAAATCCGCCAATTACGTGTCTCGGGAGAAAAGCTGTCTAGTGATTTTAGCGCAGTGGAACCGTTTAAATTAAAACTTTTAAAAACAGTTCAAAAATTAGGACTAAATTCTCACCAAATCTACAACGCGGACGAAAGTGGGCTTTATTGAAGGGTATTGCCAAAGAAAACGTTGGTTAGGAAATCTGAATCATCGGCACCAGGAATAAAATTAAGTAAGGAGAGGATAACTTTCATTCTTTCAAGTCACAAACTACCATTATTCGTTTTGGGAAAGGCAAAAAACCCACGTGCTTTTCGTAACTTTCAATTACCAGTTATTTATGAGGGAACAAAAAAAGCTTGGATAACAAGAGATCTGTTTAAGGACTGGTTTCATTCTCACTTTGTGCCGTCGGTAGAAAGAAAAATGGTGGAATTAGGATTACCCAAGAAAGCTGTGTTAATTTTAGATAATGCTCCTGGTCATCCCGATGCTTCAGAATCAGTAAGTGACGATAAACAAATTTTTGCCATGTATCTTCCTCCAAATTGTACATCGATTCTGCAGCCTATGGATCAACATGTAATTCAGGGTATTAAACTTAATTATCGCTACAAACTTCTTTCGCATATTGTTGAATCTAATGACGATATTGCACAGATATTAAAGACAGTAAATTTCAAAGACGTGGTATTTTTTTTCTCGACGAAGCATGGCAAAGAGTAAGACCAGAACTGTTGAAAAAATCCTGGAAACCTATTTGGTGTCCCGACTTAACAACGATTGAAGAAGAAAATGTTGATTTAGTTGTGAACAATGAACAGACTGAAGAAGACCTTGATGAAGATGATTTACCATTAAGTACATTCCTTCCATCTAATAAAATGCAGGTTAGTAATGAGTTGACTGAAATCAAGGAAATGTTTGTAAAAATCGGCGAAACTGTGTCACATCAGGATATACAGGAATGGGTAAAAGAAGAAAATGAAGATGGTGCATTCCTAACTGAAGAAAAAATAATTGAAGTCATTTCTGATACAGAACATGAAGATGTTGGCAATCAAGAGAGCGATAAAGAAATGCCCTCAGTTAATCTTGTAAGACACGAGGAGGCTACGAAATGTTTCTCCACATGTTTAAGATGGGCTTGTGAGAATAATTTACCTCCTCAGCAAATAATATTGCTGCGCACCTTACAGGCAGAGAGCATCAAGAAAGAAATGGATACCAAAAAGCAAACACGTATCACCGATTTCCTTTGGAACCGTTAAGCTGTATGTACCTATACATATTTTACAAATACATATTTTTAAAGCTTTCTGTTATTTTTAATAATATATGTATTTCGATATTTTGCGATAATGTTGGTGACGTGGTATTTTTTTTCTCGACGAAGCATGGCAAAGAGTAAGACCAGAACTGTTGAAAAAATCCTGGAAACCTGTTTGGTGTCCCGACTTAACAACGATTGAAGAAGAAAATGTTGATTTAGTTGTGAACAATGAACAGACTGAAGAAGACCTTGATGAAGATGATTTACCATTAAGTACATTCCTTCCATCTAATAAAATGCAGGTTAGTAATGAGTTGACTGAAATCAAGGAAATGTTTGTAAAAATCGGCGAAACTGTGTCACATCAGGATATACAGGAATGGGTAAAAGAAGAAAATGAAGATGGTGCATTCCTAACTAGAGAAAAAATAATTGAAGTCATTTCTGATACAGAACATGAAGATGTTGGCAATCAAGAGAGCGATAAAGAAATGCCCTCAGTTAATCTTGTAAGACACGAGGAGGCTACGAAATGTTTCTCCACATGTTTAAGATGGGCTTGTGAGAATAATTTACCTACTCAGCAAATAATATTGCTGCGCACCTTACAGGCAGAGAGCATCAAGAAAGAAATGGATACCAAAAAGCAAACACGTATCACCGATTTCTTTTGTAACCGTTAAGCTGTATGTACCTATACATATTTTACAAATACATATTTTTAAAGCTTTCTGTTATTTTTAATAATATATGTATTTCGATATTTTGCGATAATGTTTGGTTTTATTGTAATTTTTTACCTTCTAAGTAATGCGTACCTACATATTTACATAAATGTATGTACTATCCAATAATCCGAAAACATCGGTAATCCGAACTTATCCCTTTAAGCCCGTGTCTTAATTAGTTCGGATTAAAGAGTCTATACTGTATTAGAATTACGTTTACAAATTCGTTTTACGCACGTGGTTCAAATCTCTTACTTCCACTTGATCAGCTTGGTGTATAAATAAAGTCCAGTTCCATCTACAAAGCCCAGTGTCTTGCCCAGTGAAAACTTGCTTCAGCCTGAGTACTTTCAATTCCTCACATGTGCATTTACTTGTAAACTCGCTTCCTTCTGCAGTTCGCATCTTCTGCACCACGGTTCGCTTATTCGACCTGTGTTGTATAGAAGCCTTTTCAGGGGACAGTGTCCAGTTACCAGCCCAGTAATGGTTCTAGCTTCTTTCTTGCTGCGTCTGAGTAGGTTATGTGCTGTTGATTGCAGCAGCGATTCCCAGCAATGTCTGTCTCTGGACAGCGGTTAGCAGCTTCACTTCGGAGGACACTTCTGTCTTTCTCCACCACACTACTGCCCCGCATGTTATCACTAATCTTACCACAACAGTATATAGCCAATTGATCACCCTCAGCCTTATTCCCAAGGTGTTACCAGCAACTCTCCTGCAGCGCCAGAATAGTTGCGTAGCCCTGGCCGTTGTTTTAACTGAGTGATTTTTCCAGCTCAGTTTCGCATCGAGGGTAACACCCTTTACTTCTTTGGTTAATTGTAGCTCCTACCCAAACAGTCTAATGCCGCCTAGGCCTTTGAGTTTCCTCATGTTGGTGAAAGCAAGCAACTTTATATTTTGTGGATTAACTGGGAGTCCTTGTGAAAGGCACCGTTCCTCCACCATTCGCAGTGCATTACATATGATGCCTGCCACTACGCCCGGGAACTTCCCTTTAGCTACTATGACAATATCATCAGGAAACCCCTGCGTCCATATTCCTTTGTCGTTGATGATATAATGAGACCATCCACGGCCAACAGCAGTGGTGACAATACTCTCCCTTGAGGGCACCCTCCAGCGGTCCTCATGGCGATGTTTCTACCACTCTGCTTTTTAGCATGCTAGTCATGTGACTAATGTTCCGATCCATTAAGGATCGGTTGATCGAGGGCGTTGATGTGTTATCAAAGAAGCCCTCTATGTCTAAAAAAAAACACTACAGGGCAACTTCTTTTTGATGTAGGCTCCTTTCGAGTCCTCCCGTCAAACCATTGATTTGCCCATCTGGTATGCCCATTGCAGAGAATGCAGAGGAGATCTAGCAAGTGTTCCTCCTGTAATATTAAGCTGTATATTTTTTTCCACAGTCTTCAACATGAAAGATGTAAGACTAATTGGTCTAAATGATGTCATGGTAGTATGTGTCCTTTCCAGGCTTTGAGAATGTAACCCAAGGCGTGGCTAGCTCTAAATATCTCTAAGAGACGCTCCCTGATGTCTCCAATTGCCTCTTACAGCAATCTTGGAAACACTCCATCTGATCACACAAATTTATATAGTTTATCGGTTCAAATGCCCATCGAA
The DNA here is from genome assembly GCA_004143645.1 of Protaetia brevitarsis. Taxonomy (NCBI): domain Eukaryota; kingdom Metazoa; phylum Arthropoda; class Insecta; order Coleoptera; family Scarabaeidae; genus Protaetia; species Protaetia brevitarsis. The sequence goes on along the minus strand of RXPK01000057.1, from coordinate 986,173 downwards.
CAAGATGAGGTGTGGAAATATCGTTTGATTGCCTCCAAACGTCTTTAGACGCCTTCCTTGAAGTCACGATAGTACGGTCTCCAAATAGACATCCCCAACGTCTCCTCGGACTCCTTGTCGATCCTAAGACTCACATTCAATACCTTGTCGGAAGACTTAGAGCCGTTGTTGACCCATCGGTCAACCCTGAGCCTTGGCTTCTCTCTCGCTAATCGTTTCAAACCTACGGCTATTATAATGTTACTGTATTTTAACATATTTTTTGATCAGTACCTTAGGTAATACACAAAATCAATATTTTAAGTTCTTCCACTGTTTTCATCTTAACATCTCATACATATGATAATGTAAGCTTCATATCAAAAGTTAGCGCTCACCACTACCTAAATCCGTTGCCTCTAACAAATTAATTGTAATAAACAACATTAGTATATGTATAATATGCAGTTTCACAAGTACACAATTCAATGTCAATTTTACGTGTTTCCTAGCTGCCCGAATCAAATTCAATATCGCTGCATTTGTAGGCGAGCTCGAAGGAAGTTGAACGTGTGCATAACGTACACAGGTAGAAAAGATATATTTTGCAACTGCAATATTATGTTATGGTAAAACGCCGCGCAAAGATCATCGAACCTAGAGTCAGGCGTTGACATTTAATATTTCACAAAGCTATCTTATTATGTCACCGATCGCGTGCGCGTGGTACGTTCGCCAAATTCGCAATTCACACCCATATCTGCGCGGAAGAGACATCTATGTATCCACTACGTTACGATATACTACTACTAACAAACAGGATTTGCAAGACTGTTCGTTCGCCTAAGCTAGATGTATGAATTCTTTGTTCTACGTACGGGTTTGAATAACTTATACGTATCCATATAACGTGTTTGAAAAGTATTTGCACATAAACTGTTTTAAAACAGAATAGGATGGGATTTATTTTTTCATCGATTAATAATGTAATTTAATAATAAGAAATGAATACAAAATGCAAACAGTACGAACGGGTTTTTCTTTTTATTATTAAGAACTAGTTTCTTTTTAGAAAGCCCAATAGTTAAATAAAATATTTTTCATAATATCTATCAATTTGTTGTAATGCTGAGCAGTCACAATGATAGCCGGAACGCTCTGAGCAACAAACGTTATAATTATATAACAAAAATAGGAGAGGTCCTAAAATAGATTCCTGCGGAACTCTCACTCCACTCTCCATCATTCTGGAGCGATGATTTTCAACAATGCTATTTATATGTAGATGTTTTATTTTGGTGAAAGAAAAAAAGAGATAAATAAAAAGTAATATTTCATTTTTAATTGAACAACAATAAAAAATCCAAAAATATAAAGAAGTAACTAGAAAAACATTGTGCCAAGGGAGATCGTTTATGTATAATAAATATAGTGCAGGTCCAAAATGAATTCCTTAACAACGCTGTTAATATATAGATGTTTTGTTTTGGTCAAAAAAGAAAAAAAATAAATAAAAAAAAGTCTCTATTTTAAATTGAATTAATTAATTAATTAATCAATTTAACATATTTTTTTTTTGGTTGATTCTTTATTTTTTTAATTTTTTTTTGTTGTTATTCAATTAAAAATTGAGATTTTTTTTTATTTCTATCTATCAATTTGTTGTAATCCTGAGCAGTCCCAATGATGGCCGTAACGCTCTGAGCAACAAACGTTATAATTATATAACAAAAATAGGAGAGGCCCTAAAATAGATTCTTGCGGAACTCTCACTCTACTCTCCATCATTCTAGAGCGATGATTTTCAACAATGCTATTGATATGTAGATGTTTTATTTTGGTGAAAGAAAAAAAAGAGATAAATAAAAAGTAACATTTCATTTTCAATTGAACAACAAAAAAATCCAAAGATATAAAGAAGTAACTAGAAAAACATTGTGCCAAGGGAGATAGTTTATGTATAACAAATATAGTGCAGGTCCAAAATGGATTCCTTAACAACGCTGTTAATATATAGATGTTTTGTTTTGGTCAAAAAAGAAAAAAATAAATAAAAAGAAGTCTCTATTTTAAATTGAATTAATTAATTAATTAATTAATTTAACATATTTTTTTGGTTGATTCTTTATTTTTTTTTTTATTTTTTTGTTGTTATTCAATTAAAAATTGAGATTTTTTTTTATTTCTATCTATCAATTTGTTGTAATCCTGAGCAGTCCCAATGATGACCGTAACGCTCTGAGCAACAAACGTTATAATTATATAACAAAAATAGAAGAGGCCCTAAAATAGATTCTTGCGGAACTCTCACTCTACTCTCCATCATTCTAGAGCGATGATTTTCAACAATGCTATTGATATGTAGATGTTTTATTTTGGTGAAAGAAAAAAAAGAGATAAAGAAAAAGTAATATTTCATTTTTAATTAAACAACAAAAAAATCCAAAAATATAAAGAAGTAACTAAAAAAATATTCTGCCAAGGGAGATCGTTTATGTATAACAAAAATAGTGCAGTTCCAAAATGGATTCCTTAACAACGCTGTTGATATATAGATGTTTTATTTTGGTCAAAAAAGAAAAGAAATAAATAAAAAAGAAGTCTCTATTTTTAATTGAGTTAATTAATTAATTAATTAATCAATTTAACATATTTTTTTGGTTCATTCTTAATTTTTTTTTTTTTGATTTTATTTTATTGTTATTCAATTAAAAATTGAGATTTTTTTTTTATTTCTATCTATCAATTTGCTGAAATAATCAAAAAAAATCTCTATTTTTAATTGAATAACAACAAAATAAAATCAAAAAAAATAAAGAATCAACCAAAAAAATTATGTTAAATGGTGTTCTCAAGCACTGAATACCATTTAACATAATTTTTTGGTTGATTGTTTATTTTTTTTGATTTGATTTTGTTGTTATTCAATTAAAAATATAGATTTTTTTTATTTATTTCTTTTCTTTTAGTATTATTGTCATTTTTTTTCTTAATTAAATAGATGAGTAATGCATTCTAATGTTGTACTGGTAAATTGAGAGTGGTCATTGCGCTAGTATGTCTAATAATCTCGTCCAAAATTGCTCGCAGACGTATTAGATTGCCTTTTTGTATGGCAAGCAGTTCATATAGTGCTCTAATATTGTCTTCAACAATAAGTCGTTTATTATCGTACCGCTTCTTTAGCATATTTTGTGCAATGGAATTATTCTCGTTAGAAACCGAAAAGTCCTTCAGTTGCGGATCTCTTTAGTGCCGACTTAAAATAGTGAAATTTTTGAACATCTGGAACATCAGGGTTATCGTAGAAATGTGTCCAATCCTGATACAAACTAGAAAATTCGGGTATAGATATGCTTGGTAAACAAAAACTGGGTACGTAGGTATTATTAGACATATGTATTTGCCTCGCGCTTAATTCTATTGACACTTTGAGAGTAATCTAAAATTACTGAGGCAATTCTACCTAGCAGCTTGGAAACTTTTAATTTAAAACTACTACGTTTATCGTTATCGCATTCTGTTACCATTCAATTTGTCCTTGAACCTCTTCAAATTGATCAAATGATGATTCTAATTTCATTTGATGTTCTTTAAGTGCTTGAATGCTTCTGTTATTGACAACAGACTATCGAGATATTCGGCAGTTCCCATTAGATATGATCTCTGTTTTGTACTTTGGGACTTTAAGGTTTTTAGGGAAGCGGCTTTAATTCTTGACCTCATGATGTGCAGAAACAGAAAGTAATTGGAAATCTACCTCTTCTAGTTTGTTGATGATCTCACCATTCATAAGGCGTAACTGCCTTACAAACTTCTCGATATGGTGTCTCCGAAAGCACAGCGGCCTTTTGGCCTTTTTGTATTATTCTCCTAGTCTCCTATTTCTTCTATCCATTAAATTATATCAGCTATTTTAGGATTCTAGTGCCTTGAACTAATCTATACAGGTTTCTGGCTGATTGATCAAAGTAGTTCTCTGGATTCACTTTTGACTTGCCAAAAATTGCCTGTCTTCATGCGTCCAAAGCCTCTTATTCACACATAATATGGTAAGCGTCCTCTGTTCTTTCATTACACAGTCTGCAGTTGGTGTTTCCAGTGTCGATCCCAATTTTCTGTAGGTGTCTTTCACTGTACAGTGTCCTGTTAGGAGACCTGTTGCGATGCGGAAATGATTCCTACTGAACTGCGACAGTTCTTCAGCTTTCTCCTTTGATGGTCTCCTAATAAAGGTCTTACCATGAGCTTGTCTGGTTGTACTATTCCAGTGTTCTTTTTGTTTCTCTTTGACTCAACTGTGTTTTTAAACGCTCCTAGAACAGTTTCTAGGTCTATATATGAAGCAGATGATCCCTTTCTTGCAAACTCATGGGCAAAGTGACTTTACTGCTGTCTGTGAGGCTATTAGGTTTTAGAATGTATTCCCAAACCGGTCTTGATTGTATCTTAAGGTTCATTAGTGCACCAATATCACCTGGTTGTCTGTAGCAATATAGATCCGCTGATTTTCATAAGCCCTCTGATTGATTTCAGTTGCAAAATGCAATATTGCGTACGCCTCTGCTTGAGAAGCCGTGGCCTTTTTCCTAGTGGAAAGGTGATTATTGTATTTCTCACCCCGCTGTTGGTTCCAGCTCCAATCGCGTGTTTCGGTCTTTGATCACTGTGTAAACCAGATCAATTTTCCGAACCTTCCTCCGTAGTTGGATTGATTCCAACTTATCAGATACGTGATTTACACCTCAAAATTTCTGTTAAAAAGATATGTCGAAATCATGTGATCTAATTTCTCAAACTGTACAATCATTTGCTAAGTTGGTTGGTCTATATATTCTAACAATTAAATGCGTATACGTTGAGTGCGTTGCTGTTTCCTGGCAAAAAGAAATTTTCAACCCAATAGTATTTTGAAAGCATCTAGTACCATGCATTAACCCGATACAATAATTACTGTAGACTCATATACCTTTATGTTAATTCCAATATTTTTTCTTTCTCATAATAGTCTCGTGCGTATAATTAAATCCTGGCTGTGGATAATATATGGATAATAATTTAATTAACTGAATACATTAAATCACCGTAAAAATCTGGCCATGCGAGCATAATATAATATATTGAAAATGGGCAATTAGCAACGTGAGCTAATCAAATAGTGTGTGTATCGAACGAAATGGACCTATTGCGTTTATATGAATGAGAAAGTCACAGCCAAGGCTGCGGTCGCTGACCTAATGCAACAGTACTCTGTGTAAGCAGCTGTACTGGTAGTAGTATTATGAGTAGTATTCAACCAACAGAACGACACCCACCAAAGAGCGCTCAATTCTCGGCGCATACCATAAGCGGGAAATTATACGTATACAATGTTGCTGACGATCGTTATACATTATACTTTTCGCGTGCACAAATGCGCACACCTTCATATATTTTCAATTCTAATTGGACTCTGCGATCTTATATACCATGAAGAATTATATGTCGCTGTAAATGAGAGTACCTATGTATGGGATCTTACTGAAATGCGCGTACATTTAAATTGTAAGGTAGAATTATCAAAGTGGCAAAGTTGTGCATTATTAGATTTTCCATATTCCTCAAATCGCTCCACGGATCCAGGCGTAATAAAAACTCATGGCCGGCCAATGCCCCTTGTAACAGGCGAAAGCTGGTAGGGGATGCTAAAGCATGAATTGTTATTATTATTATTAATTTTTTATTGGATAGGCCCGCAGAGAATACGAACCTTAGTGACCTCACGTGTTGGGTGGCTTGATTCATGTTCACGCAATATGTGCAGAAAACCCAGATTGACAATCTTTTACATGCTAAAGATAGCCTTTTGTTTGTTATTACGTGTTCACGTGTTTACTGCCAATAAATACTATTATTATTGCTCTCCAATGGGCATACCAGAGAGGCAAATCGGGCGAGACCGCTCTGCATAGTTTGGTGGGAGGACCCGAACGGAGCATCAAAAGGACATTGCCCTTGCAATGTTTTTAGACATAGAGAGCGCCTTTGATAACACATCAACGCCCTCGATAAACCGATCTTTAATGGACAAGACCATTAGCCACGCGACCAGCGAATGCATTGACTTCATACGTAACGTAGTGCGAATGGTGGAGGAATGGTGTCTCTTCACAAGGACTCTCAGTTAATCCACAAAAAAAAACAAAGTTGGTTGCTTTCGCCAACAAGAGTAAACTCAATGACCTAGACGGCATTAGACTGTTTGGGCAGGAGCTACAATTAACCAGCGAAGTAAAGTGTCTGGGTGTTACACTCGAAACGAAACTGAGTCAAAATAACGATCAGGGCAACGCAATTATTCTGGCGCTGCAGGAGAGTTGCTAGTAAAACCTGGGGACTAAAGCCGACAGTAATCCATTGGCTATATACTGCTGTGATAAGACCAACGATAACATATGGAGCAGTAGTTTGGTGGAGAAGAACAGAAGTGTCCTCCACAGAGACAGGCATTGCTGGGAATCACTGGTGCAATTAACCGCTTCTTTGGAGACCATTGTGGGCCTCCTTCCGCTGGAGCTTTATGTGGAAGTGGAGGCTATGAATGCGATTCTTGTGCTCCTGAAGAGCACACTGATACTATGGGTATGATACTGGACAGTCCATTGCTGCAAATGCCCTCGGACAGTATGGCATCCGAGATTATCTTCACTGAAAAAGTGAGAATCTCCATACCGAACAGAGATCAGTCATGTAGTGATATCACTGCTTTTGATGACTGGTTCACGGACGGATCCAAATTTAGCTAGAGGGCACAGGAGCCGGTATTTGTGGATCGAGCCCCAATCAAAGGATGTCCATAGGTCTGGGGAATCATGCGACGGTCTTTCAGGCAGAGGGGCTTCACGAGGAGGAAAATAAGAGTATAGTGACTGACAGCCAGGCTGCTATTAAGGCAGTCTCGAACCTTGTAACTAGGTCAAAACTAGTTAGAGACTGTTAACAATCCCTCAATACACTGGCACGAGACTACACGATGAAATGATGTGGTGATCAAAGAATTGATTGTATCGTCTAGCATTTTCAAATGCATTTGACCATTTAAAGTCCCGTCAATGAATAGGGGCCCCAAGAGATGAATGCCAATAACACCAACCCATAAGTACATTAAGTTTCTGTGGCTGTTGTGTATGTGTGAAATGGGAATTTGTGTCACTCCAATATCTGCAGTTGTGACCAGTGGCAACTCGTGACAATATGGAGTGGTGGAGCCAGTCTCGAGCCAACTCCCCCCTTCCCTCTCCCCATTTTATTAGTTTTACAAAGTTTTGAATGAATTTAGCTTAGCTTGCAGTAATTTATTACCTCGTTTATTACTAACTATAATACCAACACAAAAAGATTAATATTAACAAATTTAGATGCAATTTTAAAATGACAAATACATTCAAGTTTTCCTCGGAATATGCATATATTTAATTAACAAATTAATGTATTTCTGCTAATTATTGTAGTAATTTTAAGAGGAATTTTCCCAAGAAAACAAAATCTCACGCAGGACTCGAACCTACACATTCTCGTTACCGGACGAAAGCTCTACCATTTGAGCTAGCAAGGTGTCTATGCAGGTTCGTGCGAACATCGACATATATCGATTAGAGATCTAGAATGGCCGGCAGTTCGGCGAATCCTGCTTGAGGAAATTTTTTTTCTTGGAAAGATTCCTCATAAAATTATTACAGTAATTAGCAGAAATACATCATTAATTGGTTAATTGATTTCATACTGTAGGAAGCTTCTAATCTTTGCATATATTAGTTTTTAACTGCACGTACACAGGCCACTTGTTTACATTCCTCCACCTAACTCACGCAAAACTATTCGGGTGTTTTTGTGATTTTTTATCGACGAAAATAAAACACAACACAGAGCACATGAGTAATTTAAGCGAAGATCGTCGGGTAAAATATAATGAATATTTTATGCATAATCGGACGTATTTCTTACAAAGAATGAAAAACACAATTTTTATGTTCTTTATTTGTTTACCTAAGCAAATGGCTGATTTTTTTTTACTTAAAACACTATTATGATGTATTTTTCAGAAATAACTTCTTTATTATATTTATTACTTCATTTCCATAATTTTTACCCTAAGAAAGATATGAATAGTAGTTCATTTTGATTTGAAATACTATAGTTATTAATCTGCGTTGTCATCCTAGAATAGTACTACACTTTACTACTATAATTAATAAATATTTGGTAATAAAACTCGCGAGACTAATGGCACAAATTTTCTTTAATTTCCTTAATTCATTTTTCTTACGTTTAGACGGCTTTCCGTCTTTCTCAGAGGTAATAATTATTTTTACTTCGTATTTCATAAAATTCCAGTCATCCACGTTATACAATTAAAACATTTGTTTAATTGAGTCATTTTATTTTCTTTAAATTAAGTTAAATTTTAAGAAAACTTTATTTATATATATTTATATTAAATTAAAATACAGGGTGTTCTATTTAAAAAAAAGAATTTTCTTCATTTGAAAATATGTCACTTTGTTCCTCAGTTTTGAACACCCTGTATGTTAGAATGTAAAAGTGTGCTTACCGTTTCTTAGAGTAATATCTACATTCATAACATAGCAAATTTGGAGTCTCTACTTGCAGTATTAACCGAGATATTAATTTCTCAATGATGCAATGATTATGACTAAAAAAAAAAGAAAAACTTAAATAACTCAACAACGGCAACATGTAGCTATAGGAATAGCTAATGAAAACTGACGTATTTATGGCCGCAGAATCCAAAAATGAATAAAAAATTATATCATTCTATTTAAAATAACAAAGTTGACATCCATTTCCGGTCAACCGGAAGTGATATTTTGGTTAAGGTATTTCACATTTATAATTCCAATCGAACAGATACTGGTGCCAAATTCTCAAATATAAGTAAATAATAGAACATCATAAACTTTTAATGAACCAGTTACGTGGAATACCGTGTATAGATAATTAAATTTTAAAAAATTATATATAAACTTTATAAAATATTTTAAAAAATATAAGTACTTTAGTTCGAACGTGACATCGTTTTTAATATGTGTGTCCGTCTTGTGTGTTTTTAAAATTTTTATCATACATAATCTTTACTACTTATCAACAAATATTCCATACCTACTCTATTTTTCTGCCATAATGCAAACTGTAACAATCTTTAATTACATAACCTTATAAAGGTAATTAAATGATTTTATTAGTTAGTTTTACTACCGATTTTGCAGTTAGTACGTCAATAAAACGACTCGCTTACTTTCTATGTTGCTATTAAATTTATCTTGATATATGAACTTGCCACACTAAACGACTTCAATACCCCATTAAAGGATATTATGCAAATGGTACGGTGAATTGTATTTATGTAACGTTAAATGGAAAATCGTCGTTAACTGACATAAAAGTGTTGCGCGCATATTCTATTCTCTAAAGCTAATAATAAACGTTATAGTATACGGAACGTATTCGCGGGTAAACGATAAATAACGAAGTTCCTGTTCCTATTTCTATTAAGTGGCAGCTTTTTCTGGCGCAGCTGTTTGCAAAATTGACACTAAAATAGTGAGGTAGCCACAGGCATCGCACGCAGCACGCATTATTCAGTTCATCTTGATTGGGGCGATTATCTTTCACCATTCCGTTCTAATTCAATCAGCCGTACCAGATTTAAGTACGAATTTCGAATTTCATACGTTCTCCCAATTGGATTCTCGTGTCAGTGTGTTCACTATTAACAACGTTAGGTTTTTATGTGCCTGATAATACCTCAACTTCTTCTGATGAAAAAAAAAAGTAACGTAAATCAAATAAAGGAAAACAATTTATAGAAAATTTACAAATTGAGAATGGTTTTACGTTTATAATTATTTTTAAAATACACGGAGAAAAATGGAGATATTTTTACATAATAAATGCTGTATATATTTTACATAACCTATTCTGTATCAGCCACATTACGTAATATATAATTGAAATATTTTTACTATTTAGTACATAATTAATTATGTACTAAATAACAAAGATAAAAGTCTCGACTCAAGTTTGACATAAATAGAGTTAAAATCATTGGCATTTTTTTAGTATTTCAATATTTCTCTCTTTAATTTTGAGTAAAGACTTTTGTCTTCGATGGTACCTAACCTATGTAGTTGCTATTCAATCCGCCATCCACAACACATAGGAAATAAACATACTTCCACGTAATGCTTTATTACATAAAGGTAAAGGTGTCTTGTGTCCATCGTGTGTCTTTTGCATATCCCGAACGTTATTTATTTATTTCAAGATGAATCAGTTTTTTATTTTTATTTTAATAAGTATTTTTACATGTTTTTTTTTAAATCTGAAATACGAAAGAATGAAAACATATATTAGCGATTATGATGAATAAATACTATTTTGAATTTGTCAATACACAATTATATTACGGACACACCAGCAACGATTATTCTTTAAAAATGGCTGTATAAATCGAAGCGTTTTGTAAAACTTTAAGTGTTTCTGTGCCGTTTTAGCAGTCAAACGACAAAACCAGGTAAAACGTGTATATTTCCATTTAACGCTGTAACGAACCGTTCATAAGCGTAAAGCGACAGGTTTGTCTGGAACGGGATCGAATAAAAGTGAGTAGCGAAGGAGTGTGCCATCTCGTCGTTCGCTGGCCTAACTTCTAGCAGTGTTCTCGCAATGGTTCCCGTTAGGGAAGGTTAAGGGAGGTTCGTTTGGATCAGAATTTCGGAAAATTGTCTCGTTTCGCCGGAAAGTGTTTCGCGAATTCTCGATACCCCTGGCCCAGTCCGACCAACTCGACCCATCCCTTTGCCATTTTATGAACCCCCCAGTCACAGAGTCTTCAGATCCTTTAGCGTAGAAATTTTTTTTTACCGATTTACACGGGCTAAACGGAGCACGCCACTGTAGTTGTTAGAAAGAGAGGGAAGTATCAAACTTTATATAATGTAAGTAGAAGTCGGGCTTTCTTCCAGAACGCGTTCTTTGAAGTTGGTCCATTCACCTTGATAGGTAGAACTTGTAGAATGTGGTACCTCTAGTAGCTATCTTTTATTTTATTGTTTGTGAAATGAGTTTCGGAATAAGTGGCGATGATATTGTCAAGTCGCAGTTTTCTTTAAAGAAAATATATATTTTCCAGTTTGTTTTTCCGATATTTTATACAGGTCGATGGCCCTCACATCTGCCTACAAATATCTTTTTTAAGATTATAAGTACCTAATTCTCTGTATGAAATATTACCGGTATAAGCGATATACCAATAGGAATATAATTTTCCGTTTTTAGACAATTGTATAGGTACAATATGTGTTGAGAAACTGCTCTTTTCTTTTTTTAAATTCTCCAACTTTATTTTTGCCTTTTTACCTTCTTTAACATTATGAACGATTTTCCTTTCAAATGTTTCTCACAATTGTGTCAAAAACCTTTTAAATTATTAATCATATTAGAAATCTATGAGGAGGATTTTAAAAGGAGTTCATAGAAGTCGGGCATTCTCCTAGAATGCATTTCCTGAAGGTGTTTTTTTTTTTTTTTAAGTTAGTCCGTTTATTCCTAAGCACTCCACTGGTAGAATATACAATACACTTTTAGTAGCTATCTTTTATTTTATTGTCTTGTGTATTGGATTTTAGAACAGACGATGATAATCTGCTGCATCGTAGTTTTCTTTATTGGTAACATCTTTTTTAACTTGCATAATTCTTAAATCTTTATATTAAATATTATGGATAGGAGCAATATGTCGCTTAGAATGTAGCAATTTTCTGATATTTTACAGATATCACATTGTTTGAGTGATAATCGCATCATTATTTTGTCTTGAATAATCTGCTGTTACTGTTCAATTTTTAAACACATTTTCCTCTGATGTTGGTTGTTATTCATATTCCTTAAAATATTTATGAAAGTAGAGTATTATTTTTTTCATGTGTTTCAATACTTACTTTTTCAAGCCTAATGAAAATATTGTGTGACGTTATTATTTTATGCACAACCGTAGAGGCGCTCCAGAAAGTACTGCTTATTACAGAAACCTGTATAAAGTTTGAAACGAAGAACGAAGTATGAATAAAAATGGCAAGACGATGTGCATGCATTAAAAAAAAAATCTTATGCCAATATATCATAGTATGTCAATTTGCATTGGAAATCTACAAGGTAAATCCTTTGGTAAGGGTCTTACCATCAGTTTGCCTGATTCTATTATTCCAGTGTTCTTTTTGTTTCTCTTCGACCCAACTTTCTGCATGCTCTCGTGCTGTGTTTTTAGACACTTCTAGAACATATTCCGGGCCCATACATGAAGCAGATGATCCTTGTCTTGCCAAGTCATAAGCTTTTCATTTCCTTTGATTCCACAGGCATCCACAGCAAAGTGACTTTATTGCCGTCTGTAAGGTGATTCAGTTCTTGAATACATGCCCAAACTAGTCTTGATTGTATCTTGCGGTTCACTAATACCCTCAGTATCGCCTGGCTGTATGGAAAAATGTTACTACTCCCTAATTGAATTTTTAGATAGTTAATAACTTGATCTATATTATTTTTAATTTTTTATTTAACTTGTCCGTACTATATTCTAGTTAAGGGATGAATAAATATTTATCTATCTATCTAATATAAAATTTTAGGTAGGCGGAAAGGTACATGTCTTTTGTTAAGTATTTTACAGCTCTTCAGACTTGATTTTCCATCGATCCTTAATACATGCATTCTTGCAAATATTATCGCACAACCTCATGCTTTAAAGCTTTCAATCTGTTTTCGAATATCTTCACTCCATCTCGTATAGGTAAATCACTAACGACCTGATTCGGTTCGTACAGAACGAAGTCACTAGAGCAAGATACATAACGAAAGTTGACATTTACTCTTTGTTCGTAGAAGAACTAATGCGATGTCACTCCCGTATTATACATAAATTCCAAAACAATGATATAATATAAAAGTAGGTATACCATAACAACGGTTTATTATATTCGTATCTCACTTCCTGCCACCGATATATAGATTTATAGATACAGCCTCTCAACATCTGTGTAGGTGTTAACCTGCTTTTTACCATCGAGAAAAGGGTCACAACCAAGTTCTTCACGGAAGTAAGTCGAACAATTACATACGTACACTGTCACGCCATGTTCCCTCTACACATGCACATTTGCCTGTGAAACAATTAGGTCCGAGTGACTCTCGAGTATTATCATTATTCGTATAGTCCGTATTCTCAGAGAAACGTATCAATTAATGGTGAAAGATAGCGTATACATGTTAAAGGTATGTATTGAAATTTAAATGTTGTTTGTGCTTATATTTTAGTCAAAAATACTTTTTATATTTAAGTGATAGAAATTGTGATTTATCAAGTGCTTGTACAATGCCCCACTCGCATTGTTAAAATATTTTTTAGAACTAGTTTGGACTGGTTGTCATCATCAAGTGAGAAAAAAACGTTGGAACACCAATGAAAAATTAGATTAATAGTCATATCTAAAACTAGAATTACCCTGGCAAGGAAATAACCAAAACTTGTATAACAGATTCAGAAATTAGTAATAATAATAATTAATTAATAATAATAAATATTTAAAATAACCAAACTCATCTATTGACATATAGATCAAATAAATTTACATTTTATATATATATATATATATATATTATTTAATAAAACATCATTCATTCATCACAAGACAAAAAAAAAACTCAAAAAATTATGTTTTGATTTATTTGTTTATTTAACGTAATTAATGTAGATTTACTGTTGACACTCTGTGACTTTCTCCACATAGACAATCAATTACTTCAGAATGCGCATTTATAGATAATATTTTAAACAATAACATTTCGTATAAACGCATGCATAATCTAATTAATTTACACACATCTAATAAATCAAGATTTATTAGATGTGTAATTAAACACGAACCTTCTAAAAGGCACGTTGACGCTTGCATATGGTATACATTAAAATATATTAGCCGTATTCTTTTTACCGTCTGACTTAGCTTGTCTTAGTTTTGTGAGTTAAGCTACGAGCTACTCATTACGAATGATCAAATCAGCCGACTAACTGCGTTTCTAGAAAGTAGCTCGTAGCTTAACTCACAAAACTAAGACAAGCTAAGTCAGACGGTAGAAAGAATACAGCTATTATTGCCGAGAGGCGCTGTTGGACCTTAGCAAAGGCAAAACACGACGTATCTGTCCATTGCGATAATTGTTTATAGATTTGCTGTTTAACTGTAATTATCAATTTAATAACCAGAACAGCACAAATTTAGCAGCTTAAAGTCAACCTATATTAAAACGTTTCGATAACAATAATAATAGTTTGAGTGGTAATACTGCTAAATTTGAAATTTTCTATGCCAAACTAAAGAACGAATTTTCTATGCCATAAACTAAAATACACTAACAATAAGTACAAAACGAGCGTGATCATTATTTAAAAGTAACCTCAAAGTTATCCTATTGAAAGATAAGGTATTCTTAGCTGTTTAAAATTGATTAAGAAGTAATTAATATTTCATGATACGGCCACAGCAACATAGTTCAAAATGTTAAGGTACAGAAAGGTTTCTCAACCTGGTTAGGACATGTAAAGGCGGAATCCCACGGCGCGTGACTCGGCGAATTACGAGCTAGATTTGCCGATCCACGAGCCGTGGGAATTGCCAAGTTCGTCATTTATAGCTCGGCTTGAAGAGGTTTGTGTTTTCCCGATTGTTGTCGGTAAATTTGACGCGAGCCAAAGAAACGCGCGCATTTCCGGCCTCGGCTCGTATAATTTCGACCCGATGGTGCAAATAAATTTCAGTAGCGTCTTGTAGCTGTGGAGGTTAAGAGCTATTTATTTTAAAAATGGAATGGTCAAACGACCTAGTTCTTGAATTTTTGTCAGCATACGAAGGAGAGCCGGCGATTTGGAATCCGCGAGATCCAAGTCACAAAAACAGAAACTGCAACACGTCTCGCCGTCGTTCATGTTAATTACTTTTTAACAAACTCTCCGCTGTCACTGGGAGAAACTAAAACCATGATTTGCCAAGCCAACACGAATCCACACTACGAACTCACACACCTCGTGGGAACGTTTATCTACTTGCTACAGTTTGTCGCGAACCAAGCATAGGCAAGCTTCGACGAACCCAAGCCACGAGCCATGTTCGCTGAGTCACGCGCCGTGGGATTCCGGCTTAAGCAGGATGCCAGAACACAGACATTCCGGAAGCATATTGGAGAAAAAAGAAGTGGGGAAAATAGAAAAAGTATAGGCGGGAGAATAGGTGGATAGATGCAGTGATAATAGACTTAAAAATTTTGAGGAAATTGTACTGAAAAACTGCATCACAAAACAGAACTCAATGAAGGAAAATTGTAAAAAAAGTTGTGGAGCATAATGATAAAATAATCGAATTCGTGTGCTTTAAAATCCCGTAGAACTTTATTAGTATTCAATGTGTGTCCTTAAATTATAGGAACGACTACTGACACAACCGTCAAACAAGGAAAGAATGTGTAAATTTCAAATTTCTAATAGCTACTTGGCTTCAACCAGGGGCGGCTCCTCTTAAAGAGCCACAGGGTCATGGCCCCACCATTGCAAATCACATGACATCACAGACAAGCGGCGAACTAGGGCCACGTCTAGATTGGCCCCGAATTCAGACGTTTGTAAGTATCCGCGCCGAGCTAGCGGAAGAGGAGGTGGTCGTAGTATACGCAAAAATTACATTGAAGTGCTCGGCACTGTGAGGGAAGGGTCCCCCACTATCCCACTATCACGATAGGCAAGCTTGTGAGTCAGATGGCCGGCGAAGATCAACTATTGAAAATAGAAACATATGTAGAGGGCCGTCGCATACGGACTTCGGTTTAGACACTTCTCCGCAATAAAAATTAGGTTCAAGAATATTTAATATTTATTAATTATAGCAAATTAATAACTATAGTATTTCAAATCAAAATGAACTACCATTCATATCTTTCTTAGGGTAAAAATTATGAAAATGAAATAGTAAATATAATAAGGGAGTTATTCCTGAAAAATACTTCATAATAGTGTTTTAAGTTACAAAAAAACAACTTATCTGCTTAAAAAAACAAACAAAGAAAATAAAAATTGTGTTTCCCATTCTTTGTAAGAAATACTTCCGTTTATGCTTAAAATATCCATTATATTTTACTCGACGATCTTCACTTAAATAACTCATGTGCTCTGTATTGTGTTATGTTTTCGTCGAAATAAAATCACAAAAACACCTGAATAATTTTTCGTTAGTTAGGTGGGGGAATGTAAACAAGTGACCCATGTATGTAAGTGCAGTTTAAAAACTAAATATATGCAATTCTGAAGGAAATACGTTAGTATTTATATTTAAGTAATAATCTTTAGTTTAAACTTCATTTTAGACTTACAATCGATATAAATTTTAAAAAAATAAACTCGACCTTGTCGTATTTAATCCTTAAGTCGCGATCGTAATAATGGCCCATAGCAATAAATGACGTAATAAAATACTGCAAGCTAACCTAAACTAATTTAAAACTTAATAAAATAATAAAATGGATAGGGGAAGGGGGAAGGGGGAGGAGCGTTAGTTGACCCGTGATTGGCGCCACCACTCAATATTTTCACGAGCTGCCACTGGCTTCAACTGTTTATCGAAAAACAGTCAACCAACTCCAGTGTAAATAGGAACTAAAATGGCAACTAGATGAGCGTTGTTTACCCCAGAAGCAAAAGAATACTCAACATTTTACATAAATCTAAAGGACTAAAAAATACCAAATAAGCTTCGGGCTTACAATAAAATACAGGTAAATATTGTTATAATCTTATAAGTAATGAATATGTTCCATTATAAAACTTATAAGTAACACATATTTTCTGTAATATAAAAAAAAATCAAGTAAGTATTTCATAAAATAAATAAATATTTCATGGTGACTCTGTATGAGTTTACTGTTATAAGTTGGAAAAAAGGTCTATTTACTTATAATACTACAAATTTTTTATTGGAAATTAAATGCGACTGGTTTCGTACATCAAAAGCATATGCTGAGATCAGCTAAATAGCAAACAACCAAATATAGAACGACAAATCAAACATAGTAAAGTTTCTCAATGAAAAAAAGATGTGAGTAAATAGACCTTTTTCCCATCTTATAAAAAACAAATAAAAGTAAACTGATAAAATAATTTTTGAGAAAAAATCTTCAGAAAAACAAGCTTTATTGTCAAAAAGTAAGTCTTTTTTTTATTAATTTTATAAAAATGTTACGGCACATAAACCATATCGGTCTACTAGTGGAACTTTCTGGATTTCCAACTTATATAGTCTCAGAGGACCATAGAAAACATATCATAATTATTAGACATGGCATCTTGATGCCGCATACATAGCCGTAGATATTTAGGGCATTTTCGGTTATCGAGCTTGTGATCGGCAGTTAGCCCTACGAATGAAAAGAACTTGAATTGCAAAACAGGATGTAGTCAGGTGGTATATAATTCACTGATGATTCATAATGCGGTAAGTGCTTGTGCACGTTTTTTAATAATTTTTTTCTTATGGCATGTTTGTCGAATTTGCTTTGATCATAGACTTTGATCGGTCTAATTTAAAGAAGCAGAAATAACCACCATTTCCAAATGCAGGTAGACTTATAATTCTTCTTGGAACCTATAACTGGAAGAGATTTACAGAATGCGTCAAACTAAGTTAAAACAATATGAGCATACTAACAGAGATGCTGCTGAGTTATTTGAAACTTAAAAAAAAAACTTCTAAGTAACCTTGAGAATACCAAAGAAACCCGAATGTATCTCTTGTGATTAGCAGAACGAATCCATGCGGAACTCAGTTTCGATGGCACAAATATCATCTAGTTGTAAACTAGCAAGAATATGGGACACAATAGACCTCTTTAGATCGCAGTTTTTTATCACCCTATCACTCACAAACAAACAGTACTCAATTATTTGAAACTTTCAAATGAAACAAAACATTTAAAAATAAATTAGTCCTTCGTGTATTCAAGCAATTGCACAAACATTGCGTTCCCGAAATTAGGCCGGATTACGTAAAAGAAAAAAATTGTTCCTTTAAACGTTCTAACGCAACGATAAGGTTCACCTTGTACTGTCGTTCGGCCCTCTAGTTTATATTCAGCGTCCGTGCGGAGTATACCAAAATTTCAAACAACAAAACGGTGGTGCGTGCCTCTCAAAAATTTTCGTAATATTAACGTTAATCTAAACTTAAGTAACATAATAACGCAATATGCCTATATTTATGTACCCAAGATATTTTTTCGTGTTTCTAAGTGGCGTAGGTACAATATACATGTAGTACGTACGAGTAAATTGTACGCATAAAACGTGGTGATTTGGAATTAGTGATCCGTTACCCATTAGGAGTAATTATCTGTCATAAAGTCGCACATAATGCAATCTTTATAATGTATACGTATCACGATTTACTAATTGACGGTAAATCTTGTGGTATGGTATAATAATTTCTATTGAACTAAATTGGAAACAACTTGTGGATACATTGCTTTTAATTCAATTGCTACTTGCGCACAGATTATTAACCAAACGGGTCAATTGCTGGTAATAAATACTAATTCAAGACTTAAGAATATGTATTAACGTAATTTGACATTATTCCTTTATGCTAAAAGTCCCAGGTGTTCAGAAAGAACAAATTGAGATTCTGACGAATTTTAATTCAAATCCCTGATAATTGGTTTCCAGGAAATAGATTATAGAAAAAAAAAAACATGCACGGGAAAAAAATATTTCACCCTTAAATATAAATATAATGTAATGCTACAAGGTAGCACACAGCCTGAATAAAAAATATTATTTTTTAAATATAATGTTTTAATTAAAGTAGTAGCATTTTGAAACAACCTAGAGTCATCTATTTTACTAAATTTTAATATGTCAAATGCCAAATGGGGTGCGGGGGGAGAATTCCTGACTGCAACAGCCTAGAGGCCGCTCTGACATTGAAAACATTATGAATAGATAGATCTTTAGTGTGACTGGAGACGCTGTAGGAGGATGTTGCTCAATGTCCTCTGATCCAATTTTCAATGTTAAAGTGCTTAGTTTAAGTGAAAATTGTGAGACAGAGGCTCTTATATAACCAGTCTCAACGCTGTTGATTAAATTTGTGAGATAAAGAAAACGTTTAATAATAATATCATTTATTGACATTATACAAATTATACCTAAGGTAAAGTCAGGTAAGTGTGTAGTAAAAATTGCATAGTGTGAATGAAATATAACACTGCTCACATAATAAGACATTTTGATAAATTTTACACATAAAAGTACGTAATATATGCCCAGTTGTAAGCCTTCAATAGATACGCCTTTTATAATTATCAACGGTTTACTAGAAAAAAAAAGAAATTTTAAACAGTGTCAATACTACACACTTACCCAGCAAAATGGGGCAAGTGTGTAACCGTTCCGCATTTTATATATTAATAGCATTATCCTTTAGTTCGGCCAAGTGTGTAATACTATACTGATACCTTTTTAATAGGGTATGATAAATTTACAAGATATCTAAGTTATTACACGCTAGCAGATGTGAATTTTTATTTATAAAACTAGTATGAAGTTTAGTACTTTATTAATATAACAGAGGACATCCTTATTTTAATTTTAAAAATAAATGTAGTAATAGCCAATCTACACACTTACCTGACTTTACCTTATATACATATTAAACTCATATATGCCAAAAAGATTAAATCATCGTAAGATGTTCTTCCTTTAACCTCCAATCGCTTATAACGTTCAGATTTTCACATTTTAATGTTGGCCAAACGCTTAATTTATATAATTATAGTCATCCAATTTATACTTAATTTCATTTTTAGTTAAAACACAGATTTTTATCTATAAAAGGTTCGAAATGTGAAACCGTGTAAAACAATATAAATAAAGATATAAGTATCTCAGGTAAGTCAAATGAGTTCGCTTATTAAATAACAATTACGTTTTTTGTTAACAATTCCAAGTTTTTCAATATAAATTCATCATAGAGAATAAATATGTTTAAAATTAAATTTCAAAATATCCACGTCTTCCTATAAACTTTGTACCTGTGTGATGCTATCTTGAAATGACGGGTAGATCAGTATGTGCAAGATTTGAAGGTAAAAATTACTGGATATTCGAAACCGTGACGTGAATACATATTAACTAGTTAAATTCTAATTGCCACCTTAAAAACGTTTTCTACTAGTGCTCGCTTCCTAACCAAACAATTTCCCGAACATATTAAAATAAAATTTCTTATAAGCATATTAAAATTTAGATACGAATTAAAATAAAACGTTTATTTTTAGGTTGATATGGGCGCAGAGTACCTTTGGCGGGAGCAAATCGGCAGGCATGTGCTCATCATTGTTGGAATGGGACGTTGAATGGGGCTCTGTACTTTATTTATAGATTTATACAGAAAATAAGAAGATTACAGAGAAAGATGAAATAACGGTAGAAGAAATATCATGAATAATAAAGATATTAAAAAGAGGCAAAGCGACTGGAAACGAAGGGATTACATGTGAAATGCTGAAAAGCATTAGCGAAAATGGAATAAAAGTTGTGAAGGCACTGTGTGACAAGATATAGAGTGAGCAAAATAACAGAAACTATAAAAATTATAGAGAATTACCGTAAGGAATTACAAACAAAATTAGCATGTTAAAAATAAATGAAGGAATTCTCAAAAAAATTATTGAAAGTAATAACTGAGGTGCAATTTTACACACCAAACTTAAGGGATAACATATTCACATTGAAACAGCAAATCAAGAAAACATTTGAAGATATGGTGTTTAACATAATATTTTAAAGCTATATTGGCATACGACTGTGAACGTTGGGTCTTAAACACAGCAAGCAATGAGCAAAATACAAGTGTTAAAGATGAGGTATTTAAAAGCGGTAAAAGGAATCATTCGAGGAGACAGAATAGAAAATAAGAAAATAACAGAAAAATGAAGTAGTGATTTTAGAAAGAATAGAGAGAACGAATTGAAATGTTTTGGCCATATAAACATAAGAATATTTCCTAATTATGCAACAGAAAAAAAAGTGCAAATAAAGGACAAATATTCAATAATAAAGACAGTAACAATAATACAACATAAAAGAAACATGCGATAAACTAGAGCTATTTTACATAAACACAGTAACTCGCAAAAACGATAAATAATAAAAAAGTAAAGAAATTAAATAAAGTAAGAGAGACACTAAAACATTAAATGTTTACCAAAAAAAGGAATGATACGCTCAATAGCAAGTTGTCGATACAAACGCCAAACATCACATGCGTATTTCAATCTCGATCTAACCAACGAAAAATATAAAACTTTTAGTGACAATGGATTAACAAAATACCTGCAAAAGCGTATTCTTGTAAGCATTAAAAGATGCATCGAAAGCAAGGGAATAGGGCGTTAGATGAACATCAGAAAGTACTACCAGATTTCTGAACTGAACTTACTGCATTTTTTCTTTGATGTTTCATTGCGTCTTGGTAAGCAGTTTTTTAATGCTTGGGATCACAATCTTACGTAGTTTGGTTGTCGTTTATACCAGCCGTCTAGTAGGACTGAATGTCCATGAACTATCCAAGCTAATTCAATGACTGCATTGCCAGCTTTATGCTACAGTCACTTGCGGAAGAGAGTCGTCTAGGGAGACTGATAGCCCATGAACTATCCGAGCTAGTTCAATGACTGCATTGCCAGCGTTATGCTACAGCATCGCTTGCAGGTGAGAGTTTGGGACGGGGCTCCTAGGAGGCACAAGCTGAACACTTTTTCACTTAGTAGGTGATTGTGCATAAAGCTTGAGATGTGATTAGCGATGAAAGTGGATTTATACACTCGTAGGAGCGCTGATGACGTCTGATAGGTAGAAACTCGCGTCCGTTACTAGTTATTCCCCTTTCATTGCTCCTACTAGTATGGTGATTCCTACAATAGATCATGAGCTCCGCCTAGTGGTATCGGTTGTACCATGTTGCATTAGGACAGTATCTTACAGTTTGCACAACTATATAGGTTGATTCAAATTAAGCGCCCACCATTGCTATCTTTGTTATTATTGATTCTAGAAAGTAGGTTAAATCAGCAAAGTATTAGGGTTTTTAACGCTGATTAATATGCAATATACGAAAAAACAATTCAACGACGCATTTCTACGAAATTTTGACATTTATGTTTTGTTTTAATTGAACACCCTGTATATTGGTTAAAAAAATGAAAGATATTTTAATTTATGATGCAAAAGTATCAATACAATATTGTCTTAAAACGAATAATAAAAAAGTTATGATGATTTTTATTTTGTAAACTGTAGAGCAGTATAAAGAATCAACTTTTAACAAAACAGATACATATCTTTGTGGTTGATGTTTATTTTAACATATTACATTTTAAAATAATGTCGTTGAAATTAAAATGAAAAGGAAAACGTAAATGCATAATTTATAAATACTGCTCGAAGGTATCATCTTTATTGTCAATACATTCTCGTGTCCGCTTGAGTACACTCTGGGTAGCTCTTAAGATTATCCTTCCATCCAATTGGCGGAAAACCTCCCTATCCTTATTTTGCAATTTGTTCACGTTGTTGTACCGGGTTCTGTATGTCTGATCTTTTAAATATCCCCAAAGAAAAAAGTCTGAAGGTGAAAGATCAGGAGAGCGTGCTGGCCATCGAATTGGCCCATTTGTACCGATCCACTTATCGGCAAAGATGATATCCAGATAGTTGTGAACTATGCGGCAGTTGTGTACCGGAGCACCGTCTAGCTGAAAATACAAATTTCGGCGCATCAGGTAATTGGCGTTATCAAGGAAATCCTCTGGAACGGTACGAATAAATTCCAGATATGTCTGTCTCCTATCAATGTACCATTATAGAACACTGGACCAACGACTGTCGAACCAATTAATCCGCACCAGACATTAAAACTAAATCGAACTTCTACAGCATGTGGACGCATTATTAATAAATTTTCTTGCGACCAGTAGTGTTCATTCTTCTTATTAAACATTCCCTTATTGGAGAAATTTGTTTCATCACTCCATAAAATACATTGTGCTCCATTCAAATTTTCATCACAAAAATTAATAAAACAATCACAGAAAGCCAACATCCTGTTCGAATCTCCTGGTTGTAATGTTTGTGAGGTTCGGTACTTAAATGGGATATATCCATGCTTTTTTAAAATTCTCTGAACTGACGCGTAACTCAAACCCAATCCCTTAGTAGCATCTCTAATGGAAAATTCGCGATAGGGTTCAAAATATGCTAACACCGTAATTTCTACCTCCTCGTTGATAATGATATTTTTCTTTGTTCTTTTCTTCTTAAATAAGCAATCGTGTTGCCTAAATTGGCTGTAAAGTTTTCGAAAGTAACGTCGATCTGATGGCTGCTGTCGTAAAGGATACTGTTCTGCATAATATTCAACTTAACAGTCCTTATTGAATTTTCACCGCATACAATGTATGCTTCCAGCATATCGCATTTCTCCAAATGAGAAAATACCATGGTGAGATATTATCTACTACTTAGAACTAAATATAACGAAAACTGTTCAAGCTACTAATGATAATAATGTAATAATAACACAACACAAAAATGAAATAACAAACTTCTTTTTAATAGTTAAACATGTAAAAGATTTAAACTCAGCGCGTTTTTGACAGTTTCAAACAACAAACTATTTGTTTTGACTTAAAGTGAAAGAAGCCAACTATAAATTTTACATATCTTTGGCATCAATTAAAAACCATCATAACTTCTTTATTATTCGTTTTAAAACAATATTGTATTAAAACTTTTGCATCACAAATTAAAATATCTTCCATTTTTTTAAACAATATACAGGGTGTTCAATTTAAAAAAAAAATTCATAATTTCTCGGAAATCCTTCATGCAATAGTTTTTTTCGTATATTGCATATTAATCAGCGTTAAAAACACTAATACTTTGCTAATTCAACTTACCTTCTAAGAATCAATAATAACAGAGATAGCAATGGTACGTATTTAATTTGAATCAGCCTGTATACAAAACATTAAATGGTGTGACAATATCTGCCTTAACTATAATCATTTTAAGAATAATACCTCAAGATTAATAACATTAATATAGCATACGTAATGACATATCTGCAATTCAAATATAATGCTAACCTTAGAATTATAATTACCTGGAGAAATATTACACTTTTATCTCCACCTGAATTTTAATTAATGTAAACTAACTACGAGGAAAATATTTCTGGCTTCAGGCAAGATTAAACACATAAAATATGAGTCCTAAGCGGCGATTATGTGGCGCCCTGGAAGATGTGTATGTGTGCCACGCTTAATAAGATTATACGTTTACATTACATGATTTGTAGGCATAAAAGTATTTATTTATTTCGTAATACGTTCCGTCGGTTACAATTACCCGTTAATTTTTGCAATAAATATCGAAAATTGCCATCGGAAGCGAATGAGAAATTTGCGAAAAATACTGTAGTCGTTATGTCAACTAAAAGCGACCAGGAGCTAATTCATTCTATAAATATTTGAGGCCGCAAAGAAGCGATGAGCATATCTGCGCACAATGTAAAGTATTTTGTGTACATATATCGACTTGCAACACACAAAAAATAATTTACAATACATTGTACCATTCAATGTTCAAGGAATAACTGTTTTTATTTTATATTATATAAGGATTTTTTTTTTATATTATACATCAGTTATTTTCTTACAATATATTTATGTAGCTGCTTTACATGTGGTTGCTAATTGTAAGATAAAAATGTAAATAATAGACAGTTGAAGTTTTAAACTATGGCTAAAGATGTTCTAATCAGCTTTAAATCTGAAATTAGACAGAAGCAAGTCCCCAGTGACCAACTATATTTATTTCATATTTTGTAAATATTTAAAAAATATTAAATCTTTCTTGAATATTAGTTATATTAATATAATATGCATAAAATATATTATAGAAAATATATTAGGAAAACATTTAAAAAATATATATGTTATGTAGCATTAATAATATTTTACTGCAAATGTTTTCTCAATATATTTTTCATAACTCTGCAAGAATATTTTGCTTTGTATTTCTGTAAATGTTTATTTCATATAAAAAAAAAGATTAAATTTTTGCTTTTGTGCATTTGGTGCGTAGGACGAATAATATAAAATGGGTAAAATATGCATACATATTAAGTAGGTATGTACCTATTTAAAATGATAGTTCAAAGATTAAATTATATAATATATATCTAATATGGTTTAATTAGTATCTAAGTTGAGCGCTGCAACTTTTCTATTAATATATCTGCGTTTTGTATTATATTATTTGTAATATTTGTAAATGGCGAACGTCAACACAACACCTCTACTCATTACGGTGCCGGTGTTATATGATTTAGTATTGTTTATGCGTCTATGGATTAGGTACATAGAATCTATACGCGCACGTGGGTATCATCAATATTTTCATTCGTTTGTCAGTTACATGTTATAGTTTATAATAGTATACGATTAGGGCAGATTAGGGTTAACTGTGTAATCAATTGTTGCGGGGTGTGTTTTAGTTTTTGTGGTGACTACGAGGTAAGCAAAACATTGAACATGTCATGGCATTTATAAGATAATTGGAATGCTCAATATCGCTATGTACAGAAATCGTTTAATAATATAATTGTAGGAATTTTATGCATCATATATGTACTGCATCTACCAGATAAATTGCTAGTTGATTTGCTTAAGAGATTCATCTCGGTAGATAAGCGTCATAACCTCAAATAGAGGTTATAATACGTTGTGTTGTTTTATTGTTTGTACGTAGAATGATTTCAAATATTATGAAATAAAGTAAAAATGAGTATCGTAAGTATTAGAATGTAGCTACCATCCAATTATTGTAAATGCTCCAAATGTATTAGTAGGTGTTGATAATGTTGTACGATGTTTTATTCATGGTATGATCTAATACAATTGGCATTGTTTTAGAGGCCACAAGAAACGCCATGAGAGCGCCACTACCGAAGATATGAAAAAAGCCATAGGGTTGTACCTGGCACCAACCAAGGCTAGACTTAAAAATGAGTATTTTTCATTTTTATTGGCTTATTCAAATAAAATGATAATAAATACGTTTGTTTTTTTATTTAGAACACTTCAATTAAAAAATAGTGATTAATTTGATAAACCTTCAGTATGCCTTAAAAGATGCCAGAATTATTGATTATTAACTTGAATGGTGAGTGTGAAAAAAACAAGTTCTTGCCTTTTAGACAACTCTATGTATGTTTCAACTTTTCGTTATCGACGTTATACATTCTAAATAACCAAGAACAATTTTAGTTCATTTTGACAAATTAAATAGATTGCATAAAAAATCTCAATTTTCATATAAATAATATTTTACAAATATTTTAGAAAAAATATTGCGCTTACATTAATTTTAAAATATGGAATAAATATTTTAATTGAATATTTTATCTATATTTAGAAAAAAATATGAAAAATATATTCAAAAACCTCTCACGAAAAATATTTATAAAATATATTTTTAAAAATATCTATATAATATTTCTGGCTGTTAGGGGTACTATTGTCTTTTTTTTTTAGTTTAATGTTTTGGTAAAAACTAAGGGTGATGAAGAAATTCTGAAAACTATTACTGCTACTAAAAGTACTGCAAAAAGAAAAGAAAGAGCAAAATTTTAAATAAGAACAACAATTAATATATTTATGCAAATCAAAAAATGGTGCCCATCCAACAAATTATATGTATCGTTCGTATGTAAATATAAGTCATTCGGAATGAATTAATTCGCAAAGGTTTCCTCGACTGAGATATGTAGTAATGCAGGTTTCGCAATATTTCTGTGGCAGCAGACGCGTAAACAAGAAACCAGTCTTCCTACTAAGTGGTTGCGAAGTTTCTTTTCTGATTATGTTAAGAAATATTCCGCGAATTTTTGGACCCTACCTTAAAATTAGGAAAGGATACCATAAATGTTTACGAGGTGCGAAATTACGAATGCAAAAACTTTATTGATTTTGACTAGTTCGAAATGCCAGCGGCGGACGTTGCTACATTAAAATGTAACCTTTTAACAAGGATATGGCGATTTGGTAATAAATCAAATACCAATCCATAAATATTATTTTCACATTAGGATTTTATTATGCAAAACATCATATCAAAAAAAAAAGTAAACAAGTCAATCACATGTAGTTATTAACACATATGTTTTTTGGTTATAGATTATAATGTAATAGTAATATGGTTGTAAATAGCACAATTAATTCTGCACATAAAAAATATGGCATATAATTATTACAACAACGGTAGTTAATATAAGAATGCTCAAACACAAATATTGCTTACACCACGAGCAGTCTTTTATCTACAAATCCACTCTTATAAGTACCATGGCAAAAACCTTACCCTCGAAGCAGGATCTGGGAAGAAATCCCAGACCTTATCACTGATAGCCGGAAAATTTTTATTATGTTTCTGAGTGTTGAAGAGGCAGCTTCCACGAGCCCTCAATTCCGACGGCATGATCAGAGATAACTATACTATATGAGATGGGTAAGTTTAATGAGTCAAACTGTTAACAAAATTCTAGTAGTTACAAGGGACGTTTGTAGATGGCGCTGTAACTCTTGTTTGGTAACAAACTACAGGAAACTATTTTGTTTAGGTACATTTACAAATTTAGGTGACTTAGGTTGCTGGCACTGATACGTCAGCCTTCATTTTTGTTTTCGTTTTCATAAGCACATCACAAGGACGGTATTTGTATTTTGGTAATTTTTAATACACGTGGAGTTTCGATTTACTTGTGATTACTTTTATAATAATTTTTGTGTTTTTTCTTTACTGGCGTGGTACTTATACAATGGCGGTGGTGGTTTATGTTTATATCTTGACAAACTTTTACTAAAGTGAAATTTATACGATAGTTTAGTGACTACGTTTTTTTAAATAATACATTGACTTTAATTATACTCTAGTTTTAGGTGTAGTTAGTTATTTAAGGCACTCTACAGTTAGATCATAGATTACCTTGATATTACCTAGGTATTCCTTGAGGATATACAAGGTACGTTAGCTATATTGTCACGTTTGGAAATAATAATAATTACTACGATTTGTATAGGAATACGGAAGGATTTTCTGTTATAAATTTAAAACTTTATCTTAAATCGTTCAAAGTTAAAATACAAGTATAGGTATTTTTGTAAATATACAGGGTGTATCAAACAAAAAAGTAAATTTTGCTTGGTGTTAACTTCACGACATATAAAGCACAAACCCACCGAAACCGGATTTCATCATTAAAGAATAAAAAAAAGTCAAATTTAGAGCCAAAAATTCTTTAATCCGGGCTTGATGCAAGGGAACGTCATGTTAAGCACCCGCTAAACGTGGTATTATGTATAAATACATTGCACTCATTTAGTATTATTCTTAATGGTATGCCGTAAGTTCATTTAACGCCATTCTGAATAAATAAAGGCCCTTGTAAAAATAGCAAAACTGAGGCATTTCAAATTTCTTCTTTTCATAAAATAAACACTCCTTTTTTGTTAAGAGCATTCTACGTAAGTCTACAAAGTATTATTTTTAATATCCTGATAAGACATTCGAGTTTCACCGGATATGCGACTTCAGTAGTTACAAAAACCGTAAATATTTTTCTTTTGCTTTGTCGAATCGAGAGTTAGTTGTTAATAAACGGTACCACATGAATCTGAGTTATTTCTTTTGGATTTATTTAATCATATAACGCAAAATGAATCGAATCGAATTGCACAGAAATAAATGTAGATACAGAAAATTTGCAAACACGCCTTTTTACTATGATATCGCGCGAAAATGAATCTATACATTCCCGCGCTTTTGCCGATGCATCAAGCTTCGATTTTCTTTATATGAAATCATGATGGTCCTGAAAAGGATCGTTTTTTCGAGACGGGAAGAATTTAGATAAAATGTTCGAAGTGGCTTGCACTCCAAGCGGCGAACCACACAAAACTAACAGCAGTAATGGCTGAATGATAGTGGTATGTGGGGGTATACTCGGGACAGCATTTAGGTTGGGCACAGGTGCGGCTCTAGCCCACGGCATTTACAAAATATTTTTTTTTCTCGTTAATGCTTACAGATAGACTCCCTGCGCATTAAGACTTTTTAATCGTATATGATTACAGCTGCTACATATTATTATATTTACCTCTATATGTGATACACCCTGTATATCGCGATTGTGATTATGATTCTAAGATTATTCGTTACGTCACAGCGATTAATCCGCGATTTGTTTTAGTTTTCCAACGCACCGATTTGTTTCATACGTATACCCTCATAATTTCAGCCATATTGCTGTTGGAAATGTAAACAAACCACTAGTAATCGCTCCATGGGTACGATTATTGTGATTTACAATCGCTTGAATGGCGATTTGATTTTTCAAACGTGATTACTTTCAAACACGATTTAAATTCATATTTTTTCAATGATATAATTTATAATCGCACACCTAATCACAATCGCGATTTATATTTACAAAAATACCTTATATATTATATAATATGTAATATATAACGTATAGCTTGAATGCTGTATTTTTAAACATTTAATCAATAAATATTATTTTTACGCACAAGTTTTTTTTTTATGTACATCTTTATATATTGTCAATTGAAATAAAAATTCAAATAAAAGTACATTTTAATATTCGTTTGGCGCACGCCATCTACAAAAACGTCCCTTGGTATTTTTAGCAAAAACTATTAATAAGTATTTACATGGGAGTTACCTATCTCCTGAGGAAACTTATCTCTGGCATGAATTCACAAACACATCATGAATTTGAATATGAAACAGGATAAAATAAGGATCTAGAAACAAACAAGACAACAGCAGTACCTATTCTAATACTTAATAATAAGTTAATCCTAATTATTCTAACCAATGGTAATTAAATTAAAGATTTATACTTTAAATGTTTATTTATATACCCCAACCATGCTAAACACTATAATCTAACACTAATTCACACTAATTCAAACAGCATAAAATATTTATTCATAGATACGTACTACCCTACTATCTAAATATCATGCCGTAACCTATCTAGTTCTTTAGCAGTGTTGCTAAAGAAATCCCACATTCGAGCGACTCATTATCTCTAATATCTGTATCGCGTCGCGGCCAATTTAACCCCTTAGCTAATGCCCTAACCTACTGCTGTGGTTTGGACAACCCATTTATCGCTGAGTGTATTTTAAGTTGCATAGTATATTTATTGATTTCCTTGTTTGAACAGCTGATTTTCAATTTACCGAGAATTTTCACAATTTTGTTTTGTTTTGATTAAGTTTAGTTTAAGAGTTGATTATATGATTTTTATTATGTAGTGTTAAGATTTATTTTAATTAATCCAGTCATTCAAATGTCTATTGTTCGCTTGTGCTGATTTAATGCGTATTCTATTAAATATTGTCATTGTAATATTCTACGTCTGCGTTGCACGAATTTTGAGAGAGGGTTTTCGTAAGAAAAACAATTGTAGGATTTTGTTAAGGACTTCCTTGTTCGACTATTGACGTGAGTGGACGTATTTCTATAATCTTTGTTGCCTTTTCGTAATTCATTTTTATTCTTCTTTAATTTAAAGATTTTTTTAAAGATTTCTTTTAAATCAATCAAGGAATTTCTATTGTAATAATTGTTAATGTATTAAAGTGTGCACTTTGTAGATATAGGATCAATTATTATTTTTTGTTTAGGAAGATTTATTTTAGTTTTCTTTTCTCATTATATTTTGTAAGAGTTAATTTTTCTGTTAATCTATTTTGCTGCATCAATTTTTTATTTTTCTATCACTTCGATTGGGGTGAGTAGAAACATTGTTCTATCTTTTAGCTTTTTCATTTTTTGTAAATTTCTTGCATTTGTCCACGCTTAGATTATTTTAATTTGTTGAAACCACGTGGATAGAAATTCAGGGGTTTTATATTTTGAATAATCTTCCTGAACAAATAAATTTCCTTTCGTTTTTACTTTGCATAGGAAATAGCATTGTCCTATTTTTAAATTACAGTCAAGTGCAGTTTTTATTTTAGGCCAGAACCTTCGGTTCAGGGTTTTTTTTTTCTGCACAATTGTAATTTAACCCGTTGTGTAAAAATAAATTAATTGTTTGATAGCGTCACCTAACGCCTCTATTATGGGTAAGCTGTATATAATTTGTGCGTTCCGTATAAATTCCCATTCGCGCCTAATATAACGTACTGCCTGATTCATTGCAACTAATTCTGCCTGAAAAATATTGCAATGATCCCCTAATTTAAACTTTTGATTGTGTATCTCAATACCCCTATTATAAACAACAAAAGCCGCCCCTGTACCACCGTCACCCTCCGACACATCCGTAAAAATAAATAATAAACTTGTTATAAATAATATTGTTTAATTTACGCTGATTACAGTCGTGTTAAAAAACAATTTAAAATCGCGTTTACGAGATATAGTAGATAACTTTGTTTTATTAAATGGACCACGCTGTATATTTTGTCACCAATTGATAGAAAATCAGTTTCTGCATGCATTATCGTTATAATTGTATAAACTTAAAATGAAAAACAAAAGAGCTGCGGCTCATATAATGATGGATTCGATGTAACAGCCAAAACTTTTGTTGTTGCCAACTTAAAATGTTTGTTTTAAAAACCAAAACGAAAATCAAAGAGTTTACAAAAAATTATTGATAACAATGACAAAAAACAATAAATTATAATAAGTGTTCGCCTAATACATTTCTATTTTCTGATATGCATTTCCTATACTTTTTAATTACTGCCTGGCTGACGGAGAAATTACACGACGATCTATGTTACACATTGTTTCTCTTACTGCATTTTGTAACTCGTGTATATTTGAATATCTTCGACTGTAGACTTTGTCTTTCAGATATCCCCATAGGAGAAAAAAAATCCATTAGACACGTCGACAGATCGTGCAGGCCAATTAACTGGTTCCCTGGTAGCAATCCATTTATTTCCATAAATTTCTGTTAGGACCTCTGTTGTTAATGCCCAATTATGCGCTGGAGCCCATCCTGTTGAAAATGAAAAAGTTCCTCTCTTCCAAGTTTAAATTATTTACGAAATCATCCATCACAGATCGTAGAATGTCAACATATCATTTTGCAGTAAGTGAACCTTGATGAAAGTATGGACCGACTATTTTATTATTGTAAGTGTCACACCCAACATTGAAACTAAAGCAGTGTTGTGGCCTGCAAGGCATTGGTAAAAGAGGATTTATAATAATCCAATGATGCATATTTTTTATTACAGGAGTAGTAAATAAAAGTCGTGAGTTAGTGGCCCCAATTTATTTTTAATTTCAGTTACTCATTCTTAATTTTTCTTTTTGCCAAACGTTTCGACCAACTTAAGTCTTTTTCAAAGGTTAAAACTTTTGCTCCATATTTTACTTAAATAGTCTAAACACAAATATGTGCTGTTAGAGGATTTGGTATTATTTGCGAAATAATAGTAAATACTTTCTATCTACGTTGCAATGCTCTGTTGCTGTGCCTCCTACATACAAAATACGTCTCAAGTATATCATATTTCTCAAACTTGAATTATAAGTAAATAAATAATGAACAAAAAGCAAGGATAAAAAGAAATTCGGCAATAAACGAATTTAGAGATAAAACAAAATAAACATAAAAGCCTTTTTTTCAATAACAGTACACAACAAGTTTCATAGAATTGTTAAAATAATTTCGTTACCAAAGCTTGCTTCGATTTCTATTTTGACAAACAATAAAGTTTTGGCTGTTATATGGAAACCATCATTATATTAGTCGTATCTCTTTTGTTTTTCATTTTAGGGTCATACTATTATAATAATATTGTGTGCAAAATCTAGTTTTCTACCAATTGGTGACAAAATATACAGGGTGATCCATTTAAAAAGACAAAGTTGTCTATTATATCTCGTAAACGCGATTTTCAATTGTTTTTCTGATTACATGCTTGTAATCAGCGTAAAAAATCCTACATTTTTGATAATTTAACCAACATCGTAGTTGCAATATTAACAAAGTTAGTAATAGTAACGCCGATAACTTTGAACAGCCTGTATATAGAGGTCTCACTATATATTTAGTTGACTCTTTCAAATCCGTCCGATTATTAAAAGTTTTACTGTATATATAAATATGCTATCTGAATTTGCATAATACTTCTTATTGACTAATACGTTGTACGAACAAGATATTCGTTCTAAAAATAGATTATCGATAAACAAAACCGCATGAATCAATATTGGATTGTGTCAGTACGGTGTTTGTGTGTATTTTTCGCGAGCCTCGCGTTTTGTTTTATCGCTGAAATGTCCTACAAAAGCGATTACAAGACATTTACGTCAGTATTCGCAAGTTTATTTGAGAATAAATTAACGAGTAAGTGTCAAATCACGCGCATTCCCGAAAAACCGTTACATCCACCATCAAAACAATAATATCGAAACGGGGAGATTCGCATTCACAATCGCAGTAGGCCGTGATAGATTCGTTGGACGCGTTTAAATTACCATAAATAAAAATATCTAATCCTGTACGCCGTGCGATCATGCGTAACAAGCAATGTAACCTTGATACGAGTATTGATATTGCATTACGAACAATAAAGAATTTCTAACCTGATTATAATAATAGCCATGATGGAATCGAGTGCCACAGTAAGTGCTGTTCTTTTTTTTTTTTTTCGTTTTCCACCATCATCACCTATAGTGAAAAAATCGTATCGAGGAAGTCGAAAAAGAAAAGATAATGTGACGGAGTCATGATTTTCTGAAATAATTACGCTGTTATTGTTATTAGAAACGTTGGACTTCAATCAATGGTCCTTCTGTATAGGTAGGTCGGTCCAATGACCCCTCCTGGAATTGGGAGCATCTCGGGGTTCAATGAACTCGCGCAGGATTTCAAGTCCTGATCTCTCGGGGCTTTGAATATGACGACATTTGTAATATGACTTCGGATATTTAGGAGAAATCTACCACTTATATATTAATAGCGGCGCGCTGTTTAGATCTCTATCGCGTGCACCGTGGGTACTACGTTTTTGTTCGATGATTTCACTCATATCTTACACATTACAAAAATGTAAGTGAACGCCGCATTTATGCCTGCATATTAATTGCGTTCTTTACGCACGCACTCGATGGAACGTATACGCATTTTTTCTCCCTAGTTGATATTCATAAAGCGTCCTAGTATGAATTAACGATCGGTTTTATTAAGTTGGACGTTTCCATTTGATTGTAACAGAATAAATGCCGCGCAATGGTCGGTTTCTATATACGAGGCGTATTGGCGCAAGAGTCACTAATTGACAAATTTATAAAAATGGCACCAAACACACAACAGTATTTTGCTGCGGTTTCAGTCAGTATCAGAATTCACCCTTTGGTAGAGAAAATCAGGTTCAAGATTACCTAATGGGCAACCTTTGACATGTTGTGGCCCAAACTTTAGTGTGCAAATACGTTCGCGGGCCGCGTTTAAAAGTAATGCATTTTAAAGGAGTTTTCATAATTTTTAGCGATAGATATCAGACATGAAATAAAACGACAATGTTATTATAATGCAATTTATTAAAATAAAAAAATGAAATGAAAAAAGTAGGTACAACATTATAATTAAATCGTGAAATTTGGAATTATTACAAACTACGAAAGTTAAATAGCGACAACGAAATCAATGAGACCCTTGAGCTTGAATTTGGGAAACTAATCCATCGATGTTTGGATGAATTCCACTGATACAAAGACGTAAAGAATTTTCCAAATTATCGTCACTCAACCTTGTACGATGTTTTCTTTATTAACTTTCATCATCAAACGCACAAATCAATCTTCTTGCGAATTTTCTAAGCTCCGGAAAATAGTTTTCTTCCAGGTATTTTTTGTAGAAATCGCACAACTTCAAATTTAGATTTTAGGAGTGAGTTTTCTTGAAGCTCGATCAACTCCATTTGCAAGTGTATTGGAGCATTTTGTACATTACTTTTTGTTGGAGTAGCTAATAAATTGAAACTGTCTTCCATGTTTTTAAAATCGCTAAATCTGTTCGAAAATTGCTCCGCCAGTAACTTGAGTTCTTCAGCATATTGAGCATAAGCAGTATTTTCATACGCAGAGAGCGTGGTGAAATGGTAACTGTTACCAGACAGCAACTGTGCCTCCCACAAGCGGATTTTGTTTTGAAACGCTTTCAAATGGCTGTATAAATCATTTACTAACTGTCCTTGTATTTGCAGTATCAAATTTAAATCATTCAAATGGCCTGTAAGGTCGACCAGAAATGCTAAGTCACATATCCATTTTGGATCACTCAATTCAGATAGTGGTTAATCTTATTTGTATAAAATCTGCTATCTCATTTCTAAGCTCGTAAAACCGTTTCAGCATTTTTCCTTTACTTAACCATCTGACTTCACAATAATATGTTACGTCGTCATATACGGCTGATATTTCATCAAAAAACACATTTAACTGACGATGGTTAAGCCCTCGAGATCAAATAAAATTGATGGTTTTTACTACCACATTCATAACATTCTGGAGTCGAATGGACTTAGAACACAAGTTCTGTTGGTGGATAATGCAATGAAGGACTATCAAATCATCTTTTTTGCGCATTTAATTCAGTTGCTTTTTCATACAAAATTCCGATGAAACCTTTAGACCATAGAAGGTGCACCATCTGTGCATACACCAACTAATTTTGACCATGGCAAACCAAAACTTGTGAATACCTTTTCAACTTCATTAAAAATGTCCTCTCCTGTAGTGGTTCCTTTTGGCGGCTGTAAAGCAAGCAATTCCTCAGTAACAGTGAACTCTTTACCAACACCTCGAATAAATATAGCCAGTTGAGCTGTGTCAGACAAATCGGTGCTCTCGTCTAATGCTATGGAAAATGATTCAAAACTAGCCATACGGTCAGTTGTTTTTATATCATTAGCCATCATTTCTATACGTCGGGCAACAGTTCGTCTTGACAAACTAATTTTTTCAAATTCATTTTTCTTTACAGGACACAAAACACTGCAAACTTCTAACATACACTCCTTGATAAATTCTCATTCGGCAAATGGTTTTAATGACTTTGCAAATTTTGAACTAACTATAAAACTAGCTTTCACAACATTATGAAGTTGTGTTCTTTGTTCATGAAACATTTGCTGCTGTTTTTCCAAATTTGTGGTAAGCTTCTGGATTTTGTCTTTTCTTATTTGTCCTGTCAGTGAGTGCAGCATAAAATGCTTAGTTGAGTAATGCCTCTTTATATTGAATTCTTTCATCACTGAAATGGATTCATTACACAGCAAACAAATAGGCTTACCATTGTGCAATCTAAAAAAAAATTCTTCAGTCCATTTTTCTTGAAACTGGCGACCCTCTGCATCTACTTTTCGTTTCTTTCCACCAGACATCATTTTCGTTTATTTCTCGTTCGATAAACTTAATAACAAAATATAATTAGTAAGCACTCAAGATGCACACAAAGTCACAAAGCAAATTGACGGCACTAGCAGTTCGCTAGGATATCGCTTGTCGAAGTTATCACCTCGGGTAGCTCAAATAGAACTGAACTAAAGTTCGAGTCATCCACCTGCTTATATAAGCAAAATGAAGGAATGATCTAGAATCGTCTAGTGTAGAACATTTGAGAAGCTATAATCTTCTGTTGCGCCGCCAGTGAAGCGGCAAACATCAAAGGCTTTGATGTTTGCCGCCTCACTCTTTGGTGATTGTCGCCACTCGACCTGCTCGCTCACTTGATTCCGCAGGAGCAAGCAACAAACCCCATATGACTCGATCTTCCTCATTTGGAGTAAGTATGAGTAAGTTGTATAATATTTCTTTTTAATTGGGTTTTTTAGGTCACATATGACCTAATGGATAACAACTCACACTTTGGTCAGTGTTGGGCATCAAAGAATAATTCTTTATTCAAATGATTATTTGAATGAAATTTTAATCAATTATTCTTTATTCAACATTAGGTTATTGTCGAATGAAGTGGTCCGGCATTATTTGAATAAAGAATTATTGAATGAAACCTTATTTAAATAAAGCATTAGTGGAATAATTGTCTCACGAAATAAATCGTCATTCAAATAATGGAATAAACTTGATCCAGGTACTTATATGCACATATATTTGCTCGCTTTTCGTTGCCTTAACACCCGTGTTCTTATATGTGCTGCAAAGAATATAAGTTTTTTTTGCGTTTGAACGCATCATAACAGTTGTACCTGACCATGGAAAATATTATTTTTCTACTATTGAAACTTATTACAATAAGGAGATGTATTGTCTACTTGATTGTCTAAGAAAGGTACACAGTTTTTGATATATGCAACAGTTACCTACATATAATGAAATATTTGAAAGGAATAATTTACTTGTATTTTTCGGCGGCAATAGTTTTCAATGTTTTCAAACAGAAAAGAAGCGTACATGAAACTTAAAACTGTGCCACAGAATAGAGAATAACCAGCAATTTCACTCCGGTAGTTAAATGGACAGATATATGTATCCTTTTTCAATTAAATTCTGGCAGTGTTTATATTCTCTTCAATCTCTTTCAATCAACTCTTGGCGATGTTTTGGAACGATTGCGCATTACTATATTTTTTCAGTCAGTTTCATTATTAAAAAAAAAAACAATGCGCACCGTCGGATCAACCTTTATGCTCTGATGTTGAAAAAGAAACCCCTTTTCTTTCAGGACGTTGTAAAAAATAGATTTTATCGTTAAAAAAATAATGCATGTCCTCGATTATGAAACGTATACATAAACAAGCATACCACCAAGTTTTTTAATCGCAATAATGATTGGTGTTTGATTTGTTGATGAAGTTTCACCGTTCACGGGGCGTAATTGTGAGACTACTCTGTGAACTTTTTGTTAATTATTTGTAACAGTTTTGAGATGAAAACACGAGTGCATTTTGTAATTTAATTTATTAAAAAACATTCAACTATACAAAAAATAAAGGTAATTGTTGTTTGTGGACTGTATGGTTGTTTGATAGACACACTCACACCTTTCTTTTAACACTTATTTATTTAATAACAAAATAATATGGACATATTTACAGTGATGTGAAGTGGTCGGACGATAACTATTGAATACAATATGCTTGAACTACTAGTTCTTTATTATACTGGCCACTCTTCCCTTGGTGGGGTTACAAAGTAATTGTGGGTGGTGTACAAGGGACTCAAGTAGCCGTAAATTACAAAATGACAAGGGTATCTGTCAGAATTAAGACATAATACAACAAAGAAAGGTCCATGCACTACTTCTTAGAACTAAAATAACTTAAATCTAAATATGGGGACGTAACAGTAATGATCTTAACACTAACTGTTCGCTATAACTAAATTTTACTTAGACAACTAATATGATCCTGTTTGATTAAAAAATGATTGAGTATTTCTATCGCGAAGTATTTACAGAATTGCAAGAATTGCAAGCTTTTTGCAGTGAGAAATTAACAAAGTCCTGCCGGCACTAAGCATTTCACCTCTTTTAAACCAAATTTGGATTTCTTTAAATTCAACTTCATATTTAACTCCTACCCGCGCGCATTCCATCAGTGTCGTAAAAAAAACCCTCCTTCCTTCACAGTGTAGCTCAAAAAACTAATCTTATTTACAAAACAGGTTACAGGGCGTCTCTTCCACCAACCCCCACTTTATGATATAAAAAACATTATCCCTTTCGCCTACCGTCGTTGCCAAAGAACAAATATGATTACTTTAAGAAATAAATATCTTCTACACCTATCCGCACTACTTGATATTGAAGAAGTGTTCCTTTCTTTCTCCGATGCTGTTAAAAAATAATTTTCAGAATTCAATAAAAACCAATGCGACTCCCCAACCAACCACTGAATCCCTGATATAGAAAAAAAAATGATCCCTTTTGTTTGGATCTTCTCTCTATGGATCTCTACTTGATGCATAAATATAATATGCTTTGAAAAATTATTATTAATTGAGTGTGTTTTTATATGTCATCAGTTAAAAGTGTTGATTTTTGTCATTTGGATTAAATAATACCTAAATTGAGTCGTGTGTATTAATTTTTGGTCGAATCATAAAAACAAGTGCGGAGCATCACCCTACTGTCCATTTTTCAAGCAAATCCCGCTCCGCACATCGGTCGTACCATTGACCGCAACACCTTTCCCTTCCCACCGTTGCTAAAAAACAAATATCGTTGCTTTAAGAAATAAATACATCCTCCCTATCAATCCCCACTCACTGATATTGAAAAAAAAGTATCTCTCTCCCTTCCCGATGCCGTCAAAAAAGAATTTTCATGATTCAAAAAAACTAATGCGTCTCCTACACCAACTCCCCACCCTCTGATGTTGACAAAAGTTATTCATACGGCTTCTTAACATTGCTGAAAAAATATATTCCGTCATTCAAGAAAAAAAATCAATACAACCCTCGAACCATTCAACCCCTGATATAAAACAAACTATCCGTTTTCCTTCCCACCGTTGCTAAAAAACAAATATCATTCCTACTATACAGGGTGTTCCATTTAAAAAAATTAGCTTTTGTAAAGAATTCGTACAATACCTAATTTTAAAAAGAATCAAGCATGCCCGTAAATTCCTCATAAACATATAAAACCATATAAAATACATATCTTTGAACATATTTTCTCTATATATTATGGCACCGGACTTATAACAGTTTAAAAGAAAATGGCTGATTTTGAAAAACATCTGGTATATCTGGAACTCAACAAGTTAACTTCAATCTGCTTGAACCCCACCACATTCACAATGCGAATCATTAACACTCCTAATTCTACAGCAATATGATTTGAGACTACCGTGAGCCATTATTAAATCTACCGCCTAATAAATTTCCTAGTCCGCCTACCTATTAAAGTAGTATGCCACCTACCCTGACAATCATATCATAGTTTATCCCTAAACACTCTTCTAACTAGTCGAAATTAACCCATAGCCAATTATCGCGCTGCCTCCCTAGACACTGTCTTTTTTGCTAAATGTCGCGCCGTCTCATTACCGATTGTACCCACGTGAGCCCTAGTCCAACAAAAATTGTACTCTCCCACGCCTAACATATCCCAAGTGAAAGCTATCAAAATATACTTTTTTACATCCTAATAGGCGTATAACGCGAAGATTGTAACATTTATAAAATCTTTGTCTTGTGTTAATGGTTCGGAATACTTACAGATACTTAAAATTTCTAGTAACCAAGTAAATGACAACTAACAAGTCATATGTTTTAGGACACAAAAAATGGCTTAGAATCCGAAAATGCTCAAAATATGTAAACTGATCTATTTCCAATTTTAAATGTGATCATATTCCCGGTAAAACCAGAAATGATAAAAAATTGTAACATAGATTAAATAATTGAAAAGTTACAGTAGGTAAATAACAACATTTCGAATTTTATTAAAAAATATTAATAAATAAAGAAAGTTATAGACAAGAACCTACGGACTGGAACACTCAGTATATATAAATAATTTCCGAAAGAACGATACCAACTTTAAAAAAAAAACCGCACCCATTTTCGTCTGTCACTTCTGCAAGATGATACTAATACTCTCCAATAAAAAGCAATGTATGGCAGCCCTACGCATAGCAAGAAAGTGTTCTTTCAACACATATAAGTGATCATACAAACAACCAGTTCAAGAGGTTCCACTATGTGGAACTATGTACCCATAAAAACTAGCTAAGAAGCAGGGAGTTCTAAATGTGATAAAGTTTACATTTTAAACTTGCTTATTGTGTAATTGTACTGTTTGGATAGAAATTTGTCAAATCCTTGTGTATTACATGTGCAAAATATACTGTTTGCATGACCTAAAACATATATTTCGCGCGAAATTTGCAGGTAACTAGTGTGACTTAATGCAACCTATCCATAAAAAATAAACTAGTAAACTATTAAGTCGATGAATTATGTTAATAAATCATAACAATAATATGCTATTTATTTACAAAACTCAAAATTCATAAGCATCTACAGCAATCCTTTAGTGACTGGTAGTAAAATTATCTTATTAGACTTCAAATATTTAATTCGTAAAAAGAAAAT
This sequence comes from Protaetia brevitarsis, assembly GCA_004143645.1. Classification (NCBI taxonomy): domain Eukaryota; kingdom Metazoa; phylum Arthropoda; class Insecta; order Coleoptera; family Scarabaeidae; genus Protaetia; species Protaetia brevitarsis. The sequence continues at coordinate 944,853 of RXPK01000057.1, read as the reverse complement.
TATCGAGAATATATACCACAACTCGTAAAATACACAGAATAAAATCAAAGCAACCAATGGTAGAACGCATTTAATAAATATGGGCGTACACTACTAATTACATTAAAATACCAGCCATGACACAATTTTTACGTCAAATATTCAAAATTTTCGTCTCTATCCCTGACCCACATCTCAAAAGCGCTACCAAAATTAGCAGTAACGGACAATTAAATGAAAATAGATACATAAATTTTCGTAAAATAAGATTCATCACTGACGTCTATTAATATATTGTATATACCGTCCTGGTAAACTTAAACGTGTTGGGATCTGGGTTTTACAAGTATAACGAAGAAAGAGTCACTAAATCGTACGTCCGTAATAAATCAAGTTGAATTCTTAAACCCATCTTGAAAAAACACACTTCAAAAGGAGAAAATACTCATAACTTTGAACTCGTATGTACGGAGTTAAATATTATTTTATTGTTACAATATTCTTTTTTATATGTCAGCACTTTTATAAGTACTAAGGCTGACATGTATATATAAATAATCCTGAAACCGGTCGATGCATAATAATGTTAACCCTAAAATTATCAATAACCCAGTGCTGCTACTAAAAATCATTTAAAGAGATTTTGTTTTTTATTTGTATGTTCTACTTCACTGAAAGAACTGAAATATACAAGGTTTGTTCGAACATGCAGTTCGCGAACGGTTCACGATAATTTGAACCAATCAGACAACGCATTTCACTTTGCGAGAACTCCAATCTGTTCCCTGATTGGTTCACACTGATCACGAATCGTTCGCGAACTACATGTTCGAATAGCCCTATAATAAAGCCAAATACAAGATTTGGAAGTATATGTTCTTGGTATTAGCGGATCAATTATTTATTAAAAACAATACTCAAGTTTTGAGGAAATGATTTTTTCGTTGTGATGCACCACAACCTTTTTCAAAATGAACAAATATACAACTGAAACTTCATATTATCCAAATTAAATTAACAAAATTAATTTTAATCATTCCAAAAAATAAACATAATGAAAAATTATTGGTGAAGTTTTGTATGCAAAATTTCTCTTTAAATTTGTGTGTCATTTTTTAAGTTATTGTAAAATGCAATTGCTTAGAAAAGTCATTTTCTAAGACACATGATTAGCTAATACCAAGAACATACACTTCCAAATCTTGGAGCAACCCACGAATAAGACACAAGACAGACAACGAAAATACATGCATTCCTATATAATAAAAAGTTGGCACCTTAAACTAAATACAAAAAAAAAAAAAAACCTTCAAAAAGGAAAAATAATAATAACTTTGAACTGCGTGTACGAAATTAAGTATTATTTTATTGTTGCAATATTCTTTTTTATATTTAGTTGCTTTCATAACCATTAGGATTAAAACACATACAAATATTCCTAGAATTAATTTATGAATAATTATTTTAACCCTGAAAACAAATTGCTCCTACTAAGATCGTTCAAAGAGATTTTATTGTTTTGTTCACATGAAATAAGTGTGAATATTTCAAAAACTATCAGAAATAGGTATACTAAACCATTCATATCAATCGATGTACAATCTTATAATCTTTCCATTTAAAAAAAAAGTTTTCTTACTTTAAAGATACCCATATTTGACATTAGTTTCTGAACATCCTGTATAGAATATTGCAGTTACCGTTGTCGCAGTCAATACTTATGACCGTGTACTTGCATCCACATCAATAGAATATCTTAATGTCTAATAGCTTATATTTAATTTTATTGGAAAGGGCGCAAACATCAAAATTTTGACAAAATCACAAATATCTCAAAAACGATTAGCTTTAGGAATAGGACACATTAATACAAACTAATCGCAAATGATGCGAACAATACACTGGAGCGATAAAAATTTGATCATTCCATTGAAAATAAGAAAGTTGACACCCTGTATACGAAAAGTGCTACTAGGCTGAAAATATTTTCTTTAAATAGATCATGATCGGTCATGATTACTCTGCCAGTTTCAAAATCAAATTTCTACTAGAACTTCGAAAAATTCTAATGACCCAGTGGGACACCCTGTATGTTCCCTCTCATTAATGAGGGATTATGTCAACGGTGTCTTCTTTATTACACTATTTAAAGAATTGTTTGAAAATAGAATAGTGGGATGTAAATACAAATTACTAAAAGCTAAAAGAAAATAAAGACCTTTCATACTATTACAAGTTGCATAATAATATCAAATTTGGTTTAATTGTTTTATTAATCTTTTAGTAAAAAAAAAACCTATCTTTACAATAAAGTATGTAATGAAAAGGATTATTTCTTCGAAGAATTCGTTTTACGGAATTTATAAATACAGTTTGGAATGGACATAAGATGAATGATCAAGGATGGAACGATTAGGCAATCTCCTGACGGTGATCAAACTTGGGACATGCCCCAGGATGACGTGCCAAAAAAGTTCAGCTTTTTAAAAGAATTCACCCCAAAACATAGCAACAAAAGCGAGTGGAATCAAGACACCACTTAGAAATGCCGTTAAATGGTGCACTGGTGGCTCCAAAACGGCAGAGGGAACTGGAATAGAAATATATGGGCCTAGAACCAAGTACTTCGAAAGCTTGGAGAAATATCCAAGCATCTTCCAGGTGGAAATACACCCTATTGAATGATGCGTTCAGTTCATTATTGATCGGGATTACCAAAAATAGGAGATTATCATTACGCCTGATAGTTAAGCAGCCACCAAGGCGCTGAGCCCACATGAAATCAATTCCTAGATGGTGTAGTCCAGGATTTTTAGACATTCACTCCGCAAAAAATCCTGTTAATTGAATTTTCGATTGGATTATGTCAGAGGGTGTCCCCTAAGTATAAAACCAAGTTTGTGTTGTCCGAAACCGCGAAAGTTAGCCGCCATCTTGAAAAACGCCTTTTTGCAAATATCTCGAAAATGGTGAGTTTTACGTTAAAAATTGTGACAACTTTTTTTTGTAGAAGATACAATTTCCCATCTTTTTTATTTGAAACTTTTTTCTCTATTATTAATATTTGCCGAGATACAGTCGAAAATTTTGTTTTTGGAAAATATCTCGATAATTTTTGGAAATACGAAAAAAAGTGTAATGATCAAAGTTGTAGAGTATACATTTTCTACAATTTCTGTATAAACTTTTTTTTTGTTAAATCGATAGTTGCTGAGTTCTAGCGCAGTTTTAAAGTTGTCGTCAGGTAAAGAAAAACAGCGATTATTGGTAATACGTTACTCTAGCATGCCAAAAAAAGTGTAATCGAAGAATTTTATAATTGAGACGCTAACAATAATATTTACCATGAATAGCAGGGACATAGGCGGTAGGAGGAAAGTTTGAGCAATAAAAACATTTTGACGAATTGTTTGAAAAACAAATTTTTGTCAAATTTTAAACGTCGATGATAGATTTAAAACAATTTTCTTTGTTTGGAACAGCAAGAGCGATTTTCGATGGCTTGCGAGTTTTCTTCTTCCACGTTCAAGTCATGAACAGCAAAAGAATCTATGAACGATTCATTTTGAACAGCCTCTTCGTCGCTATCGTCCACTGTAGGGATTGCGTTATCGCATGTTTGGCCACTGCAATTTGAACAAATTATGGAACATTTAAGCCACTCTTTCGGGATACAGGCCGCAATTTTTCCGCATTTCCAAAATATTATTTGCAGCAAATTTTGCGATGCGGAAGCTTTTTTCGTTCTAATTGGTGATAAGCGATCCGCAGCGCGCTTCCAGCCCCATTCTTCGGGATCATAGTGAAATTCCAGCCAACTTTGAACTTGATGATGTACTCTGAAGGAATGGTAACGGGCTGCATCTTGCGTCGGTGGTAGAATTGTTAAGTTGAGCTTGGTGTCCTGAGGTAACTTGTCAAAGTTCTTGCATCCGCCACACAAAGCAATACAAAAACGCCCGCCAGCTTGAGCAATCATTCTTCGATTACACTTTTTTTTGGCATGCTAGAGTAACGTATTACCAATACTTAATCGCTGTTTTTCTTTACCTGATGGCAACTTTCATTGCGCTAGAACTCAGCAATTATCGATTTAACAAAAAAAAGTTTTATACAAAAATTGTAGGAAATATTTTGCTCTACAACTTTGATCATGACATTTTTTTTTCGCATTTCCAAAAATTATCGAGATATTTTCCAAAAACAAAAATTTGTCTTTTTAATCGACTATATCTCGGCAAATATTAACAATAAAGAAAAAAGTTTCAAATAAAAAAGATGTGAAATTTTATGTTCTACAAAAAAGTTTTACAATTTTTAACGTAAAACTCTCCGTTTCCGAGATATTTCGGCGTTTTTCAAGATGACGGCTAAGGCTCGCGGTTTCGGACGACACAAACTTGGTTTTATACTTAGGGGGCCCCTCTGACCTAATCCAATCGAAAGATCAATTATCAGGATTTTTTGCGCAGCGAACCCGTTTTTTGGTGCTAAAATTCCTGGACTAGTGTGGGAAATCTCCACGGAAATTACACGAACTAGCCAAAAGAAATAAAGTAACCCTCCTGTGGGTTGTGGGTCACACAGGAATGGAACGAAGCGAAATAACGGATAGTTTTGCAAAAAATGAGCTGGAATGCCTTTCGTAGGGCCTGAACCCTTTTGCGGGTTAAGTAGCAGTACAATACTGAAGAAACTAAAAATAGAAATGGAGCAGAGAAAATCCAGTTACTGGGAAAATCTCCAGGGAATGACGCAGAGTAAAACTCTTCTGGGAACTTATAACCAGAATAGGTTTACAGAATGCATCAACCTGAGTAAGAACAATGTTCGCATATTAACAGGAATACTTTCAGGCCATTGTAGACTGAAAGGACACCTGAGTAAGCTTGGATTGGAATAGGAATCTGAATGTAGATTTTCTGGAGAACTGGATGAGACACCCATCCATCTCCTCTCAAATTAGTTGATAGCACTGTGCGACTCAAGGGCGTTATACCTTAGAACGTGTGAAATCGAAGAGAGGGAAACTTACCTAACCTAAGGAATAGGATTCGAAGGCCAATAATAGAAGACACAATAGATATCTTAGGTCACAGCGCAATATCACCCTCTATTAATAAATACATACATAAGTAGTTTACGTACATACAATGTCAAGATTTGTTCATTTAATGATATATTCTTCTAAGTATAACTTTTCTCGTTAGGAACACCTATTCTTTGGAATATGCAGAATGCTTTGAAACAAAAGAGATGGCTTTAAAACAAAACAATTTCTTTGGTTTAAACAATATTTTCTATCGACGTAGGATAAATTCATGTATTTGTTTCACTTAGTTTCCGTAACGTATACGTGAAAAATCCTCATTTCTACGCGCACCTAACCAACCTAAGCCATACATTTCAACCGATAGGCCCGTGAAACGGTAAAGCTTAAATTGTATGGCGGTCAGTAGTGCGAATTTCGGGTTCTTGCGGCCGGCAGCGCGCTTCAACTGGGTCTTTCGGCTCGTACGCACGCCGTAGCTGCGACGCGAGTAACCGCAATGCCGCCAATTGATCGTACATCCACCTGTGAGAGTGAAAGTGGTCCGTTATCCGTCACACACCTCCCCGAGCTCAATGACCCGAACTTCTTCATCAAGAACGCACTGTACGTATGTAGAATATGTGTGTACGAATGTAGCTCGATTGTATACAACGTAGGTATGCTGCGGTGGATCGAGTCGTTATAAGTATTTTGATGAAGTGACAATTTTAAATCTAAAATACCTTTAAAAAACTTTGAAATAACTATATTGTAAGAAATCGACGCTAGTGAAATCGCCACTTGCATAGATTCGGCTAATATTTTTTATTCTGAAGCAGCTTTATATATAAATATTTAATCCCAGAAAAATTTAATTTTGTAATGATTATAGTTTTCAAGTAAATAACTGTTAAAAAGAATTACGAAAAAGAATCATTTTCGCTAATCTATGTGATATATTTTTTGAGTTCCTAGTACATTCTAGTAGTTGTAGATAGCGTCTATCTATAGTTACAGGGGGTATTAACATTAACATGCTTCTTCAAAATTCCACTTTCAGCTTCAATTTGTCGGGCCGAAACAGAAGGATTGGCAACTACAGCACTAATAGACGTTAACAACAGTGTTTTCCGAGTCTTCAATGTTATATTTTTTTTGGTCTTTGCCGCTTGAACGAACCAAAATTAATAAGATTTTCTTTTAGTCTTGCAAAAAGATTTTTATGCGGCTGTTTCCTGTCTGATGGAAATGGTTAAAGTCAGTTTCAGCTACCGCATCAGCATTATTATTACTTACTCTGTCAAGAACCTATTTCCAATTTGAAAATACCTTTTATAAACAAAATGATGGTTGCGCGATGGGTTCACCGATAACAAGCGTCATTGCACAAATAGTATTAGAAGATTTAGAAACAAACATCATAAACGGTCTCAATTTCAAACCAAATTTCTTCAAACGGTACGTGGATGATTGTATTGCTTGTATACCAGATAATAACATTCAATATTTTCTTGAACAATTCAACGGTTATCACCCCAAGTTAAAATTTACTCTAGAAACAGAAAAACATAACACCATTAACTTCCTCGATATAGCTCTAATCCGCAAAATCAACAAAATTCTCACAAAGATTTCCACAAACCCATTCATCGGAGATCGTTAACTTTAAGTCAGTTCACCACTCTGCACAAAAAGAAATGTCGTCATAACTCTCTTAGACAGAGCATTACAACTTACAAGCCCATGCTTTAGACCCAAAATTGTAAAAGAGCTAAAAGCCATATTACAAGAAACCAGTTATCCAGATTACTTTATTAACAAAATTATTAAAAATAGACTTCACAGGCAATACAATAGAACAAAATACCGTAGACAGTTCCACAGCACGCAACCTTCGGATAAATTTGTAGTTGTTCCCTACACCCAACATTTGTCAAAAAAAATCGGTAAAATTCTAGCTCCGTATAATATCAGGGTTGCTCACAAAAACTTCAATACCATAAAATAAAGCAAAACACAACGTAGTCTATAGATCCTTGTAATAACTGTAATGGAACATACATTGGACAAACTTCACAACATCTAAACGAACGAATAAAGGGACACAAATACCAATGAAATATCACAGCATTAAAAAAACACTTTGAACATAGGCTTTTAACTTTAATGAAGTCAAAATTTTAGATAAAAGAAGGAATAACAAAGCCAGAAATATAATTGAATCAATACACATAAAAAAAACATAATAACGCTGTAAACGACAGATCGGACATTGAAAACCTGTCCAAAATATATTACTCCATCCTGCAACATGTTCAACTATTCACCTATATCAGCATTATTATTTTTACCACCCCTATATAATATCCTGACATTTAATTTTCCAATACCTCTGTATATTCACTTGTCTATTTACTTTCGCAGTTTAAATCTTTTTCAACCTATAAAAAGTAACCATGTTGTTGACAGGAACGGCAAATAAGTTCGTATATTTAAGCATTACTTGTAAAACTCTCACCATGTAAACATAATAATTTAAAATCTAACATATTACTCACAAATAATCATTTCTATCTACTAAAACAATGTCTTCAAATTTGTAATAGCTAATCTTCAAAATTTAACGTATCAATTTTCGGCCTAATTATTATTATGACATTGAATGTAAGTACATAACTTTAAAACAATCTCCTGTTTGTAACCGTATCATATACATTTTCTTTATTAGCCTCTTCTTGGTGTAATAAATTCTTTGCAGATTATTTATGATTAAGACAAATATATTTGTCGAAACGTAAAAAGAAAGTTTCATTTTACTTAATTCACATATTAAGCCGCTACAACCAAAGAAGAAGGAAATCATATTAAACTATATATAGATATATGATGAAAAAAAAGCAACTCAATTACCTAAAAATATGCAGGGTGTTCCTTTAAAAAAAAATAGCTTTTGTAAATAATTCGTACAATACCAAATTTTAAAATGAATCAAGCATGCCCGTATATTCCTCATAAACAATCATATAAAATACATATATTTGAACATATTTTCTCTATATATTATGACATCGAACTTATAACGGTTGGAAGAAAATGGCTGATTTTGAAAAACATCTGGTATAACTGGAACTAAACAAGTTAGTTTCAATCTGTTTCAACCCCACCACATTCACAATGCGAATCATTAACCCTCCCAATTCTACAGAAATATGATTTGAGGTTACCGTGAGCCATTATTAAATCTACGGCCTAATAAATTTCCTAGTCCGCCTTCCTTTTAAAGTAGTATCCCACCTAAGTTTATCCCTAAACCCCTTTTTAATTACACTAGGCAAAATTATCCTATACCCAATTATCGCGCTATTCCTCTTAAATACCGCCTCTTTCGCTAATTGATCAACCCGCTCATTACCGATTGTACCCACGTGTGCCCTAGTCTCAAAAAAGTTTTACAGCTCCCTCACGCAGCTCAAAAATTTGGGGGATATCAAGCCTCTGTGGCTTATTTGCTAGTAGAAGTCAATGTACTCGAATTAGGCGTTTGAGTTGTGTACTAAAATAGAGGCTAATAATTGCAGATATTTGTATTTTACCGAATTTATTAAATATGGTAGACTTTCAAAAGTAAACACGTAATTTTATTCGTCATTTATTGAAATACCTTGACGTTGTGCTACAGCTCAAAAACTGTTTGGTCGAGGTGGCCTATAAAAAATTGCAGACCTTTGCAGATGTTGATATTTTATTTTAAAATTGTTCATAGCAATTATGGTGTGTACCTAAAATAAAGTGCGTCCGAGTGCGACCGTAAGCGTTATAATTTTTTTTAGATGAAATGTCCATTGTGGTTAAACATAGCGTTTTGTTTTCGGAGTAGCGCAAATACAAAAAATTTAAAAGATCTATGCTAGCACATACGTTTAAACAGTGTATTTACGACAGAAACTATAAATGAACAAGAAGCTGATAAATTATTAACTAATGTTATAAGAAAAAGATAGAATTTCCTTGGAAACAAAGTTCTCGCAACGTAAAAGAATTTATAGCAAGAAATAAAGAGATGGTTAGATCAGAAAGTAGTACTTGCTGGTGCTATTGTTGGTAGTACAGTCCAAAAAAAAAGTTCATTTGCTAAAAAAACAATTTATTATTATTTGATTATTTGGTAGGCCACAAAAAGCCTTTGATGAATGTAGACATCAATACCAACTAATACAAAAGTAGTACAAAAGTATTTATTTCAAATCTTTTATCTTTTATATATATATATATCTTTCTATTTTCAGTGTTGTCTTATTTGATATGAATAAAAATCAAAGGTTAATATGTTGTCCCTGAGTAAATGTCAATAAACATTATTATTAATATTGTTACCTGTACAATAGTACTATTACAACTGGGACGATTATAAATATGTAAATGTGAAGTGGATTTAGACATAAATAGCACCTATTTCGCGCTACGAACGCAATCGGGACCACTGTGCGCCGTCTTATTTGTATTCCCCTTTCTATTTCCAGGCCTTGTTGCTCGCCTCCAATGCACATATATTCCGTTTGATCAAGATTCACTTCTAACCCCCATTTTCTATATTCCTCAATCAGTTTACGAGTCATATAATTAATATCTTCATAATCCTGAGCTACCAATACTTGGTCATCCGCGAAACATAGGATGGTGTTATTCAATGGTAGGCCCATGTTTCTGCATTTCTTCATTATGGGGGGCATGTGAAATCGAAGAGGGAGAACTTACCTAGACTGGGACCCTCTCATTTCCTACACTTTCTGAAAGGAATAGGATTGGAAGGCCAGCTGTAAAACAGCAAGAACAGGGGACACAACAGATCTTTTAGGTCGCAGTGTAACATCACCCTTCTATTTATATACATATACATACATACAAGGTAGGTGACTTTCCATTCTACTGGGACTTTGTTTGTTTATACAATCTTGAAAGAGCTTTCTTAGATGTTCTATTAAGTTGCTACTTAATTAAATTAGTTTAAATAATGTCTAAAGAAATCATAACAGAAAGAACAGCAAAACAACGTATAAAAGAACACAATTAAAACAAAATAAATTAATATATATTGCAAGCTTACACGAAGCAAGACATCACATAGACCAAAAGAAAATAAAACTAATAATAAAAGAGTGATGAAAGTTAGTAAGAGCTGAAATCGGTGGCGAGGCTGATAAAATAAAAAAAAGATAATTAGGAAGTGCATTATGAAACATCTTTGTTATATATTGAAAACAAGATTCTCTCATGAATTAAAAATAAGATTCGCTCACGAACGAATCACACTTTTATCATTCCTTCCACCCTGTTTCATATAGCTTTTCGGTTTTGCCAATACAGAAAATAAACAATGCAAACTTCACGTAAGGAGTTTGATAATCGAATGATAATTCAAACCATCATTCGAACGCGATTCGCCCATCATTACTCAAAACGGTTGCTTGTTTTATTCCTTCATGGAAATGTAAAAGTTTTATAGGCAAACATATTTGTTCAGCAATCAAGCTGAATTAATGTACGACACGTTTACAAGAACACAGCCATTAAAATGCATAAAATCCCGCGGCTTTGCCGCTTCCATACGTCAGCGCGTATCCTTTCCCGAAATTTTTTCTCCATAATTCTGTCCGGTAAAAAAATAATTTCACGGTTGTAATGATTAAGCCATTAGCGGACCCGGTAGTTTACGACCGTTTGTTAAATTAATTACAGCGATACGGATCGGAATTAGTGGAGAATTCATTTGTAATACAATTTCTCTTCGTGAAGTAATTTCTAAGAGGACCGCAGCGGCGCTGCGAGTGACTCCTTCGATATGGGAGTGGAAAGGTTGTAGCGAGTTCGTTGAACCCTCCCGAAAATAGAAGTGGGAGTGAAAAAAGAGGTAGAAGAAGGTAAAAAAAAAAACTCAAATTGGTATAGGTAGTCAGTGGGTCAGTGGACCACGCTTATCTATTTTATATTTCCATACGTACGTTTCAACTTATCCTCCTTTAACAACATCATTACTGGTAAGCCGAGCTCCTTCGCCGAGGAAGCACTTTTTTTTACTCTCATGAAGAGGCGATTTCGTGGTACCGCCCGGTACCAGCGTATTTTGGATCTTCTTGAAGAAAAATAACAAAAAATATTTCGCATTGGAGAAGAGTATGACAGTTTGCGCGCACCTGTCTTTACCAACACTTATAAGTATGCGAATCCTGGTACAGAATCGTTTTTCTTCTTACGTTTTGCTTTCTTTATCGAGCCATATTTGTAATACACGCAACGTATATGTATGTCTTCATTTAATTAAAATCAATAAACAACTTTCTTACAGATGAAATATTATAATTTACGATGTGTCATTGTAGGTGCGTGTAAACGTCTCTTTATGACCCTGTTCGAATTTTTAGGTTATTAAACGTAATGAGCCTAGTTTATTATCTACTATGTGACGGATTCTGAGTTCGAAAAGTATTACTGTGGATCTCCACAGTGATACTTTTCGAACTTTGATATCTATCAAGCACGGTAGTCAGGATATAGTCATTAAATGAACGATATACTTTGTTGTTTATCTTCTTTTTCAATCGCAATTTTCTCTCTACGACCCCTTATACAGGGTGTATCAAATAAAAAAGTAAATTTTGCTTGGGTGTTAACCATATGACATATAAAGCACAAACCCACCGAAACCGGATTTTATCATTAAAGAATAAAAAAAAAGTCAAATTTAGAACCAAAAATTCTTTAGTCCGGGCCTGATGCAAGGAAACGTCATGTTAAGCACCCCCTAAACGTGGTATTATGTATAAATACATTGCACTCATTTAGTATTATTCTTAATGGTATGCCGTAAATTCATTTAACGTTATTCTGAACAAATAAAGACCAATCGGCCAGTGTGCCCTTGTAAAAATAGCAAAACTGAGGCATTTTAAATTTCTTCTTTTTGTAAAATAAACATTCCGTTTTTGTTAAGAGCATTCTACGTAAGTCTACAAAGTATTATTTTTAATATCCTGATAAGACGTTCGAGTTTCACCGGATATGCGACTTCAGTATTACAAAAAACGTAATATTTTCTTTTGCTTTGTCGAATCGAGAGTTAGTTGTTAATAAACGGTACCACGTGAATCTGAGTTATTTCTTTTGGATTTATTTAATCATATAACGCAAAATGAATTGAATCGAATTACACAGAAATGAATGTAGATACAGAAAATTTGCAAACACGCCTTTTTACTATGATGTCGCGCGAAAATGCATCTATACATTCCCGTGCTTTTGTCGATGCATCAAGCTTCGATTTTCTTTATATGAAATCATGATGGTCCTGGAAAGGATCGTTTTTTCGAGACGGGAAGAATTTAAATAAAATGTTCGAAGTGGCTTGCACTCCAAGCGGCGATCCACACAAAACTAACAGCGGTAATGGCTGAATGATAGTGTTATGTTGGGTTATACTCGGGACAGCATTTAGGTTGGGCACAGGTGCGCCTTTAACCCACGGAATTTATAAAAAAAAAATTTTCTCGTTAATGCTTACAGATAGACCCCCTGTGCATTAAGACTTTTTGATTGAATATGATTACAGCTGCTACATATTATTATATTTACCTCTATATCTGATACACCCTGTATATTTATTGTTCTTGCAGTTCTAGTAGAACATGGACTTTGTCATGAATATAACCTATATAAAATAGTACAATTTAAAAGGGTATAGCAGGGTAAACTACTGAAATGTGCCCCAGATGGCATCAAAGTGAAAACTCATACAAAAGTTGCTACAACTTCGAAAACATAATGACTCACTTCTATGGGATTCCTATAAGAAAATCGTCATTTTCTAAGAAATTATTACTTAGACAAGGTATTGGAACAAGGTATTAGAAGGCAATAAATTTTAATTCCGTCCGAAAAGTATTAATTACAGTGCTCATTGTAAGTGCGCTTTCATAATTACAGTAGAGAAGAAATAACTGGCTACAAAACAATTACGCACCCATATAATCAACTACATATACCTAATTAGAGGTTTCAACATGTTGCTTTAAAGATGATTTACTAGAATGCAATGGAGTTATGGCTTTCTTTGATTATTAGTTCGTTTGAACAGTTTCTTTGGAGATATAAATCAAAATACAAACTAGTACATGGATGAGTTATCGTATTCAATACAAGGCATGTTGTATTTATAGATGGGTGAAAATTAATCATAGAAAAATATAATCTGAAACTGTTTTAGAATTATTCGGAAACAACAAATTGTTTCGTATAAACTACATTCTTTTACAATAGATATAGAACGAGATATCAACACATTCAGATAGTATAAAAATTTTAACAAATTAATTATCAAGACTGCATTAAATACAGTTTATTATCCACAGCTTTTACAGAAGTATATATTTCATATAATATAATACTTGCTTATACAAAAGAGACACTGAGATACTCCACACGTTAGTACACAACTCGAGCACTCTAGAGGGATTTTAGGTTAGAGTGGATCATTACGAATCTCTATTATACAGTTGTGTGTAATAAATAGGCTTTCCAATGGTACGATTGAAATAGGAACTACATAAACACTGCAAACAAAGCGGAACAGATCAAGATTACTGCGATGTATTTCTGGTATATGTAGTTTAAGTAGGTAGTTAAAGGCAGCAACGTAATGAAGTTTCACCTATGTATTTAAATAACTCTACGTATTTGTTGTAATTATTATTTTTTATTTTATTTTAATTTCCCAGTCAATTCAAAGTATCTAAGGATCATCATTTTGTTTCTTTGGAATAGCTTTATTGTAGCTGCTGTGTCTCTCATTTAAAGAGTACAGTTTAGCTGCTAGCATATGAATTTAAGGGCCGTATTGATTATAAATTACGGCCCTATAAGATAATAGTAAAACGCGAACTTTAAATTGAATCTATAATAAATAATCATTAATCCTTTTATGTAAGCACTTAATTACAGATACAATATTTTCTCTGTGCATGGAGTGCACTTGCTACCTAATAGTATCAATTTTATAATCGTCAATTTCCTTAAATTCAATATTTTTGGTTTGTACTTCGTTAATTCCAAATACTTTTTTTTTTAATTTTGTTGCCCAGTTGATCCCAGAGATGCTCAATAGGATTGAGATCAGAGCTTTTGGAAAGCATCGTCTTCTTTTGAAACTGCCACAGTATTTCTGAAAAGTGCCACAAATTTATTGATGTTTAGAATACCAGCACGAATAATAATAATAATAATCGTTTTGGATACGTCTTCTGGTGTGCAATGGCATATAACAGGCATATTTAATTAACTTCATGTCAACAACTTCACTAATTATCGAAATAAAAAGCACGCTTCTTCATTAAATGACTTAACAAGCTGTCAATGATTAAGCTTTTTTGTTGTCATTTGGTTTCCTAAAAGAGAATGTCCTACTATTGTTAATTGTTTCATGGCACACTATTTGAATTGTGTTTACTAAACGTCAATTTATGACATGTAAAAAGTTTATTAAAAATAACTTGTAAATTGGCAATCTTATTTCAAGTTTATTTTGTAGAATAATGAATTTTGTCCATTTTGATTTCATTTTTTCAAATTTTAAGAAAATAATTAATTAGTTTCATTTCAATATTTTAACCAGAAATAAGATTTTTATAATTTATTTCACTATACGTTAATTTAGGGTTAGATTTATATCAACCGCCATTTAGTTCAGTTATTTTAGGAATTTTTAATATTTAAGGGTTGTTTCCAGAAATCACTGAGGTAGGTCTGTGATAAAATAGTTATTCTTAACAAATATCGATAACACAGATGATAGTTTTCTATTAAATTTAGTTTTTGCTATTTGCGGGTAGATGGCGCCGTATTTTAAATTAATTAAAATTTAATTTGACATTTCCATTTTTCCATCATTTAAAATGCCAGGAAAGTTCGAATACGTATTTTTGTATTAAATAAATTGTTTGGTATAGTATTTCCTGATTCCAACGCACGTACCTTGTGATCTAAGAGTCTCATTAGATGATAAAATATAGCATTTTGGTTGCTAAATAAAGATTTAAGCTTGTTTTGGTTTAAAAAAAAAAGAATTGTATACGGATAAGTAAATTATTAAACTGACTGAAAACATAAATTTAAAAATAATAATAATTGATTGTACTGAACTAAAGAAAAGAAAATTTTGAAATCCCGGGCATTTTGTTCTGAAAAACAGAGCAATATATATTTATGTTATATTATTTTGTTGGTTGCAATATACAATAAAATTATTTTCTTATTTATTAACTAGCATTTTTAATGTGACATTTATAGATCATTAAAGATAATCATCCTCCATTATTTACGGAGGATTAACAAACCAATCAGGCCAATAATGATTAAATACCATATGATTCAAAATGATTGTCGTAAGAAAAAAACTGTTTTCCGGAAAAATTTATCTATACTTATTACCAATTTAATGAGCGAAGTTAGCTACATATAAATTTCATACCTTAAATGAATTTTCTTGACCATTTAGCGACATTGGCGTGCGTGTTGTAGTATCTTTCGATTATTTATCTTATAATTTTTTTTCAAATCGTTTATATTTACATCTATATCACCAATAATAGTATTTCTGAATACTGTAAGAAAATAAGGGAATTTATCTGTGGTAATAGCTCAACAAACAGGTAAAAAATCAATATTTACATTAAGTGAAATAGCTTATTACTTTTATAATTTTATAGCCTGTCATACACTTCAGCGCAATGAGCTGTCAAAAGAAGTTACATTTTCATCCTATAAAGTTTCTACGGTACAGGAATTATTACCATTAGATCACGATAGGCGATTGGAATATTGTCATTGTTTAATAACAATTTAAGGACGATGACTTGTTAAACAAATCATTTTTCTCGGATGAGCCTGGTTTTATCTAACAGACTATATAATTTACAAAACTATTGTATCTGGTCTGCAGAAAATCCACACGAATTTCGAGAAACGCAATTGCATCCCGTAAAAGTTGAAGTTTGGTTAGCTATGTCCAGGCAACGGAATAATAGGGCCAATTTTCTTCGAGGAAACTGTAACAGGCCAACTTACTAACAGATGTTGGAATTGTTTATTGCAGAGTTACAAGAAATGAGCTTGAAGCAGGTATTTTCAGCACATCTAACGCTCCAGCACATACTGCTCGACAAACCTGCCAATATCTTCACAGTTTTTTTGCTGACAGGTTCGCTAGAGCACAAAGATGGCCACCAAGATCGCCTGATCTAACCCCATTAGATTACTTCATGTTCGGCTATCTAAAAAATGGGATCTATAGAAACCGCATACATACCATAGAAGAACTGAGAGATGCAGTTTTGTCACTTAATAATTATACTAATTGTATGTTATAATTTAAAGTAAGAAATAAATTTAGTTAAACACCAGTTAGTACTGAATTGTAAAATCATAATTTAGTAAAGTTAAATTAATTACATTTCATTTTTACAAGCAGAAACACCAATCCATAGTAGTTTATATAATGCGAGTTCAAATATAGGTTACGTTTTCCTTATTTATGACAGATCCGCTTACTTTCTTGTGTTCCAACACTGACTTAGTTCAAACCTTCATTACAAACACGCGGCATATACCTACACCCTGTTACTATCTATAGAAGCGGAATTGACAATCATTTTGAATCTCTGTGTACATATAAGGAATTATATGTGAAAGAACAGCCCATATACATCTAATATTTAGTCTATTTATTATTTATTATGGCATCTTTGAATGCACAAATACAAGATAGTAGCACCATTAATTATTTAATTTAATATGCAATACGATTCAGCATAGGGACCGATTTGCGAGGCAACTCAGCCACAGACGATGATTTATGATATACGGTGTAGGTGCAAGAAGTCTAATAACCCCAATACGGACGTCAAAAGTGATATCCTTATATCTTGAAATGCACTATACAACGTCGTTCCAATTCCATTGGAATACGTGGACAAATAGATCTGAGACAGCTTGTATATAAGTTGTGATTATATCACAATATGAAAGCATTGAATCTTATAGAAAATATACAGTTTGTTGAGTATAAATAAACGGCATATTAAACACAATATTCCATTAATCTAAATCATGTACACTTATATAATTTAATAATTATTATAAATACTAGGTCCCGTATATGTATGCATGCAATTAGAATAATACAGATAACCTTTTTTTTACTGTGCGAAAGATCAATCTATTAATAAACCTGACACAATTAAAATGTATATATATGATAATTAATTCATGTAAAGCCGAACGAAAAAAAAAAAATAATAAAAAAATAGGAGTGTAAATCATTGAAAAGATCACAACTATTCTGCATTGAAATGTATGCTACGGAGGGTTCACTGAACTGCAAGGTCGTAATGCGTTCTGCCGGTTGCCTAAGGATGGGTAATCCCCATTGCTTTCACTATAAGAACCGCGTAAGCCGTGCATATGAATATTCACGCGTATGAACACCGAGTTGCCGCGTATCTGATTAGAGTAATGTTAACATGGACGCGTCTTCAGTTGTTAATATCATCACAGCCGGGTGACGAAGAACAACCGCAGAAGCAATATGACAATATCTAATAGCCGTGTATGTATATTCGCGCTCGTATATATACAATTAGTCAAATTACAATATTAACGGTCAAATGTTTACTACTACCATCTGTGTCAGCACCTTTTATGGCCTTGTTAAATTTAATATCGAATAATTACCTCGTTAATGTTTCTATGATAGCTTTACGGTTTAAATTGGTTATAAATTTTAATAATCATATAGGCACAAAAAAGGATCTATTCTTAACTGACGCATGTTAGCACACACTTTATTTATGAGGACACAATCTTTAAAGCAGCAAGTCTTTTCCTTTATTTTCCAGGGGCTTATAAATATACCGTGTGTCCTCGGATGGAGTTGAGAAGAGTAAAAAAATCTTTATTATTGATTTTACGACAAAGTCATTCTTTATAAAAAGTTCTGCTTGTTGAGTAGATAAATTAACCATCGGAAAATCTAAGATTAAATGTACAGAATGTCCATAAATTAAGAATACATGAAAATGCTTCATCATTTATTGCATTTTAAAGTTTACTGTTAACAGAAAAATTTCTTTAACAACATAAAATTAGTTAAGATACAAAATTTAAAGTCTAAAGTTTGAGCATTATGATTGTATGTTGCTACCCCAGTACCGACTAATTTATTCATATTTATAAATATTTAAAAATATTAAATCTTTTCTTGATATTAGTTATATTAATATAATATACATCAAAATATATTATAGAAAATATATTAGGAAACATTTAAAAATATATATGTTATGTAGCATTAATAATATTTTATTGCAATGTTTTCTCAATATATTTTTATAACTCTGCAAGAATATTTTGCTTTGTATTTCTGTAAATATTATGTTATATAAAAAAAAAGATTGAATTTTGCTTTTGTACATTTGGTGCGTAGGACGAATAATATAAAATGGGTAAAATATGCATACATATTAAGTAGGTATGTACCTATTAAAAATGATAGTTAAAGATTAAATTAGATAATATATATCTAATATGATTTAATTAGTATCTAAGTTGAGCGCTGTCACTTTGTATAATATATCGCGTTTTGTATTATATTATTTGTAATATTTGTAAGTTGCGAACGTCAACACAACACCTCTATTCATTACGTGCCGGTGTTATTATGATTAGTATTGTTTTGCGTCTATAGTTAGGTACAGAATGCATACGCGCACGTCGTATCATCAACGTTTTTATTCATTTGTCCGTTACATGTTATAGTTTATAATAGTATTCGATTAGGGAGATTAGGTTGACTGTAATTAATTGTTGCGGGGTGTTTTTAGTTTTTGTGGTGACTTACGAGGTAAGCAAAACTTTGAACCTGTCATGGCATTTTATAGATAATTGGAATGCTCAATATCGCTATGTACAGAAATCGTTTAATAATATAATTGTAGGAATTTTATGCATATATATGTACTGCATCTACCAGATAAATTGCTAGTTGATTTGCTTAGAGATTCATCTCGGTAGATAAGCGTTCATAACTCAAATAGAGGTTAGAATACGTTGTGTTGTTTTATTGTTTGTACGTAGAATGTTTTCAAATATCATGAAGTAAAGTAAAAATAAGTATCGTAAATACTAGAATGTAGCTACCACTCCAATTATTGTAAATGCTCCAAATGTATTAGTAGGTGTTGATAATGTTGTACGATGTTTTATTCATGGTATGATCTAATACAATTCGCCTTGTTTTAGATGCCACAACGAAACGCCATGAGAGCGCCACTACCGAAGATATGAAAAAAGCCATAGGGTTGTACCTCTTAGGCTAGACTTAAAAATTAGTATTTTTCATTTTTATTGGCTTATTCAAATAAAATGATAATAAATACGTTTGTTTTTTATTTAGAACACTTCAATTAAAAAATAGTGATTAATTTGATAAAACCCTCAGTATGCCTTAAAAGATGCCAGAATTATTGATATTAACTTGTATGGGAGTGTGAAAAAACAAGTTCTTGCCTTTTAGACAACTCTATGTATGTTTCAACTTTTCGTTATCGACGTTATACATTCTAGATAACCAAGAACAATTTTAGTTTATTTTGACAAATTAAATAGATTGCATAAAAAATCTCAATATTTTAGAAAAAATCTAAAAATCTAGCTTACATTAATTTTAAAATATGGAATAAATATTTTATTTGAATATTTTATCTATATTTAAAAAAAATATGAAAAATATATTCAAAAACCTCTCACGAAAAATATTTATAAAATATATTTTTAAAAATATCTATGTAATATTTCTGGCTGTTAGGGTAAGTTTAATTGAGGTAACGTGTTATCTGGAAAGTAATGTAGATAATCATAATTAATCTTGGCGATCAAAGGTTGTTGTATTGTCTAATAATATTGAACTGTAAAACGTCATTAATTGTAGATTTGTGATTTTTTCTCCTGTGGAGTTGCAAAATGTTAGCTATCGAAGAACGTATTTATTTGATTAAATGTTTTGGAATTGGAAACGTATCTTATCGATACGCTTTAGACATGTTTCACGAAAAATTCCCAAACACTGCAGTATCGCGCGAAGCACCGCGCAAATTTGTGCATAGGTTTCATTTAATTGGATCTGTAGTAAATGTTAAGAAACCCACAAAAAATACAACGAAGACGATACGGTTACACTTTTGGCAGTAGATTCAATGATAGAAACACCAAAATATCCTACGAAACGATCACAAAGACTGACATTAGTAAATCTCATTTGCAGAAATTTTTTAAAGAAAACAAAGTTCGGCGTTTAAACCACAGTTCGACTACACTTGAAAATGGAGATGAAGAGAAGCGATTGGATTTTTATTTATGGGTTGGTGAGGATTACCTCGTAGATACACGTTTTCATAGAATGATATTTTTTACTGATCAAACAACCTTCTACCGCAATGGTCGGGTTTCATCACAAAACAGTCGCTATTGGGCTTTTCATAATCCAAACCACGTCATTCAAAAACGAAGTCAACGTTATAAAAGAGTAAATGTTTGGTGCGCAATTTTTTACTGACGAGAATTTTAATCAACACGTTTATGTGCGTCTTTTAGAAACTTATCTATTACCATTTCTAGATAATTTACCGCTAGAAGTGCGGCATAACATTTTCTGGCAACAAGACGGATGTCCTGCCCATGCGATGCTTTTGGAACGGTAATGGTTGACAGATCAGTTCGGAGAAAGATGGATAGGAAGATTTGGTCCAATAAGTTTTCCTGCTAGATCACCTGACTTGACACCTCTTGATTGATTTTTTTTGTGGGGTATTTTAAAGCAAAAAGTTTACGCAAATGACCCGCCGCATGATCGGGAAATATTAAAAGCACGAATACAGGATGCGGTGAATGAGATACATGTACCACAAACCATACGCAAAGTCTATGGTGAATTTATTAAAAGGGCGGAGGTATGTGTGGAAGTTGGAGGTGACCTTGTAGAGTAATTTTTGTTGACTTTAATTGATTGAAATGTTGTACTTAAAGTACAAAACATGCAATAGATGATACTCTTCTGTCGAAGTATTTTCATGTTATCTTAATTTGTGGACATTCTGTACATTTAATCTTAGATTTTCCGATGGTTAATTTATCTACTCAACATTATAAAAAGTTCTTATAAAGAATGACTTTTTGTCGTAAAATCAATAATAAAGATTTTTTTTGTGTATTGTAAGGGTATTGTAAGGTATAACTGCATTCAAAAAGAATGATACATAAATGGTTCATACACCTCATTTAATATACCTGAACCGTAGTGAATATATTAAGTGCCAGTAAAAAAATAAAAAACATTTAGCATTAAAGCCGTTCTTTATGGTATATATTTCAGCGCAATGATTAATCAGAAAAAAAGTACTTTAACTTCACACCAGTCAGATCATCTAACATAAAAAGAGAACATCGTACTTCTTTACCATGCTCTCAATTACGGATGACTCTAGTAGATACATTCTCTAAAAAAGGTGCACTTAATTGTGAGTATATATGGCTATATGTACAATATACATATTATGTATCCAGTTTCCTACCTACATAATCGGATCGTGATGATCTAAACGGAGTGATCTTCTTTTAAACTTCCCTTCACCGTAATTCATCACTGTCAATTACTTATTTTAAATACACACTTGGCGCTGCAAACACGAACATATTTTTTTATAGACTAATAGACGATACAGTTAGTAAGGACAGCCTAATTTTGTAAGGCTGTTAGAGAGCATTATTACTTACATAGGTACATATATCATTTATATTCAGAATATACAGGGTGTATCAGATATAGAGGTAAATATAATAATATGTAGCAGCTGTAATCATATACAATCAAAAAGTCTTAATGCACACAGCGGTCTATCTGTAAGCATTAAAACGAGAGAAAAAAAAATTATAAATGCCGTAAGCTAGGAGCCGCACCGGTGCCCAATCTAAAATGCTGTTCCCGAGATACCCCCACATACCACTGATCATTCAGCCATTTACCGCTGTTAGTTTTGTGTGGATCGCCGCTTGGAGTGCAAGCCACTTCGAACAGTTTATTTAAATTCTTCCCGTCTCGAAAAAACGATACTTTTCAAGACCATCATGATTTCATATAAAGAAAATCGAAGCTTCATACATCGGCAAAAGCGCGGGAATGTATAGATTCATTTTCGCGCGACATCATAGTAAAAAGGCGTGTTTGCAAATTTTCTGTATCTACATTTATTTCTGTGTAACTCGATTCAATTCATTTTGCGGTATATGATTAAATAAATCCAAAAGAAATAATTCAGATTCATGTGGTACCGTTTATTAACAACTAACTCTCGATTCGACAAAGCAAAAGAAAAATATTTACGTTTTTTGTAACTATTGAAGTCGCATATCCGGTAAAACTCGAACGTCTTATCACGATATTAAAAATAATGCTTTGTAGACTTACGTAGAATGCTCTTAACAAAAAAGGAATGTTTATTTTATAAAAAGAAGAAATTTAAAATGCTAGTTTTGCTATTTTTACAAGGGCCTTTATTTATCAGAAATGACGTTAAATGAACTTACGGCATACCATTAAGAATAATACTACATGAGTGCAATGTATTTATACATAATACCACATTTAGCGGGTGCTTAACATGATGTTTCCTTGCATCAGGCTCGGACTAAAGAATTTTGGCTCCTAAATTTTACTTTTTTTTATTCTTTAATAATGAAATCCGGTGTCGGTGGGTTTGTGCTTTATATGTCGTGTAGTTAACACCCAATCAAAATTTACTTTTTTACTTGGTACACCCTGTATATTGTAACGATACAATGTAGCACAAAGCTCAGATATTAAAAAAAATTAAATATAGTAAAATCGAATTTTAAGCATCCTAGTGTCATCTATTTTCATTAGTAATAAATCATAAGTATACCCTCTCAAATGC
This sequence comes from Protaetia brevitarsis, assembly GCA_004143645.1. Classification (NCBI taxonomy): domain Eukaryota; kingdom Metazoa; phylum Arthropoda; class Insecta; order Coleoptera; family Scarabaeidae; genus Protaetia; species Protaetia brevitarsis. Next base: position 921,792 of record RXPK01000057.1, on the reverse strand, counting down.
CAGATAGCATGCGGCATAGAATTTCCGGGCTATAATAGCCTAGAGGATGCTCTGACATGAAAAAAAATTACGAATAAAAAGATATACCCCCCTTAACCTTTAGTATAACCCAGGAAGCTATGGTGGACTGTTGCTCAAAGTGCTCTCTCTACTCCAATATTCAAAGTTAAAGTAGTTGATTCAAGTGAACTAGTGTGCAAGAACTCACAAGTAAGGGATTATCAATTGTATGTTTGGGTTTTTAATCAATATTTTTAAATAAATTTAATACAATTTTACTTAGAAATATAATGGGGGTATTAGAAAAATCGGTTAAAGATCGTATATTTAGTTAGTAAAGGTGCAGATGGATTCGTAGGTATTAATGTAGTATTCGTGTTGTTAGTTAAAATGTTTAATGTATCAGTTGATTATTTTATACATAATCTAGTTTTATTTATAACGCTTTTTGATAACTTGGAAAAATTGTTATTATTTATAAATTCATATATTAAAAATTTACTCTGTCCAGTAAGACAACTCCGGCATTCTTATCAGCATTTGTGAGGACAACATCATTCATCTTAATTTTATCTTTAATATTTTTTAACATACGAATGTTGGCGTTACATTTATAATTGTTAAAATTATTGATGCTGAACCCAAAGTTCCCACTATTTACTTTATGAGTTTTAATTTTCCCCTGCGATTTCATGAAATGTATGCATGTCTTTTTTAATGAATGATTCTTCAGGATGATTTCTGACAGCACATTCCATTTCTATGGCCATTTTATGAAGATTATCTTCTTTGTTGTTTAGTACCATTTTGGGACCATTTTCCAGTAGACGAAATTCTTCTGGACTGAAGTTAATGTTGGATAAATTTGTGATCATTGTATGGAATTCATGTTTATCTTTTGTCGTTTTGTTTTGTGTGTTGTCTTTCCTCTCTTCTCGTTTATTGCTTCGATATCAACTTCTGTAATTTCAGTCTTCTTCTTGTTGTGGCGTCACGTTTCGTAGTATATGTCATAATCTATACTATATTTAATATCTACTATTTAATATCTCGTCCATCCTCTAGATAAGGAAATTCTTCTCTCATCACTCTATGTAATTTGAGTAAATCATACTGCACTCTGAAAAACTCATTCGGTTGACTCGACCAAATTTTAGTTGTATTGACTAAAATCTTTGTTTAAATATGGGCAAACAAATATATTGTTGGGGAAACCAAATAATTTTGTTAATAAAATTTGTTTGTTTTGACAATATCGTTAATAGAATTAAACAAATAAAACATTTTGCTCAAATAAAAGGTTTTATTAAGTCAAATGTACATATGTAATACTTAAAATAACTAATTATTTCATTGAAATAATGAGATACATATGTTTAGTTCAAATAAAATTTTGTAAAATTGATCAAATGGAATATTTACTTCAAACAATAAATTTTATCGACTCAAATAGAAATAACACACAGAAGAACAAAACATTTTGTTGAAACAATTAGATTTATTTGCTTATTTAAAATATAGATTTCTTATAGTAACAATATTTTCATTGTAAGTAAAATATATTTGTGCTTCACTTTACTAAATATTCAATTGAGGTTACTGCGTTCCTTTTTTATTTCAAACAATAATTTTGTCAGACTGACTTACCTTATCTGTTACGGAAGCTCTTTTATTCCTTAATCAAATTTAATATCAAATCTTACCACAAAATTTCGCTATTCAATAAAGTGTTACTACAATACTGACATAACCTACCTATAAAAAAAACATAAATTGCATATTGCTTGCTGCAAATGCAATAGTGAATTTTCCGTAGAATTTTGCGTACAGTAAAGCTGGACTGTCGAGTCAAGGAATAAAGGGTCCTTAATTTGAGAAGTTTTTGATCTCATTAATTATTTTGTTCTGTATGTGACGTTTGAAAATTCTCCTTTGCCGGTACACAATGCTTTTCCAGTAAATGCACCAAATCAACTTTTTATAACCGTGTTTGAGTGATATAGGAGAGGCGCCATCTCTACAACAATGGCTGTATCACATATATCTATTGAACGTAACTGTATGGGTAGAAAACTTCGCCGTAATAATAATGCTTAGATCACAGAAACTGCCTACAAAAGTGTGGGCTAGGTTTGGAAAAAAAGTAATTTGAACATAATAATTACCTACATTAATTAACTACAATTGTGGTTAGCGTAATCCTTATTTCTTAATAATATTTACTTTGGTTAAATGAAGAGTACTTATTGTTTAAGTAAAATTAATGAGTTTGTTAAATTAATAAACCAGAAGTAACAAAATAATATGATGGCTTTTTATACCAATTATTTTCTTAATTTTCGCAATATCTCTAAAATAAACGAGATTTTATTAGTTTAAGGGTTTGTTTGTTGATTTCATTAACGACAATACATAAATCTCCAGGGATGTTGGCGGTTAGTAGATATAATTGAAGCGGTGAGAATAAGAACAGTACAAGTCCAAATAACGTAATTTTGGGAAAATAAAAAAAACTGTATATTTCTCTTACTATTATTCCTGGAGCTTTATCATGCATTGACGAATTGTAGTTTATGTAATAAGGCATTATTCAAACAACAAATCAAACCTGTAAGTTCATGCATTTGTTATAAATAATCCAACAAATCTTTTGGACTTGTACTGTTCTTATTCTCAAATCCAGTCGTTGGTAAAATTTTTAGATAAAAATAACAAAAACAAAGTAGAAAATCATATTAAACTGGTTTTATTATATTTCTAAAAAAAAATAATAAATGAATATCAGTTAGTGGAATCACTTTCACTTTTATTACAGGTAGTCCAAGATGTTACGTGATAATAAAACTCTAGCGTTTCCCCTTCCATATATCGCATTAATTGCTTTATATCATTTATTTTGTTTTCGTTAATAGGAACCGCTTCAGAATAAGCTTTTTTAGTAGGCAGTTTTGGGCTCTGATTTGGCTTTATCAACTTGAAAATATAAGAGCAAAGTCCGTCTATTGTATCAAAACATTTTACGTATCCTGGCTGTGATGCGTCATACACAAACTGCATATATTTTGATAATGTAAAATTATCCTGAAGTCCATTGTTCACTGCTCTACAGGTTTTTTTGTAGCATGCCGGCCACCAGTTTTTAAAATCAAGAATATCTTTGAAGCAAACGGTCTTAATCGTAAATTGTACTTTTTTCCTCGAATCCTTAATCATCGCCTCATATTCTTCAGGGAGATAAATGCGATCACTTCTTCTGATTATTCTTTTTGCACTCCCAAAATCCCTATCGCAGGGTAAAAATGAATGCCCACGAATTGGAAAATGGTGGTAAATTTTCTTAAACCGATTGCTGTTTTGTATAGTCATCAAGAATCTTACCATGGTGTTATTCTTATTTTGCCCTGGACACGCGTCAGAAAAAATATGTAACTCCTGAACTTCTCGGGGTATATGATTCACTATATAATCGTTCAGGAAGGTGCATACTTCGTTGGGGCCTTTATTGCCTTGACCTTCATGGTACATATAGAAATGACCAGCTTCCGTTTTCAAACTATGGATTTCAAAGGCATAGAGCCAAAGCTGCCTAAAATAGAAAATTTCTTGTACTGGTATTACTGGCAGCGGCAAATTTTGCATGTAATCCAACGTAATTCCCAATACTTCTGGGTTCTCCTGCGATAATTTCCGTATTTCTTCCAGTTTACTGTAGAATTTTTTTGCTCTTCTTTTGTGTACAATGAGTTCTGCTGAGCAAACCCTTTTCGCATTATCGTTCAAACTGCTATCCCTTAATCTAGTGCCCAGTCTTTCGCATTCACTGCAAACATCTATTGTGGTCTTCCAAACCTCAAAGAATAATTTTCATTGAAGTATTTCAAATAAAACTCATATTTTATTATTTTATCTAATTCTGGATGCTTCTTGATAAAAAGTTCAAACATAGTTTTGACGGTAAGCTTAGAATCCAAATAATGAATATTTTTTGTAGCATAATGTGAAGTCTTATAGGGAAATGATTCAATATGCATTTTTATTTTAACTCTGAGATCTTCTGTTATGGACGTAGGTCGATTATTGTGTTTGCCTCGCAGGTCTTTAGGGACTCTCCATTGACAAGTAACAAATTCAGGCGTTGAAACACGAAAGTTCGATATCGAATACATATTAAGAAATGCTTGTTTACACACCGGAATGCGTTCATGATTGTTCATAATATGATACTTGAAAGAAACAGCTTTTGGTTTGGTTTTATTTTCATCTGCAACACGTTTACGATGTCTTTCAACTGGTTTGCTTTCAATCAACCCCTGAAGGAAAGTATCTTGCTCATTTTTCGGTTTATCATCATACAGTTTTGATAGTATATGGGTTTCTCTTCATCTGTAAATTTACTCATACATTTCAGTTTGCACCTGAGAAAAAAACAATACATAAGTTTGAAAATTTAAGAGGTGAATAATGTAAACTTACGTGCATGGAGGTCGGTTTTTTTTTTCTGTCACAATATTTCCGGAAGTTGATACATAACGATTTTCCACATTGGCGTGCAAACTTTCTTTTATTAACCTTCCACAGTTTGACATTTCTAGTACGTTTTTTTACCACATATTCCTCATTTTCACTTTCTGAATTAGACGACATTATAATAAGTTCACAACTCAGAACAGCCAACGAATGATATTCTACTGATAGTGATTACTTATATTTCACAAGTTTTACTTAAACGAATTTAACAGTCTAATCACCAGCATATGACAATTAACTGACAAAATTGCTAGACAAGCAACAGGCTATGAACAGTAGAATGTTTACGCGCATACTTGAGAATAAGAACAGTACAAGTCCTGGACATGTACTGTTCTTATACTCAACGCTACAAACTAGCGTCGAGTAACTACTAAAATAAGTTTTGTTTTTTGTACTCTTCTTTCCTCAGTCATTGACGCTTGCTATTTAAAAGAAAATGGCTATATCAGAAAAAAATGTCAAATTTTGGACTTGTACTGTTCTTATTCTCACCGCTTCAATTATTACTGCTATGTCTACAGACCGATGCCCGACTTAACATTAGCTTTTTTGCTTCAGAAACAGCAATTCGTAAATTTTGACGTATGTCCAAGATCTTGGCAGACCTACGTCCTTCTTAAATATCGTCGATTTATCGATCGAATCTATATGCTCCTTTCTAGCTTACATGGTAGAGCGTTCGTCCGGTAAACGAGAGTATGTAGGTTAGAATCCTGCGTGAGGAGAAATTTTTTCATGGAAAAAATTTCCCTTAATTATTACAGTTACTAGCAGAAATACATTAATTTGTTAAGTTCTTCTGTAAAAAGCTTGCAATCTTTGCAAATTTGTTTGAGTTAACAAAGTACCGATGTTGTCTCAACAATATGAAGGTAATTGAACCAATCCAACATGTTTACAAAGTTAAAGTATATATGTTATTATGTTAAGATCATACTGAACTAAATAATTTGATTGAATATATTAAACTTTCTAACCAAATATTTTATTTCAATCAATAGTGTACATTTTTTGCATATATTTGAAACAACAATGCTTGTACAAAGAAAATATGCTTAACAAAATATATTTGGCTGATTAAAAATATCGGTTTTTCAGCGTATTTTATTGGTCTTACTGTAGTATTTGTTGATTTCTTTCTTCATTATGCTAACAGATATCCTGAGTCTCCCGTATCAACCAATTTAAAATTGTGTTGTCTCTGCTATGATGTGAGTATTGTAACAACGTTCTTGTACCTTTCTTTGTATTTGTTATGTTTTATTGTTTGCTATTTAGACGGCTCTGAAGATGGCTATTAAGGCGAAACATGTGAGCCAATACAGGGTGTATCAAATAAAAAAGTAAAATTTGCTTGGGTGTTAACTACACGACATATAAAGCACAAACCCACCGAAACCGGATTTCATCATTAAAGAATAAAAAAAAGTAAAATTTAGAGCCAAAAATTCTTTAGTCCGGGCCTGATGCAAGGAAACGTCATGTTAAGCACCCGCTTAACGTGTTATTATGTATAAATACATTGCACTCATTTAGTATTATTCTTAATGGTATGCCGTAAATTCATTTAACTTCATTCTGAATAAATAAAGGCCCTTGTAAAAATAGCAAAATTGAGGCATTTTAAATTTCTTCTTTTTATAAAATAAACATTCCTTTTTTGTTAAGAGCATTCTACGTAAGGCTACATAGTATTATTTTTAATATCCTGATAAGACGTTCGAGTTTCACCGGATATGCGACTTCAGTAGTTACAAAAAAACATAAATATTTTTCTTGTGCTTTGTCGAATCAGGAGTTAGTTGTTTAATAAACGGTACCACATGAATCTGAGTTATGTCTTTTGGATTCATTTAATCATAAACGCAAAATGAATTGAATCGAATACACAGAAATAAATGTAGATACAGAAAATTTGCAAACACGCCTTTTTACTATGATGTCGCGCGAAAATGAATCTATACATTCCTGCGCTTTTGCCGATGCATCCCGCTTCGATTTTCTTTATATGAAATCATGATGGTCCTGAAAAGGATCGTTTTTTCGAGATGGGAAGAATTTAAATAAACTGTTCGAAGTGGCTTGCACTCTAAGCGGCGATCCACACAAAACTAACAGCGGTAATGGCTGAATGATAGCGGTATGTGGGGGTATACTCGGGACAGCATTTAGGTTGGGCACAGGTGCGGCTCTAACCCACGGCATTTATAAAATATTTCTTTTTCTCGTTAATGCTTACAGATAGACCCCCTGTGCATTAAGACTTTTTGATTGTATATGATTACAGCTGCTACATATTATTATATTTACCTCTATATCTGATACACCCTGTATAAGTAGCTGTCACTTTGATCGAGTTTACTGATTTCTTTATCATTAAATATTACTCAATTTGGACATAACCAAGGGTAAGACTTCCGTAAGAGGACCGCCGATTTGGTGATTTATATGCATATTAACGGAAATAGCATGTGTTCCTGAGTGTAAAATAGCTATTCATTTTTTGAGCAAATGGAAAGAAAGTATTAAAAACAGTGTTCGAAAAATGCTATTTCGAGGTTATGTGCGAGGCGCTTTTGACGGATTTAACATAGTAGTACCATAGAGTGGTACTGATAAGAAAGGAAAAGTTACTGAAAGCACATGAAGGTGCCCAAATTTTAGATAAAACAGGCGCCAAATACAAACTTATTTGTTAAGTTAATGGGAATCAATTGTAAATTAAAGTAATAACTAAGCAGCGGTTCGATACAATAGCCTGAAATTTGTTTGTTTTAAAGTACTTATTTGTTTATTTTTAACACTACAATTGTAAGAATTATTATAAGTTGTCACATTCCTCATTATCGGTTTCTTATAATTGGTTGGTGTATGGGGTAGAAATAAACTCATATTTCATATAGATGATTCGTAGGAAGTTTACATATAAACTGTATTGCATAGTTGAAGTTATAATTATAACAGAATTATTTTAAATAAAAGCAATTTGTTTGATTACATCGTAAGTAAAGCATTAATAAAAAGATGAATGACTTGTTTAAATAAATGAATTTGTCAATGTAATAAGGTGTGGAGTTCTTTCTCCTTTCTTAGTGCCTCTAAAACAATAATATATGCAAATAACTAAGTATCCCATATTTTAATTTAATATATAGACTAATTTTGCTTTGTTTCCACATTTAAAACGAATTATAAAAGACGATATAGAAACAACAAACTGCTTTATTCAATTTTATTAAATAAAATCCTTAAATCACATTAATGTAATGAATTTGTTTGATTTTAAACATTTAATTTGAATTACACTATACATATCATAAAATGTTTTTGTTATTGGTCACATTATCTATATTTATTTTTATGTATTTTAAGATCCCATGATATAATAACTGGTGTTATATCATCCTAAAGTACTCCGAATCGTTTTCTATGAGCCTAAGTATCCAGTGATTTTTGTCGTAACTCTGACGATCACAGTTTCGCTTCCTTCAGCAAAACCTCCACTTGAATATCGCAATAACAATCACCACACAACTTCCATTCCAATTCAATTTTCCTGTAAAAGGAAGGTTCCCATTTCCGACTCGAAGGTTTCTTTCCTTGCAATAATGTGTGTACATCGAAACTTGAGTAGACACTGAAATGATCATTAAATCAAATATGGACTATCTTTTGTGTACACTTACCCAAGTGGTGCCATCGATGCATTACATTATGCTCTTCTCCATCAACATTTCCTGGACGGATCTTGTAATAATCTGAACTAGGTCTTCACGTTAAAAAATAACAGAAACCTATTTCATTTATTTTTTATTTCGGCGGCACTAACAGGCAAAACATCTCTACAAATAGGTCTACGCACCATAAAGAAGAGGAGGATTTAGAGAAAAATTAATTGCAATGGCTAAACTGACAACTTCAGTCACAATTCAATCTAGTTCGTTTGAACTTTGCGCCTGTTTTATCTAAATTTTAGTAACTTTTCTTTCCACGCCATTATTACTACACGTTAAACTGTCAAAAACGATGCGCACATAACCTCGAAATAGCACTTTTCGAACACTGTTTTTAGAACTTTGTTTTCATTTGCTCAAAAAATGAATAGTCATTTTACACTCAGGAACACATGCTATTTCCGTTAGTATGCATAGAAATCGCCAAATCAGTGGTCCTCTTAGGGAAGTATAGCCTAACCAAGTATTTTTCATTTGTTTTTGAGCCATAGCTATAAATGCCTTAAAACTTTTACCGCCAGAGTCCTTCAAATAGCTGAATCCGTCTCTGGTTCACGTATTTAAATGAAACCACTGGAATTCTCGTTTAAGATAAATCCTTACACATGTTAATTTTTTTTTTTTTTTTCATTTCGTTCTCCGAAAACATTTCCTGCAACATCGCGGATTCGTCAATTTCGATTTGCGCTTAATAGCATCGTGACACGTGACCGCCGAGGAAGTGATAAATTTCTCGCGCTATTAGCGCGCAAAATGTCGAACACCGCGAGAAGTGTACAAATATCCTCCGCAAACCAGTCCTATATACGAGCTCACGCCGAAACGAGTACGCAAAAACTCATTAATTCCGGAGCGAACGCAAATACGTTACGTGAAAAAGTCAAAGAGGCTTAAAAAATGGCAAAAATGACAATCGGTTCGGGTCGTTAGCCTTTCCACGTCAAATACGGCAAATACACGGGATTATGGCACCTATGAGACGTGTACGTTCGGTTATTTATTGGCGAAAATCGAACCGTAATACTGACACGCATTTCGGACTCGAATTTCGGCGACTTTCAAGCATTTGTCTCTCTTAAAGCCGATGCGATGGGACAAGAGCAATTTAACACCGCGGACCGCGGTACAGATGTGTATTGTATTATGTTACACGCTTTCCATGGACGTTTTATTTCGCAGTCGGAAACTACGATTTCTTAAACGATAAAAAATAAAAACGCGTAAAAGCATTTTGACACGAATAAGTAGGTAAGACACTTACCCATGCACGCATTCCAAATGAGAAAGAAAATATAAGTGCTAAATAATAATAATAATATTTTTCACAATCAAGTATAGTAACATATATTTATTTTTTTTATATAAAATGTATACGCGTAAGCGAAAAATCTTAGGGCGTAGGTTGGTTTGTGAAAAAATCTATTACCAGTCTTACACTAAACTCCAACAAAAGCAAAATATGAAAAACAAGAGAGATTTTACCTATAGTAGCTATAACTAAACAAAAAATAACTCATAATTGGGTACCTACGCACATCCTAAACTATAAGTTCATTTACTATAACAGACGAGGTAGAGTAGTCACAATTTAAGAAATACATATTACGTCATATCCGTTTTGGGCGCTGGAGTCGTCGGATGAGTCCATTATGCCAGCTGTAGGGGTGTTTGAATTCAGCGGCGTCGTCAGTCGACAATTTCGCATCTGTCAAAATTCAAATTAGTGTCTGTCTCTGAATTTGTGGGAGTTGATCGCTTTTTTACCGTGTATTATTATTATTATCTAGTGTTACTACTTCATTAAATAAGTGTCTTTTTCAAGACCATCTCATACTTCGTTTATAGAATATGTGGTAAGTTCGACTGGCATTGCATAAGATTTTTTTTATAGAAATCTCTTTTATAATCAGTTATAAGCTTATGATGGCTGAAACAGTCGCATCAACACCAAAGAAATAATTCATAGCCAGGGAAGGGAAATCATTGCGAATGTATTAAAATTTAATGAAGGAAGAAGCTGCAAATAATGCTCCAATAATACTTTGTCGCACTATAAAGAAGAGGTTACTTGCAACAACGGGAATATCTGACATTACATACGAAGTATTGTCAAGAAACCGAGGATGTAGATGCAGGAAGAGCAACCTCTTTTAGTAGCCCTGGCAGAAAACAACACGCCCCAGTCCAAAAGTACCTTCGTATTGAAGATAACAAAACAACAATTCGTACTATTGTAAATAATTTTTATATACATGAAAAAAAGACGACCTACCATAAGAGGTACAAAAATATAATTTCCTTTCTGTTAATGTTTATAAACAGCATTATTATTTAATTACAGGAATTTACAAAAAATCAAGAAAATGGTGTATCCTTCGAAAGAGGTTTGACCACTCCTCAAAATGTTTTAAAAAAAGATGGGATTTAAGTATGTACTCAATACAGAAATTAATGTATGACAGTAAATTCATATATTCTATTCATTTGCAGGTGGCAAAGAACTTCTGATAAACGGAAATTATTGATGGAAAGCTACGATATACGAGCTAAACGCATAAAATATCTACGCCAAACTACAAAGGTTATCTCCAATAAAAATAGACCATAGTATTTACAGATGAGCATACCATTCATATGAACCCATACACGACAAATAAAATGAAACGCCACAATTTAAATTAGATAGTTACTAGCAATCTCATGGGCATAGTGTTCTAAGGCTGCCACCGTACCATCCCGAATTAACCCTATTGAGAAAATATGGCTATTGTAAAAAACTGGGTCGCTGCAAGAAATGTTACTTTTAAGTTAGCCGATGTGGAGGCATTAGCTAGAAACAAATTTGCTTCTATAACTCGTGAAGAATGGGAATCTGTTTGTAACCACGTTGATAAAGTTGTAGAAGACTATTTGGAAACGGAGCACCTGTTGGATATGAATAACAGATGAGGTGGTATTTGTTGTGAACACTGGCGAATCAGAAACTGATGAACGAATTTTATGATGATGACGAGTATGACGATGATGCTGAGAATACAGTGTCGTGATCTTTTAACTCTTAAAGGCACCTTAGTTTTATTTTTTTACTGTAAAATATAGTTATTGTTCTTAATCCAGTGCTATAGTATTTTAGAAAGGACTTGTGTATTTGATTATAAATATTTCACCATATAATATCGTTTCATTGTACTTTGTATTTCATATTTATTCCTGAATAACATGACGATGGTTATTTTGGTGCTTTATTTTTTTTTGAACATAAACAAATAATAACTAATTTTTTAAATTAATAAATTTTTAAGCACAAAATTAAATGTTTAATTTTTACCTTCTTAGTGCATGTTCATGTATCTAAAAACATTCTTGTTCATTGAAAATTACGAAGTATTATAATTATTATGTAATTTCTATTAACCAAATATTTTTACGAACGGTTTCCAAAATACTGACTACCCAATAACTAATTTAATAATAATATTAATTATTCAACATTATTATTACATATTAATTTGATTTGCTATTTTTCTGTAGTAACTTCTGTTAGCTACTGGCGTGCATTTTCTTCAGCACTCTGTCAATTTAAAATCAGCTCCGCCCACTGATAGCTTCAGTTCGCGTATTCTATACGTTGACATTATGATGACGTATATGTATTTCTTATATTGAGACTACCTACTACGTGAGTCAGTTTGCTATGACGTCACGACCGGTGTTGCAAATTTTCTGTTCGTCAAAACGTAAACAAACCGTTAGGTTATTTAACTGTCAAACACTTTTGACAGGTGAATAAACAAACTCTTAAAAATAACATTTACCGTTAATATTAGTGATGATTCTTTTTGGAAATCAGGTTTTAAAGTATGCTAATCATGATAGTAGTGGAAAAAAATAACAAAAAGGCACAAGTGAGTACAATAAATTTAATCGGGATCATTATCGCTTAAAGTATTCACAGTAACGATTAGTATGCAAGTTTCTTCTCTATCTAAACCAATCTCTCTGATTTACTACTTCTGAATTTCGTTTCCAATGTGTTGTACGCCAAGTACGTCAAATTTTCAGATTAATTTAATTCAATCCGCTTTATACAATTGTATGCATCCTCCGATCTGCCATATTTCATCCAGCGTTTCGTAACAAACTTCCTTTTCTTTGAGAACAAATAATATCTACCACAACAATGTGTTTCAACCATAGAAAATGTGGTTTTCTTTAAGACGCACTGTTCAAAATGTTAATGGTGTTATGTTAGTCTGAAAAATGTATGTGAAAGAACCACTTCTGTATACAATATTTGTATATACTCACTGTTTTCGTACATGTCATAAATTGTGTTTTCAATAGCACACTGACAATGAGTAGAATAATCAATTTTTACAACATTTATTTCGTATGCATTTTCCTTTTGGGTTATTGGATGTAATTCCTTGTTTACTCATGGAGTTTTGGAAATTTTGCTTATGTTTACAACATAAATGTTTAGAGCACTCGTTACTCTCTAAAAAACGAAATACTGTTAAGAATATGACATTAAAAATATATGGATTTTGTACATACTTCTCGCACAAATGTTAACGTGAGTAAATGGTCCGTTGTTCTCGCGTTCTGCGTCGAAATACACGATTAACAAAACTATTAACTCCTTCGATTGTCTACACAATGGTTTCGACAGATTTTACTTGTAATAACTACTTATTTTAAATAAATATATACCAAGTATAAACGCCAATTCCCACACATTACTGAAAGCGCCGAATATAACCCTTTGACAGTTGACAGCAAGACCGAAATTGGTGGGAAGACATGAAAAGACGTGACAAACATGCAATTTAAAAAACAGTAGGCACCAACATAATATGTTTAATTGAATATGAAAAAGTTATACGTTAGTTGGTTATTTTAATAGTGTGGTATTGCATGGCCCGAATTTGCAAGTAATGACGTACCTCGTCTGTTATAGTAAATGAAATTTATTTTGTGAGATTGCTCAGAAAGCAGAATATTGCCTGCGTTCAGGGAGTTACGGCGCCGCCAGCGCTGAGTTCCGCTAGATCGAGCGGTGTTCTGAACGCGACCGCTAGTTCCAGCGCTGGAGCTAGTGGTCGCCATCTTTTCTAGCGAAAAATATTTTCGATGGAAAATATGGCGACCTCTAGATCATCCAGTGGAAAGTCGGGATAACCGACAAACATTCAAATAGGAATTTGTAGAGCGTGTGAACTACATGAAATCGTAAGTAATTGTGGCTGATTGTGGCAATACTACCTTTATATTGTTTTTTGATTAAAGTGATTATAAATAAAGTGAAATGGAAACTATAATGTCGCAGATAAGTTAATATAAATATTATAAGTGCAGAAACTACGATTTTGTAGATCGATCAAGTCAAATCATTTTATTTTATGGATATAGTGAAATTACAAATACGAGGCATAAACTATATGTCAATAGTTTATAAATACATATAAAAATTCACGATTAATGCTTTTTTTCGTGGATATTTATTTGAATATTTGCAGATGAGGTTTATATATTTACCTATAATTTATGCTTAAGCAGCAACAAAATCGCCTGGATTAATAAGTGAAGAATATAAGGGTGAACAAGGATATTACCCTAAAAGCCAAATTTAAATTTCCCGCCACAATTTTTAGTAAATTCAACGTAAAGGCATTAAAATAACTATTAACGTAGTACAAATTGGTGAGAAATTTTATGTATCAACGTTGAAGTTACTAAGAATAATTGTGGGAAATTTAAATTTGGCTATTAGGGTAGTGATATCTTTAAAATATATTACTCCATAAAACTTATTTTAAAGTTTTAATTACCGCGGTTGTTTTTATTTCCTATAATTTTGTGATTAATATAATTTTTGTGTACAATTTCTTGTCCCTTTATATGTGTAACAAGATATTTTTGTCTAAGATTAAAAATTAACATTTAAATTTTGTGATATAAATTGAAAGAAACGCTTGAGCAAGCAATCTAACCTTTCAACATAGTCCAATTCTGAAAACGCCGCTATCAAACATACTGAATAAGTAAGCAAAGCGCATGCGCCAGCAAAAGCTATTCTTATGACCCGTTCAGGAAGTTCCAGCGCCGACCACAGCGCTAGCGGTTATCGCTTCCAGCGCCGTAACTCCCTGAACGCAGCCATTGTATGGTTGAATTTTAAATCTCGTATATGGCAACGATTTTAACCATTTAAATATGTCATTATAGTTTATAGGTATTTGTTAAATGAAAATGATCTTTCAAACAATACCGTAGAGCGCAGTGGAGGAGTTTGAACCTTTGCTTCTTACGTTCAAGTTATGCACGTCTGTTCCGAACTGCTTTTCTATACAAATATATAGGGATTCTGGTTAAAATTATTGAATGAAATAACGATATTGAATACAAAAGAAAACGACATTTCATTTCTAACTAATAACCAATACTAATGGCATCTTAGAAATCTTGGAATAACGAAAATGTATCTAATACAATAATTTTGAATTGTTTGTATACGTTTTTCTCAATACTCCATCCATGCATGCACGCCCAGTACACGCTGAAGCAATAAGAAAAGCGTGATAATATCATATAATTGCAAAAGAAGTGTGTTCGCCATTATTTCTGCATCATGAAAGAATGAAATAGATCAATGCTATTATTCGATTAAAAGAACAACTGTAAATAAATGAAAATATTAGTTCATGACTAATTATATTAAAGATTAGAGAATAAACATGTAAAAAATATATATTTCATTATTAGATTTAATTGTAATTTCAAGGATTGGGTGGCCATCTATGGCGCAGTAGCTGAACTAATCTAATATAATCTAATCTAGTCGAGTTATTTTTGTTATTGTATAATCATTAATAAAGTAAGAATTAATCAAAATTAAATACATATTATTACATATGTATTTATATATCAATAACAGCACATGTATGTATATGACTGTAAAATAAGCTATATGCTAATTATAAATAAAATCTTCCATAACCAATAAAATCGTTATAGATACTTGCAAGCACGATGGATTATCTTCCATCCGCCGCTTTAAAAGTATAAAAGTACTATATTGTACTACATATTCAATAAAAATCTAACCAAATGATTTATTAATTTTTATTAACTAATAAAAGTATACACTTACCCTTAACCTAAGTCAACACAACTCGGAGCAGACGGTTAACTAATTAAAATTCAAAATACAAAATGCAGTCGCATCAAATTTAATCACATCATCATATGGTGGATTATACTAAAAAGGAGATACAATATTCGAACATGGACAAGTTCCTCAATACTAATTCATTCATTTTCAAGGACATGTGACATCCTAGCAACTACTCCATGATATCTTATGAGCGAAAGATACACACATACATTTTTAAATCGTAGATTGCATTTTTATCTGCTGTTAAATCTCTAATCTTATCGACTTCGTTGAGAACTGCGAATTATGCCGGGGAATACTAATCAGCACTTTTTGTAATTCTAAAGTGTCATCTAAACATCGCCTTATAGAATAAACTTAAAGATAATAAATATATTTTTTGCTCCTCTGTCCAGTCATTTTGGATTACTTCAAAGCTACAGGAAAACTACCGTTTTCCTGTCTAGACAGGCAAAAATGTCACTAAAGCACTAAATGCATACTAGATTCCACATGATAGACGTGTAATAAATTGCCATTAAGCTACTGTTCAACCATGCTAAGATGAATTGGTGTCTTCATTGCACTTATTATTGATAAATAGATATTAAACTAGAAAGAAAATTACAGAAAAAGATTTATTCTCGGAAACATCAAAATACTTAACTAAGGTATGTAGCATGTGTACCAACTTGTACTGTCAACTCCCTAGCGTCAAAATTTCTTTTCTATCTTCAATTCAAAATGAGTTTATACATAATCGGTATTATATAGTTTGGTTAAGTACCACAAAATATCAAAAAGCAGTAGATTTGTGAACTCGGAACGGAAGAACGGGAGACTGAAGTTGAAAATGGTAGAAATAATACCGTTTTAACGGTAGATCTTGCAAACAGACTGCACCAAGGTTCCCCAAAATTTTTTAAAAAGCTTATTAGGTTGCTCAATACGTCGGCGTTCGTGGTTTTAAAATCTTAGGGTCCCCATCGATATATATTTTAGACAAATATACACAAACAGACAAATATTCATTTGTGACAGGCGGTTACCACCATCTGTTGGTCAAGTAACATTACCAACCTTCAAATACTCATATCGTGGTTGAAAATAGTTTCCTTATATAACGGCATTGGAAAGGTTAAATTTTCATGGTAACATACTATCGCTAGATGGGGCAGTCAGCTGGAGCTAGTAGTTCTTTCTCTATAGGTTTGTTTGTTTTTCTGATCTAAGCAGATCTAAGGAATTTTACGCGTTTGTTTGTATTTTAGAGCATGATTTGTGCGTGTTTGTTTGTTTAAAGGAAGCAAATCCAGATCACAAAGAGGTTCCTCTTCCTGCTCGCGATCCGGCGTCCGAGTAATTACGAGCAATTTGTGCAACATAACCTAATCGCACTAACACCGTGTTGCAAACTATCGTTTGTAAATGTAATCCGATTTATAACTGTATCAAATATGGACGAAATAGATAATATAATGATACCAATGTGATTGCTGTAAAGAACGATCATTATATTTTAACAACTTCACTTGGTAGGTACATAAATACTAGTATATAATGGATTTTTAATGTAGTCTAGATTCATTAATTTGAAAAATTATTTTTACTTTTCTGTTCATAATAGCTGTGACAATCTGACAATAGTAAATAATAAAATTAAAGTTATATTGCAATCGAGCACGTTTGTTTGTACCATCTTTAAATCCTACTCTGAGACGCTCTCAAGTTACTCTGATGACGTCAGTAGATACTGGTCCAAGCAGACAAACAAACAAAGCTTATATACCCATATTTAAAAATACCCATATTTAAAAACAATTTAGTATTCCCGCAAATTATTAAATGCCAATATTTGTATTATTGACAAACACCGATTTTCATCTATCTGCCCCGGGATCACGAAATACGATCGACTTTATTCGACAAGTTCGAGGATCGAGTCGATTCACATACCGGGAAGTACTCACGATACTCGATCGAATTAATTTCGTTTAAGTTTCGGTTATCATCGTGTTTTGGAAACAAATGATCTACTTTACTGCGGAATTAGTTCAAATGAAAGGAAGAATTTGAAGCAAGTGAACAACGACATCTTGACGTTTATTCCGCAATGTTGATTACTTTGACAAATTCTTATTTTTTTTTTTTATTTTTTTTTTATTACTACGTGATTACTACTCTTTGCTTATTGTCAGAGAAAAGTGAATTATTTTTTTTTGTATCACTTTATTAAATTAAATATAGTTGTTATAGATAGTAGTAAATAGTGCAGCAATATATTTTTATTAAGTTTAAATAATTCAAGAAATTTATTATCTGGGTAACAAAAATGATTTTTGTCTTTCCCTCAGAGCTTCCTTTCCCTTTGAATCGTAAATTCTGGCAGAGACCTACGTCGCTGAAGGATACGCTCCCTAAAAACTGGCAGCATTTTGTTTGCATATACATGTTATATAATTAATAGTTTTCAAATTCGTTTTAATAACATTATCTGGTAATAACTGTTGAATGTGTTGAGTTATCTCGAAATATTTAATTTGTACCTGATTATAACGAACAAGTCGTTGACTTTTTACCTGCAGTCTTTACCGATCACTTTATATACATAATACTTGAATAATGAATTAGAAAGAGAGGGAGAGTTACAAATGTCTCGATCTCATGTACCGCCATTACAACTCGATAGCTCCTGGCAATCGAGTGTTACGAATCGAGTGAATTCGTGAAATCGAGTATCGTGAATGAGATTTTTAGGTATTCGATTAAACATGGCGAATTCGAATCGAGTATCGAGTTTCGTGATCCCGGGGCTGTATTTGCAGCCATTAGAAATATACGACCTTGAAAGCATTGTTGTTTGTTCGGTTGCCTGAAAAGTGGAAAATAATTTCTCAGATATAATTTGGACAGGGAATCCTATCAAAGATTGAGTTAATACATATTACTCGCATCTTGTCTTGTCTTTTTGCTGGTAGAACCAACAAAAAAAAAAATGAATACAACTTTATTTAATTAATACTTATAAACATACAGTAACTTCAACATAAAGGTATTAAAATAATTATTAATGTAATACAAAATTGTTAGTAATATCAAGATTCAACGTTGAAGTTACTAAAAATAATTGTGGCAAATTTAAATTTGGTTCCCTGGGTGGTTACGAAAGTCCGTCTTGTATAAACCAAAAAGATTTTGAAACAAATTAAACAAATAAGCACAAATCGAGTATATTTTATTATTATATTTACACAGATTATCTTGACAAATAATCGAAATACCAAAATAAGGAGGTTGAAGAGTACCCAAGGACAATAGAACAATAAGTAATTGTAAGTTTATATTTATTTTATTTATTGTTGTATTTATATTACTCATAGAAAACATTAAATTAGTTCTATAAAACAGTCTTTTACTATTTATTCGAACACATACACTTGTGTATTAAATATAGAACGATTCATTAACTTGATGTTAAACTTCAACAAGTGGAAACTAAGGTCATTCTAAGTAAATAAAGATAAATAAACATAATCCCGCTCTATTTTCGTTTCTAACTTACACCATTTTCAATTCAACGATTGACTTCTTCCAGACATAATTCCGCTGCCTAAATAAAATGACATAAATTATATACATATATTATAATATATAAAAAAAAAACAAAAAACGTGTTTGTCCAACTTACGTTTCGAACATTTTCCATTGAGTCGTACACTAGAGCTTCAACAATCTCCTTGATTTTCCCGTTCCAAATGCTATCGAAAGTCTTTCTATCGTATTTGGCTAGGAGCATCAGAAATTTACAAATTCTCTCCCTCAACAGGGAATTAGAACTCTTCAGTAGATTCGTGAAATTTAAAGAGTCATCCGATGTTGCCATCGAGCAAAAGATTACTCGATTAACCAATTCGAAGTTTTCCGGGGTTTTTCGTAATACTTGAGTGAGAATCGCGATTATGTCGTTGACAATCTTTACTTTCTTCTTACCTAAGAGATATGCGTCAAATCATTTTTACGTCTACATACATACGTAGATGCTTCATTTAATTCCGAAAACCATGTAATCTATGATTTAAAAACCTAGCTAGGTTGCCTAGGGTGCTTGCCAAATCGAATGGAACCAACGCGAACGCGTAATCACCTATTTCGCCAGACGCGGCGTGCGTTATTTCTGGTATATTACCAGTAGATTTACGTTTGAGGGAAATTAAATTTTGTAGGGACGCGAATAAAATAGGGTTTGATTAATTACGACAACGGAAACTAGATTTTATCCCACTTCAACAAATCAACCGTTTAATATATTAGAAGATGGCTAGAAACATGGAGAATGTAAGATTGTGTATATTTTATGTTAAATCTAATAGAACTTAAAATATCGATCTTTACCTGCCCCTGTGTCAATAGCTCGCTTTTTATGTAATCAGTTTTTTTTTTTATTACTTTATCGACGGCGGGGCGTACAGTGGTCCAGAAACGCGCTTTTGCGGAAATAAATCTGTAACTTTTGATAGAATTGGAATATTTTAAATATTTTTTCGGGATAATGAGATTAATATAGGCGATTTGAATTGCATAAAAGAAAAAAAGATTAAGCATAAATCACGACGTGATTATTGGCGGAATACATAAATTACTCATATGTTAGGTTATTGAAGTTTCTATTCATTAATGTTTTTTTTTCAACTATTAGTTAAATATACATATGTATAATAATATTAACAATAATAATAGCGATGATTAACAACACACATGATGATGAACAAAACGTGAAAATATTCAGAAAATGAGAAATTATTCAGAAGATTATTATAAACTGTTTGCCATGCTTAAAAGTGTTTAACTATTATAAACAAACAGAATGGTTAGATATTTTTTGCTAATACAATGAACTAATTACTAATAGTAGAGAAATTTTCCGTCCAGTTCTAACGGCAATGAATTAGTGAAAATATTAATATATATGTAAAGTTTTAGCCGCTATATAACAATAATTAAAACACAGATTCTACAGTAAAAAAAAAAAACATTATAAGAAACCAGAATTCCACATACAACACTTACTAAGATTGTACCTAATTGATATAGAGATGTAATAACTAGAGATAGATTTGTAATGACTTTTGAGTTTGAGTTTATTACTATATAACTTTATATGGTTATGATGATTGTGTTGAGATAAGTGATACTGAATAAGAGATATTGGTTTAAGTAGAGTATGTAGTCCAAAATAAGAGGACCTTGCGTCCAAGAGTACTACATTGCTCATATTGTTAACAAATAGCCGTTAAGATATTATAAAAGGAAACAAAGATATGTGCATACATGTATGTGTATATTATTTGTGTGTGTTTGTAAGTGTATGTGTATATAACATATTTAGAATGTATCAATTTAAATTTTTAGGTACCTCAGAACACATAAATGTTATTGTAATAAGCAAATTTTTTAAAAATTAAAACAAATCTATAGGATTCACATACCTAGTTAGTGCAGTAATTAAATTATGATTGTCTATATAAAAACAAGAAAAATGGCAAAAGCACTTTAACAGTTTTAAAAAACAGTGAAAGCATACTATTTAAACATTTAAAAATATAGCACCAATACAGACCAACTGTATTCATAAGTATATGCATAGAGAGAATTTGAAAGTATAATCTATAAATATTTCGAAGTAATTTTAGCGTCATGTGAAATTACAAAATTTTTTTTTAGGAGGCAAAGTCTCACATTTAAATAAGTGGATGGATGTTATACAGCATATGCATATTTGCTCATTTGTTGCTTACGAGAAAATTTTCGCGATTGGTGGCTCTATACTTTTATAATTTTTATTTTGGGTTTCTTGTGCTTCCCTGACAATAATTCTACAGGTAAAGCAGCTCTGTCATTATATCTTTCCATGAATTAACTTTATGCACGGATACAGCAAATGTACCATTATACTACTAATATAATTCTGCAGTGTCACGGGCGGTTCTTCAAATTTATCGGAATCAATTACTGCAACTTGTTATTATTGTAAAATTGCGCTAAATCTTTCAATTAGTTCTACATGAACCCTGTTATATCTGCGTCATTTGAGGATTTTGAAAACATCTAGGTTTTGAAAACCTTCTAGTATGCATCATGCTGGTTCCTGAAGCTTGCTGGCACAAATCTACTTTAATCCCATTTTCTTCTAAAACTCGTCTTGGTCTTTTTCTAAAAACTCGAAGAGTGAGCAAAAAGGAGCAGCTGATTCTTTTTGGACATTATACTAGAGACATTAGAGATCATGTTATGTAAAAATTTGCTTGTCGATAATTGCCGATGACCACTAAAAGTCTACATGATTTTTTTTTTTCATGTATAAATGTAGTATTTAGAAAAGAAAACTGTTGGAATAAAATCAAGCATTTACAAATTAAAACAATGTTTTTTAGCATCACCTAAACTATAAGGATCATAGAAACATACTCCAGAAGTTATATTTAATTTAGATAACAATTATTAAATACAGCATCATTAATTCTAACAAAGTATGCGGTTATTTACGGATTTTTACTTATGCAATTTGGGCGGGGATATTGCATAGTTTATTACGAATAAATATTGCAAATATATATTTTTCATGAAGTTTGAGCATTTAACTAACTATTTATGGAAAATATATCATAGATTCATACTTGCAAGGGGATTTGCCGCCCTGCGACCACTTGTGGCGTGCCGCAACAAGGTGTCTATGCATATATTAACCTTCAGTATCTGTATGCCTTGGGAAAGCAGTAAAAAAAAACTATTAAGCATTTGCGTAATTAAGTAAAAGCTTTCTTGATTACGTTGAGTTTTTGCTCGTATTTTATTAGCCAGCGGATTTATAATTATTATATTTTATTTATTCAGTAAACGTTTGCCATCGAACATTTAAAAACAGACGGAAATCTTTTTATTAAAAATCATGTATTGTATTTTCTAACGTTTGAATTAATCCTTAATGTGCTATATTTTTTTCGTTGGATAGTAATTTGTGACCTAAGCACTTTCGGGCAGCTTGGATCCATCCCATTTGGCGAGTCTCTGTTTGTTAAGTAGTATCCGACAAAAAACTGTTTACCTATTTTAAGTTTGCAGCAACTTTAATTAATATGTAGCGTTGAGTAAATATCAATGCATCACATCAATGCATTTTCTAACGTTGAATTAATCCTTAATGTGCTATATTTTTTTCGTTGGATAGTAATTTGTGACCTAAGCACTTTCGGGCAGCTTGGATCCATCCCATTTGGCGAGTACTCTGTCTTTACGTAGTATTAAGAACAAAAAAAAACTGTTACCTACTTAATTGCAGCAACTTGTAAAAATATGTACGCGTTGAGTATCATCAATGCATCACAGAATTGGTAGAGAAACTGATCGTCAGCATGTACTAAGTAACAAATTAGGCGTAAATGTGTTCTAAGCTTGAAGATCTTCACTGGTAAGATCATTAAGAGACCGAATATTCTCAGCTGTATACGAAGTAGGCGTACTTCCTGGGGTGGATTCGCTAGAGCTATTCGTGGATTTCTTTCTCGTCAATAATTTCGAACCGTAAACCAAATTAGGTATTAATTTTACATCTAAATAAACCTAGAAATAAATTCGAATACATGTTGGAATCAATGTGTGAAGTAGTAAATAAATCAAATAAAACATATCTTACTTTCTGTATTTGTTCGAATAAGTTCTCCGACGATGTTCGGATAACGAAAGGCAACGAAAATATGTTTGATACGTATTGGGCGACCTTGGGGCTTGCATTTCTGTTCCGCAGCGGCTGAAACTATAATTTTGGTAAATTACATTGCGTTAATGAGGTCAATTCACCATTCATCACTTCCATGACGGTTCGCTGCAGGAAAACTATCCATTCTTCGTTCTCTATCGGATGATTCTCTTCGTGGATGCTGATTCTCAATAGCTTCATTTGCAAATCATTCTCGTCTAGGAAAAAGGGATTTAAAATAAAGATAAAAGGGTCAAGCTCTTCAATAAGTTATACAAAAAAAAAAACACGACTACTTCATTATTGCGGTATGTGAAGACAATCGCGTAAAATCGACATTTAATTTTCATATTTGATAGTAAAATCAATTCAAAAAATAGTCAATTTCGTTATATAATAATGTATATATTCGTATCATCCGCGAAACAAAGTGCTTCTAGATTTTCAATGTCGTTTACTGTATAGATATTATTTAAAAAGATTGAAGCAAAGGATCAAGTATACTGCCTTGTGGCACACCAATATTAGTTATAACTATCGACCAAAATGTGTCCCTCTGTTACATCAAGCTTAATTTATTAACGATCACTTAAATAAGATTGAAATCACTTGCATGCAACGCCCCTCATTTGTGAAATCCAAAAAAATTCTACAACCTAAATCTCCACTTTTAAACACTTCATAAATTACTTCTCTGCATATTCGTATAATTTTGCAAATATTTTAAATTGGGTTGGTTATATTAATAAATTTATTTTATAGCGGAAATCAGAGCCGGTATTTTTTGACGAGCCTAGGCAATGAAAGCCTACATTTAAATTAAGGGAGGGTAGAATTTATTGCAAAAAAGTTTTTAAATTCAATTTTAAAGCACAGACAATGTTGTATGCGGAGACAATATGGTCGGACGCGTGTAGAATTAAAGAAACAAAAAAATTTTAAAGGTTAAAGCTGCGAATGCGTATTCTTCTATTTCGGCAAACGCGGCGTGCGTTATTTCAAGTATATTACCAGTAGATTTCTGTTTGCAGAGACTTAAATTTCATAGAGACGCGAATAAAATAGAATTTGAGAGTTTACTTACGGCAACGGGAATTAGATTAGAACCGGGCGATTTAGAAAGACGAGTAAAAATAGGAGGCCTAATTTATCCCGCGGAATTAAAAAGTATTACTTATAACAAATTTATAGGTACTTTCGGAGAGGGTTTAGAAAATTTTACGGATGGGACGAAAGGTGAAGGTGGTACAGGGTTTTTGTTGTTATATACAGGGGTATTGATATTATAATCAAAATTAAATTAGGGGACTATTACAGATAATTTTCAGGCAGATAGTTTAATAAATCGGCAGTATTTTATACTAGCGATGGAGATTTATACGGGATGTACGAATTATTACTGATAGTTTATCTGTATTAGAGGCCTTAGGGATTTTAAAAAACTATTCCGCTTTATTATTACATAGCACAGTGGGACAAAATACCGAAGAGCTGGCCAAAATCTAAAATGGATTAGGATTCTAACAAAACTTGGTATACTAGGGTTTTCGAGGTGATTGATTACGGAGCAGCTGTCAAATTTAAAAAAAAAATGGCGAATCCAATATGCGGATACGTTATATTCAAATATGTTGGACTTATATTAAACTGGCATCTGGAGGTAATCTCTCCAGCCTTCCGAATTTTGCTACACAGTCGATATATACCGTGCCGTATATCTCTTTTTAATATTTTCTGATAAGTTCTGAACATCCAGTGGTTGAAAGTAACGTTGACAGACGTGTTCACATTTCACAGTTGAATTGAAATTTAGTTTTTTCTTGCCATATTTCAAAATGCTCATCCTAGACAGTCCATCTTTTTGTCCTTAATTGAAATATATAAATAAAAATAAAATTTAGAGCACGATAATACACATTTACGATAATTACTATCGTCTAATCACAACCAGAAGTAAAATTATTTTAAAGGGAACCTAAATGCAGCTAATTTGAACTGATATTTACTTTCGTAAATTCAAATTTAATTTTCAAATGAAATTTCGACTGCCAATAGTCTTTTTTTAAATTGTCTAAAATCTTTAGTAGTTTCGATATCTTGAAAACGACTGTTGACAATCGAAATGTCAGTGATAAAGAAATTGTAATTTACAAAAATAAATATTTGCTTCAATTAGCTGTTTTTCGATTTCCTTTATTAACCACCCAAAAAAATGAATAATTTCAATAATATTAAGATTATTCTCCCTATAATATTAATACATAAGTGCTGGAAAACTCGAAAATCAATAAAATTATTTGGAAAAAAAGGTGTAATGTGATAATCGCTATTTTTGTTACTTTTTAGCAACTGACTTTAATTGCAAATATTTCAAAAAGGCGCAGCGATGCGCAGCCAATTTTTTGTGTACAAATACTTTAATATATTGTCTCTCTTCTAAAATAAAAATTAGGGCGGGTCTAACTAGGTCTATTTTTATAACTGTGTTGTATGTATGTATTATTTTCATTTTAATGGATAGAGAGTACGCTAAGAAGAATATACTCAAACATACCCAATAAAATTTAATAATTGAAAGTAAGCTAAAATTATGAACTACTTACCGTGAAGAAACGGATCCATACTGAAACTGAGATTAAAATCCCAAATTTGTAACAAAAGCAAACATTTATATAATAAACTACGTACCTAAAAATGTGATATTATAATGTTGGGTTGAGCGTATTTTGGCCAGCTTTTTGTAATTTTGTCCCACTATGCATAGTTGGGATATGTTACGTGACTGGGACTCACGTGGGTACAATCGCTAGTGAGAGGGCGGATCAATCAACGAAAAAAAGCGGTGTCTAGGGGGATAGCGCGATAATTAGGTATGGGTTAACGTAGTTAAAAAAAGGTTTAGGGAAAAAAATGATACTGATTATGTGGGTAGGTAAGATATTACTTTAAATAGGCGGTGGACTAGGAAATTTATCAGTAACGTCACAAATTTTAAGGAAATAAGAGTTAATTTGTTGTATCAGTAAATGATATTTATTTAGAATTGGAAGGGTTAATGATTCGCATCCTG
This sequence comes from Protaetia brevitarsis, assembly GCA_004143645.1. NCBI lineage: Eukaryota > Metazoa > Arthropoda > Insecta > Coleoptera > Scarabaeidae > Protaetia > Protaetia brevitarsis. The sequence continues at coordinate 895,549 of RXPK01000057.1, read as the reverse complement.
AATGTGATGGGGTAAATACGATGGGGTATGTTCATTAATGTCCATTCACTGATGTGTGGCGGTCGCGTACGTAAGTTAGGGCATTAGCTAAGGGGTTAAATTGGTATCCATCCAGTTATTACGTAAGTAGCGTGAAAAACAAAATAAAACAAAAAAATATTATTTAGTGTAGAAAAAAATATAACAAATGTAAAAAAGAAGAGCCGTATTTAACAAAAAATTAAGTATTGCAAATCTGTTTACAGAAACTTATAGCCAAGTTATTTTAAAATAAAAAAATCTCAATACATTTGTTTTTCATATTTTCAAAACTCATGGCACTGTGTCAAAAAGGCTAAAACATCGGTTTTTTGGGTTTCTTTCGCATATCTTCGGAAGCGTTCGGAATTTGCTTTTTCTTTTTAATACATATTATCAGTCTCTAAAATAAGCAACTTTTTTATTATTCAACCGACTTTTTATATCCTATATTTCCCGAGATAGCAATAGTATTCTTATTAAAGCTAGCTTGTATATCCGAAACGAGTCATTTGCAGACCAGCGTTCATTAAGATAGTTTATTCAAAATTATGTCAGATGTCGCTACCTTAAGTTTGGCCACTTGATTACGAGACATCATGTATGTGGTAAAGCTATAATACCTATAAACTAATTATTTTGTAAGACATTTGAAGAAGGCTTCATCAACGAACAAATAAGACAAGAAACATCACTTGCTATCGACAGCTTCGACGTGTTGTCTCCAAGAAAGTAGATGTCTTTTAGCGGCGGCGCATTATTTTAACACCAAATGCTTCAACTGTTTCCTTTCATTTACACCAATCATAAAGAACGTGCGTCAGAGAGACAATCTCGACTCAAAAAGACCGCTATTTATCATCTGCTATTATTTGATGCGTTAAAATTACGTAAGCAGTACGAGTATGAACTTTGATTTAGTAATGAAGGCATTATTACTGTTACAGTTAAATAAGAATCCAACAAAAAAACAAACAAAATGACAATAAGTTAAAATAAAAACGCGGTAGAATTAATCTCAATTACTCTCAAAGATTAACGTCAGAATAACGACTGCAGTGGCGGCCTCTTTGTAAATTGACAGTAAAAATGCCAAGTGTCCCCTCTTGTCTTATCTCTTCGCTAGCTTTATATCATACTACTCATAACAGGAAACATTTGACTTTTCTCGAGTATCATTTTTTGTTACATAACATCTTCTATCCACTCATGTCTTAATGTTTCAATAAGGAATATCTTAATAAAGTTACTTTATATTCTTACCATCGCTACTATTTTGTGTATTTGATTCCACCTCTTCTTCAAGCTTTCACTCTCATCTAATGTTTTATCACTTTTGACTGCAGTTCCTTCGCCCTCCAAGTTATGGACGGTTTCTTTAATATTGGTTGCACTTCCCTCCTCCTGAATTAGGCGAAATTTTATTGTCACTGTTTTGAACATTATCCGAGTTCGTGGGGTTTTTAATCAATTTTGGTATGACGGATTTTCCGGCATCTTGTGCATATTTTCTATTAGAAACGGCACATGTTTAGAGAGGGAGCGATATCAAGTTAATACGATGGTCTGACTACCTGCTTTGATTACAATTTTTCTGCAAACGTTTCTTCCTTTGCGCTCTTTGCGTGAAGTGTTACAGACAGTGCCTTGTAGCGCCATAGACGGGTCATCGCAATTAACTGTGCCTTCAACGAAAGTGATTAGAATTCTGCCACGAAATCGATCACTGGATTCTTCTGTAATAATCCCTACAACAAATTTAGATTACTGAAACTTATTTACTAATGAAACTCGCAGACGCGGCGGCCGGTGCATGACACATTGAAGAGGCTATGACATGATCGAAGTTCGTCATATAATATCGTGTGGAAGACACACGTTACGAGGTATTCGATTATACGAAAAATTCATCAACAGCTAACTTCCCGATACGCATGCACGACCGCGTCGGGCATGGACTTGTAATAATTATGTACAAGATAAGCTTCTATCGTGCCGACCTTGATTTCCTTTACCCCTCATTGACTTATTCATTGAAAACTAGTTTTAGTTAAATGATTATTAAAATAGTTCAATTAAGTCCCTAGAACAAATCTAGACGCTAGTTTGTCTTAACAAATTTAAAAACCAATTTCTGAGAATTTCCTTCACTAATTCTAATTTTCAAAGCAACAATTGATTACTCTCATCCTAAAAATAACCACAAGAAATTCAACATCAATTCTTCTCTACTGTTAAACTGTCTTCCTTTGCTGTAAACTTGTCTCATCATCCAGCCCCATAAGTTTTATATAATATTCAAGTCTGGAGGGGTAGCCAATTCCAGAATATCTTTCATCCATGTCACTCTGGTTATAACACTATCAAATTATTACATTTGTAGCCTACATTACACATTAAAATTAATTTAAAATTATTTGCTTTTTGGTTTTGCAGATGATCACTTATTTATACACTATTAATATAATATGCAAATCGATTATCACTCATCACAAAGCAATGTGAATATTTTGAAAATTGCATAATCCTAACATGGATACTAATGCCCGGTAACATAAAGCTTGTGTAATTAAGTGATTAGTGAACCATTTGTTAACACTAACAAATTGTTAAGTAAAAATCGAGTAACATAACTTATCCATTTGTTAAATGTCGAGTAATTAGTTGACAACGATTAATTGCTGTGTAAACTAGTTAACTGTAGTTTTAAAATTGATAGTTCATTTTAGTTTCCGATAGGAGCCCAACTTGAACTTTTGACGTTTTACCTAGAATTCAGAATTGAGGTTTGCTTCTGGCTTATGTCAATTGTTTATAAAGATTATAAACAAAACGGATATATGGAATGGATTAATCATCGTCCTCCAATGAAGAACTATTCGATATACTAGACAACATATATGACAGACGTCATAGACACGACTATTCAGAGAAGAATCGATGTAAAAGTATAAGAAAAATAAACAAATAATCAATAATGATTTGGTCGTGTTGTTTGTTCTTTTTCTTTTAAGTTGTTATGTTAAAAGTTTTTAATTTCAATTACTCCTTTATATTTTTCAATATTCGCTAACAATTTGGTTTTTTCTTGTAGTTAAATTTTGTCTTCTCACGGCACCCTGCATTTTCCTACTCATTATGATGCATGGATCAATTTAGTGATAATATTGTCAGAAATCAAATGTTGAAATCACACCTACCTAGCCTTCAAAATTATAAAAATTTCATGTAATAATCACTAAACGTTTTCTAAACTTACTGCTGTTAATTTATAGCAAATTAATTGAACAGTGATCTAATTGAATCAAAAATAAAAATTCCGTCAAAATGTCAAATAGATTTCCCGCCTAAGTATCAAATGTTCCGCCATCTATTGATGCAATCATGCACGGCAAATTGGATATCCGGCAAATTTCGTACTTTGGTAAATCTAACAATGTGTAGCTATCGGAATAGCGGTAGTTAAGTTAACAACTGATTTAACAAATGACTATCTCGTAACAAATCTTTATGTTACTGATTTTTGATGTTATCCATTGATTAGCTTTGACAAATTGGTAACTATTGTTTATGTTACCGGGCATAAGTATACTATATTTTAAAGATAAAAGCAGACTAAAAAAAAGTTGGTTTGCTTAACATTCATTCTTCACTGCTTTCAAAGAGCTAGTTTAAGCAGAAGCAACACCGCACAGTTCCGGGATTACTGACTTGCGTAAAATGGCATTTCAAAACAAACCGATTGCTTGATTAATTATTGTCTGGCAATTCAAAAATGAAACAAGTGTAACTTTTAAAGAAAGCGTCAAAAGCGTATATAGACTTTTTAATCGTGATGGCGCCCTGCATCAGCTCCCACAAAATCACAACACCTTTATCGGACAACCTGTTTACCAAAATAAATATGAAGAACACAAAAATGCAGTACAAGTAGTGCAAACTGTAATATTTACAAGTTATTAACATTTTCTCCTGGCGTATTCCGCTAAAATATTATAATGGCTTTGTTCGAACACCCTGTTCTAAACGATTCTGACTAGTGCACTATCAAGGCTTTTGGGACAACAAAACCGAAATAATGTAAGGGGAAATTGGAATTTCCCCTTATTCTCTTGTCGCATGAAAAACTGTTACTTTAATGTTCCGTTAGCGGTTAGTCTAGTAATACAAGATATCGGCCAGGTAATGTCACTAGTTATGAAGTAAAACTCTGTTACATTGTTAGGGAAGAGAATGTTATTCATCTCTCGTTCTAAGCTGGTTTTCTGACAATAATAATAATAATAATAATAATAATAATAATAATAATAATAATAATAAATAATAGATAATTTAAATTTCCTGCAATTATTTTTTGTAGTAATTTCAACGTTAAAACATAAAATTACCTACATTCTATATTGCATAATTATTTGAATATTTTTATGTTGAACTCACTATAAAATATGGTGAAAATAAAACTAGGGAACACTCATTACGTTCGCGATTAAATTAAAGACCGGTTCAGAACCAAATACTGGAACAGAGGTTATATAATTCAAAAGTTACATTTACCTTCAGAAACGAAATACAGTTGTCAGAAATAAACGTAGGCCATTGTATCGGTTCATGCCTGATCAGTCTGATTAAATGCAAAATTGATGTTGTTCGAAACGGAGGTTTTCCCACTAATAATTCGTAAATTATACACCCCAGAGACCACAGGTCAACATTGTGATCATAGGGCTGCTCTTCGATTAATTCAGGAGCCATGTACAATGGTGTTCCTGTTAAAATAACACTCATCATTAACTAGAAACAAACTAATTAATAAGAAATTATGCAGTAATAATGAATATTTTAATTAAGTAACTGATAAAGTAAACTGAAGACAAGAATTAATAAAAAAATATCAGCAAATTCGAGCAATGGTTGTTTATTCTCCCAAAAATCTATAAAAACCAACATTTTGATAAAGCTCTCACCTTTATCAAAGTTAACGCAAAACATTGTCAGTGCAATCGTAAAAACGACCACAAAATTAGCAAATAACGTAAACTTAATTAATTAAACAAGTAAAATTGTACAAGACGCAATGTATCAGCTCAGATACTCTATTAACTATTTTAATCAGGTTTAATACAGTTTTTACCTTTTATTGATGTCAAAACGTGCGTTCCAGTGCTCATATTCCTCGCGAATCCAAAGTCACATAATTTTGCACAGTTACCAGAGTCTAGTAATATGTTTTGGGGTTTCAAATCCTGCAAACAAAAAAATATATATAATGGAGATCTATTTACGACATATGTGCATCATGCAAACCTATGCAAAACCCTGTGGGAATGTAGATAATACAAGGCAGAAACCAAATCCCAAACAATGCTTTGAACGCGATTTTCTGGTAGATATCTCTCCTTTCCTAGGATGGCATTCAATTCTTTATCAGCAAATTCTGTTATCACTACAAGCTTTTACAAGTATTAATAGACAGGGTGTCAAAACTGAACTGAATCATTAGATATTTGCAGGCTTCTGGTAGAAATTTTCAAAGTAAATGAATTTGCTAAATATTTTCATCTTTATAACACTTCCCGCTATACAAGAAATTATTGGTATTAATTTTACTATTGTTGATTGTTGATGAGCAAAAGAATTCAGCAATAGATGTTATTTTCATTGTTGTAGTCACAAATTATACCTTATCATTAACGATCTAAATTATTTCTCCTCATTGTGAAGCAAGATGGTCTCAAAATTATAATACTATTGGTGTTTTCAAGGAGAACATTGTTGCTATTGCAGGAATTATTGTTAAAAGAAAACACGTCAATGGTATTTTAATTGCATTTAGCGGCAAGTAAAAGTATTTTGTATGTGGCTCATAGTAAAGTACTCTGTCTTATTAGCATAAACATTTAAATCTGAAGCATTTCACTTAAAAAGAAATTTTACCCATCCCCATTCAAAAAAGCTAAAGGAGGTAAATATTAAATGTTGTGACAATTATTTTAAATAATATATGGGGTTTTCAAATTCTCACTTCCAATGCAGTCATTTTTAACCACTCAAAACTTATGTTCTCAAACTTCGTCAAAATCTTCACATTTTTATAATCTAATATTAATCTTTGAAATACACACTCGAAAATTGCAATAAATTAATGGTAGCACACACATTTTTCTCAAAACAACACTTAGTTCATTCAGATCACTACCAGCTGTTGGAAATATTAGAGCAGTACTATAATATTTTAATGAAAATGGTGATGCTATATGCATTAAAATTTGAAATAGTAATAATTTCAGATTGTCTACCTACTTTTGAAATAAATTTTAAAGCTCTTGGAAAAATAAAAAAGCAGCTACCTACCTAGTCATTTGTTTTAAACATATTATTATAATTCACTAGAAAACTTCTAATGAGATAGCTTTTACATAGGACACCTGCATAAAATATATATGCAAAATTCTCTTACCTCATTTTCAGTTTCAAATGAATCGAGCATCTGAATAATATTTGGATGATGCAAAAATCTTTGAATTTCGCATTCTCTTCGAAGACCTTTCAACTCCTTGCTTAACCTTCCCCTCTGATACCCAATAATTACACAGAATTTATTATGACAAACAAGTGTATATTATAAATTACCTTACTGATAACTTTCAACGCAACAAAATTACCATCTGAATTTTTCTTTGCTTTGTAAACTCTGCCGAACGATCCTTCACCTAATAATCCTATTACCTGGTATTTATCCATATTTCTTTTTTTTTTATTAGTGAGGAATATGAGTTTCTAGTTTTAGGCCGCTTCCATAATTGTACTTACTATTTACATTTTATTGTTGATTAAATCCTTATTAATTGTTCGATTATTGTTTTGTTTACTTGTCCACTTGTCAATTCCACTTATCAAATGTCACTTTACAAGTTTGCAACTGCTGACATGTCAAATAAAGTTGGCGCGTATGGCATTTGGATCATGCTCGCCTTCCTAAAATTCAAATTGTAAAAACCGTTGGGACTCGGGCAAAATTTTTACAAATTCGAGAGCCGTACGAAAATGTCATATGCAATAAATCCGCGCGAAGTATTCGAATATTTGATTGAATTAGGTTACAAAAATATAACGGGACCGCAATTAAAGGAATTTATTAAAGGTGAGTACAATTTTGTATATTAGAAACCTGTTCAAGTGCATTATTTTAATTTTGTCATACCGATAGGTAAGTCATTTTTCTTTTATTAATACACAATATACTGCAATTAAGTAAACAAGAAATACAACCCTTCATCCACATGTCATATATATATATATATGTCATTTAAAAACTTTAATATTTTCCTACAAAGTTAGCTTATCTGCAAGTGATTGCTTTTTTATAGATTTAAGAAAGCTTATAAAGTATGACCAACGCCTGCAAAGAGAAGGGAAAAACTTGGAAAATATTCATCCCTATTCAGGCAGTCAAAAGCAGGACATCTTTACAACACTTTACGAAGCAGGCACTGCATCTTCAAAAGCCAAAGAAACGACAAAAAAGGAGAGGGTAATTAGAGTGCAAATAAAGCAGCCAAACAGTGGCAAATATTCAGATAGAAAAGAAGCTTCTGACACTGACACGATAGAACATGCAAAGACATGTAGCAATATCTTATCCGCTATTAATGACGAGGGTGATAGATTTAGTGAGAAAATTGAAGCTGCCAATATCAAAAGGATAGAGTCAGCCGAAAATATCCTACAACACAGTACCCACACTATAAAACCTAAAACTTCATGTATGTTCTTGTAATGATCTGAATCCATTGTAGTTTATCTAAATGTTTGTTTGTAGTTATAAGGCCGAGAATTCCTGTTAAACCATGTAGAAGCGATCCAGTCGCATTGTACCATCAATATCAGGCTGAGTGGAAAAGACGGAAGATACCAGGAGAAAGTAGCCATTCCGATTTGAGGTGGACGATACGAGAAAGAATGTTAGGAGATTCATTGGTATGTAGTATTAAAGCTATTCTTCCATAGGGACACCTAATATCTTGTAAAATATAAGGTGTTTCAGGTCAAACCTTTTTGTTAGTAAAATCTCATTAGAATGGTTTAGAATACCTTATTTTTTTTTAATGCATATTTATAAAAATGTAATGTATGAGCTCAGTTCTTTTTAGGGATTATTTAGAAAGCTTGCCTATTCCTTTTGTCCAACTTTCTCGCTTGGTTGCAGGTACATCTTTCTCTTATAATACTTCTTTATTCTAGTGCGTACTTTTGTTTGCCCAACCTATACTGAGCACATCAATTCAGCTTCCTTTGTCCTATGAATTCTGCATTATTTTCAGTTCTGTTCACATGTCTGTGTTTTCTCTAAGATATCTCATTTCTTTCTTTGTCACCTTGTTGAATTCCACAATTTCATTTGCATATGTTAAAACTGGTCCAAATATGTTATTTGTAGACATGAAGCTTTGTTACTTTGCTAAGTTTATGCCAATTCTAAAGAGTTAGTTGTCACTTTTTGCCATGAATTATGGAGTACACAAACTGCATCCAAAAGATTAATACGCTTAATGCATTTACCGGCATCATCTCCGTCTTCGAGTAGTGAAAGAATATGTGCTAAAAGGTCTTTTTTGTAATTTAACTTTGTTAATTTGATAGCATTTTGATCCATAGGTTGTATCAAAGCTGCACAGTTTGGTGGTAAGAACAAAGTGAACATTTTTCTCTCTTTACTAATCAATTCCCGTCGGAGTAGTGACATGGTGCATTATCAATCAACAGTAAGGCTTTTTCAAAAAAAAAATGTTGGTTTTTTAAAAAATAACTTCACTTAATTGTTCGCAAAACGAATTGTGGAACCAATCCTTAAAAAGAGCAGAAGTCATCCATGCATTACCACTAGTGACATATTCCACAGGTACAGTTTTGTTCTTGAATACTCTTGGATTCTTTGCTTTACCAATAACAAGAAGCAGAAGTATTTGGGTACCATTTCCTTTTTGTGCAAGCTAGAAACATGATTCATTGCTTTGCTTGATGTTCTGCCAGGCGCTGTTGTTTCGTTGCTGCGAACCAAGGTTTTCTCAGGCAATAACTTCCAAAAGAGGCCGAACTCCTCAGCACTATAGTTTTTGGCAGGGAAAAAGATATAGAGCTTCTATTGCCTTAGTTTGGCAATAAAGGGAGCTACAGCAGCACATTCATCATTTGATGATTTCTCTCTGCAGATTTTAAGATAGCTCTCGAGGAAAGCTTTTGCTTCTTGTTCTCGAATTTTCAAGCTTATTTTAATTGCAAAAATTATGAAGAGAAGTTTGATTTTTAATTTTAAGATATGGAAACGCCCGGTAACGAAGGGGTAGCGCGTGCTTTTCTGTAGCTGAATCGGAGTCCACAAACCAATTGAATTGAAACAGCAATGTAAAGAATTTTTATAAACTTTGATTGTGACGTCATTCAGCACCGATTACTAGTGCCGCTTCTCTTTTCAAGAGGGTGCAAGAATGGTCGTTGGCGTTATTTTTCTGAACTTCAAACGCCCTTCTGGGAGTAACGTAGGATTCGCTGGTCAGCATTTGTAACATACAATGAACAAAGAAGCAGATTAAAATTAAAATAATACCGTTTTATCTTAACTACGCGAGACTTTAAACAAAAATAGACTATTATTTCCTGTGAAGTGGACGCTGCTTCAGCAAATGCCACAGTACCTATCATCAACGTATTAATAAAATGAATTTAAATACTTTGTATTATACAGGATGGAATTTCGAATTCTTACAAAAGTTATTTTTTCTATAAATATTCTGGAAAAGTTGTCGAGCTTTTGCACCTAGTATTTCAAACGAAAGAGGAATATGTTTGCTTCGTTGTTGAGTAAATCATGAACACAACTCTCCTTCCATCTCCAGATAATCTGCTTGACGTAAGGTTTTACAACAGCCTGGCCCAGAATGGCAAATTCCCATTAATCTAAATTATTGATAAGTTAGTCTCATCATCAAAAGGTTTATTCCAAATTAACTAATTTAATTTTATCCTCATTTTTCGGAAATGGTAGACGTTGCGACGCCGTACTGCAGGGCAAGTGATTTGACCACTAACACCATCTTTTAGTTTGTCTAATATTCCACACTTTTGTTTTATAGTCAAAGTGAGATGTTTACGTTTCGCCATTCTGTATTACACACTAAACTAAAACAAGTCCACTGACTCAAACAAAATATAAATGAGATAAGTAATGCATCTGCGTTCCGAGACACGTTTAGACAAGTTAGAACGGATAGAGCTGATGACTATGCTGCGTAACGATCGCAAATCCAGCTTATCGAATCATGCAAGGTACATAATTTAACCTTGGTGTCAATCTGGACCATAATCTGAACTACCAAAATATCCGGATTACAGAGTCTCTACTATGTATTTTCAACTTAGAGAACAGTGTGAAAAATTTCATCAAAATCGGTTCAGTAGCTTAAAAAATATGGACCAAAATGTTATAGGAAATCGGTTCATATTTATGTAGCTTTTGTTACATCGACTTGTTAATGACATGTTTTTCCTGCAGTTTACATGAATAAAAAAAAAACAGTAATTGTGTAGGGCCATAACACGAATTGGTCATCCTTAAAAAAATAAACAAGTTAAATTAAAACGCTTTTTCTAAGAATATTAAACTCTACCTAGTAATGCTGCAAACTTCTAGACCCCTCACCACAAACTGCACTAATTTTTGTCGTCTACCTAGTACATTGACTATATATAAGTAGACTGATTAAGCTTATGGGAAAAATGTTGCGCTTAAAAGTGGCCCTTTGGATGGCAAATCCAGATGTCACTAGTGTCTCTACATCCAAAACTGGGGAAGCAAAATGCCTATCTTAGCTCCGAACCGTGTTTACAGGTGATGAGTTGGGCAGCACACATGAGTAAAGCGCATTTAGTTCACAGATGGCGCGGTAGCATATAACATAAAATGAGTTTTTTTTTTTTGATTTAGCCCGTATTAATGGTAGTTTGTTGCCACATGAAAGACGCAAGCAACAAAAGCCAATATTTAAATTGTGGGAAAAACAAACGCAATAATGAAAAGTTGCGTACGTTTGAGTATATGGTATTTGTATTAATAGTAAAAGTCATAAATAAAAGTAAACAATCACAAATGTGTAAAAAAATGTTAAGCGGACTAGTGAGGCGCAAGTGTAGATCGCAAAGCTGCCGGATGTTTAGCGAATAAGGAATTTATTCGTAAATTATTTACTTCAAATTGCACGCATTTGTCTTCTAGTCGAACTATTTAATGTATGCCATTTTATTTTTTAGGTGTTCAATTATAGCAACTAAAAAAATGTTTTTACGATTTAAAATTTTCGTATATACAGGTGTGATTCTTGTAAATAGCATAAAATTGATATGACACTTTTTTTATACTATTGGGAAGTATGTGTATATGTGATGGGTTTGCAATTTTTTTGCTGATTATTAACCCCATTTTTATGTTTAAATTCGCGATTTAAATATTTTTCTCTATTTTATATTTCTGTTTTCTATGCAGAAAATCATTTTTTTTTCAAACTTTTAAACGCAGTATATATTTTATCGTTTCTTCTTAGTATTAAAAATCTTAAATCGTATTTTTTTGTTTTCTTACCTGTACAAAAATGAGTATTGATCAATTATTCTTAGTAACTTCAACATTAACAGGAAATTACCAATGGTTTTGTATTAGATTACTAGTTATTTTTAGGTCTTTCTGTTGAAGTTACTAAAAATAATTTAAATTAACTTATTTTAATTTAAATTTTGCCAAGATGGTAGTTATTTATAATATATGTAAGTATTAAAAGTGAGAATATTGCAAAACAAGCACTTTAATAGCTAATTTCTTATTCAGCTGAAGGAGCAAGCCTATGCAGAAATCCCATAAGAAATTAAAACTACATCATTTTGTAACAGATGATATTACAATAAACAGTTTAATGTTATTATATTTTTTTTTTGTTAATATTTTTAAATTTATATTAACCGACGCTTAAAATTTAAAATTCAAAACATGTAATCCAGCTTTTTATGTAGAAATTGCAAAAGAAAACAGCACATAAATAGATTGTAAAAACTTTACATATTATGTGGTTCGGTGACGGCGCGGCAGTTTTTAGATGATAAGAAAATTACCGGCAATAAGTAAAATAAACACATTAAATATCCACCCCAAAAAAATGTAGTAATACCGAGGGCTATTGAATGATAGCGTTAGAGAACCATTGTGGAATTATTACATTATTTATTGAAGAAAACGTTTCTAATCCTCTAATATGATTTAATATGCTATAAATTATTATGTTAGCTGCAGAGAATATAGATTTCTCTAACAGATGTTTACCAGAAAAATAAATAATTTTTACACGCTTGTATTAGTACAAAATGTCTTATTATGTACAACTCATATTAGGTGATGAATTCTGAAAGATTATACTTCTTATTGGCATAATCCCGTAATGCTCTGCGTACTGCATATCATACATATTATATTATAGTTATATTTGTACATTATTCGATTCCAATTACAATACCAAAGAGAAATGATTACATTGAGAGGTTATTTTGTTTTGACCAACACTCATTACTTAACGACAATCGTCTTTGCTTTTGAATCGTAATCCAGTATTCTTATAATCTTATTGATATTTCCCGTCGCCGACAAGTAGAATTCCCGTTTTTATTTTGCATTCCTGATTTTGAGGCGGTTAAATACAAATTTATTAACTTTTGTCAATAAATTAAAACCAATGCAGGATACAATAACAAATTAATTAAACTAAGCAAATAAATAAAAAAATCATCAATAAATTCAATAATTCCTCTGAAACAAATTTTTTCCTCTAACTTTCAAAATCCTCTAAAAAGAGATTTTCCCTCTTATATCGAGCACTGTGTAATAGTAGGTTTGAAAAGTTGAATTTAAACAGTTCATATTATTAACCGAATTAATGAGTAATATTTATTATTATACACTTATCACACTATTATATGTATTAAATACATTTGAAAATTAGAAAAATGGAAATGGATTTTTTATACGGATTATTCACCCACAATAAAAGATACCTATACCCTACTTGTTTGGTAAATTTATTCCTAGATAGCGCTGATCCACACCTTTATCGGAGAACTATCGAACTGGCATATTGTAATATTTAATTGTAGCTATCGCTTTTATATGGCCTTGATAGTCTACTTAAATAGTCAGACCTATAACTACAAAAATTTTCTTCGCAACTTTTGTTCTGCAAAATCTTTAATAATTTCTGACAAATTTCGCAGCCCTTTTGTTCTATTGAATCAACCATCCAGATAATCGTTTTTGTGTCGTGATGAATCGCAGATAATTTTTTATTACCTTTATTTCAAAAAAAGCTTTCATTACTTCCAATTGTTATTGGTAAAGTCAAAATTGAGAACATATGTTTTAGACTAAACTTAATCTTATAAATGTTGAAACGCCTTGAGGAGACAAATTACTATGTAAAATCATACAAAGAACTGACAACTTCTTCTTTTGAATCGACCACAATGTTTAGACACATTTTCAAAATCTAATACCTCACTGTCGATTTCAGCAGCTAAGAGCTTTGGCGTCTTCAACAACTTGAATAAAATACTCATCTGAGCGTGAGTTTTCAAAGAAAAGTTGGGTGTTTTTTAATTAATTTTATGATAGAAACTAAGTCAAAATCTTTGCAAGAATTTACTGAAAGGATTTATCCGATTCAAAACTCCCTATCAAATTATTATAAAGCATACAAATTTAAACTGTTTGATTTGTTTCAATAAAAAGAAACTATAGTAAAACTAAATTTTTTTTATAGCGAACTTCCACAAGGATGTGTCGTCAGATACACTGAAGTCGAAAAAGCTTTTGACAAGATTGTGATACAAATTAAGGAAGTTGTAATTAACTGTTTTGCTGATATATTCACACAGTTTTAATTAAAACAAATAGAATCAGAAAGAAATAAACGATTATTTAACGAACCATTTTTTTTTACATATTCCTCTTACAGTCATTATCTCCATTTATTTAACATTATACGAGTTATTTCTATTGAGATGCGTTAGTAATTTTTCTTCGATAGAGATCGCTGCCTGTTTGGTAAGTACGAGTGTATCATGCTTCAACATCGAATAAAATATATCCTACATTGTATTAAATTAATGTTTTATTTATCGTGGCGCGTAATATACCGCTTATATCTGATCTAAAAATTAAAAAAAAAACATAATCACAAAAAGCGCAAATACAATTACCAAATGCAAGTAAAAGTTTGTTTCAATAAGATCACAAATAATGATAGTTAATATCTAGATTTATCACTTTCACTAATAAATAGAGTGCCTTCTCACGTGCCACAGTACAATGTAATAAAACAGACGAAGCGCAGAATTTACAAGGTAGTACCGAGCGGATCTTTATATGAAGCGGACGTTAATTATTTTTATGACTTACTGTCTGGAGTGAAGTCAATGCAAATTTTGAATGACGTACACCCATTGATATGTGTTACAAGTGGCACAAAAGATATGTATTGTAAAATTAAATAATGAAAGAAGGGGAAAAAAACGTCCGTACATTCACCGAAAAACTTCTAAATCTTGATTCCATATCTGTAATAACTGTATTGCAGTTAATTTTAATCTGTTGTTTTGTTTTTGTTTGTCTTTTGTTCTGCCGTATGTTTTTGAAAATGTCCTTTTTCGACTTTTTAATTTTTAGATTTCTTAACAGGATGTTTTAAGACATGAAGATGGCATTTGTAAGCTGAAACATGTAGCCTTAAATATATTTAGAAGTTTTTGGTGAATGTACAGACGTTTTTTTGTCCTTCTTTTATTATTTATTAATACCACATTCATGGATTTCAACATACAAGTGTAAGCGTCATCTACAGTTGCCAACCGTAGAAAGGGAATGGAGATGATAGCGAAGGGCCAAGTGGTAAGGAGAAAGCGGGAACCCGATGGTCCCTTCGTTTGAGAATTACGTAATCAATAACATTGAGTAGTATAAGAGATCAGTATTAATAAAATCGTATAGCCGACCACACGTCTTTTATTTTCGAGGGACAAGCTTACACAAGTTTATAGTGTTAACTAATTAAATCGTAAAGTTGCATGTATAGATCTGTTATTATTTCTAAAGATTAATGAATGAATCGATAAACAAAATATGAAATTTATGATTTTATCAAGAAAGCTTATTTTCAATGTAAACGTGAGTAGATTTATGGAACTACCGAAAAAGCAAAAGTAAGACTAATGACGGTTAAAACTTTATTTTAAAATAATTTATGAACGATTCATTCGTACATGAAGAACATCAAGCAGAAATATAAAAAGTAGTTGCGTCAAAGTCGATAAGAGATATATAACGACAATCTGTCATAAAGGACAATTTAAGGAAATTTCAATTAAATATTCGGAAAGAAAAAATATGGAAGAAATAAAAACCAAACTCAGACCGGGCAAATAAAGATAATAACAAAAGAAAAAATATATAATGAAATAAATGCTTAAAAACAAGTACAAAGTCTGCAAAAAAATCCTAAATTGTTTTCACACAAGTAAAATTAGCAGTTACAAAGGCAGATATGGAACAAACTTTGAACTCAGAATGGAGAAACACAACAAAGAAAGCACAATACTCCTATATCGAACAGTAAGAATATCAAGAAAACGAGAAGTGAACAACTAGAAATTCATAAAGACAAAGATGGGAAACTGCTAACAACAAAAGAAAGTATAAACTAGAGGTGGTTCGAAAATTATAGACGCATACTGACTGCTACGCAGCTTCTGCATCATGGAATCAAGGAAAGTAGCACATATCTTTAACATCAGCCAGATAAAATTAGAACATCTCAATTCTTTTATTGAATTGACACAGATTTTTAGGAATCTTTCTTTTTATTTGCCCTGATGACAGGTAGAAACACTGCCGAAACGTCGGATTTAAACAATCCAACAGATGATGGACAGCCCAAACATCAACTCATATTCTAGAAGATTAATTGTGGATGCCATAATACTTATAACAAGGATGAGTGAGGAAAACTGAATGAAGCGAAAGTGGGATTGAACCCACGGAAGAAAAGGGAGAGAAGACCAAAGAAAAACTGAAATTAAGAAAAGATGACATATTGAAAGAGCAAAGTACTATTTTAGATGGATTGTGGCTAAAGCCATAGTAAGAGATAAGAAAACACAAGAAAAGTAGTGCAAAACCATGATATCGTAACATAATAGTACAAAAGAGAACCAATATATAATTTCTTAATATAAATAAGATAGATAGATAAATAAATAGATAATATGAATACCTTGTCTAAATAATCGACAAAAGTTTTATTAAAGTAATTCCCAACTATGACAAATATAGTTACTTACATATCTACAAAAAGTACAGAAGGTCCCCAATTCCTGCTTTTTGCTAGCTCCTCGATAAATTTGGGATCATCTGTGGGTAAATCCAAACTATCAACAATATGCAAATCATCTTGAGCGAGCTTTACAGATAATGTGGAAGTCAATCCAAGCACACGTGTATAAAAGGGTAACATGTAAAAATGTGTCGTAGGTGATCGGGGACCGTGGATTACGCCCCCCCTCGCCATAAAGGGCTCCTGATCGACCCGTGACGAGCTCTTCCCATGCCTTCAAATTACCTTAATTAGCAAATAACTGTGGTGTGTATTATTTATTTAAGTTACGAACCTTTTTGTGGATAAGGTTTTCGACCGCCACCCCTAACTTCGGATCTCACTTTTGTATGTGCATAACTAACATATTTATACATTTTTTGCCACCTGATATTCTGGTGAATAATATCTATCCTCGGACTATAAGCATAAATATCTGGGTGTAATTCCATGAGTCCCAGTTTTTTCTCGTCTATCGTATCTAAATTTTCTACCCATACTTGACGAGGTTTCTGATATTTCGGTGGAAATAGGAATTGTCGAGGTTGTATAGTACTCAATGTGGAGTAAAAGTTTTCGGGAACGATGTTTTGAGTTCTTAATAAAGTTAAAATATTTCTGTACATATTTATATCATAACCTTTAAACTACGATTTCGAATTCCGATAAAAGCACAAACTTAGGTTATGTATTGACAGATACAACCACATCACACTCAGAGGCGTGTAGTATAAATAAATTTGTTATAGAGAATTAATATAGATGGCAAATTAGTACACATTTTAAATATTTTCTCAAAAATGTATGTTATAGAGTTTATAAATTTAAATAGTTATCTTTACGATAACGTACTTGTTTTTATTCTCACATAATAAAGTTTTGGAGCGGTAAAATTCTTTTATAAACTGGACAGATGTAACGCATATGTTACCTAGGTGTTTCTCATAAAATATTTTGCATGCGCAATTCTCAATTTGATAATTTTTGTAAAACAACAAAGTGATAAGGGTTTTAGCAGTTTATTTATTTTTGTATGTATATACATAAAATATCTTAATTAATTTCAAAGGTATGTGATATACACTGATAACAGATATCGCATATATTTTATATATAAGAACTATCTTATCAACTATTATTATAATAATTAATCTGCTTAGGACGTATATACATATCATTCTTAAAATTAACGCTTACGATGTACAAACATGTTAATAAATTATGTTATCGTTGTAGTAAAAGTGAATAAGAAAATTGCAATGTAAGTACAAATGCTTATATTTTTTTTTACAAACACAGAGGAATGAGTATGCTTAGATTATGCTAGTGTAATATATGATAGAATTCCGCACACAGCTTATTATTTCTATTTTGCTTTTCATTTTGAAAGTTGCATATTGTATGTCACTCTTTAATCTGTTAAATTAAAAGTTAGAGCATGAAAAGAATGGAATTGGATTTGTTTCGAAATGGTTTACAACTAACTTCCCTAATAACCAAATTTAAATTTCCCGCAATTATTCTTAGTAACTTCAACGTTGAAACATAAAACAACACACCATTTTGTACTACATTAATAGTTATTTTATGCCTTTACGTTGAATTCACTAAAAATTGTGGCGGGAAATTTAAATTTGGCTATTAGGATTAAATCAAACAACGCTATTTTGGAATATTTTCTTTTTCTGGAGTTATACGTGCCAAAATCTTTAAAAAAATTAAATGCAAATAAGTTACGTGTCTCTTTAATAAGTTTGGCCTTATCTTTTAACTATTTCTTTTCAAATTAATATATTTTTTATAGACGCCTATTTCATTTTTTATCATTTTCTAACATGCTTTTTAGAATGTTTTGGATGAATTTTAAATTGTATATTTAATTTATTACAGTAATTTATGTAAATACTTTTACTGATCCGTACATGAATTGATCATACTTTTTCTCTGTGCTGAAAACAATAGGGCTGTTCGAACATGCAGTTCGCGAACGGTTCGTGATCACATGAACCAATCATAGAACAGATTGGAATTTTCGCGCACTGGAATGCGTTGTCTGGTTGGTTCACATGAGCTTGAACCGTTGGCGAACTGTATATTTGAACAAACCTAGTGTTATTTTACCTACATTTTACATACATTATATATGTACATTCTGTCCACTCATAATTTGCACGATCTTGATTTTCTTCTTTCTTAAAAATTTTGGAACCAAAACTTTTCCGTCATTTTGTTTTTAATGGATTCAAAATTTAAGGATATTAAAATATTGTAATATAAAATGGTAGACAGTTTTATGTTTTAACGTTGAAGTCCCTAAAAATAATTGCGGGAAATTTAAATGTGGCTATTTAGGAATATTAAGCTATTACTTCTGCGAGTATGAGAAACGGTTTTACGAGATTATGAATTAGACCAGTAAATATACACATTTTATGCTCTTTTCTAATAATGTGCGATATCAACTATATTATTTTTTTATTTAAATTCCATTTATATAGAATGTCTCAATCGATTGACGTAAATTAAACGTAGTTCCGCAAACTATGGGCAATATATGTACATGCTTTATAAGAAATCATCAACCACGTTCTATATCTATAACACATGCGCACATGAGAGGTAAGCAACCGCCTAAAACATGTTTAAAACATATGCAATTAATGTTCTTTCCATTCAGATTTATAATAGTTACACGTCTCGACCTAAATTGGCCATCTTCAGGATCTTATTACCTTAGTGTAAAAAGTAAATTGAAATCTCTTTGATTAAAAATAAAAAAAATCAACTAGATAGAAATGTATCATCTAAATTAATATGAAATTGAGTATCAATACACACATTTCTCTCTAGTTTGCTTTTTATTTTTAATCATAGACATCTCAGGCAACCAACTTCAACGTTGAATCATGAAATTATCTAGAATATTGTATTACATTAATAATTATTTTAATGCCTTTATGTTGAAGTTATTGAAAATAATTGTGAGAAATTTAAATTTGGTTGTCTGGAATTTTAATTTGTTTTTTACATTAACGTCATAAAAGACAAAATAAATACTAATAAATCTGACTGGAAAGAACATCGTTTATTTAAATATTTATCAATTCAAATATAATTATCTAACATCATTATACTTTAATGTGTAATAATTGTGGGAAACTTGAAAATTTTCTTCAGAGATATCTCTAAATAATTATTGGAAACTAATAAAATCCGATAAACTTTAAATTGATAAATGCACTGCTTATAATTTTTGAAAATCCGCATTCCCGCAATTTTGTTTTGTTTTTAAAGAAACCTTCTAGCTATAAACATAAATACATAGAAACATGAATACTTTGAAGGGAGAATATCTATTGTTTCAAGAGCAAGTGAGGCTTTAAAGGATACCCCTAAGACAATTGTAAAATGTCTATACAATTATAAAGAAGCCAATTCTGGAAAACGTGTTAGAGCTGGAGATGATTTGGAAGTATACAATGAGATAGACGATGAATGGTTAAAGGTACTGAATATATCGAACAATGATATTATTTCGATACCAAGGAGCTTCGTGGGCGAGAGAAATTCAAACGATATTCAAAAGTATGTCGTTTTAATAGCATATTTTCAAACATAATAATAAGATTTTTATTTCAGGTGGTTCTTCGAAAATATGACGAGAAGGCAAGCCGAAAAGTTATTAATGGCGCAGCAGATCAGAGGTATATTCCTGATTCGTTATTCGGAGAAACAACAAAATTGTTATGTGTTTATCGGTTTTGGATTACGACGACGCAGAAGATTTCCATGTCATACATCTCAAAATAATACCAAATCAAAGTAATTTGACCCTTGACTCCAAAATGTATACCAATTTGAGTGAAATCGTTAAAGCTTGCAAAGGTATATTAATTTCAAAGGGTATATTTATACCAGACAAATGACAAAATAATATTCTAAGAATATGCTTTAATTAAGGATGTATTATTTCTCGATGGATCTTACAATATTCCGAATCATTTCGGAATTAATGCAACACTAATTAACACATAATATAACTACCACGGCACAAAATTGAAAACCTTCAACTGTGATTCAACTCAACCTATCAGCCAATCACAGCTCAAAACTCAACATCATCTCAACATATAATGTTTTGGTTCGTTGGGGTTACACGAAATACGCTGCTATATATTCTATCTGTCTCAGATACATGAAGGATGGATCTTCTGTCCTGTTTTAACTGTGAGCCAGTGTAAAAAGTGTAGCACCAACGAAAAAAACCTATAAACATAACTTGACAGTTGATAGGAACCAAGCACCAGGCGCTGACACGGGAGGTGGTAGGGGGCTAAAGTACAAATTTTGAAATTTCAACTTAAATTTTGCATAACGACCGTAAAACAACAGTTAATGTTGTATAACAATGCTTAAATCATTTCTTTAAGTGTTTAAAGCTAATATCTATAAACAAAAATATATACAAATGTAAGATACATATCTTGAAAAATCATAAATTATTTTTAAATATACTGGGTGTTCAGCAAGACTGGGTTTTTCATTATAGCTCTATTTTTGCTTTTAGGAAAAAATCTTTTCTACAAAAGTTGTACAGAATGAAATGCTGCACAACCTAAACATATTTTCGACTATACAGGATGTTCCAAAAGTAAGAACAAAAGGAAACTACTTAAAACATAGTGCACATTCTAAAAGTGCCACCATCTTCGCTGACGAAGATGCGCAGCATCTAGTTAATAATATTAAAATTTGATTCAAGCGTCCGTCTGAAAAAGCTTTGTCCCGCCTAAATCTTTTTATAATCTTTCCGAATAAAATGTATAAATATTAATGTGGTGCAATATAATATTAATACTGGTACAAGCTACCAGACGTTTATCTTTAGATAAAATCTGCTTTATTTTGTATCGTATCCAAAGAATAAATTACTTAATTTTTGAACAATTATCTTAATTTTCAATTAAACCTTATTAAGGTTTAGAATAATCATAACATATATATTATATAAAATATTAAAAATGAAACAAAAATAAACTAGGGAATTTTGAGATTACATTTTGCAATTATTCTAACAATAATTATGCAGAATATTCCAATAATAATTGAAAACTGGAAGCATATTTATAGAATAATATTCTATAGGAATTTCAGTTGCAATCTGGTATCTGCGTCAAAACGTAGGTATTGGATGACTTACTGATTTTTTCTTTTAGAAAACAAAATAATAACCAACCATGTCCAAAGCCACAACCACATTTGTGGGATTTGGACGTCACCCATAAGAAACAATGGGAATTGTCCCGGGACGATTTAAATATTGGTGAAGTAATTGGGAAAGGACATTATGCAGAAGTTAAAGAAGCGATTTGGAAAAATAGCACAAAGGTGGCTGTGAAAATCCTAAAAGACGAATCTGTTTCCAAAGATGATATTTTGAGAGAAGCGACAATCATGAAGCAATTTCGCCATCCTGGCTTATTACCACTATATGGTGTTTGCAGTGACGCCTATCCCATTTTCCTTGTGTTAGAATATATGAGTAATGGAGACCTCTTAACATATCTAAGAGAGGACAAAGGGCAAACAATAAACACTGTAGATTTATATGATATAGCCCTACAAATCTCTTCTGGTATGGAGTATATAGAATTAAAAAAGCTCGTGCATCGCGACTTAGCAGCTAGAAATGTTTTGATCGGTAACAATAACATCGTGAAAATCAGCGATTTTGGATTAGCAAGGGCACTTGACAACAATGTATATAAAGGAAATCACTCCGACGACCAGATAGCGTGGAAATGGACGGCGCCGGAAGCCATTTTCAATAAAGAATTTTCGACAAAATCGGACGTTTGGTCGTACGGGATCTTACTCACGGAGTTATTTACCTACGGAAAAGTACCTTACCCAGAACTAAATAATCATCAAGTTATTGATCTCCTAAAACGTGGTTATAGAATGGAAAGGCCACCAGGTCTTGAAGTAGATAGCATCTATGAGATAATGTTACGATGCTGGAGAGAAAAACCAGAAGAAAGGATATCCTTTAAAGAGTTGACAAGGTTTTTTAAAGAATTTCTAATTTATTCAGACTAGTTCGCTATCATGAAATATTCACCGATCAATTTTAAATTTCCCGCAATTATGTTTAGTGATTTCGATCAGGAAGCATGAAGTTACCTGCGATTTTAAGATACATTAATAGTTATTTTACTACCTATATGCTGAAATTACTAAAGTTAATTGCGTAAAATTAAAATTTGGTTATTATTAAAAATATATTTCAGTATTTAAAAAATTACTCAATTAAACTACACATAACTGTATATATTATTTTACTTTACTCTTTAAATAAATGTAGGATGTAATCCATTGTGTGTTAGTATTTATTTTGCCATCTGAATACCCGCGAGTAATTACACGTATTATTTCTTTAACGCGGCCCTAGTAGCAAAATTTAAATTTCCCACAATTATTCTTAGTAACTTCAACAGAAAGACATCAAAGCAACTAGTAATCTAATACAAAATCATTGATAATTTCGTGTCTCAATGTTGAAGTTACTAAAAATATTTGTGGGAAATGTAAATTTTGTTGCTAGGGGAATTTCAGTTCACCCCTATTGCGTGAGGTAACGAGTCGAATGTATCATGTCACACTTGTCATCAGCGATAGAAACAAATTGAAATCTGCAATCCAGTTACAAGCAGTAACTGAGGGCTTCATAAGTCTAAAGAGCATCAAAAAGAGACTTACATAGGTTATACATTTTTTTATATTTGAATTTACCGCCATTTGATTTGGATTGGATATAACGTTTTGTGAAAACGTCTCGTAGTAGCACAGAATAGAAAATATAAAAGTTTCACTCCAGTGATCAAATGCACAGATATTCTATCCTTTTTCAATTAACTTCTGGCGATTTTTTGAAGCGATTGCGCATGACTGATGGTATGATTGCTATATTTCTCTACGCAAATTCGTGGCGTCGCATAAACAATAACAAAAAATAAAATCCTGACCACAGGGAGTTGAATTTCTGGTTATTCTCTATTCTGTGGTAGTAATATAGCAGTAAAATTGCATTTGCGGACGTTTTATTTGTAGTTAGAAAATAAAAATTGGTGACAAGGGCTCTAAAAGGGAACCCCAACAATATGTTTGTTAATTAATGTAAAAATAATTCCAAAAATAAGTATTTTGACAATTTTAAAGTAAAAAAATATTAACTCCATTTGAGTCAATTTGTCAATTGTGTTTATAGAAAAAGATGCATTAGGTTATTGGGTCATAGACGTTTCTTAAGTTTGCTGAAAGCTAAACTAATAATAAATTATCTGCATTAGCTTTCTACTTTAATTTATAGCAATCGTAAAAGATTAATGCTAAACATAAAAATGCAATTTTAACTCCCCTCTTCCAAAAGCATTTAATTATCCATTTAATTAGAATAGCGTAAATTGTGCTGTACGTAAAGTTCTCATGTCTCATTGTAGCTATAGACCATAGAAGCATAAATATATCGTTACCAATAGTATGAAGTTATCTTACCTTCTGAATATATTTATCTATGCTTATACGCTCCACCAACTTTCCTTTATTAAATATCCTAATAAATTAATTGAATCATTATAACTCTTGGTTTAATTTACGTTACTTAATATTGTATCGATATTCCTCTCTCCAAATACGTGCAAAAAAGTGCAATTACTTTTTAAAAATACGAAATAATGGACCTACATTTTCGTAGTGCCATTTTATGAATTTATAGGTTAATGTTGGTGCACCTGTATCTCCACTCGGCGTTCAAATTTTAACGTTTTCAACAAATTGGAGCCAGTTGGAGCGAATGGTGATATGTGACATTTTTTACGATTTATAACTTTATGAAAATAATTAATATTGAGATGCAATAATTGGTAAGTTACATTTCTTTAGCAACCTTGTAACACTAACATGTATTTGTTAACGTTTTTAGTCTTAAAGTATTCGTAAACGATACACTGGCTTTGACGGTTGGACTTTTTTTTTAATTGAAAGTTTTTCTCAGTTTCGGGATGTAATTGTTTTAATTATAGTGCATCGTAAAAGATAATACATTTTGCTTGTTTTGTGGATTTGTTAAATCGTTAAATTCTTTATTGTGATTAAACTTTTCATTTTGTAAGTGAATCAAGGAAATTAAAAAAAATTTAAAGCAAAAATGTCTTTTTCTTAGGAAAATTGTTTTACTTTTTTTTTTTACTTCGTAACGTAAAGTATAAATCTAAAAACTAATTGGTGCACAAAACTCAACTTTGTCTGAAATGGGCTTAGCCGGTTCTTGTTCTATGTGGTTCATTTATCTGCATGCGAATAAAATAACATTGGATTTTAGTAATAAGTTTTTTTCTATTTTAAATCAACTTTCTTTCTTTTGCAGTTTTTATAGTTTAAGTTTCGATTTATTCAAGTGAGACAGTAATAAAAATAAAAGCCGTGCAATGGATCCACTTTCGAAGATACAGGGATTTATGTCGGATGTGCCTAATATAATTGCAAACATAATCAGCACACAAACCCTTGTGGTAAGTAATTTTATAATTAATTGGTTATATTTCAACTAGGAGTCAGTTATGTTTATGTTTGTATGCTTACTAAACACTAAGCATTGATACTACATTGAAGTTATTAAGCAAAATGATATCGTTAAATTAAATCCACGAAGTTTTCTTTGGAATAATGAGATTTCCAGTTGATACCTCCCATCCAAACCTTCTTTACTTGTGTTACACACATAAATGTTATAAATATGTTATCTAACAAATTAAAACCAAATTTCAAAATAATCTTTTTATATGTAGTCTCCTTAATATATTTTAGAAAAATGTGTGCTCTAATGCCAGAAATTGGTGAACCCATCCAATCCTCCAAAAGAAGTGTAATTTGCTTGTAAAATTTATGTTTGTGATAGTGTTCATTAAATTTATAATTCATTTAAATTATATACATTTAAACAAATTATACACAAAAATGTAATTAATAAAAAATTATACAAATATATCGAAACACAGGATTCATAAATGCACAGAGAATGAACACTATCACAAACATAAATTTTACAAACAAATTACACTTCTTTTGGAGGATTGGATGGGTTCACCAATTTCTGGCATTAGAGCACATATTTTTCTAAAATATATTATGAAAGAACGAATCTTAAATAGAGTAGTTCTTGAAATAACTCATCAAGAGATATGTACAAGTACCCCACAGAAGACTCTGGTTCTTCACGATTGCAGCCTTATTTTCCATATTAGACAAAATCTACAAAAACTTTATAGAACTTAATGATAAATATGAAAAATTACAAAATTTGTAATTTTTCATGAAAATAAAGCACATTATTATTATTACAACAATAAAAATGTTTCTAACGATACAAGCTGTTCAAAAAGTGGAAAAATGGATACTTACTCCGTTATTTTAAATGAAACACCTGTATATTATTGCATTTTTAAATTGTTCCCAGAAAAATATCATAACTTCTAAACAAACTACTATATGTATATCTGTAATAAAAACGATATTTCGCTTTTGTAAAAAATGACTCTGCTGCAAGCTTACGGTTAAGGGGGCGTGGTTTGTGCATGCATTTGTTTTAGATATTCTTACTTTAAATACCATACATTGATACTTAGTTTGGCACAACAGTTAAAGTAAAGTAAAGTAAAATATAATTATATATAGGGTTCACTATAGTCCTGAACTTTAGTGCAAGGTAACTTGACTTTTTTTTTTAAATAGTAGCTTACCTATATCTTTGCTTATTTTAAATTAACACTTATATAAAACCCTTTCAATTTATACTAAACGTTTATGGTATCTCATGTAGGATTTTATAGATAATTAATAATTGTAAATAAACCCAACGAATTTTCGATTAATTTTCGTGTCGATTTGCTATATAAACGTTATATAATTGAATAAAGCCTGAAATTAGTAAATACCGTAAAGTGGGTCAATTTCTATCAGTTTTATGTAGTATTTATTGAACGAAAAAAATGGAAAAAATTATATATAATCATACATCTTTTAGCTACACATACCATCATGTATATTAACCAAATATATAAAAACATTAATTAATTTAATACATCAAGCGTGATCGGTTTTGCCCCATAATAGGGGGCAATTCCAATCACCCATCTATTTTCATATAAAAACCGATTTGAAAGCTACACGAGGTAACAAAATTTGAATTTAAAAAAAGGAAACTTACGGAAATAACAGAAAATATGTATTATAGAAATGGCAAACAGATAAATAATGACATAAACTATAACAATTCAATAAACTAAAACTAAAACAAAATTTCTTTCAACGCGCTTCCCTCTCAGTTCAAAAACGTACCTTCCCCTTTTATGACCAGCTGGATAATTTGGTTTTTGGAAATTTCCTAAATTTCGTCAACTTGGGGAAATACAAAAGTCACCTTTTCTCTTCCTTTGAAATTACCGGTTCTTTAAAGTATTCTGAAGTAATAATAATAATAATGATAATAATAATAATAATAATAATAATAATAATAATAATAATAATTCATACCTTCGCATCCCCCAACAGCTTTCACCAATTACAGGGTAATGAATATGGCACTCCATTATTTTCTGATGCTTTCATAATGGATGAAGTGCTCTATTTTACTGTCCTGATAGCGCTTTGGAGGTATTTGGGGTTATATTGCTGTCTCCCGCTAGGCCAAATTTTTTTTTTTTTTATATTTTCTCACCATAATTTTCAATAAAACCAACGTAGAAACATGAGTATGTCATATTTCTACGTTGGTCTATGAGCATGTTCTTTGTTCTTTTACTTTTCAAACTGGTCGGTATTACCCATGAGGTGTTAATTTTCCCCTTACTCTCTTGTTATTCCAACACTTTCATAAAGTCAAAAAAAGAAACGGTGAAGAATGAATGACAATTGATTCTTTTCACCTTATCCCTTTTCGAAAATTCGCTTAGTCCTAGTGGGATTCCCCAGTAGTGGTTTGTTTCCGTTTGTATGAAATATTACTCGTTGTCATTCCATCGGAAATTATTTTTTTAACACAGGAAACTTTAATGCAATACTTAAAAATCCGGTTAGTTATCTATGTTATAAACAAAGTTTATTAAATGACTTTGTTGCAAAACTTTCTTATCCTTTCCATAGATGCCAGACTAAATAATTGCCGTAAAATTGGGATTGATCGATTTTACCCCATGCGATCGAATTTGCCCCACTCTACGGTATATGTTCGTATCAGATGATAAAATATAAAACTAATCATATATTTTTAAAAAAGAATGAAATTTAATTATAATTAGCAGAAATAGTAATTTCTATATTTTTAATAAGCCAGGCCATAACAATTATTTCACTATCATAATAATTAAATGTCAAAACTGTCAACAAATAATTTTCTATGTAAAATCCTTAATCATCCTTATATTCAAAAATATATACTTTCTCTTTTAAGCATATTTCTACCCTCTTTTGCAAATATTTCGTTACCTTTTGCAATAATTCTGACAAATGTATGAAAATGCCTCCCTCATTCTATTTTTCATATTTTCCTTTGTTCTTTTTTATTCACAAGTTTCTTTAAGTGGCCGAAAAAAAGAAATCATTGAAAAAATAATTCATAAAGCAAATTAGCTTTTGATAATTTTGACTTTTATTATTATTACGGTAAAACAATTACCATAGCCTACTAGATATAGGTAATATTATTTCTACCAATTATAGCCAAATGACACAAGTTTTATTCTATTTTTAAGAAAGTGTTATTAGTTTTATAGTTTGTGGTTTGATATTGATGCGGCTTCACTTAATTATATCGCTTTTATATACTAAACTGACTTGAAAATTAGTGAAAAATTTATTGGATTTATTTAAAAATAAATATCAAAGAAATCCTGAATGAGTCGTCACAAATGTTTTAGTATGAATTAAAAGGGCTTCGTGTGAGGGTTGATTTAGCATAAGCAAAGATATAGATTAATAATTTTAGGCAAGATAAAAATAATTCAAAAAATAATAAATAAATATCGTTATTATAAGATATTCGCGTCTAATTGATTTTTTCTTATTGTATTATTTAGAAACAAACTGATGAGTATTTCGCAAAGGTCGAGAGAGAAATTAAACATTTCAAAAAATATGGAACTTTTAAAATACCAGAATCGAACAAGGAAACAGAAACTAACTCCGGGACGGTTTTAAATGAGAATATCATGAAAAATCCACCACGAATAAAACTGGAAAGGATATCCGAAGCTATACCCTCAGAAGATGTGGTTTCGGCAAACAGAAACTTTAATCGGGAATCGTTGAAGGAAAACATCAAAATCGAAAAACCCGATATGCCCCCTCCGAAAATGCCGGTCAAAAAGACCAAGAAGCCCAAAAAGGGAAGCAGTATTAGTAGTACGAGATCTACCCGAAGTACTGTTTCGAGTGAGAATCAGGAATCTACTGTCAGTCGTGATTCTGACCTCGTCTTAGAGAAGCCAGTGATAGAGACGTTCACTTTATCAGATAGCGATGATGAAAATGAACGGAACAAGACTGGAAATCAAAATAATCAAAATTCTAATAGCAAGTGATGCTGGAGAAGATGTCCTACGACTAGGACAACGCGAACTAAGACGAGAATGAAGAAACAGCTCAGCGAAGAGGAAAACCCGAAAAGAAATAGGAGCCCATCGACGGATATCGATAAGAAGAGTAACAAACCATCCCAATCGACACGTAAAACGAAGCGTAAGAAATCAGAAGAATCTCCACCAAAAGAGCAGTCGGTGTATGAAGACGCCGAATCGACTGTTTCAAATAACACGGAAGTAACATCCTCCGAGTTACTAAACGACATTCCCAAAGATAACTGTCCTGCATTAAACGAAACATCCACCATCGAGCAAGCTTCAAGCGGAAAAGCTGCAATACAGAATGAAACTATGGTGATCAGCACGCCGCAAGTATTAAAAGGGAGACCGATGAATATTGAGGATCTAATGACTGATGATGAAGACGATAACATCACAGTTACTCTACCAAAAAAGGTCACGAAGACAGTCGGAAACAGCAAGAAAGCTATATTTAGTCCTTTCGCTGGGAGTCCTGTCAAAAAGAGGGTGGAAGCGTTTGAAAGATTGGGTGCAGAAGTCTCCTCTGACATACCGGTGCGAACTACAAGGACAAAGACAAAAGCTTTGAAGGAAAGGAATGTGAGTAAATTTAAATTTTATGTATACAGTTTTTGCTATTTTCGATATTTTAAAAAGTGATGTGCTTTATTGAAATAAAATAAAAATATTAGAGATAATTCAAACGATTTGGAAGACAAACGAAAAACTTTGAGCTTAAAAAGTGGGTATTTTTTTACATATTATGGAAAATATAACTGTCATTAATTTTATTATTGAGCCTAAATAATGATGAACTTAAAAAAAAAGTCTTCTGATTTCAATAAAGTAAAAAGATCGATTTGAGCAAACATATGGTATTTTGTGCTATTTAAATCCTACAGCGTGAGTTTTTTTATATGGCAAAGTTCATTTATTAAATAAATAAAAAGACTGAATAATTGGAATACAGTGAAATCTCCCTTGAACGGACACCAACGGGACCAAGTGAAGATGTCCGTTCAGGAGGGGTATCCGCAGAAAAGAAATATGTAGAAATATGTATACAAATCTTCATCTACGTCCAAAAAATCATTAAGGTTTTCATTATCCGTCAATTCCAATAAATTCTTATTTTTGAGGATATCTGAAAGTTACACTAAGAGGCAAATCATCTTCTAGGCCAGATATATCAGCCTCAGTTAACTGGTCTTCACTTTGCATATTTGCATGATTAAATCCTGCTTTGCGGAAGCAATTTTGATCTGTCTGAGCGGTTTTTGCCAAATAAACTGCATCCAGTGGTGTAATTTTCTTTATTAACTCAAAAGCTGTACAAGCAGTTTCAATGTTTACTAGCAGATGTTTGAGTATTAGACTTCGGTAGTAAGTTTTAAAATTCTTTATAATCCCCTGATCAAGTGGTTGACAAGTTGATGTCACATTAGGGTAAAAATAATATTTTTATATATTTAAGCGAACGTCTTTCGGATGAGATCCCGCATTGTCTAAAAATAAAAATGTTTTCTTTTCTTTAGCCATTTTCCAATCTAGGTCTTGCAACCACGCTGCGTAATTTGTCCTGTCATCCAAGCTTTCTTATTGTATTTCCAAGTTACAGTTGCTCTGGGTTTAGCTGCCTTACCAATGATTAGGAGTTTTTCTTTTTCACCCGCCATATTTGCACAATGCAAAATTGTAAAACCTCTCTTTGGGATACTTACCCCAAATACATTTTTCTTCTTTAATGTGAGCGTTTTGTCGGGTAGACCCTAAATACAGGCCTGTCTCGTCGGCATTATGGATGTCTCTCGGTGAATATCCTTAATCAAAGAAGGACATTTTTTTAAAAACGATGAAACATCTTCAGCATTAATCGAAGCTCCTTCTCCCGAAATCGCTTTAAAACTTATATTGTGACGGATTCTAAATTTATTGAGCCAACCAGAAGTTGATGAAGAGAAAATCAACGCATTAATACAAGAAAACCTTATCTAAAAAAATAATATGCATACCTGTTAAAGGAATCCCCTTATGGCGAGCTGCTGTAAACCAATCATAACACAATTTGTCAATTTTAGTACCATCACTCGTCAAAAAGCTTCTTTTTTCATTCAAATTGCTGTTCGACATCCATTTGTTTAGAAGGATTTCTTTATGTTTAATTATATCTGCAACTTGTATTTTTCCAATATTAAAACGCTTGGATAAGTTCCTTACACTTAATTTCTCTTTATTGTAAACTTCAACAATCTCAATTTTTTGTTTAAGTCCCAGCGAAATTGGCGCGCGGCGCGATTGAGAAATGCACGGTATTGCTAAATACTCTCGATAAAAAAATAAGATAAGGCGTTTCTTTTTATTTTATTTTTTGTCCGGTTAAGAGAACATTTTCTCATGTCCGCGTCCGTTCAAGAGAATGTCCGTCCAAGAAAGAGTTAATACAATGGAAATTATATGAGAGCCGGTCGGGATCATGAGAAGCTGTCCTTTTAAGGGAGGTGTCCGTGTAAGAGGGGTGTCCGCGAAGGGGAATTTTACTGTATATACTTTAATGGGTGATTTTTTTTTTGAAACGGAGATAATCCTTGCAGATTCGTGCCGTGTGTGTTTGGTGTCGTTATCATGTGCAAACACTAAGTTCTCCCCAATCACCCGCAATCTTGACGTCACAACGTTCTTCCAATATGCGTCTATAATTCGTGCGTCTTACAGAAATCCTGCGCTTCTGTCCAAACACTTCGAACTTGGACTCGTCAGTCCAAAGAACGTTTCTGGAATTTTCTGCGGTCCAATTTCTATGAGTTTCGATTCACTGCAATCGTTTTTGACGGTTTCTACGATGGAGTAACGGTTTTCTTACCACAGCGCGACCGAATAAACCGGCTTCCCTTAAGCGTACCCTAGCCATTTTCGCTGTGATTTCTCAACACTTTAAGCCGTCGATCTTCCGCGAGAGTTGTTGTCCGTGACGGACTTCGACGATTCCGATCTTCGAACGTTTCGGTGTCTCGGTAGCGACGAATAGTGTAATGGACTGTAGATTTTGTCACTTCTGTAATTTGACAATAGCTTATTTTCCTGC
Organism: Protaetia brevitarsis; assembly: GCA_004143645.1. Taxonomy (NCBI): domain Eukaryota; kingdom Metazoa; phylum Arthropoda; class Insecta; order Coleoptera; family Scarabaeidae; genus Protaetia; species Protaetia brevitarsis. Next base: position 863,336 of record RXPK01000057.1, on the reverse strand, counting down.
ACTTATCGGCTTTCCTTTCAGCATTTTTTATACTGTATTTCACAAACACCGCAATTGAACAATCGTATCGTAACTGGTTTACTAATAGAATAATTCACAAGTACGATATCAATTATTCGCTGCTATAGTGGGAGATCTTTAGGAGACACCCACGTGAAATTTTACGAGTTATCGATGAGTCATAAAGTGATCACAATCACTGTTCATAATCACCGTTATTTATAAATCACAATCACGACTCGGGGCGTGATTTCGCTCACCACCAATTCCTTTAAATATCATTTGTAATGATTTTATTACTTGCTATTAGGTTAAATTAAATTTCTCTTTAATAAGCTTATTCTAATGATGATTTCTTAAATAGTTTGTTGTTATGCTTACTTTATTGTAGAAAATTTTAAAATAAATTTAAAAGTATTGAATATTGAAAAAAATATATTTTTTTTAATTATACTAGTTGTCTTAACTTCAATGCGCGGTAGTGCATGCGCGTGGCATGAATAATAGCATTGTTTAAATATATCTAGTTAATCAACGTAATGCATTTTCGGAAAAAATAAAGTATTGCTCAGGGAAGTGGTGCACTGTATCGGCGAATGTAAATTGATTTGAAAACGTGGTAAATATAACAGGTATCTCGGTCAGAGTGAGAGACAGATTTCTGTGTTTTATCCATCTGCGGAAACGACGGAATCCGTATCGGTGATTTACTGGCATTGGCAAATTGTGTGGCCTGGGGAAAAGGGAGGGTGGATGCATGTGACGCTGTGATGACGCACCTCGCGATAATTCTCGTGTTTGTTTACGTTAGAAGATTAGAATTCTGAATATTCTGTTATAAATATAAGGAATTGAAAGTGTATATTGCAAAGGCGTTCTTGTTGACAAAACATTAATTGAACAATTTTCTAAATTGAGGTTTTTTTTTCTTTTAAGAATAAAATATTTAAACTTAAAACAAAAATCACTGAAAAGAGAAAAGTTAAATCTAAAAGGACGAAAATTTGCCAAGAAAAAAAAAAAATAACTCAACAAAACTTCTCAATTTTTATTTTCTTAGTTTTTAAATTAAAAAGTTGTTTTGTTAACTTAATTTACTTATGCTTATGATTATATAATAATAAGAAAATGTTTGTTTTATTAAAAAGAATAAGTATTTAGTTTGACAATATATAATCTGTAGTTCGATGGCCTTTTTATATTTCAAATTTTAACAAAACGCGGGTTTTTCGTTCGAACGTATATACGAAAACCTTCTTCTCCTCCTCTCTCCTATTGCTATCATCGCTTCTCCCGTGTGTAGCGGCACTATCGCTAACTTCAGCTGGTGTAAAGACGGGAAATTTGCAATTTAAAATGTAGCCTACTATAAATCGTTATTTTTTTTAGATGTATGTACCATTTTACTTTACTTTTTGACTTCTTCTTAGTTCTAATTTAATGTATAGGAAATCTATGTATATAGTTTTTTTTATATTCACAAAACATTTTTTATTTGATTTACTTATGTTTACTATTACATAATAATAGAAATCCGTTTTTTATATAATGAATAAATATGTAGTTTGGGGGTACAAATCGCCATTTATTTTTACATATATGCACCACTTTACTTATTAAATACAACATACTTGATGACGCATTCGCGCTCTTTCTCTTGAGCAGCTGAAAAGTTACGAGGTAACCTTTGGGGGCAACATCTGTATATACAAGGTTACATCGTAACTTTTCAGCCAATCAAGAGAAAGAGCGCGAACGCGTCATCATGTATGCTGTTTTTAATAGCTTTGTTTATTTGTGTGCTTGGAGCAGTATCTACTGACGTCATCAGAGTAACTTGAGACCGTCTCAGATTTGGATTTAAAGATGGTACAAACAAACGCGCTCGATTGCAATATAACCTTAATTTTATTATTTACTATTGTCAAATTGTCACAGCTATTACGAATAGGAAAAGTAAAAGTAATTTTTCAAACTAATGAATGTAGACTACAATAAAAATGAATCATATACTAGTATTTATGTACCTATCAAGTGAAGTTTTTAAAATATAATGATCGTTCTTTACATCAATCACATTGGTATTATTATATTATCCATATCGTGCATATTTGATGGTGTAAATCGGATTAACATTTACAAACGACAGTTTACAACACGGTGTTAGCGCGATTAGGTTATGTTGCACAAATTGCTCGTAATTGCTCGGACGTCGGATCGCGAGCAGAAAGAGGAACCTCTTTGTGATCTGGATTTGCTTGCTCTAAAGAAACAAACACGCACGATTTCTACTATTATGCATAGTAAACATAAGTAAATCAAATAAAAAATATTATATAAATATAACACAAAACTTAGAACTACACACATATATAGAGCATAACATTAAATTAGAAACTAAAAAAACGTAAAGTAAAATGGTAAAAAAATAACGATTATATATTATCATACTAAATATTTATTCTTCCTAATAAAACAAACATTTCAATGTAAACACGAGAATTATCGCGTGGCGAGTCATCACAGCGTCATCGCCTATCCACCCTCTCTTTTCCCCGGACCTTGCAATGCTAATGCAATTAAATATATTTTGCCGACACGTAAGAGGGCCATCTTGTATGTAGTAGTCTAACTATAAAGCTTATATTTAAATCGAGATGGGCACCAACGCCGTGCTGCCATCTACCGCTTTTGTCCAAAATGTTCAAAAATCCGTTAACTATTTTGTCCATAAGGTTGACTAACTAGTATGTATATAAACAATGATAATAGTTTTAGCGAGTCGAAACCGAAATAAATAACAATATTAACTGTAATAAGAATCAGAATAATATTCAAGAAATTAAAGTTGGTTCACTCACGATCGATTCACCGACTGTCATGGCTCAAGCATTTAATATGCATTTCATACATAGTATAATGATCTTGCATCGCCTCTTGAAAATAATGTTTATGATAGTGGTAATATAAAAGTTAATGATCGTAGTATGTACCTGAATTATATTTCGGAAATGGAAGTAGCTTATATTATAATGCAGTTAAAATCATCCAACTGTTCTGGTTTAGACCTAATCAATAATAATATTATTAAAAATAATGTTAACTTTTTGGTGCAGCCTATTACGGCCTTAATCAATAGATCGTTTAGTGATGGCATTTTCCCCCAGTTGTTTAAAGAGTGCAAAAGTTCTGCCTTTACATAAAAAAGATGATATAAAAGATTTAAATAACTACAGGCCTATTTCCCTTTTGTCAGTTTTATCCAAAATAATAGAAAAATAATGTGTGAGAAATTAATATCTTTTTTTAACTACGCTAAAATTTTTAGTTCACAGCAGCACGGTTTCCTTAAAAATCGTTCTACTGAAACTGCTATGCTTCAATTCATAAATTTACTATACAACGAAATTAACGAAGGTAAAAAATGCATTGGTGTGTTTATGGATTTAAGTAGAGCTTTTGACCTGGTTGACCATCATATATTACTTGTGAAACTTTATATCTACGGCGTTCGCGGGAAATTATTACAATGGTTTACTACCTATCTGCTAAATAGGTCACAGGTTGTTGAAATTCGCGGATGTAGATCGAATGCTTTGCATATTAAGAGAGGTGTCCCGCAAGGATCTGTTCTTGGGCCCTTGTTATTTGTTGTTTATGTGAACGATCTGCTAACTACAACTGCAAAAGGCAATACTGTGATGTATGCTGACGACACTACCTTCTTGGTGTCTGATTGTAACAAGAAGGATTTAATTATTGAGGCACAGGAACTCTTGGACAATTTTGTTAAATGGTTTAAAGATAACAGGCTTCATGTCAACACTAAGAAAACCGTTTTTATACGTTTAGTCCTGGCATAGATAAATAACTGAGTGTGACTTAATTCGTATGAACTCTAAGACAATTGAGCAAATACGGAGTACGAGTTCTTGGTGTTGAAATTGATGCGGGTTTAAACTGGGAGGTACATGCTAGCGCCTTATGTAAGTCTCTGTCATCGTATGTTATGCCTTATACAGGTTGAGGAATATTACTTGCGTAGAAGGTTCCATTTCCTACTACTACGCCATGTTTCACTCCAGGCTACGGTATGCGATTCTTTGTTGGGGGGGGGTTCTGCCCATTGTAAAAAAGTTTTTAGGTTACAAAAATTAGCTATCAGGAATATTGCGGGACTTTCAAGACGTACTTCCTGTCGTGCTTGCTTCAGTTCTTTGCGTATACTTACTCTTACAGCTGTATATATTCTTGAAATTGCGATGTATGTAAAGATTAACTTAGCTACTTTTGAAAAGAATAGTAATTTTCATTTATATGACACCAGAAATAAGGATGCGTTATGTTTTCCAGTACATGATTTAACTACTTTTGAGAGATCACCTGTTTATATGGGTATTAAGATTTATAATAATTTACCTGCGTTTATTAGAGATATAAGCAGTATTTCAGGATTTAAGAAACTTTAGTTTTCCTTCAAATAATGTTTTTTACAATTTAAATGAATTTTATGATTTTTGTTGTACTTAGCGTAATTAAAATTATAAATACGTAACTTTGTTAATTTGTTGATTTTATTGTTGTTTTGTTTTTCTTTTTTTGGCACACAAGGAATTGTATTTATTTTCTTTTTTATGTTTATTGCTCTTACTAATGTCTGTTGACCTTATCTCATACCTGTATGGTCTACGAGATCAATAAACTATTATTATTATTATTATTACCGCTACGAGTCAGTGGCGGCTCGTCAGGTCTGTGATATTTTTTTTCTCATTTGTTAATATTCTAGGGTGAAGCGGCACCGACGACGCCCGTACCAACAAACGACAAGGAAAAGAAAACCCCGCAAATGGCGAACCGTTACATAGCGGCCCTTTCGCATTCCACGTCCAAAACTATGCGAACGAATCTGAACGAAAGCTTCATACCGTTAAAATCGGCCAGCGCGTTGAAAGCTTCCCAAATGGAATACAGGGAACGCGAACTACAGCGCCGAGAGAAGGAGAGCGAGGCGATGAAGAAACGGGAAGCCCTCATGCGGGCGCAAATCGAGGAGAAGAAGAAGAAAGAGCGACTGGAGAAGCAAATAAAAGCGCAACAGACGCGAGAAGCGCTCGAGAAGACCAAAATAAGAAGACTGGAAGAGATCGAACGCGCGAAAGAGGAGAAACGTAAGCAGGTGCTGGCGGGCAAGCAGGATAAAATCCGGAAGATACAGGAAGAGACGGAGAGGAAACGGGCGGAGGTGCAAAGGAGAGCCATGGAGGAGAAGAAAAAGGAGGAGGAACGAAAGAAGGCGGCTGAAGAAGAGCTAGAACGACTGAAACAGCAGGAACAGAAGAAAGGCGCTTTAGAAGCGGATCCGAGAAGGACGGTGACGCTCAAGAAGAAGACGAAGAACGTTCCTATATATATGCGCCAGAGGGCGCCGCTGCTCCCCACGGAAGATTGTTACGATTCGGACGATGGGCACGACAAGCCGATTAAGAAACCGACGTGGACTTCGAAGGAGAGGGCGGAGCAGCAGTTGAGGATTATGAGTTATATAGACAGACCCTTGGTGAGTCATTTCTTCCAGTCGAACGCTACTACGCCGGATCTGCGCGATATATTCGAATATATCGACCCCAATAAACTGAAGAGAACTTCCAGCGCGATATGGAAGGTGGCGCCACGCTTCACTTTGATGCCTGAAACTATCGCAGAAGACGGTGAAGAATGATTTGATTTTATATTTTATAACTTGTCCATATTTATATATATGTCAAATGTGTATTACTACACCTGTTTAATACTTTTTTATGTAAATACAAATTACTCTTACTTCAATTGTTTTATGTACTGACATCTATTGGATTGGTTATTTGCGCGGATTTTGAAGAATTATGTATTTTGTTTCCAGATAGTACCTAAATTTAATTACTCTCACGTGTTCTTTTGCACTATTCCAATCAACTCTGGCGAAATAAGTGCAAACAGTCATATTGTGGATATAAACCGGAAGATTAGACAACTTGATCGTTCAACGCATGCGTTTGAATTATTTTTTTCATTGCGCATGCGCTTACAACATTTAGAGACACATTTATTCGTGATAAATTGCGATTTTCCTTTATTTTCACTTAAAAATCGATCGATGATTGGGCATCACTTGTAAATGTTTTATTTTTTCCTCTTTCTTTTTTATTCTTTTATAGGAGTTCTAAAATTGGCGAATATTATTCAATCACATTCAATTAAAGTAATATTGGCTTGCACTATTCTAAGAAAAAATCCTATTTTATTTATTTATTTTGTAACAGAGTATCTAATTTCAAATCGTAGATCGATAGTTTTGTGTGAATGAATTTAATATGTCTTTTTAAGAATCAGGAAAACATGTTTAACAGTTTTTATGTTTAATGTTATAAGAATGGATTTTTTTTAACACATTAAGCATTATTATATATTCTCACATTAATCGTTGCTTCTGTATTTAGAGGCAAAGATGGTGCTTAACGTGTTAAATACAATTTCGCCACGATTTTCTTTTTACTATGATACAAATCAGTGCTAAAATAAACTTAATACTTTTTTAGATACTATTTTTTTATCCTATTTACTCAATTGTCACCTTTCTGAATTACTTCTAGCCAATGGGAAGCCAAGATTGGCTCTCATCAAAACTGTTATTGATAGTTTTCGAGATTTTTATAACCTATGAAGAAATATAGAAAGAAAATAAAAAAAAAGAAACGCAACCCAAATTAAAATTGAGCTAAATTCATAAATCATAACCATTTCAAGAGAATTTCGAAAAACCTCTTAGTTTTTGCAAAAGCTTTTTCCAACACTTCCAAAAACAAGCTGCAATTTTACGCATGCAACAACCTTTGAAGCAGGCAATCATCACATCATCTCGGGGTCGTAAGAAATGGAAATTTGGATGAGGACTTTACTGTGCGCCTTTTTTTGCATTACTGCTCAAATAACTTGTATTTTTCTTTTAACCGCCTAGTCTGTGAGACCCCGTTGCAAAACTATTTACGTGCAATATAATTTTTAAAAGAGTGCGACAACCGCAGGATTAAATACGATTCTTGTGTTAAGACTGCTTATTTCTAAAATGTATCTAGTGTCGGTATTTTTTTCATTAGCCACGATTTTTGTCTTATAAAAATTAAATTTGTTTTCATGTTAAAAATATAGCCGATAATTATTGTTTTTAAGTATGGATTTTTTTTTTCAATTTATTGTGTTTGTTTTTTTTGGGCTTGGTAATTTTAATTGACGATGCATTTTTTTTTAAAATTAAATGGTAACACCATTATAATTTAGGCATCTCTCTGAAGATATTGTTTTATTATACCATGGTGTAGTCATCCCACTTGGCAAAATTTAAATTTCCCACAATTATTCTTAGTAACTTCAACATTGAAACACGAAATTACCAATGATTTTGTATTAGATTAGTAGTTATTTTGATGTCTTTCCGTTGAAGTTACTAAAAATAAGTGTGGGAAATTTAAATTTTGCCAAGGGGAATACAATTTAAATCAATCTCTGGTTTGCTTTTACTTTATGACAATTTGGGGGATGTCATATTATTGGTCGTATGAACCATAATGTCAAAATTCAAGGTTATATTACTTTTTATCTCTAAAGAAATTGTATTTTAGAATGATCATTGTTAAATTGTGATAAAATATAATTTATATTTTGCGAAGGTAAATTGAACAAACCACGACTTTATGCTTTATACGGCCTGTCGAATCATGAGCTGCACGTGTTCACCGCTGGCGCCACTTACCGAACTTTTGGGAAAATTGCTTACCCTTCAGTTGACAGGATTGTGACAGCAAAATGTCAATCTAATTTAAATAAATGTCATATTGACGAGTACATACCTAAGTTAATATTTCTCAAAATTATTCTAAACAACCTGCTTGCTTTGTTAAAAACCGAACTATTAAGGTTTTCAAAGTGGTGTTTCACATCTTATTAGTTATTTCAGTTGTATAATCATTTGGTTAATAGTTTTGATATATACCAGGTTGTCTCTAGCCGTGTCCTCCATTAGTATCATTTTGACGTGTCAAGAAAATAGTTCTCATATTATCAAACGTCATGCAGATATCGCTATTTACCGGAATCTGGTATCACATTCAATTCAATATAAATTTTAATGATTCGACAGGTCGTGTAAATAAACAAACTGTCCAAGTCATCAAGCAGGTCGTGGAGCAAGCAATCGTTTAAATATCTTTTAAATAATTAAGTTTAAACTGGATACATGTATAATGATTTTCTTAAGGTCCTTAAGTTGTGCAATCAAACTTGATAATGCTGTAATGGAATCATTATCCAATCTGTTTAAATATTTTTCTTATGTAGGAATTGTTATTTTCATTACTTTAGAGATAGTCTGCTAACAGCTTCGAAAGCTCTTTTTATAAACTGCTAGTTTTTAGCAACAAAATTATAATTTTTAGCTTGTTTCCTAATTGTTTCTTTTTTAACATGATTAATCTGAAATATATTATTTAAAGTCTAATGAAATAAATAATTAGAAATTTGCGTAATTAAGAATACTTCAATAATAATAAACAACAAATAGGTACTGTATAATAAGAAAGACAAAATTATAATTATTATAGTAAAACATGTTATCTGGTGTTTCAAAAAAAAAAAAAAATTAGGAGAGACCAATTGTTAAAGAGAAAATAATCGCCAGCGTGTTAAAGAATGCAGTATAACGGCGCGTGTAACGATCACCCATTTTTCTTTAGATTTAATCTCAAAGAATTTCTAAACCTCTAAAAGTATATACAATTTCGTATCATTCGTCACTCGATTATGATTTTAAATAATCGAAATATTCTCAATAATCCTAAGCTAAATAGACGAATTAGTCGATTATGCCCATCACTAAATATCATTAACAATAAGTGATCCGTTCATAATTGAAACGGCCCATCACTATTAACAATGAAAAAGGCGGGAAAATGTGTTTGTTAGCGACTGTCATTTCATATTTGTTGTCTGATATATTTGTTTTCAAGTTCTTTTACCGTCCTGGGTATTTGTAACTTGCAACGATGTTTTGCGAAAAGGCATACAGCCTAATTAAAGAACTAGACCGTAATCAAGACGTTCTACCTCCATATAATGTGAGAAGTATAAAATTACGAGTATCATCGATTGAAATTATCGATCTCAATTTCTTTTTAGAACGATTTACTGAATGAAATAAATAAAGAAATTACCACGCTTATAGAACAAAATCAAGCTGACGCGTAAGTATTTCACATTCGTTTAATTTTATTGGGTCATCTATGTTTAATTTTTGTTTAAAGTCAAGCTAACGAAAGTCGAAATACTGAGGGTCTATCTTACATACCCACTGTTAGAGTCAGACATGTGGCAATTCAACGTAATTTACGCTGTATCTTAGCTTATCATTACAACAGGTTAAATGCCCTTCGAAGAATGCGTTGGGAATTTGGTAGCACACTGCCTGCTGAAATCAAAGCTAACTTAAGCTCTGCCGAATCGAATTGGTTTGTCAAATATTCGAATACATTGGCAAAATATATGCGATCTTTAGGTGAGGATGGAGGTGTGAATTTAACTGTTGATTTGTCTCCACCAAAGGCATTGTATATTGAAGTCAGATGCACTGTTGATTATGGACAATTTGAGTTAAGTGACGGTTCTGTGTTGCTATTAAAGAAGAACAGTAGGCATTACTTGCCTAGGAGTGAGTGCGAAGAGCTAATACGACAGGGTGTATTTCAACATATTGTTAATTGAAGATTTTCCACTACAATTTAAAAAAAGGTATTTTTAATAAAGCACATTTTGTACTTACTTCTTTTGTAAATTTATTTTAGCGATAAATTAAATAAATTTGCATTTTTAATAGGTTTTTAATTTCAATTTAGTGACTTGATAAGCGCCATCTAATGGAATTTTTGTAATCTATTTCATAAGTTGTTTATTTTACCGACTTGACGCTGGCAGGAGCTCGCAATTGCTTATTTGCTTCAAACTTTGAAGTATCTCTGAACGTTGTAAACAGATGGTAGCTGCTTTCGGTATGAAGGCTGGACGTCAAAATTATGAAAAGAACATGAGGAATGTAGTTAGAGTAATTTGGGTTGCCTAATAATACTGATCTAGAACAGATTATTGGTTTTAGTGCCGTAAAACCGGAAGAAATGAACAGAAAGAACAAAGATAGAAATTATCGAAAAAATTATCAGTGATTCTCTAAAGGCCGCTTTACAGTTCGCATTTTTTTTATTGCGCGTAATAAAAATAGCGCATGTTCTATTCCGTGTATTGCAAGTGCAATGCACGTAAAATTGCACTCGGCTAATCTAAATCCATTGAATGCGCATGCCGCCAATTTTTAGTGCGCGCAATTATCATTGGATGCAAGAAAAATTGCGAGCTTTAAAGCGGCCTTAACACCAATATTTTTGTGGTTCTAATGAATATGAGATCTATTTAATATTAAATATATCTGAAAAGTTGCCAAAATAACTAAAAGTATTTTTTATTGGTATTATAACGGTATCGTGATAAAATAGATAGAGACATACCGAAATCATTAGCGGTCAAACAAATCACTGGCTTAAGTAACAAAAACAAAATTTTTACTTAAATTTATAATTCTCAAAATGTGGTACTTACTGATTGGAGATATAAAATTTTGGAATAGTTTCTTTTCCTTGAGTCTATTTCTTTGCTGTTGTGAGCGTGACTTACTTTTGCAAATGCCATTTTTGAGCTCATCATTAGAACTTTTTAGGTTTAAGGAAAATTAATCATATTTCCCCACTTCCACTAATGGCTGATGACTTGCTCGTAAACTAAATCCACTCCACCAAAAAATTGTAACGTAATTACCGGTTATTACATCAAAAGGAATAAAGAAACAGCAGAGTTATGTAATGGAAGATGTCTGAATGTTGGTGTAGAGAATTATTTCAGTCAATATCTATATATAAATCATATTTAACAATAAAAGAAACGAATATAAACTTTCAATATCGTGCTTTTCATTGATTTCAAACAAGCATACAAAAGGATAAACCAGGAAAAAATGTACGAAGCAGTGGGCAGGTTAAGCATATCAATGAAAGTGATGAGACCAAGAATACATTAGAAAATACAAAAACCAACATGGAATAACGGGAAATCGTAAGAATTAGGAAAGGAGAAAAGGACTTACAAATTTTATTTATGAAAAGCTAAATAATTACGATTCATTCTAAACCCCATGCTCCACCTAAAGGTACTACACAGTAGAAAAGGCTTCGTTCTGCATCAGCAGATGTCATCGGAATTATTAGAATTTTTAAAAGTTTTACTAAAGAAATTATGTTATAAAGTAAAAGCAAACCCGAGATTGATTTAAATTGTATCTCCCTTGGCAAAATTTAAATTTCCCACACTTATTTTTAGTAACTTCAACAGAAAGACATCAAAATAACTAGTAATCTAATACAAAACCATTGGTAATTTCGCGTTTCAATGTTGAAGTTACTTAGAATAATTGTGGGAAATTTAAATTTTGCCAAGGAGGATTCACAGTTATTTCCAATTTCACCTGAAGAAGGCTAATAATTAAGCCGAAACCGGTATTTAGTTAAACAATAATTTCAATGTAGTAAATAAATTACAATTTTAACTTGTACTAATTAGGAAGTAGGTACTTATTACCACATTTCACTTTGATTTTATATTTTAGGGAAAGGGCTTATAATGTGCTTGAAATTCATGGTAATGTGAACAAAATGATTCGTCAGTAATTCCAAACGTTAGAAATAAGCGATGACGGTGAAAGTAATAGATAATGAAGTCGATCTTTGTTTGGTTTGCTTCCTCAAACTGCGGTTTCAAGATCACTGTGCCTCGTGGTGTTATTAATTATTAACAACAGATGCACTACATGACCGTAATTTTATGGCTTTTACTTAAACATAATGTATGTATATGGTAAACAAGTCTATAATATACATTTTGCGGTCTAGAACCTTTACGCGTCACCACATGCTCCGTGTCGAATTACTTTTAGCAATCAATATTAAAATATTGTATTATCAAACTCTGTGTCATTAAAATTTCCAATGACTACCTATAGGAATAAAGCGGATGTTTTCGAGTTTGGTTTATTTAATTAATAGATAGGAGAGTAGGTAACTACAACCTATTATGAATAGGTAGCCAATCAAGATATATCTTCCTCCTACCGTCCGGAAGTATACATATGCTGAGTTCCCAGCATATGTATATTTCCGCTTTTCTAATTGTTAGAATTTCGTAGTAACAGCCGATCTATAATGAAAACACAAAATTATTATATGTCTGAATGTCCATAATTTGGTAATTCGAATTAGGTATTAAGAATAAATGATAAGTACTTCTTTTTATTTGTTTACTATGAGATTAAATGATTCCAGCCACTAGTTTCGACAATAGGTGTATCTTCATCAGGTCGTATGCATGACCTCATTAAAAAGGCATCAGAAATATACAGGGTGTTAGGTAAACATGCGGCAAAAATTCAAGGGGTTATTCCTTGGCCTATTCTAAGAATATTTTGTCCTATGATGATTTTTGAAAAATCCCTTTGTTTCGAAGATACAGGTCGAACAAGATTTGCGACACTAACAACATTTTATTATCAAAAAGTACATGTATAGTTGCTCAATCTACAATTAATGTTCGAAATGGCTTTCTCCAGCCTGGATACAAGCATTCAATCTTCTCGTCGTTAACTGTCAAACTCTTTCAAACACATCAAGGTCGTTTCTAATTGAGTCACTCCCAGTAATTATCCGATTTCGCAAATCGTCCAAATTCTCCACTGATGTAGCGTAAACTATTGACTTCAGAGATCCACAGAAGAAATAATCTAGGGGGTTTAAGTCTGGGGATCGAGCAGGCCATACGTGTGGCCCAAACCTCGACCAATCCAGCGATCTCCGTATGTTGCTATGTGGAGGTGCACCATCGTGCATAAACCACATTGCAATTCTTGTCACCTATGGTACATCCTCCAGAAACTCAGGCAGCGTTGCTTCCAAAAAGTTGCGGTACACACGCCAGTAAGTCTTCCTGGTAGAAATACCGGTCCAATTAGATATAGTTACCCACAATTCCACCCCAAACATTCAACGAGAACTGATGTTGAAAACGATCTTCAAATATCTCATGCGAATTTTCATCTGCCCACACATGGTTATTATGAAAATTCCTTATTGCATTTCTTGAGAAACTTCATCGGTAAAAAGAATCTGTGTCAAGAATAGAGGGATGCGAATTAATGTTTGCAATATACTTTGACATAATGCAATACGTGGAGGAAAATCAGCAGGTAGTAATGCCTGAACGCGTTGAATGTGGTATGGATACAACAAATTGTCCTTAAAAATTTTCCAAACTGTCCAATGACTTCTATTCAAAGTACATATTTGCAATTTACCACTACCAGAATCTTCCTCTATCATCTCCAGCACATTCTGTTCCAATTGTACCGTTCTTGCAGTCATTGATCTCCCTGGCCCTCCACTTCGTTTCATTTGACCCTGTTTCACGAAGACATCGATGAATGTTTTCGAAGATTTTTCGGTCGTGGACATTACGGGCTGGAAATCGTTCAATGTACAATCGTCTAGCTTCTAATGAGTTTCCATCAGCAAGTCTATGCATAAAATGCATGGCAGTCATCTCGGCATTCGTATACATCATGAACTAGGATTTCACTAACTATTAAAGACACGTCAAACAGCCAAACGTCACTCAATCTAAACAAATGCGACAGATGAGACATATTCAAATGAAATCCACTACAAGATAAAACAGCTGTTTCATGTGACCAAGATGGAAAAAATAACAACGCATTGTAAACAATTTTTTGTACTTGATAAACTTATTGGCGTACACAATACTTTTAATTACATTAATAATTTCAACGAATATAGAATATGGTTGTCGCAAATTTTGTTCGCCCTGTATCTTCGAAACAAAGGAGTTTTTCAAAGATAATCATAGGACAAAATATTCTTAGAATAACAAGAATAACCCTTGAATTTTTGCAGCATGTTTACCAACACACTGGTATAAAGAAATTTGCTTTGCTGACCGGACCATTTGTATAAAAGCAAGGAGATTAAATGTAATTATAATAACTTTCAGTAATTGCAGAAAGAAGACACAACCGAAGCAAACAAAAAAAAAATCAAGGTGCTAAATACCATTTCTGTGATTCTTTCTTACAAGTAAAGACAATAATGGTTATCATGCAAATTTTTCTTTTGTGCTGTATGTAAATTCTATTTAAAATGAGGTCATAAAAATGTATATAAGTAGTTATTTACACATATAATTGGATCTACTATCATTATTGATAAAAGTAGCCAGAAAATTTAAAAAAATCTCTGAATTACTGGCAGCAGTGATACGATGACACAATGTAATATAATTACATAAGTAGCTGTAAAGTGTAAGTCATAAATGTATTATATATACAGGTGTCTCTACTTTCACTGTATAATTACTAAAAAAATGATCAAATAAAAGTTACTTTCATATCAGTTGATGTTGAAAGGACTGTATGTAGTTTCTTATCTTCCTCCGTGACTTGAAGGAGATTTCAAAGCCGACTTTATTTTTAAACGGAAACATGCATTTTTTAATGTTGCAATGTTATTTCTCAAAAATTAGTAAACAACTTTTGTTTGACACGTTTGTTAATTTGCCTTTGTTGTTTTGACGTTAGCGTTTGCAATCAGCAATAAAACAATTTTAAAAATCGCAGTGTAAATTCGATTAAAGTTGGTGTGACATTGCGAAGCTGTGAAAAGCGAAAAAAAGTCAGGATCTGTTAGTCTCGGTTGTATCATAAAAGACTGATATGTGTTATCTTCAGCTATTTAATATGTCGTTTACGTTAATACGATCCAAATGAATATGTAGATATGTTATTAATCTACGGAGAATGCAGAAAGAATTCCAGAGAAGCTGCAAATTTGTATCTAGAAAGATTGCCAAAACCTAAAAGTTAATCTGACTTGTTTCAAAACTGACAAGGCAAATTAAAAAATGTGTCAAACAAAAGTTGTTTGCTAATTTTTGACAAATAACATTTAACATTAAAAAGTGCATGTTTCCGTTTAAAAAATTAAAGTCGGCTTTGAAATCTCCTTCAAGGTCACGAGCAAATAAAAAACTAGATACGTCATTTTCGACATAACATAATATAAAGCAACTTTTATTTGAACATTTTTTTAGTAACTATGCAGTGAAAGTAGATAATGCTTGTAAATTAAAAGCTGAGATTCCCTGTATAGTGCTGTGTTATGTCGTTATTTATTGAATTATTAATAAGAGTTAAAGAAACTAACGTATTAAAACTAAATAACTGAAAATACATTTATCAGATATACTGAAGTATGTTGAATTATCTACTATCAAGATATGTTACCACTTTATTATAGTATAGTTATTATTTCTACAATGCAATGCAACTCCAATAAGACGTCTTATTTTTTCTTATTAATTTTGTGTGAAGAGCGTATTATAATTAATAATAATTTGTTTTTATTGCAAAGTTGTGAAAAGCGGTACAAATGATAAACTTGAGAGTAGCAAATGTAAATACAAATCAGAAAATTCAAAGAGGGAAATCTGTAGACAAAGGAAGAACTTACAGTTTTTTGATCAATACAGCGTAAGTGTTTCAAAGAATTGAATACTCAAGATAATTTAAAATAATTTAATCACTACTTGATTTAGATTTCTGCTAACATAAATAAATTAGTTACAGTCATAAAATCCGAAAAAACCTGATTTTCATGTGCAATAAACTTAAGGAACTTAAATTGGGAACTGCACATGTGTAAGTGCGCGATAATTCGAATAATCTAGCACACATTTTAGGAATTACCCGTCGTAAGTTAAAAATATGATCGTCGAAAATCCAGCCATTCAACAACACACAAGGAACTATTTATTCTTGCGGATGGCGCGCACGTGTTCGATGCATTCGAAGGGAACCGATGATGATAATAATAATGAGAAACGCGTGTCGTTTTGCAAAAACGCATTCTCAGAAATTCGACATCCTTTGATCTCGTGGATTTTTGAACCACAAAACACAACGCCATTTCACAGTTATAAATTCTGGCATTTCCCCGTGTATTTTCCCATGGATCAACGGCGTACGTGCCTCCGCATGGCCGTGCAATGTTTGCCGCCGCGGTCAATGGTAAAAGAAAGTGCTGTTCGTCGAGAAATTGGTGGCATTGCCCTGGTTAAACTAGAAATTCCCAGGTAAACAATGTGGGTATGTTTGCACGATACAA
Organism: Protaetia brevitarsis; assembly: GCA_004143645.1. NCBI lineage: Eukaryota > Metazoa > Arthropoda > Insecta > Coleoptera > Scarabaeidae > Protaetia > Protaetia brevitarsis. The sequence goes on along the minus strand of RXPK01000057.1, from coordinate 846,981 downwards.
ATGTTACCTACATAGCTATATTTTAGACAAACGGAATTGAAAATATTAAATTTGTAACAGTCCAAAATTAACTATAGTTTATTGGTAAATAAAAAAGTAAATGCACTTTACTTAAAATAATCGTATTTCGTAAATTAGGTAAGATGAAAACTGTGCTAACTGTAAAAACTGCTACGTCATTTCATCAACTATTCGTATGCTGGACTCATTTATGAACATGTAATTATTTTAATATGGTCCTTAGATTTCCCTTTGTTATATTAAAATATTCGTAACTATTTGTAGCGGTAATAAAAAAATATTTTTTTTCACTAGACTGGAAACTATCAAGCGTATACACAGGGTTGCCAATACTATGCGACAAAACTTTAAGAGCTGATTCCTAGGTTATGGTGATCATAAAAAGTTCATATGAGTATATGTCCAAAACGGTTTGGTTTAAAGATATTGAATGTTTAATAAATAAATTATGAACTATGACTAACACGATATAAATAGTCAGTTGGTTCTTCAAAACTATTGTGTTGAGAAGGAATTGTTTATTTGTCATTTCAATATTTGTCAATAGTTATCAGAGTATTCATTCAGTTTTACTGCCAGTTTTGTTTTCTAAAATGAATTATACGAATGCTGAGATGTTGTGTATGCATTTCGTTTGCGATCTTGGCCAATTGAAATTCGCGTGCTGTAGACGTCTTTATGAAGAACGATACCGAACCGTATCATTCCGCATCATTCAATATTTTCCCGTCTTCACAACGTTTAGTGAAACGGGAAATTTAAAAAAACGGACGACTGATAACGGGCACCATCTACAATGAGAACTCCACAAGTGAAGAAATGGTACTAAATGAAATTGAGAACATCCTACTACAAGCACCAGAAAACTGCGTTTGCTTAAACATTAGTCAGCCACAGTTTGGAGAATATGAAAGATCAACTGTTGTATCCATATCACATTCAACGGGTGCAGGCACTTTTGCCGGCAGATTTTCCGCAAAGAGTGGCTTTTTGTCAAAGGATACAACACAAAATTCAGAGTATTTGGCTCAAATTTTCTTCACCAACGAGGCTACTTTCTCTAGATATATATTTTCATAATAATACATATGGCCGAAGAAATTCCGGACGAACTAGTGAATGCCGTTCATCAACATCAATTCTGGTCAATGTGTGGGCGGAAATGTTGGGGATCACTTGATAGGTCCACATTTTTTACCGATGCGGTTATATGGCGAGGTATACCGCAATTTTCTTGAAGAGGAGCTACTACTACTGTTGGAAGAAGTTCCGTTGCAATTAAGATTACAAATGTATTTTATACGTGATGGTGCTCCAGCGCATTTTAGTTTAGTTGCTCGCGAGTTTTTGGACAATACGTATCCAGATCGGTGGATAGGACGGGAGGTCCACAACCGTGGCCTCTCGGTCTCCGACTTAATTCTTTGGACTTTTTTCTCTGGGGTCACCTTAAATCATTAGTTTACACGACTCCCATTGAAAATGTCGATGAACTGAGAAATCGTATTATCGCAGCTTTTCAAACAATTCGAAATATTCCTGGCATTTTAGAACGGACTCGCCAGTCAATACTACGAAGGATAGAAGCTTGTATTGCAGTTGGGGGCGGTCATTTTCAACAGTTAATATAAATTAATTTTGTTTTACTAATTATTTTGTTTAATTTATAATAAAAACATTAATTATTGTTAACTTACTATTAAAATTGTACAACTTTAGACTAAGCGATTTTGGACATTGTTCTTATGAACTTTTATGATTAAAATAACCCCAGGAATCAGCACTTAAAGTTTGTCGCATATATTGCATCACCCTGTATATATAAGTACCTTTTGGTTTAATGCAATTCCTTTTAAACGAAAAGAATACTTCTATCAGTGTAGTTATCGCAGTATTACATGATTTAGTAGCTGGGATCGTCAGAAACAGTTGGAAAAACTTATGTACCAAACTTCTTTTTCGTTTTTATTTAAGCGTATACATAAGATTTACTGCCTTATATTTGACGTGTCGAAATATATGGCTTGTCTATTAATATACTGATCATTTGGAAAGAGAGAATGGATGGATTTTACTTTCGCGTTGTTGTATACAAATAAAAAAAAAACATCAGTAAGTCCTTAAACTGTTTCAAAAAATACTTTGTTAATTTTTTTCTATTTAAATGAAGAAACAGCGTAATTATACCTTATTTTTTCCAGTATTTTTTTGCCAATTTTATGACTGTGTTGAGGAATATTTTTGAAATTTATGAATATATCTACTATAAATATTATACGGTATTCTGTCAATAACTGTTTAACTGACAAGACATGGTAATCAAAGTAAATAATTTAGACATTTGATGAATTTGAAAAGACTTTTTAGACAAAGGAAATAAATACGATAGCATAGGGATATAAATCACAGTATATTAGGAAAATCATGCCACTAATTGATAATTAACAAATAGTACCGCAGACAATTATTCTACCCTACATGAATGATTGCTTACGAGTAAGTATTTTACCTACTCTGCATTGTTACCATTATAGAACCAATTTATTATTATTAGTAGCAATTTATGGGTTATTCAAGCCAGAAGCCCCAGGCATTATCAGGAATCAGGAAGTGACTAAGGTCATACTCGGTGCATACGAATCGAGTTGTCCTATTTAGCAGAACAAAAATTATAACGACATCTTGAATTATTAATATTTAGTTTATATAGTTAAAAGTGGGTCCAGGTGAAAGTCATTACCAAATAGTTATGTAAATTAAAAGTTATTTTTCAATTGCAAATTCTTCTGAAAGCCAATTTAGAAATTAGAGAACATATTCAAAGCATGTCAGTTTTTCCTGGAAAATTGTATACAAACAGGTATTTTGAGTTGGTTTATGAAATCCCCATGTACTAAGGTTTATGTAAATTATGTGGTTTTATACACGTTTTTAACTAATCTGTGACAATGTTTCAGGTCAGTTAGTTTATTTTTTTACATAACTTGTGCTGCATCATCATGCATACACACTGCTGTTTTATTAATGATCTTCGCCAGAATTTATTTATCATAATAAAGCCATCGACCTGTTGGTGTAAATTACATAATTATATTGCATTGGCTATGTCCATATTATATAGACCAGTCCCTACTTTATTGTTCAACGTATACTTTCACAGGTTAAATATGCTTGCTTCAGTGGAACAAATACACATGTTCCAACAATGATTTCAGCTTCCAGAGACTACGAACATACGTACCCCACACGGCTAAGATGGTGATGCAATGATTTGGGATGCAATGATTTGGGATGAAAAGTGATATGAAATAAATTGAGTTTATTGCCTTATAAACTAGCCATACACCAATATTAGGTATAGATATAGCAGTACCGCTTCATGATGTGCTATTGATCAATTATAAATTTTGGACCCGGTTAACCTGTTTGGTAAGTTATGATGAATAGTATAGACATTACAGTTTTTAATTCTATTGTGTAGGCTGCTACAAAAGAACGAAGTGCATTCTAAAAAATCTACAACATGTTATATGCTCACACCGTAATTATTTACTTCACATAAAACGAATACCTTTTGAGGGAAAATCCCAGTATAAATACTTCATAAATATCTGAAGTACAGTTACAAAAGCATGTATGTACTGCTTGCTCAACTATTACATTATTATAGTTCAGTTGGTTACAATACACTGCAAAAATGTATTTTATGTTGTATGCGTAATCGCATAATGTATTTGTACATGTATGTGTATAGTATATAGTCATGACGAAAAGCACTGAGACATTTTATTGCAGTCTTACTGAAAGTCTTTCAATTTTTTCTACTTAGAATTGTGTAGTGGGATGGTCTATTGTGGCTGTGACGTGTTCCCTGACTTATCTAATTAAAAATAGGCCTATACATACGATAACTATCTTAAGTGATGTTACTTACATACGTACTGCTGTGGTTTATACAACCCATTTATCGTTGAGTGTATTTTAAGTTGCATATTACGGTTGTTTTGATTTCTTTGTTTGAACAGCTGATTTTCAATTTACCGAGAATTTTCACAATTTTGTTTTGTTTTGATTAAGTTTAGTTTAAGAGTTTATTATATGACTTTATTTATGTAGTGTTAAGTTTTTTTTTATTAATCCAGTTATTCATGTGTCTATTGTTCGCTTGTGCTGATTTAATGCGTATTCTATTTAATATTGTCGTTGTAATGTTATACGTCTACGTTGTACGAGTTTTGAGAGAGGGATTTTTGTAAGAAAAACAATTGTAGGATTTTGTTAAGGACTTCCTTGTTCGACTATTGACGTGAGTAGACGTATTTTTAAATATTTGTTGCCATTTTGTAATTCATTTTGATATTGAAAATTTAATATTTTTTTTTTATTATAATCAATCAAGGGAATTTTTATTGTAATAATTGTTAATATATTAAAGTGTACACTTTGTAGATATAGGATCAATTATTATTTTTTTGTTTAGGAAGATTTATTTAATTTTTTTCTCTCGTTTATTTTTAAAGGGTTAATTTTTCTGTTAATCTATTTTGCTGCATCATTTTTATTTTTCAATCACCTTGTTTGGGTGAGTAGAAGCATTTTTCTATCTTTTAGTTTTTTTTTCCTTTTTTGTAAATTTCTAGCATTTGTCCACGCTTAGATTATTTTAATTTGTGAAACCACGTGGATAGAAGTTTAAAATTTTGAATAGTCTTCCTGAACAAATAAAACTTTTTTTTTGCTTTGTATAAGAAAATTGCATTGTCCTATTTTAATTTAGAGTCTAGTGCAGTTTTAATTTTAGGCCAGAACCTTTAGTTCACGGTTTTTTTTTTCTGAACAATCTGTAATTTAACCCGTTGTTGAAATAAATTGATTGATTGTTAATTTGCGTCTTTGGGTTAAAAAAAATCTGTTCTTTTATTTTAATTTAAACCTTTACAATTTTTCGGGTAATTAAGAAAGTCTGATTTCATTCACTCACGATTTACTTTTTCGTGGTTAGATTAAAGTTTTAATTCGCGAGGGTAACTCTGAGATTAATAGTTCCTTTGTTTTATTTAGAATCTTTTCCGTTGAGCTAGCAAATCATTTTTGCATTTTTAATTTACCTTGGCTTGAAAAAAACAATATTTCTATGTAGTTGTTACAGCTAGAATCTATTCAAATTTATTACTCACTAAACTCACTCTTCAATTTAATAGTCACCTGAAAATAATGTTTTTTTATTACATAAGCACTGAAGTTACAACCACAAATGCAAACAAATTTAATAAACTACCAAAAAATAACTACTAAACATGTGAATGTACGACCCTGAAAAAAACCGATTATCGTAAATGACCAGAGCGAGATTTGAACCCGGGACTCCGCACTGATAGCCAAGCGTGCAAGCCACTGGACTACCAGCCAAGCAATGTTTATAAAAAATTATCCACACAAAACCTAAAATGAGCTTATAACACGTAACTAAAGTCACTATACACGTACAAGAAACTGACACAAAATATTAAATAAAAACTAAATGAAATGTTCTAATTGATTTAAGAATAAACTGAAACTTGATAATATAAACTTGGTAAATTGGTAAATACATCGACAGCAATGGCAACAGTCGAGTAATGACGTATCTGAGGGCCATGCGCGAAGAGACGAGTTTTGGTTTACGGATGAGTTAACCTTATTTTCTTGTATCATGCAACACGTAAAAAATTGAAATTACGAAGTCTTCCGATTTTACTCGACAGTGTTCATGCTGTTTTACCCCCACTTAGAGGAATATTGTAAATACTGTAACGAGCGCCAACTTTTCAACTGGCGGCTCCGATAGGCGTCCCTAGATGGCGCTAGCATAGCGGAAGAAGAACTACCTACGAGGAATGACAGAGGGCAGTACCGGGTCGAAGATTCGTGAATATTCTCCAGAATCTTCGAGGACGTTCTAGAAGGGCCCTGAACAATCTGGAAGTTCGCGCCAGCTATAAATAATGCGTCGGGTCAGTCGATTCACGAGTTCGATAGTGCGGTTCGCGAAGTGAATTAGTACGTGTAATATAAAATCGTGCAATAAATCGTTTACATAAATAAAGACATTAGTGGTTAAATGATTTAATTAATAAGCATTTTTAATAGATTTTAAATACCGTAATTGTGTTAATAGAATAAGTGAATTTAAATATATCGCCTGTGTGTTTCTCTAAAACCCCGACAACGTTTTAAAAACTAGAAAAACGTTACAATTGGTGTCAGGTGTGGGGTATTTGGCGATATATTAGTGGACTAATAGTCTTTAATTAGAAACAATGGCAGCGAAATACTGTAAATTAGTGGACTTGAAAGTGGTAGATCTCAAACGAGAATTAGAAGAAAGGGATGAAGATACGAGTGGAAGGAAGGCCGAGCTTCAGTCGAGATTACGAAGAGCAATAGAAGCAGCTGGTGAAGATCCTGAGACATATTTGTTTGAAGTGTCCGGTGGTAATGGCGAACTTCTAAAAGAACTTACGGAAAATTCTCGCAATTTAGTAGAGAAAGTTCTAGAAAATTCTCAGAAAAATTCTAGAAAACTAGAAGAAAAAATTGAAAACATGGACGAGAAGAATATAGAAAATTCTAGAAAACTGGAAGAGAAAGTTATGGAAAATTCTCGCAATTTAGAAGAGAAAGTTCTGGAAAAAATTGAAAACATGGACGAGAAAAATATAGAAAATTCTAGAAAATTGGAAGAAAAAATTATAGAAAACTCTCTTAATGTCAAACAGGAATTAATGAACAGAATCGACGAAAAATCTAGAATGATTGAAGAATTGAAACAGATGCTGACCACTGCGCTATCTTGAGCTATCCACAGGCTGAAGGAAAATTCATTTTGGATACTGATGCCAGCAACGTGGGCATCGGAGGCGTGTTGTCCCAAGTTCAAGATGGCCACGAAAAGTGCTCGGTTACTTCAGCAAAGTGCTGTGGAAACCGAACGCAACTATTGTGTGACCAGGAGAGAGCTGTTGGCCGTAGTTAAGTCTATAGAGCACTTCCATAAATATCTCTATGGCAGGAGTTCTTGTTAAGAACCGACCATGCGGCATTGATGGTGCTGCTACGCTTCAAGAATCCGGAAGGGCAGGTTGCCAGATGGATAGAGCGTCTGCAAGAGTATGACTTTGATTCGGAACATCGGCCTGGAACCAGTCATCGAAACGCTGACGCACTATCGAGGAGACCCTGTTCCAAGGACTGTACGCACTGCTGTCGTGCCGAAGAGAAAAATGAAGCAACCTGTTTGAGGACTACTGTTATAGATGATAGATGGACTGAAGACCAAATCCGAGCTGACCAGGAGTCTGACGAAGTTTTGAAGCGTGTGATGGAGTGGAAGATGCAAGAAGCGCGGCCTAACTGGGAAACGGTAGCACCGTATTCGCGAGAGCTAAAATCGTATTGGGCTCAGTGGGGCTCTTTGGTAATGGAAAATGGTCTTCTCAGACGAGTGTTAGAAGACGAAGCTGGGACCAATAGCAGACTTCAGATTGTGGTTTCGAAAGCAAGAATTCCCGAAGTTTAAAAACTTCTTCATGATGGAACATCGGAGGCATTTGGATCCGCAAAACTACAGAGAAGGTCAGAGAGCGATTCTATTGGGTTAACTGTAAGAATGACGTGAAAGACTGGTGCCGGAGATGTACAACTTGCGCCGCTGCCAATGGACCTTCCCAAAGGAGGGCCCCTCTTCCCCTATGAGACAATACAACGTTGGCAGTCCTTTTGAAAGGATTGTGATTGATGTTGCTGGACCATTTCCCACGACGGAATTTGGAAATAAATACATCTTGGTTGCAGTAGACTACTTCAGCAAATGGGTGGAAGCTTATGCATTACCAAATCAGGAAGCTGTAACAGTTGCTGAGACTTTAGTTAGAGAACTTTTCAGTCGATTTGGTGTGCCGCTTGAACTTCACTCCGACCAGGGACGTAATTTTGAATCAGCGGTGTTTCAAGAGGTGTGCAAAATATTGGGTATTCGCAAGACCCGAACAACTGCCTTGCACCCGCAATCAGATGGCATGGTGGAGCGCATGAATAGGACAGTTATGAAGTATCTATCAAAAGTTGTCGCAGACCACCAGCGAGATTGGGACCAGCAGCTACATCTATTCTTGCTGGCGTATAGAGCATCGGTCCCCGAAACCACTGGCCAAAGTTCATCTAGTGTGCTTTTTGGACGAGAACTGCGCTTACCATGCGATCTTAAGTTCGGCTTTAAAACAAATGAAGAAGTAGTTGGAGATGACTATGTTTCGAACTTGCGGAGGCGAATGGATGATATTCACGATCGGGTGAGGGCGAATATCCATGAAGCAAGTGACCGCATGAAGGAACACTACGACATCAGAGCGAATGAAGGCGGATATCAGTCTGGAGACCTGGTCTGGCTGTTCAATTCTCAGCGACGTCGAGGCTTCTCACCTAAGCTGCAACGATCGTGGGACGGGCCTTACGAAGTGATAAAGCGAATTAATGACGTCACTATCGCATCAGAAAGAAACCCAATGGTAAAGCAAGAGTGGTCATTTTAATCTAGCTCCTTATCTTGGGGACAATCAAGAGGACGAGCAGATGGTCCGAGTTGTGAGACTCCCCGAAGAAGAACTCGGCTATGAGGAGTTCATGGACAAGCATGGGAATGGCCGCAAAGTGCGTCATGGTGTACACAACAGAGATTCAGGAGGATTTTTTTTGGCTCCTGCAGGTGCGCGTTAGCACATTGTTTGCCCAAATTAAGAATGTGCAAGGGATAGCTACCGTCTTCAAGAAGAAATTTGGTGGTGTCCAAGATCTCCGAAGCCAGAACCCTGAGGTGGCAAGCTCTGCACTTGCCAGAAAGAAACGGCCTTTATTCTACTTGGTGACCAAGAAGGCTCAGTTGGCAAGCCAACCTACCGGACGATGTGGACAGCCTGATAAGTTTAAGAGAGCAGCTGTTGGAGCTGGAGATCAATAAGATCAGGGTGCCAAAAAAGGCTGTGGATTGGATGGCTTGGACTGGAGGTCGTAAGGAAAATGCTCGAAGAAATTTTCCGATATACTGGAATAGAGTTCCTAGTATGCAGCTACAACCCGCGGTCAGCAGAAGGGAGGCGACGTTTTAAAAACTAGAAAAACGTTACAATATTTTGGTTTTATCATGGCTTGAGTCCTAAATGTAGACAAATCTTTCTATTACTCTAACTTCTTTGGTCTCAAGTTGTTATATCCAAAATTTTCTAAAAATATTATAAACAATAATACCTTTAATTATTCTTTGGCTGTTGCATATACATACATGATAAAATAAAGAGGTTAAATGTAAAAAGGGATCCTACTTATTCGTCGAGCTAGATTTCTTATTAGTGTCACTTTTAGGGGGTGAATGGCCACGTTGCAGTATCGTGTCAGCCCTCAACGGCGGGAAAGTAAACGCGCTAAGTTTAGTTTCCACCGGCTTAGCTCTAGTATCGTGGGGAACTTTCGGGACTTTAGGCAATTTGATAGTTTCACGACGTTTGTAATCCCCGTACACCCTGGACGTATCGATATCAGTATCCAGAGTGGCTATCCGCGTAAATAGACTCTTCTCCGACTCCACGTCCTCCAATAGATCTACCGCTTCGTAATCCGACTCAGGTAATAACACCTCGCTAACGTTCGGCCCAAATAATCGATCCGAATATTCGCTAATGCTATGAGATCCGTATCCTTCGGTGAACATAAAGACTTCCGGAGTGGAGTAAGTAGTGGCGGTTTCTGAACTCATCTCGGTGGGCACTTCCGTTTTCTGTTGATCTACCGACGACACGGTCTCGCTAGTAGGAGCGGCCACTATCGGCACATTATAAGCCGCCCAGGTATCAGGAGGTGAGGGTATTGGTGGTTCGTCAGCCGTCCATTCTGGGTCCTTCGCGAAGTCGTCTTTCCCGTAATCGTGAACGTAGAATTGCAAGTCGATTATCCGCAACATCGCTTTATGAGCGCACCTCACCATGAAGGACACCGTTTTCTTCTTGATATCGTTCTCGTAGCATTTTTGGAACACGTTCGTCAAAAGTTCCTCACGTATGCTGAGTACATCTGCTAGGGAATCTTGACTTTGAATCAGCCTTTGTATCGAGGATGCAGTAGAATCCACGAATTCGCTCCTGAATTTTGGCAGCTGGCTAATGTCTAGACTTTTTAAAGAGTTCCTTTCTTGTTTGGGTTTTATAGATGCACGACTGGCCATATTTGAAGAAGCCATGATGTAATCCCTAATATAATATAACCTGTACTATAATGACGTTAAATATGACATTAATTTCTAATAAGGTGGCTCCACCAGTAGTTGACATCTACCCTATTTTTGACATACGTCGAGCTAAGCCATATTGACTGGAGCTTTTTGCAAGCCATTAGATGTGTAAATACTGATCATAGATAATATAGATGGCTTTCTTCTGCACAAAACTTCAGTAATTTAAACGATCTTAGTGAAGACAGGTACAAATACAGCGCTGGCGCGGATGAAGATAAAGTAACTGAAAGCGCGCGTAATTTGAACCGCTGATCTACAGTTGATATTATCAATACTACAGTTAAATACGTGTAACAACTAAAAAATTACAGATTTCGAATTGCGTACAATCTAAATACATATTATTTAAAAATCATAAGTGTATGCAATTCATCTGTAATTTTTTACAGTTGTTGCAGTATTTAATTGCAGTATTGATACATAATATAAATATATATAACTTATGTCGACATTTGAGCTATTAATGAGTTAATTGCTTAGTGGTGTGAATTCCGAGATTATTAAGAACTATTTTAAATTTACTAAAATAAAATAATAATAATAGAACTTTATTTTCAACATATTACATGATATGAAACTAGTCACAAAAGAGAAAATAGCAAACATTGTAAAGGCAATAGGAAAGAAAAATATACATAAAATACAACTGTCGACATACAGTCTTGCATTAATTATTACATAGCATTTAAAACTACACCTGTAACTAATAATTAAAGAATCGAACAGAAAAATAATTTAAAATGGGATCTTAATACTTCTTGCTAGTTATGACAACAAATATAACTATATTACAAAAAAAAACAATTCTCATGTTAAAATTACCTGCAAGTAATTTATAATGATCCAATTTCATAAAAGAATTTTCCTGCATGGGCGCTATTGTAAAACCTAAAAATTTTAAGTTATATTGCCTCTTTCCTCCTGATAGAAGTGCTCTTCACTCCCTTGCAAATTACAGTTGGTGTAAACTACGTTTCTTTAAGCCAGACTTGCTATAATATTTTGGGTCGATTTTACAAACTTCATGGAAATGCAAATGGCAAACTCGATATTTCTTGTGAACTTCTTGAGGTGGTAATATCTTTAGTTTAGCATTGCCAATCCTCTTAATTCATTCATTATATACCTTGAAATTGCAACATATGTAAAAAAAATATATCCAACTGAGAAAATAGAAAGAAAACTCACCAATTCATCGGTATATGGAAATCAATGAAGTTTTTCTTCTTTCCATGTATTCCTACATCCAGAAACACAACACTGTAGAACCATTTTCTATAATCAATTTTTAATTCTGTAATTAATGCATCACTTTGGTAGCAAAAGTGTGTACTTTACGAAAATAATAAATCTCCAAAATCGTATAAGGCACTTCCACAGATTCTACACTAAAATTTATGATTCATTTGTATAGTTTAAAGAATACCTCAATTATATTCATTCACTTACAAAAATTCAACAATACAATTGTTCCAAAAAAAAAAAAACGCAAACTGCTGTTTTCTGCTCTAAAATATCACAATAAACATAATCACAACCGTTAAAATAACAAAAGAATACAAGATGGCAATTGGCAAAGGCTAATGACGCATACTAGGCAGACGCGCCCTCTGACATATCCTGTAAATAAATGTAAATATGCATATTAAAAAAGTTTCAAATTTCGCGGTAGCGATTTGGCGGATTTACATCAGCGCTTTGGGGTGGCAAGATACACTACTTACAATATTGGACTTGGGGTATTTACGATGGATCCCCTCGATACTGAATCGTTGCAGGTTCATACGCAAACAATATTTTCCAGTGTGGACAGGCACGTGCCGATATACTCCGCATCTGACCGTTTATTCCCTGCCTGGTACTCCAACCATGCTATTTGCGTTATATGCGTTTTGGAGACGCTGAGTTAACGGATAGAGTAGTCACAATTTAAGAAATACATATTACGTCATATCCGTTTTGGGCGCTGGAGTCGTCGGATGAAGTCCATTATGCCAGCTATAGGGGTGTTTGGAATTCAGTGGCGGTCGTCAGTCGGACAATTTCGCTTGTGCAAAAATCAAATTAGTGTCTGTCTCTGAATTTGTGGGAGTTGAATCGCTTTTTTACGTGTGTTATTTATTATTATCTAGTTGTTACCTACTTCATATAAATAAGTGTCTTTTTTCAAGACATCTCATACTTCGTTTATTAGATAGTAAGTAAGTTGACTGCATTGCATAAAGATTTTTTTTATAGAAATCTCTTTTATAATCAGTTATAAACTTATGATGCTGAACAGTCCGCATCAACACCAAAGAAAAGTTCGCTGAAAGGCAAAATAATTTCATAGCCAGGGAAGGGAAATCATTGCGCATGTATTAAAATTTATGAAGGAAGAAGCTGCAAATAAATGCTCCATAATACCTTTGTCGCACTATAAAGAGAGGTTACTTGCAGCAACGGGAATATCTGGCATACATACAGAATATATTGTCAAGGAAGCCGAGGATGTAGATGCAGGAAGAGCTACCTCTTTAGTAGCCCTGGAGAAACGAACACGGCCCATTCCAAAACGTACTCTTAAAAAAGTAACTATTCGAAGGGCAGCGCTTAATCATGGTGCAGGCTGGTGGTAAAATGGGCTTCATAGATAACGGATTACCTATGTTCAATCAGGTATTTAGAATGTGTTGTATGTAGAAGTTATTATATTAAGGATGAAACTTCGTTATTCATCTAATATTATGTATGACTTGATGTATTTACGTTATTATGTAATCATTATATTTTTGTTCTCAAATGCTCTGAAAAGCAAGAATTATGATATTTCTAAGATGAAAGCACATTAAATTCTTTGTTTTTTTTTTTTTCTTAAAGGTACAAAATCAGGTGATATGAATGCTACAAATTTTTTAACATGGGTGACAAAACAATTGGTGCCTAATCTTCCACCTAGAAGTGTTTTGATAGTGGACAATGCGTCTTATCATAATGTAAAACTTCATTATGACCCAACTTCTGGAACAAAAAAGGCTGAAATGATGACGAGTGGTTGACGGCAAGGAATATATTCTTTGATTCTAGCTTTACAAAACCAGAGCTTTATGAACTAATAAGAAAAATAAAAATGAAACGGCCACAATTAAATTAGATAAGTTACTAGCATCTCATGGGCATAGTGTTCTAAGACTGCCACCGTACCATCCCGAATTAAACCCTATTGAGAAAATATAGGCTATTGTAAAAAACTGGGTCGCTGCAAGAAATGTTACTTTTAACTTAGCCGATGTGGAGGCATTAGCTAGAAACAAATTTGCTTCTATAACTCGTGAAGATGGGAATCTGTTTGTAACCACGTGTGATAAAGTTGTAGAAGAACATTGGGAAAACGGAGCACCTGTTGGATATGATAAAGATGAGGTGGTATTTGTTGTGAACACTGGCGAATCAGAAACTGATGAAGATTTTATGATGATGACGAGTATGACGATGATGCTGAGAATACAGTGTCGTGATCTTTTAATCTTAAAGGCGGCACCCCTTAGTTTTATTTTTTACTGTAAAATATAGTTTATTGTTCTTAATCCAGTGCTATAGTATTTTAGAAAGGACTTGTGTATTTAATTACAATATTTCACTATATAGTATCGTTCATTGTACTTTGTATTTCATATTCTATTCCTGAATAAATGACGATGGTTATTTGGTGCTTTATTTTTTTGAACATAACAAAATAAATACTAATTATTTAAAATTAAATAATTTAAGCACAAAATTAAATGTTTTATTTTTACTTCTAGTGCATGTTCCATGTATCTAAAAAACATTCTTTGTTCATTGAAAATTACGATGTATTATATTATTATGTAATTTCTAATTAACCCAATATTTTTACGAACGGTCGTTCCAAAATATTGACGTACCCAATAACTAATTTAATAATAATATTCATTATTCAACATTATTATTACATATTAATTTGATTTGCTATTTTTCTGTAGTAACTTCTGTTACTGGCGTGCATTTTCTCTCAAGCACTCTGTCAATTTAAATCACCTCCGCCACTGATAGCTTCAGTTCACGTATTCTACGTTGACATTACGATGACGTAATATGTATTTCTTATATTGAGACTACTCTACCAAAACTATAGTCGAGGCCTTTGCGGATCATTCGCTGCTGTTTATCAACCACGTACACCGTCTTTTACTTACGATAATCGGTTTTTTTTTTCCGGGGTCGTAATGTTGATTAGGAGGGAGATTTAGCTCTGCGGGGGCCTGATAAGCTAAAAAATATAGCTTAGGCTTTACCACCCTTAAAAAAAAAATGAAGATGCTTGAGTGTCACTTCTATTAATTTGCAATATTTACACTAATATGCATAAAGATGTGACAAACAAATTTATTCGAAAGCTTGTAATTATTAATGATTTATTCGCCTCATTGCACTAAAATAAGCAAAAATGAAATATAATACTAAAGGCAAGCAATATTTTATATTAACAGAATCATTCATCTGCACAAAGCAATGATATTAATTTATTGTCACTTTTGGATTGGTGGTAGTATGGATATGATATTAGTAAAAAAAAAAACAGAAAATAGTTCCCTCAAATTTTTAATTAATATAATTGTCGATCGTTTTCGGCTTTAGGCCATCATCTGGACGCACATGACGTAGCTTTAAATTCTACATTTTAACGTATTGCGTCCAGATGATGGTCTAAAGCCGAAACCGGTGGATAATTATATTAATTAAAGGATTGGAGAGAACTATTTTCTGTTTTTTTTTTTTTACTAATACCATATCCAATGATATTAATATTTTTATGAAACGATTTTGCATTCGATCGGAAATTACATTTAAAAATGTAAATTACCATGTTATGTTTCAATACAAATTTGATTGAAAGAAGTGGCAAAAACGAATCAGTTTTATCAATTTCAATAGAATAGATTTAAAAAAAAATTGTAGTTAATTTTCTTTACATTGATACTATCTACTAAATTATTGGATTGGTAGGGCTGTTTGCCCCTCAAATACGTCACACCTAGATGTGCAAGAGCATACCTTATTTTCTTATACACAGAGAAAAATAATGTGGTAAAACTAAACAAAGATTAGATGTAATACCTAATTAATTTAGTCAAAAATTAGCTAAACAATTAAAATTGTTGAAATATCTATCTACAATTGTTGTTTTTGCTAATATTGTTGCTGTTTGACTTGTCTACAAAAATAGTCAAACAAGCACTATTTTTTAGACATTTTATATAAAAAAGTAGTCATTTTATTTATCATAATTCGACTCTTTAGCTATTTCAGATAGGTGTTTTACAAATTTATTTAGGCATATTTACTATTCTTTCTGACTGATTCGGCTACACAAATAGAACTTTTAAAGCTAGTAGATTGGGTATATCATCTAGTGAATGTAGATTATTTTACTATATCTACTTATTTATTTTATATATTATATTAGTTAAAAGTACTCCATTGGGGTAGCATTAATGGTGAAATTCTATGCATATCTATAGCGCCTATAAGATTATCTGTAAACACACGTAGGTACATAAAAAAGCTTATACTGATAAATGTTGATAATGTCTGATACTTAAATACCAAACAAAGTAAAAGACATAAAGCCATTAAATAAAAACTTATTCAAGCGTTCCACATAAATCGATTTAAACAACAAATGCTTTATAAAAATATTACTAACTTTCCTTAACGTCTAAATCTACTTCATCCACAACTATTACGGTTAAAAGTCATATATGGTCATCAATAGTTAAATATTTCTTCCTGCATCCAACTTTTTCTCTAAAAGTCAATTTATTTACTGATACTTACTTTCAAGATATCTATTAAATGAGCTAGCCCAATCTTGTAATGCTATTGTAATCTTGTAATGCTGTTGCATTATTTACTTTTGCCGTAAATCTCTTCTTCACAATCAATAAGAGCCACTAACTTTAACAACGCAGTAAGCACTGAATCTGAGAAGGATAGTGCAGAGTAAGTTCCTGCGCGCGCACACAAAAAGTAAATATCCCTAACAATGTAGAAACCTCGAAGACATATTTTTTTTTGTTTTATCTATTTACTTTAGTTTATTTATCCAAACAAAATATCTTTCTGAATATTTTTCGGCTATGGACAATCCTTCCATTTTGTAGGCGGATTGTCTAACTATAGTATAGATAAAATATCTACAACAGTAGGAATTTTGAATACAAGTTATTAGTTCATCGTATAATAACTAAAGTTTAGTCAGTTTAAATATTCTTTTATTTAAATTACCTATTTATATATGATCTAATTTAAAAATGTTAATACATCGAAAATGAATATATAAATAAGCTATATATCTAGGTGATTCAGCAACTGTTCGGTTATCTAATTGCAATTAGCTATTATGACTACTTTATTTTTCTCCGTGTATCATGACGTGTTGCATGTTTCTTGTTTG
Organism: Protaetia brevitarsis; assembly: GCA_004143645.1. NCBI lineage: Eukaryota > Metazoa > Arthropoda > Insecta > Coleoptera > Scarabaeidae > Protaetia > Protaetia brevitarsis. The sequence goes on along the minus strand of RXPK01000057.1, from coordinate 830,182 downwards.
TTTCACACAAGTTCACGTTTGTTTATAATGTGCCTGTCTTTCTGGTGAACCTCACCGCCACGGACTTGTTTTCGTTTATGGAGAGTTTACATTTGGTAACCCAGTCTACGAGGCCGTGTACCGCCCTCTGGAGAAGGCGGAGGACCACGGCCGAATAAACGGCAGTGTCATCTGCATAGATGGCCAATGCCGTACCTGGCTCTCTTGGTACATCCGACACATAAATTGAAAACAACTCAGGCCCAAGCAGGGAGCCTTGCGGCACACCCCGCCACCTGGACCTGCTCTCCGGACAGGCACCCCTCCAGTCTGATGGAAAGGGACCTGTCACTCAAATAACTTTTAACTAATTTAATTAATTGCTTACTAAAGTTGAGTTTATGCATTTTGTAAATAAGCCCTTCGTGCCAAACACTATACAACGCCATGATATTCAGAAATTCCAAATATACCTACTTGGCGTGGCGTAAAATACACGCCTACCCTCAGATGGCGAACCCAGACAAAATTCAGTGGACAAGCCTTAAGATTTTGTGCTACGTCACTGCCACCAGAAGTCATGACGTTACCGTTGTTAAACCGTGTATACATGTACTTCAATATGAAACAATGTATTCATGGAAATAGTCACAATGCCCATAAATCTAAATTAATTTTGGATGTCGCGTCATAAAGGCGTCTGTCTCTTCGCATTCATGCATACAAACATGTGAATACATTTGAGGCAACCACTTCACTAATATGAATCAATGTCACGTTTAATAGTATTACGATACATTTAGATATTTCTAAATTCTTTACAACATACCATGCGATTCAAAATGATTGTCGTAAGAAAAAAACTGTTTTCCAGAAAAATTTATCTATACTTATTACCAATTTAATGAGCGAAGTTAGGTACATACAAATTTCATACATTAAATGAATTTTCTTGACATTTAGCGACATTGGCGTGCGTGTTGTAGTATCAACAAATCGTTTATATTTAAATCTAATATCACCAACAATAGTATTTTTCTGGATACTGTAAGAAAATAAGGGAATTTATCTGTGGTAATTAGCTCAACAAACAGGTAAAAAATCAATATTAACATTAAGTGAAATAGTTTATTACATTTTATAATTTTATAGACTTATCATACACTTCAGCGCAATGAGCTGTCAAAAGAAAGTTACATTTCATTCATAAAAGTTTCTACGGTACAGGAATTATTACCATTAGATCAGATAGGCGATTGGAATATTGTCATTGGTTTAATAACAATTTAAGAGACGATGACTTGCTAAACAAATCATTTTTCTCGGATGAAGCCTGGTTTTATCTAACAGACTATATCAATTTACAAAACTATTGTATCTGGTCTGCAGAAAATCCACACGAATTTCGAGAAACGCAATTGCATCCCGTAAAAGTTGGAGTTTGGTTAGCTATGTCCAGGCAACGAATAATAAGGCCAATTTTCTTCGAGGAAACTGTAACAGCCCAACGTTACCAACAGATGTTGGAATTGTTTGTTGCAGAGTTACAAGAAAATGAGCTTGAAGTAGGTTATTTTCAGCACGATAATGCTCCAGCACATACTGCTCGACAAACCTGCCAATATCTTCAACAGTTTTTTGCTGACAGGTTCGTTAGAGCACAAAGATGGCCCCAAGATCGCCTGATCTAACCCCATTAGATTACTTCATGTTTGGCTATCTAAAAAATCTATAAAAACCGCATGCATACCATAGAAGAACTGAGAGAGGCAGTTTTGTCACTTAATAAATTATACTAATTGTATGTTATAATTTAAAGTAATAAATAAATTTAGTTAAACACCAGTTAGTACTGAATTGTACAATCATAATTTAGTTAAATTAATTACATTTCATTTTTACAAGCAGAAACACCAATCCATAGTCGTTTATATAATGCGAGTTCAAATATAGGTTAGGTTTTCCTTATTTATGACAGATCCGTTTACTTTCTTATGTTCTAACACTGACTTAGTTCGAACCTTCATTACAAACACGCGGCATATACCTACACCCTGTTACTATCTATAGGAGCGGAATTGACAATCATTTTGAATCGCTGTGTATATCTAGTGACTAAATTAACTGCGCCTTATCAAAACTCTCATAACATAATTGCAAATTGTTTTCACAATGTAATAGGAAATCGTGTTACGAATGTTGGAAGTTCAGTAAACGTCAAATATACATATAATGATACAGTGAATATATCTAACTACATGTGTACTTTTTTACGACAAATAGCTGGTTTTTACTGATAAACTGTTTATTTTGTTTATATGTTGGGATACATATACATAAATAAGGTAGACTATGCTTGTGCAATATGCGTATTTTGCCGCTATACCAACACGCAATACGAAACGGTGTAACTGCGTCTCACTTGGCTTTGGAAAAACCAACCCGGTGTTTATTGTTGCGTGTTATTACTATTATTATATTAACGCAAAAACGTAAAACAATGTGAAGTTTATAGCGATCGAATTTGATGGTAAAGTTTTATTGTGACTTTTCGAAACAATACAATATAAAAATTTAATTAGCTGACGGAAAAGTAATAAAATTTTCGAAAAAGCTTTTCTAATTGCCTGTGGAGATAAGCTTTGAAAAGCATTTTTCACGCGTTGCATACAAACATCCACGGTTGTTACTGGACTGGTACAAGCTTGACTTTTTATAATTGCCCCAAACAAAAAATCTAACACTGCTAAATCAAAACAAATTGCTTTTATTTTTATCGTTAAATCGGTGACGTAAAATGCACTCCCGCAACCCCCGCATGGCGGGAGGGACCCAGAGCCATCTAGAGGGGCACTTTGATATTATTATTAGCAATATCTTACAAATATACAGCGGTAAAGCAGGGCCCTAAGATTTCGTGCTACGCCACTGCGTTAAATAATAACAAGGCAGAAGAAAGTGGGCACTTTATGCAACCTAAGTTATAATTAAAGAACGGACAAACTCGTTCGGAGAAGCGGGGAAGCGGAAAACTCAGTGGCATTGCCTACACGCAGTCTATGCCTAGGAACTTGCATATGTATCTAGTATCTACATACATATGCACCTACATAGTTTTGCGAAATCAGTAGAGAGTATTATCTAAGGTTCTGTATTCACATGTAAGAGAACTTCATATTTACAAAGGAAAATCTAGAAAGTATTATGTGATTACTAATTTTAAAAACTTATTAAATTACAATGAAAAGTAACAATAATTAACATAACTTAGTGAAAAGAGCTTCCCCTGCTTTAGCCTATTAGTTGCATCATTTTGAATAGAAGTCTTGAGGTAGGGGCCTTGATTAGATTTATTAAGTTTTAATACATTTTTTTTTTGATAATCGTTTAAATTTAACGTGCGCTAGATATAACAAACTTACTATCATTTTCAAATGTATTGTTGTGGAAAATTACAATGTTTTGATATTAATAATACGCGAATTAATTCTAATCAATGATAAAAGAGACTTACCAAGTTTTTGTTTTATTATTTTAAAAAGTTAGTCACTCTTTATTCCTGCTTGTTTTATCTTTTTTTTTTAATAAAATACAAGAAATAAAGAAAATGTCACCATTACATATTTAAATATGTAATACAATTATATGTTTTATCTTGTTACGGTGTTTAAAACGTATTCAAAATATAATCGTATATGTATCGTGTCGAACAAACAAGTTATGTATATATGCGTCATCGCTGTGCATTGAAATATTCCACGTGATTTACGGGTGCATGTAGTTTTTATACATGGGTGTGTTTTTCTTACTCGGTCAAAACAACTAGAGGATTTATACGGCAATCGGGTGCTTTCTATCCACACCCGTATGTGCGTTTTTCGTTAGGAACGCGAACCACCTTGCTTTAATAATAACACTGGTCAACAGTGAAATTGCTTCTTAGGTGAAAGTACCCAATCCCGAATGAATTCAACGTGCTGAACACGAATATCACATTGAAAAAAGTTGATTGGCTCACGTTCCAGAGATATTGACGTTTTGTCCATTGTATAGATGCTATTGCATAATGTAATGCAATTTAGTGAGAATTACGAATTTTGCGTCATATTGCATCACCCCTTCATGCAAAGAAGTTAATGCAGCATTTGCTGTAAGTTCCATTGAGACTGTTGCGAAATTGATTGCGCAATATCAAGCAATAGCTAATTATAGTTTATTTATAAATGGCCGACGTGACAATTAACTCGTGCAATGTCGTTTCATTCGCGCATATTTTTCGAAGTCTAGCATACACAAGTGATTGCTATAGTGTAAAGTAACTAAACACTAGCAATGCCTCGTAACTGTGTTAATAGTGCAAATAACTTCTGTTATATTTGCGGAGAAGTGACATTTGTGGCACAGAAAAAGAACATCAGTGCAACAGTTAAGAAAGCGTATCATTTGTATTTCGTTGCAAGATAGGCGACCAGGACAAAGACTGGGCCCCACACGTATGCTGCCGCACTTGTGCCGTAAATCTTTCACAGTGGTTTAATGGCAAAAGAAAGGCAATGCCATTTGCAGTGCCCATGATTGGAGGGAGCCCACCAATCACGTTGACGACTGTTATTTCTGTATGGTACCACCAGCTTCTGGAGCATCACCAAGAAGAAAATGGACAGTTGAATACCCTAACATACCATCTGCTTTGCGACCTGTCTCTCATGGCGAAGGACTCCCATTCCAGAACCTCCTACAGATTTTTCTATCAGTTTAGACGATGAGGATGGCCATGCGTCGGCGAGTTCTCCTCAACGTGGCAGTAAGGATGATAACTTTTTCGTGCTTTGACGAACATCTGCACCACATAAAATTACCAGGATGAAATGAACGATCTTGTTCGCGATTTGGATCTGTCGAAAAGCAAAGCGGAGATACTGGCCTCAAGACTTCGACAGTGGAATCTTCTGGACAGAATGTCCGAGTGACAGCTCTTCGATCTTTTTTTAAGAAAAGAAGAAAGCCTTGTGTTCTGCTGCGATATTGATGGTCTACTACAAGCTCTCGGTTATTGCATATGATCCCCACGATGGCGGCTGTTTATAGACGCTTCAAAACTGAGCCTAAAGCGGTTTTGTTGAATATGGGAACCAGCTTCCATCCATACCTATTGCACATGCGGTCTACATGAAGGAGACTTACGGCAATCTAAAGCAGCTACTGGAGACGATTAACTACAGCAAGTATGGCTGGCAGATATGTTCTGACCTGAGGTAGTATTTCTGTTGATGGTTTGCTGCAGGATATACAAAGTACTGCTGTTTTCTTTGTCTGTGGACAGCAGAGCAATCGATTTGCACTACATCAAGAAAGACTGGTCTCCGAGAGCATTTTTTTAAGCCTGGAGAAACGAATGTACAGCACCCATCATTGCACAGCCACACAAAATCATCATTCCTCTTTACACATCAAGCTCGGTCTTGTAAAAACTTGGTAAAAGCCATGGATAAGAATGGACCAGCATTCAAGTACCTGCATGAAAAATTCCTCGACTCAGTGAAGCCAAAATTAAAGAGGGCATCTTTGTGGGCCTCAAATTAGACAGCTCTTCCGAGACCCCAAGATTGAGGATCTCCTTAAGGTAAAGAAAACAGGTTTGGGATGCTTCTATCAAGTGGCAGCAAACTTCCTGGGGAATGACAAGGCAGAAAATTACAAGTGTCTGGTTGAGGATATGTTGGCTTTGTTTCATGAATTCGGCTGCAATATGTCTTAAAGATCCACTTTCTTGATTCCCACTAGATTTCTTTCCTGATAACTGCGGGCAGGTCAGCGATGAGCACGGCGAACGCTTTCATCAGGACATTGCCACCATGGAGCAACGGTACCAAGGCAAATGGTCTACGTCAATGCTAGCTGGACTTGTTGGACAAATCAGTAGAGATGCTCCACAAGTCCACTACAAACGGCAGCAAAAGAAGTCGAAAGCCAGAAGCAGACTAATGTTTTCTTACCATGTATTATAATTTGACATAAGTACACTTTTTCTGAAATATGCGTACATTTTACAGAAAACCCGTAGCCAATTCAGCTTTTTCTTAGTGTTCGGCGCATTGAATTCATTAAGAAATGACTATTTTCAGCTTGGAAGCATGAACTTTTCGAAAATTTGTTGCCCAGTGTAATCAAAGCTGCGGAACGCATTTCAAACAACAAAACATACTTACCCTACTGTCTGTATATATTTTACAGGCAGTGTTACATATACACAATAACAAAGAATTATTTCCCTTGAACGGTCACTGCCATAATCACCTTACAAGAACCAGAGACGACATAAGGCCACCCCATCATAGGCTTGCCTGTACTCAGAAATCGTCGTAACTGCTTGCCCACACAGATGAAACAGCTACGGCACAATAACTTTGTTACAAGTCAAGTGAAAAAGCTACTGATGGAAAAGGAGTGTTCCTGAATTTGTTCTAACCTAATTATATATCTTTTAATATGCATATGTTTTATTTATACACTTTTTTTAGCTTTATAGTTTATATCAATATTTATAATAATAATAATATAAACTAAAACCCTCCCCAAATCCAGATTGTTTAATCGAAATTTGATTTTATTCGTTAACAAACAGTTTAGCTGTATTTCTAGAACTCTTTCCAAGATTTTGGAAAGAGTCAGCAACAAACTTATAGGTCTTAGATCTTTAATTCATTCGGTTGTGATGTTTTCGGGATGGGGTGACTAAAACTTGTTTCCATAAGCTTGGATACCAACCAGTTTCAATAGTGACATTGATAATATGAGTTATGGAGGGAATGACGAAGGATTACACATTTTTAACATTGTGGAATTGATACCATCGATTCCACAATTAAGTTTGCAATCTACATATTTGAAAGAAAAAGAAAAAGATCGAGAGGGTACCAGAGGCGGTCAGAGGAGCTACCAGAGGCAGATTCTGTTGCGTTATTAACAGAATAGTTACTAATATTCTCCACGTTCGCTAAATGGGATGATATGATGAAGGTATTTTTCTTACGTTTGTTGCTTAAGTTTAATAGATTAATACCCGTATTCATAGTTGTACGCCAGTATTTCGCTAGCGTACGACTATGAATACGGGGGTAAGTGTCCCTATATTTTTACCTGTTATTGTAAACTCTCTGTTTTAATTTTAATTTTTTGTGCGTAGACGAATCTTAATAAAAGCAATTCGCCCAATTTTCGTTTTAGATCGCTAACTTTTTATTTCGTACTACTGTACGTCTCTATTGACTTTATTAATAAGAGCTTAATGAAATCTCCTTTCCAAATAGCTTGCCGTTCAAATTAAGCAGCCGTCAATATTTCAAAGTGTTGCATAACTTAACTTTATGTATACATACATATATAGATAGTACCTATTTTGAATATCCACATATTATGACATAAGTAGGTACATACGTTTTTTGTTCACTACAAGAAAAATGTACGCAAATATTATTTGCATTTATCATCGTGAATAACATATTAATTATCGAATTTATAGATATGTATAACGTAAGCACATGGAAATAAAATAAAAACCAGAAGTGTTAAAAGTAAGGAAATATTTTCCTCTTCTCTCGTATGTGTATATACATAATTACTGCTTACGTAACTACCAACCGGGATTCCATTAACGTACATGTTAATTACGAATTATCAACAAAAAATTATTTGTACTGATCGGACAGGTGTTTGGATTACGGTGAACTTCCAAGAATCAACCTATTACTTTGCCGACGAAACTGTGAATACAACTGTCCCCAACATTCTTAAGGTAGGAGGTTCGGCAATTTCCACAACAGGATGTGTTGTTTATATTCTGGATTTAGTGATGAACCGTGAGACGAAATATTGTCCGGATATTCCTACACAGATGTTTAAAAATTAAAAGTACAAAGGAAGTAAAATTGTATATTTGGGATATTCCAATTTTAACAATTACCTATGTGTTCTTTTTTTGGATGTGATTATAAACTTATGACATCACCTACACCGTTCCTTAATGAAACATACTATTTTTTTTATTTCATATTCGTATTGATTATTTGAGAACTGGTTTACTGGTTTTTTCAGTTCAGTGTTTCTGCTGATGATGATAGCTTTGCTATTGAAACGTACGTCCAGTTTAGTGCAGTTTGTGGTGAGGGGTTTAGGAGAAGTTTGCAGCATTTCCAGTACCACAGTTTGGAGTATTTTTGTCATAAATTTTTTATGTATAAAAAAACGATTTTAGAAAATATAGCAGTCTTGTAAATAAAACCACAATCTTCTTTCAAAATATATTTAGTTCAAGTAAAAGTCTTCTTTTCAGATTCTTTTTACATTTCTTTACTTATCATCATAATAATGTTACTACTATTATCATTTATATTTCAAAAAAAAAAAACAAGAACAGCAATTTAGAACATAAATTTATTTTTTATTTATAATTTTGGCGTTATAGGAAAAAACGTATTACAGCATTATATCACACACCTCACAAAGAGACTATACATTTTTTAATTTTCCTCTACGTGCAGTCGAATTTTCTGGAACCTTTAATTAGACTTTAATCGTTAGCTGTTCTTCCGAATATCGGCAGTCACTTGTTGCTCCTTTAATAACATTTCAAAATCTTCGGGTATCCGAAGAGATACATTATTTTACAATGAATACATATACTTCACAATAAATAGTAGATAAGAAGTTGTGGTTAATAGTTGGTATATTTTTACTTGTTAGTGCAACTAAGCATTCGAATGTAGCGCCATGCTGTTGTTATATTTTTATTTTTCACCTCAATTTACAACATAATTATAATTATTTATTTATTAATTTATACAGCTTATAGCTAGCAAACATTCTATGCTCTTCTAATAAAATTATTACTTTTTAAAGGTTTGTTGCAGACCAAGACAGCTTAAGATTACTTAATTCAGAGAAATTAGAGAATTAGACAGGATATGTTGACTTACAAATGCAAAACATACCTTCACATGGATAAAAATGCTGTTTACAGCTTCCAAAGCTGGTGTTCCCAATACTTTTTTTCGACATTTTACAGGCCCGTTGCAGGCAGTAAATGCAGAGGAATTAAGAATTGGTAGGCAAATTTTAGATCTGTAATTAAATATACGTTAAGTAATTCTATAAATTAGCAAAAGATTACCTTTCAAAAACTTCCATTAGCAAGAAGCTTAAGTACGGTTCTGCAGTTTAAAAATAAAGCAGTTAAACCTTGAATTACTTACCGACTTCCTATATTATTACATATACAATTTAACGTATTTAGCACAACCGCAATTCACATTTTTATCTTCGAAGCATGCACACAATTACTGCATTATTGATAATCGTTCGAGTGTCACGTAGCCAAATTCACCCCACCGCAAAAATGACATCGTATATTTTAAAAGTACTTTCACCTTAACATAAGTACTTGTAAGATTTACCTCAAATATTAAAATCCTTAATAAAAGAATTTATTTTCTTAATTCAAATATCTGAACCAATCTTTTGTTGCCTCTTTTATTTCTTAGATCGAAAAATTTGTTTCTTGGAGAAAATATATTTTTCTTGAAACAAGCCTTGTAACCAAGAATATTATCGATTACAACCAAGTAAAATATTTGTTTCTATACAAGAATAATTTCTTATTTCAAATACAGATATATTTGAAAGTAAAACATAAAGAAATATATTTACTGAGCTGAGGAAATCCTTGTCATGTGTGTATCGAATACTTTGACATTGTCGCTTTATATACTTCAAGCACAGTATAGTATATAGGCAGTAGTGTCAAGAGCTGTCGGCACCTTTGAAGTTTGTGAGTCTAAGTTTTTCTCGCGCAACCTGCCAGGCTCATGAGAGCGGCATCCTTTACTTACGACTCGGGCCGAGCGCTGTCGATTAGTATGCATTTCTTCGATAAATCATGGCGCCATTTAAATGGGAAAATATAAGAACAATTAAAAATAATAGTGCATAAATAAACCGGATGCAACTAGAATGTATTTAAAAAAAAACCATATAAATTCAGAATCTACAATTATTTATACAATTAAAGAAAGGATAAAGAATCAGGAAGAAGTTGAAATCTAAATACCATTGATTTTTTTTCTGTAACATATGTAACTATTTAAAAATAATCGAGAACAGATTATAAAAATATACTAGCCACTGATTAATATACATTTTGAAAAATAATTACTATTTTTTTTAGGGTTACTTTTGAGGATAAATGTTGTTCTTTTAAATAACTTCCATTTCAATACTTTATATGCAAGAATTGTTAGCTTGGTTAAATTTTTATTTTGCCTGGTTCGTGGTAGAACTGATTCTCCATGGCTTTCAAGTAGACTTAATTTTAATATTGCAAGCATACACACTTGTTCCTACGTAATCTTCTACTGTGCTTCACATCGGACCAATGTTCTACATACATCCCCTATTTCTTTAATGTGCAAGTATTTCAATAGAATCTAGAATCTCTGATGCTTGTGACATTCATAATAGTTTAAATTATATTACAGAGTTTGCATATAATTTAAGTTAGTCTTGCTCGTAAGAATTTATTGTAATTATTTTATGTAATTTACACATGTGTAATATGTATTACAGATGTGCGCATTGTATTTTCTTGTAATTGGGTTTTACCTCTCGCAAAATAAATTTATTATTATTAATTGTAAAATGGTAAAAATACGCTATGTTGCAACAAAAAAATATTTATTTACAAGTGTCAACGAATCAAACACAAAATGAGGTTAATGCAGCAATTTTACAGAATCCAGTCACTGTAAAGAGTCCGGTGGGCACAATAGAATTTTTATTATTACAAATCAATGCAGACGTAAAAAAAACTACGCTACAACAAAATCTTATGTTAAAAATGAGTTATCGCAGTGCTTGTAGAGATTCACTTACTATAAAAAGAGTCAGTCACTGGAAACAGGAGAATTTTCAATGCCACCAGACACAGACGTAGCAATAAGAAACACACAAAAAACTAATTGTTAAGATATTAAATTGTTTTAATGATTAATTTACTTACCCTAACAATTTACAATGAAGGTAAATCAGATATGGAACAGGTTACAGTTAGAGCTGTATCTCCGTACAACAAACAGCAATTGTAATTGCCTTAGTATCAATAATATAATAAAAAATTAAATTATAGAAATATTAAACGCCGCACAAATACAAATAACGCCATATTGCCGCAGCGATTTACGGCGCATTCCATTATTGCCTGCCTCGCCCAGCTTTCAAAAACAGATACAAATATTCCCTTTCTTGACACTACTGGATAAACACTATACTGTGCTTCAAGTATGTGCTATCTTTTTCACATTAAATGTGAATCTAAGCCCAATCAATTCTTGATTATTTATGCAACCGAAAATAGAGTACACTTGAATATTAATTAGAAATGATTGGGGAACAATCTGAATTACATATCGCTAGGTATAAAGTAGTTGTAGTTTCGGTTGCATATAAGCAATCGAAGATTTGTAGAACTTAGATTCGCATTTAATTTGAGAAAGATGTTTCCTACAGGTGTCCCTCTAAAGACTGGGTGTTTAATTGCAGCTCTACACACTAAAAAATTGTTGGTAAAATTGCTAATTTTGGGGTACAGGTATTTTATTTTTAGAAGTAATATTCAGTGTGGTAGTGTATTTAATTAGAATTTAATACATAAAAGACAAACAAAATATGAATTTTTTTAACGCTTACCCAAAACCACTGCACTTTCAAACACGATGATGTGGAGTTGACCGATGCCAGTACAATAGTTGAAGCTTTTGTCAAAGTGTTTTCTGATGCGTACCAACTTCGTATAGATTTTGTGACCTCTGACTATGCAACAACCACCAATTATTTTCACCTGCATTCTTTTACCTCTGACACGAAGTACTAACAGCAAGTAGACGTCTCAAGAACGACAATACGCTAGGTTATGATAGTTTACCATTTTTTTTTTAATAAGAGACTGCGCTAGTATTCTATGCTTGCAGTTGTGTTATGTATTAATGTGTTTTTCAAGATTGTAATGTAAAATTCGTATGTAATATTTATACGAACTCTATATTTACCGAACACTGAAGTAATTTTCATATGTATTTTTATAAAGAGAGCAAACAACTTACCTAATTCTTTTATAGCACTAATAGTCATACTGAATCGCTCAACCAGGGATCAAGACTGACACGCTTACGCGAAACCTACGATTGTTTGTGACGTACATGATATCATTGAGCCAATAATAAGTTCGACAAACGAAATAGAATTACCTACGGGCACAGATAAATAATCCATAACCAATCACATTGCGGCGTATGAATTCGTATTTTTCCATGATATCTATAGTTTTTACCCGAAAATTCAAGTAAAAACAAATTAAACATAAAGATTCTCACATTTTACAGCAAAATTAATAGTTCACTAGTAAAATTACTTGTAAAATGCACTAAATACCCCAAAAAATGTCAATTTTACACTTTTTAGTAAATTTTGAGAGTAAATACAAAATTGTACATGTTTTTTCCCGTATTTTCCTTTTGAATTTTTGTTACATCTTAAACTTACATGAAAAAGCTATAAATTTGATCGAAATTGCTTTTTCCATGTTAAATATCCTAGAAAAAACATGTAAAACAAAATTTACATAATTTATTCTTGTAAATTCACAACGTTATTACATGTAATATTCCTGATTTACCATGGCAAAATTACTGTAATTTTTTACAGTGTAAGCACCAGTATAAACTCGCGAGAAAATGTTGGCGTATTGTATACTGATTTCGCTAAGGCATTTGACAGCATAGACCATAACATTTTCATAGCCAAATTAAGTGACTTTGATTTCTCGTCCGTCATCACAGACCTGATAGCATCGTACCTCGATACCTCATCCTGTTACGTTACTTGCAGCGGCTTTACAGCTTGGGCCGCTGCTATTTAACGTCTACATTAACGACCTATTGTCAACCCTCGAATATCGAATGTTGGCATACCCGGAAAATCTTAAAATCTTTTCAAAGACTATATAATAATAATAATAATAATAATAATAATAATAATATCAATTTATTGGCATTACATAAATACATGCATATTATATACATATATGCCAAAAAAGACTAATTCACCGTTAGGTGCTCTTCCTTTAGCCTCAGCTCAATTTTTCACAGTTTTGGCCAGAAGTATACCATAGATGAATTAATACACTTTCAATTTATCTTTTCCCTATCATCTTCGTTGATATTCACACAATAAAATGGGGAGGATCACTTTATGGTCACTGCAGACTGCGAATCTCTTCAACGTGATCTGGTTGTTATCTGTAAGTGGTGCTCTGAAATAATATTAAACTGAATGTGAGCAAATGTGCCGTTGTTTCTTATACAACAATCAGAACCCCAATTATTTACGCCTACACTGTAGATAACTCTTATACATATTTCTCGTCATATCCAGTTTAAGGATCTGGGTAGCCTCTTTGATCATCGGCTTCAATTCTCTGAGCACATTTAGCTTCCTCTCTCTTCTTCATTTCCCCGTTTTCGTTATTTTAATTCAAATTCAAAATTTTGGAATACTCATTTGAGGGTATTAGTTTTAGTTTTTTACATTCTTACTTGTTATGTTTACATATTGTCCTACAAGTGGATATTATATCTGTTGGACAATAAAGCTTATTATTATTATTATTATTATTATTATTGGTATGAGTTTGCCTGCTTCTACTTTTCCCGTGTTCTTTTTGTTTCTCTTTGCCCCAACTTACCTGCTCTCGTACTGTCCCTAGAGCAGATTCTGTGCGTATATATGAAGCAGATCAGTCCATTCTTGCTAACTCTTATTTCGTATCTATAAATAAAATTGATTTTATAATATTTCTCTTAAATTTTAATGAATGGGGTCAATTTTTTTTGCGTAGAAACCATAGTAGGCCATCTAATATACATCAATCAAATAGTATTTTTGTTCTTAAACTAATTCAAGAGGGCAGATTGGATTTTTTTTAAATAATATTTTTTTTCTGTAAATTATACAGAAAAATACTTTCATTACAATTTTTATTAAAAGCATGTATATATAAAAAAAAAGAATGGCGCGTTGTGTACACAAAAATATTTATCTTTAAATATGTATATTAGTATTTTTCAAGACACTGCCTATTTTGATTTCTGTACGTGCGGTTCCATGATACCCGGAGAGAAAACAAACAAGAGCTTAAACGCATGCAAGATGGCGACTACAGATTTCAACGGCAGCTGCGCATAAAGTAAATTAAATGGGGATTTCCAAGCCTAAAGAATGCATTCAACTGCCCCGGGTTTCGTCCTTTTTGCTTCTATTTGACCACACGTAGATGTCTTCCTCTTTTTTTTTCTTGATTTTCACCTCAATATATTATCAATGCATTATGTACCTACCTGATGTACCATTGTGTTGAATATTTTAAGAGCGCGGGAATAAATTACATACTTCGGCATCCTTTTTTTATTTTTGTTACGGTTCGAATGGGAAACTACGCGCAAATAATCTGATTTACGAACATTCTCTTGGAATAATTTTAAGGATGTTCATCCTTGCGAACTCTAATATCAGTGTCCATTAACCTCAACAACTTTAGCGCCAATTGATTACGGAAACTAAGCGGTTTGGTGTACGGTTTATTACTAGAACTAATAATTGGTGATTCTACTTTCCTAGAAAATTTAGAGAGACAAGATCAAATTCGAAGTTACTATCTAAGGTACTACATACAGAGTGTCCCATCGAAGGCTGGATCTTTGATTATAGCTCTATTTTTGATTTTAGGAAAAAGTCTCTAATACAAAAGTTTTACTGAATTCAATGCTGCATAACCTAAATATATTTTTAAAACTATACAGGGTGTTCCAAAAGTCGGAAAACGCATAGTCATTCCATTATTTTAAATGCACCACCCTATATATTATTCCATTTTTAAATTCTACTGAGAAAAATAACATCACTTCGTAGGTATAAGTTACTTTATCTTTATCTATAACAGCAATGGTTTTATTTAGGCTTTTGTAAAAAGAGGCCTTGCAGAAAGCTTTCGGTTAACGAGGCACGTGCTTTAATATATTAAAGAATGTGACTCGTTCGAGATTCTGTTAGTTTATCTTCTTTTAACATTGATTCTTGCATATACCTGTCATAAAAATGTGAAATATGTGATGCAGTTTTGACAACTAAGAAAATAATTTGACATATACGGCATCCTCTTTAATTAAGATATTAAAAAGTTTTGAGAAATAGTTAAATACATGTGACAAAAGAGGAAAACCAAAAGGAAAAATACTGTAATATCTTCGTTTTCTGCATTCTTGGGTATGTATTTGGTCAATCACTTATAGTGGCACTCTTCTGGTCATGTAAATTTACGAGAGCTTTTCTTGTATACAGGGTGTATCAGATATAGAGGTAAATATAATAATATGTAGCAGCTGTAATCATATACAATCAAAAAGTCTTAATGCACAGGGGATCTATCTGTAAGCATTAAGAGAAAAAAAATATTTTATAAATACCGTGGGCTAGAGCCGCACCTGTGCCCAACCTAAATGCTGGCCCGAGTATACCTCCACATACCACTATCATTCAGCCATTACCGCTGTTAGTTTTGTGTGGATCGCCGCTTGGAGTACAAGCCACTTCGAACATTTTATTTAAATTCTTCCCGTCTCGAAAAAACGATCCTTTTCAGGACCATTATGATTTCATATAAAGAAAATCGAAGCTTGATGCATCGGAAAAGCGCGGGATGTATAGATTCATTTCGCGCAGACATCATAGTAAAAAGGCGTGTTTGTTTTCTCTATCAACATTTATTTCTGTGTAATTCGATTCAATTCATTTTGCGTTATAGGATTAAATAAATCCAAAAGAAATAACTCAGATTCATGTGGTACCGTTTATTAACAACTAACTCTCGATTCGACAAAGCAAAAGAAAAATATTAAGGTTTTTTTGTAACTACTGAAGTCGCATATCCAGTGAAACTCGAACGTCTTATCAGGATATTAAAAATAATACTTTGTAGACTTACATAGAATGCTCTTAACAAATAAGGAATGTTTATTTTATAAAAAGAAGAAATTAAAAATGCTTCAGTTTTGCTATTTTTACAAGAGCACACTGGCTATTTATTCAGAATGACGTTAAATGAACTTACGGAATACCATTAAGAATAATATTAAACGAGTGTAATGTATTTATACATAATACTACGTTTAGCGGGTGCTTAACATGACGTTTCCTTCCATCAGGCCCCGGACTAAAGAATTTTTGGCTCTAAAATTTACTTTTTTATTTGATACACCCTGTATATACCGCATGAGGTATTTGAAGATCGTTTTCAACATCAGTTCTCGTTGAATGTTTGGGTTGGAATTGCGGGTGACTATCTAATTGGACCGGCATTTCTACGAGGAAGACTTACTGGCGTGGTGTACCGCAACTTTTTGGAAGCAACGCTGCCTGAGTTTCTGGAGGATGTACCATACGGGACAAGAATTGCAATGTGGTTTATGCACGATGGTGCCCCACCACATTTCAGTTTGGTTGCCCGTAATTTTTTAACAGCAACATACGGAGATCGTTTGATTGGTTCCCACTGGATCCTCAGACTTAAACCCCCTAGACTATTTCTTCTGGGGATCTCTGAAGTCAATAGTTTACGCTACTCCAGTGGAGAATTTGGACGATTTGCGAAATCGGATAATTGCTGGGTGTAACTCAATTAGAAACGATCCTGGTGTGTTTGAAAGAGTTCGACAGTCAATGACGAGAAGATTGAATGCTTGTATCTAGGCTGGAGGAAGCCATTTCGAACATTTGTTGTAGATTGAGCAACTTTACATGTACTTTTTGATAATAAAATGTTGTTACTGTCGCAAATCTTGTTCGCCCTGGTTTTTCAAAAATCATCATAGGACAAAATATTCTTAGAATAGGCCAGGGAATAACCCCTTGAATTTTTGTCGCATGTTTACCTAATACCCTGTGTATATAAAACAAATTTAAGAAAATAAATAATAATAATAAGGCCATTTCCTATCATACATACATATATAACATTATAATTATCGATTGCACTCTTTGAGGACTGCAATGTACAATTCAGTACACCTTACATTGCTTGCAAAATATCCATATTTAGTTTCTTATACATGTTATAATATTTACATTTGGTCTGCTCGGAAGCTTTCCTGAAATACGTCAGTAGCCTAGCCTGCACTGTGCAAACAAGAACAAATAACACATAAATCGACATAATATATTTGATATCTGTTGCGAATTGCGATCGCGATATTTATTTATACATTACAGATAATTCTACTTACCTTTTCAACATACTACTTTTTATTTATGTTGACCTTACCCAGTTGTATAGTACTTGCACTTACGTTTGGGAAAATCACAGTTAGTCATACCTAGAATTTCCAACTATGAACTATTGCACAAGCAAAGTGTTTCAAACTTATCAGAAATATATTTAATGTATTCCTACAATCCTTCGGTCGTTAAAATTTTAACTAATAAAGGAAGAAATACTCACGTGGAGTGGTTTAATTTTTTTTTGTTATTTAAATAAAACGATTCAAGCACTATATCATCGGTTTTATAAACAAAAAGGTAACTTTTGTAACTAACTAATTAATAATTAAAAACATGTTATAGAAATTGCGAAAGAGGATATTCTCATATAACAAAGAAGCAAATGATATAATCCAAGAATACGATAGTTTATTGTTCATTCCATATTTAACAATGGGGAAGGAATTAGCAAAAACTTGTTAAAGGAAGGAACAAATTAACCAATAACCACTACGAAATAAGAAGTGTCACTCGTATATTTTATTTATATATTTTGAAATATTAGATATCAAAAATGAAAAAGAGAATGATTAAACGAAAAAAGAACACACTTTATTTATTCACAATTAATCCTAAACTCTATGCTCCATGAGGCCACCTATTATTCTAAGTACCTACATGTTAAATGGATTTCATAACAATTGAAATGTTCGTATTCTAAAGACTATTATTAATGATAACAAAAAATATAGTAAATCGGTCAACTATCAGTCAACGACTTTAGTTATCTCTCAACATTTGCCAAAGAGTAAGGGAAAACTATGGCAAAAACTTCACTCTGGAAGCAGGATTTGAGAAGCAGTGCCAGTTTGTTGAGCCAGCAAATTATTGCTACTGTCCTTCTGGTTTTGGAAGAGCTACTAGCCTTCATGTCCTTTCTGTTCCGATGGCTAGGCCGTAGCTTCTTGATTCTTCGTAATCGAAGTTGTTTCTTTCAGCAGCAGAAAGATGGACCAACGTAATGAACTGAAAGCCAATAACAACAAAACAGCAGTACTTATTCTAATATTTAACAATAATTTAATTACTAAGGACTGCGCAAGAAAGGAGATCTGGACCTGGTTAGATAAAGAAAGTACAAAGATATGGAGGTCGACTGAAGGTCAACTCCATATTAAAGCGCTAATAGGGGATGGGGATGCTAGATTTTCTGATAACCTACTCAGACGCAGCAAGAAAAAAGCTAAAACCATTACTGGGCTGGTAACTGGACACCGTCCTCTGAAGAAAAGCACGTATACAACACAGGTCGAGTAAGCGAACCGTGGCGTAGAAGATGAGAACTACAGGAGGAAACTCAGGCAGGAATATTCTGGGGAAGGATCTATTGGAGCCAAGAGTTCTCAAGTTTCCACTGGGTAAGATACTGGGCTTTATAGAGAACACCAAGTTGTTCGAGTGGAAGTAAGAGATTTAGTAGGGGACGGTACAATGAGCACCTAGATCAAATGCCCAAACTATAGGTGCCCACCCTAACTAACTAAATGAATGAATGAACTATCTAAATATCGTGCCGTAACCTATCTAATTTTTTAGCAACATTACTAAAATATTCCCATCATTCTATGGATTCGTTATCCCTAATATCTACCCCATCACATTCACAATGCGAATCATTAACCCTCCCAATTCTACATAAATATAAACTAATACTCATTTCCTTAAAACGTTTAACGTTACCGATAAAATTTATTTATCATAAAATTAATTTCATAAAAAAGAATACCTTCTAAATAGTATGGTTTTCAAGAACTTAGGCCAACCAGATCAGCTGCTTACAATGTCTAGTCAATAATATAAAAACGATGCTCGATGCAAGTGAAAGAGTTGTAGCAGTTTTCATATATACGTGGAAAAAAAAGGTTATAAACGCAATTCAAAAAGAAAATTTGAAATTTATTAAAAAATGAAAATGTATGCATTCCAGAGAAAGGATACTATACGCTGCTTGATGACACTGGCTATCGGGTGGGAACCGCATCCTGGATCTTCATCTGGTCGACGTTTCGTCTTGTAGATGTCTCTTGTGATTGAAGACGAACTCGAAAGTAAAGCAGTTTATAGTCTGGGCAATGATTACGGAATTAATATTGGGCAATTATTACTAATTCTTGTTTTTATTTATTCAATAAAACAGGTAATTGTCCAATTATTTTTTCCAATATTAGATGATCAGTAGAGACCGAATTATATGCAAAGTGCATATATTTATTTTTTTTGCATATCTTTAATTATAGCCTATATGTAGACGTATTACACTAATTGAAGTTAATTAGCGTTAATTAGTGATTGCATATTTAGGCATTTCTACGCATATTTTTACCATATCCTGAACTGGTAAAGGATGGCGACAAAATATTTTGTCGAGCCTGCAGTAAACTGGTAAGTTTAATTTTACTAAAAGCTTCACAATTGTTTTTAAATTCTTTAACTTTTGATATAAAATGACAATTGTTGTTGTAGGTGTCTTCTGAGAGAAAATACCTGATTGATCAAAACGCTAAAACTCCATCATATATTGGAAAATGTGAAAAACTAAAGCGATCCGCATGTGTGCAGCAATCTATACGTCAACATGTAGCATCAACTTCACGAAACTCAGAACAAGAAGAATATAATGCGAATCTGTGCAACGCATTAATTTCGTCTAACATACCATTAGCAAGATTAAACAATGCTAATTTGAAATCATTTCTGCAAAAATATTGCAAAAATAATATACCTGACGAAAGTACCTTACGAAAAAATTATGTCACATCTTGTTACCAGCAAACAATAGCAGAAATTCAACAATTGGTAGGGAATAATTTTATTTATATCATGGTAGATGAAAGTACGGATAAGTGTGGCCGTTATATTGCCCATTTGTTAATAGGAATTCTTCATGAAGGTATTGTAGGTAAATCATATTTAATTTATTGTAAAGAACTTCAAAAAACAAATAATGTGACAATTGCCCAATTCGTTCAAGAAGGTTTATCAAATTTCTTGTTACCTGGAAGTATACCTTGTGAAAAAATTTTACTAATGTTGTCCGACGCTGCACCATACATGATAAAAGCCGCGCAAAATTTCAATTTTTTTATAGTAACATTATTCATATCACTTGTTTAGTTCATGGGTTCAATCGTGTAGCCGAAGACATTAGGAATCAATTACCTTTGATTAATGATTTAATTAGCAATGTCAGAAAAGTATTTTTAAAAGCACCTTTACGAATCCAATTTTATAAGGAGCGACTTCCCGGTGTCAAGTTGCCTCCTGAACCGATTATTACGAGATGGGGTACATGGTTAGAAGCTGCAATTTTTTTCGCCGATAATTTTGAAGGAATAAAAAATGTAATTCTTAAAATCACTGCTGACTGCATTGCTCTAGAAAACTGTAAAAAGATAGTAACACCAACAGAATTGCTACAAAACCTTTTGTATATTAAGTCAAATTATAGCTTTGTTTCAAGTTCCATTCGTAAACTAGAAACGAAAGGGATGTCGCTCTCGGAATCAGTCGAAATAGTAGACGAATTTGATATGCTATGTAAGAAGGTTAAGGATACAATAGGTAATTCTATATACGATAAATTTAAAAAAGTGATAAATAAAAATGCGGGGTATTTGAAATTGTTAAGTTAAGAAAATTTTGGAAGGTGAAACAGTAAACGATTTCGACTTTAATTTTAGTTTAGAATGTATAGCAAAGTTAAAAAATGCACCAATTACATCTGTGGATGTTGAAAGAAGCTTTTCTATTTCGAAACATATGTATTCTGATAGAAGACAAAACTTTCTTTTACACAATTTTGAAAAACATTTAATTATAAATTGTTTTAGAAATATGTTGTGAAAGAATTTTGTGCAATAAAGTTAATGTTTAAATTTCTGTTCTTATTTATTTTATGTAAAAATTTTGCATATTGTCGTAATTTTTTTGCATATATGCCCCAAGTTTATGCATATTTTCTCAAAAATCGATGCATATATATATGGGCATATATTCCAGTTTTTCTTGCATCTGCATATAATCCGGTCTCTAATGATTAGTGTCTAGCTAAGTTTCGGTTATTAGGTTATTGAATTATTGTATGCAATAATATAGGGATAAAGTTATAGTTTAAGCATCAATTATATTCTTTCTCCGCTATATATGACCCGGATTTCTTTGAAATTCTTAAAAGCATTTTACTACCACACCGCTGGAACTAATTGATGTAAAAAAACCCATGAAAATTGTAACACAGAAAAACAATAAAAAAAAAATAACAAAACAACAATAAAATAAAATGACTCACGTTCGGTTTAGTTAAACATCATGCACACATAAATATGCCATAACTTAGCGGTCGGACAAACACAACTCCCGCCATTTTAACACGTGCTGTTATCTACCTATAACATATGTTTAAGAAACAGGGATTCCCCGCAATCTACAAACTCCGGGGAGTGTGGTTTGTTAGGGACTAGCACGAACAGGGCAGCCGCGTCTGAACCGTCGCTGGTGCTTTAGTTTTTTAGTGTGTACCGTGTACGCGTTCGGTGTGCTATAGATATTCTAACCGTATAATCGTAGCACCGGAATTGGCGCAAGCATCATTTGCGGGCAAAATCTTGACGCGCTTTATTTATAGTCGCGCGGTCGAATTTCTGTTTTACGTGATTATCATCAAGTATATCGAAATGATCGCTGTATAGTGGTGTAATAAAATAGTGACAAAACGGCACAAAGTTGCTCACTGTACAAATGTCGCTTTCGAATTTATGCCGCCAAATACTCGAACAGTACTTTCGGAGTGAGTATTGATCTTGTTTTGATCTGTGTTTGTTTTGTGTTGTTGCGATTGGATTGATGAATGAGTGATTGGACGATCTTTTATTGGCTGTTGATACATCGCAGCTGATGCTTGCGAAAAAGCAAGCTGAAAACATTATGGCTAATCGCAAAAGTAACAGAAATAATAGAGAAGCATTGTTTAAATATGTGTACAATAATTTAAAAGTATTGTAATCAAGGTACTAAATACGTATTTTAATTAACATTGTAAGATTTATTTGTTAAAGTGGCACGCGTTTCCGCAAAAAGTTTGTTTTTACATTACATATAAATAGGCTCCCTACTCCCATATTTTGTGTACTACGTAGTAATTAGATACCAGGGTGATCTTAGAAAATGAACGTTTAAATATTTAAAATGTAGCCAAAGGGAACACGCCCCGCATCGACCCCAAAAGTGTGTAATACATAGGGTTGCCATACGTCTGTATTTTCTACGGACAGTCCGTATTTTGTAAGCCTTGTCCGTAAATTATAAACTGTCCGTAGTTTGTACGTATTTCTGCAAGGCCTCCGTATTTTTTTCTAGTTTCCAATTTGTCCCACTCAAGTCGTACTTTTGTCATTTTATAGTTATTTTAGCATTCAAACTTCCGTATGATGTGCGTCATCTACAGATTTATTTTCTTTCAAATAAACAAAAACTGGCGCTTGATTAGTTTGCGATTGTCGTTCCCCTGGCGTTCAATCAATGAATCAATCATTTTTGAAATATTTGTACTCATGTCAAAACTGTATTTGAAGTTTAAAATATTATGTGATGTACTGCACGGGTGCTGTTGTTTATTTGATATATCTAAACTTATATAGGTACATAAATCTTAAAATGGGAAAACGTAAGTGCACGTCGAACAATGAATTAGAAAAAGAGTTTCCATTTTTTTAAAAAAAGTTTAACAATCAAGAAATTCTTATTTGCAATATGTGTAAGTCAGAATTCACAATTGTGCAAGGTGGATGTCGCGCCATTATTCTTCATACACAAACACAAAAGCACAAAAAATCACGCGAAGCTGCCTCTATAAGTAAAACGGGTTTAATTGTTTTTCAAGAATACAGAACCTACTTCGAAAGATTTACATTGCGCCGCTAAAGAAGCTACTTTCGTTTATCATACTGCCCAGCATGATTTTAGTTTTAAATCTTCAGACTGTACCTCTAGATTGATTAATACAATGTATGATTCAAAATATTCAAATGCCAGAACTAAAACTGAAGCAATTATTTTGAACGTAATTTCACCTTTTCTGTTTAAAGAATTGGAAAGTGAATTTAGCTCTACAAATTTTATATCCGTTACAATTGATACTTCAAATAAAAAGGATATTAAAATAGTACCTGTGATAATTCGATATTTTATACCTTTAGAAGGAATTAAAACTAAACTATTAGATTTTGGCAAAGTACCCGGCGAAACAGCATCAGATGTTTTAATCAATTATGGTGGTGTGCAATTTATTGTTGTCCAGTACAGTGTTAACATTGCATTTCCAGTAGCATCACGTCTGAAGAGATATATATCTATATTTTTATATAATAATATTAATAATTAAACAATATGTCTCAAGTAAATATTGAAGAACATTTCACGGAAATGTTAATTGATATGGTGCACTGTCCGTATTTTTGTTTTTGAAAATATGGCAACCCTAGTAATACAGTAAAGGCTCTGCTCCGATAAGGCATTGAAAAGTGCCCCTAAAGCTATCGGGCTGAAATTAAAGTAAATGTCATACATAACTGTAAATACCAAAAATTAGCTCAATCGATGCCAACCCACTCAAAATATTAGCATAAGGTTGGAAAAATTCAATATTTTTTTCTCAGGAACTACTTAAGCTATCACGTTGAAAAAAATATGTAAGTAAACACTGATTATGGGCATTCTATAACAAAAACAAGTACTAATTACGTTCACTCAGTTTAAAGTTATCATTATTTTCCCCTTTTTAGGGGTGGTTTTTTTTTTTTAGTTTGGTTTAAGGTGACAACTAGGCTTTTTGTTATATTAGACTGTATACATTGAGGTTTATTATATATTTTTTTCAGTTTTTTCTGTGTGGTAGAACATGTAAATAAAAAATCAAATCCCTTTGAATGATCTTAGTAGGAGCAATTAGTTATTGTTTATTTTAGGGTTAAATGTATAATAACATAAAATAGTAAAATGACATCCACAAGTTAAAATTAAAAAGAACCATAAGTAACTGCGTCCTTCCAAAGACAAAAATAACATTGAACCTATGTTACGTTGGCATTATTATGATACAATATTACATTATAAATACTGTTATACAACGCTACATCTGATCTGAAATTACAATTTTGATTATTCATAATGTATAGACACTCTGAAATTAATCTTCTTTTGTAATTAATTTACATACACAGACCTGTAGTGATTTTTTTTTTTAACGACACATCATATTTGTGTTGTTGGATACGTTTTTTTTTAGAGATTGTGAAGTTTGCCCTATGTAACTTTTTTGACACTCTTTGTATCTAATTTTATATACTACATTTCGACAGTTCAATCTTTCTAATTTAGTTTTCATGTTTTCAAACATATTTAAATTTTCCAAACTGTTATTATTATAAAAAACATTTTTTCTTTATCAGTTTCAAGTATCTGTTTGATTTTTTTCTGTCAGAATCGGGATGTAAATTAATTTAAGGCGTTGTTCAACAATAATTTGATTTTCTTGATTGTTATTATTCATTATTTTTTAGAGTGGTTTTTAAATCCTTAAAGTTGTTATCCCAAAATCGACTATCAGATAGTTTTTTGATTCTAAGTTTTTGGTTATTAATTACATTAATCTTGTGTTGTAAAGGGTGATTAGAATTAAAATTTAGAATCCGACCAGGGCTGGTATGCTTACGGTACAACTCAAAGATGGCCATGCCATTGTCGTTGATAACCATGACGTCAAGAAATGCGAGTTTGTTTCTTTTAATCTTCCATGGTAACTATTCAAGCTGTGTAACATTTTACCAAATAATACAATACAATTTGCTCAAAGAAGCCGTTTTTATTCATTGTTGAATCAAATACAGAGCGATCCATACTTACATTATCTGTTGTTGCGTTTATTATAAACATATATATATATATATATTTATAATAAATAAATATAAAATAATTTTTAGTTCCGTACACAAAGTTCAAAATTCCCTTTTTGGGGGTGGTTTTTTGAGTTAAGGTTCCAATTTGACTTTTTGCTGTATAGTAATGCCTGCATTTTGGGTTTACCATATACTTTTTTTCAAATAAATTCTTTACAAGTGATGTTATATGAACTGAGAAATATGATCTTGATTTGCAAACTTCACTGTTTCTTCTGGGAAGAATAAATAGCTCCAAATACGTATTTCTATCTTCATCGTTTGATTTTTACTTAAGTTTTTTTCTTCCAGATATTTTATTAGCAAACCACCGCGATTAATACACTTATGTGAGAACATATTTTAACTTACTTTCTACAGTACTGCTATTTATTCTACATAAGGAAATTACATTAAACAACAGTCTCCAAACTCTCACAATCAAATAATTGTTATATTAAAACGAATTATACACGTCTCATGACATTGATTGAAGAAATATGATAAATGTATATGTCTATTTAGCAGAAAGAACAAAGTAAAATACGAATAGCGGTTCTGTTCAACATTAAGAAAATTACAACTATAAATACATAGCTTGTTGCAATAACAAATGTGGATAGAATTATGTTCTTACTAGAACAATAAATATCTAACAGAGATTTGATTGATTTATATTAATATGTTATATCATATAAAATATATATATTGTACCAAAGCGCACACATTTATAGGTAACAAAAAATCAAATTGAATTCTTAAATCCAACTTGAAAGAACATCCCTCCTTAATTAAATATTATTTTATTGTTACAATATTCTTTTTTTGTATGTCGATGCTTTTATAGATACTAGGGCTGAAATGTAAATATAAATGATCTTGAATCCGATCGATGAATAATTATTTTAAACTTGAAATAATCAATAACCCAATGCTGCTTCTAAGATCACTCAAAGAGATTTTATTTTTTATTTGTATTACTCCACTGAAAGAACTTGGCGTATATATATAATAAACCCAAATATAATTATACGCTCCTATATGTCTAATAAAAAGTCAAATTGGCACTTTAAACCCAACTCAAAAAAAAATCACTCCTCAGAAAAGGAAAATAATAATAACTTTGAACTGCGTGTACGAAATCAAATATTATTTTATTGTTACAATATGCTTTTGTATATTTTGGTGCTTTTATAATTACTAGTGCTGAATTTTATACAAATAATCCTGAAATTGATCAATGCATTATCATTTAACCCTAAAATAACAAATCGTTCCTACCAAAATCATTGAAAGAGATTTTATTTTTTATGTACATGTTCTACCACACTGAAAAAACTGAAAAAAAAAGATATAGTAAACCTAAATATATACAATCTAATATAACAGAAAGCCGAGTTGGCACTTTAAACCAAACACATGCAAGTCACCCCTAAAAAGGGGCAAATAATGATAACTTTGAACTGAGTGAATGGAATTGATCCTTGATTTTTTTATAGAATGCCCATAATCAGTGTTTACTTACATAATTTTTTTGAACGTGATAGCTTAAGTAATTTCTGAAAAAAAAATATTGAATTTTTCCACCCTTATGCTAATATCTCGAATGGGGTGGCATCGATTGAGCTAATTTTTGGTATTTAAAATATTAGTGACAGTAGTACTCATTTGCTTTAATTTCAGCACGATTGCTTTAAGCGCGCTTTTCAATGGCTTATCTGAGTAGAGTCTTTAAGTCGCAAATAACCAAAAAAAATTAGCCACTTTTGCGAAAAATCGCCACGGTTGGCAACCCTGTCTAAGATATATTGGCCAAAGAATCGCACATGGGCGATATTCCGATCAAAAGGATACTTAGAAATCGGTCCAAACACGCGGCATATTCAGAAGATCGGTATTTAATTAAATGAGAAACACTTTATACATGTGAGACAAACTACATGCCAATAAACGTGGAAATAAATAGTTATTTGTATCAGTAGGCCAGAAAGTACAGTTTTGCGAGTATGAGTACGGTTTGTGTACAAGTACGAATACTCGCAAAAGAGTTTCTGGCCGTGTGATACACAATGTTTTTTAGGCTGACAAATCTTAATTTTGAATTGAAAATAGAAAAGAAATTTTGACACTAGGGAATTGACAGTACAAGTTGGTACACATGCTATACATACCTTAGCATTTTGACGTTTCCGAGAATAAATCTTTTTCTGTAATTTTCTTTCTAGTTTAATATCTATTTATTAATAATAAGTGCAATGAAGACACCAGTTAATCTTAGCATGGTTAAACAGTAGCTTAATGACAATTTATTACGCGTCTGTCATGTGGAATCTAGTGTAGCCAACCTTTAGTGACATTTTTGCCTGCCTAGGAGGGCAGGAAAACTATCGTTTTTCTGCCGCTTTTAAGTACATATACAGGGTTTTCCACGGAACTGGCTGGTTAGAAGTTTTCCGGCTTAACGAAATTCCTCAGTTTTAAAAAATTGGGGTTTGCAACAATTTGGCACTTACTTTTCTTTCTAAAATATTTTCACCTTTTTTGCACTTCCGGTTAACCGGAAGTCGCCACGAACTTTGTTATTTTAAATGGAACACCCTATATATTATTATATTTTTGAATTAACCATAAAATTCTATGACGATTACCATTAGGGTATCTTATACCTATCTTCAACTGTTTCTAAGATATTACGATTTTTGTTAAAATTTTGACATTTACATTGTTGTATGTAATTGATTAATTCTCACTTGATTTAAGTGTCAGAAATCTCCGACTTTGAAATCAACAAGTACTAACATTGTATTACCAAAACGTAGACAAGAAATTCAGTGACATTATACAGGGTGTTTAAAAATTAGTGACATATCCAAGAATTTTGAATGTTGCAAAACATTTTTTTTTCAAATAGAACACCCTGTACATTTTTCTATTTTTGGATGTACAATTAAATTCTATGCCGATTTGCTGTAGTATTCCCTATACCCATCTTTAGTAGTTTTCTTTTAAATTACTCGTTTTGTTTATTACCGCTTTCAAATGGCCGAATAATTTCTATCTGGTGGGCCATGACATTAACATCACAACAATTTATTATTATTAGTAAGTATTATTGTTATAATCATTGTTTGTTACATGTCGCGTGTTCAGATAAATGCATATTATTATGGAACTTATGAATTACATAATGAAAAATATTGAAGGAGCTTATTTTAACCTGGATACTTTAAATTTATTTTACATTCACTGAGAATGCAGGAGGAACTTATAGAGAATTTACGGTAATTATAGGAATTTATTTTCGGCTAATATATCTAATAAAATTCAGAAAACTTTGAAATAATACATTACACAGATTACACACTGTACGCAACTTTCGGTACTACCAAGCAAGATTTAATGATTCGTGTGACGAGAACGTTTGATGAATTAGACCCAGTTGAAGTGAGAAGAAGTATAAGGCGACACATTAAGACGTCGAATAATAAAATGCTTGGACGTAAACGGAATTCACATTGAGCATTTTTTTTTGATGCTCTATGTCATGGTTCAAGTTTATGCTGCTTGTAAATTGCATTTGTTAAGTATGCATGTATCTAAATATTCTTCATAAAAACCTTTATAATTTTGAAAATACTTTAATATATCAAAAAGCTTTAAAACATTTGTCTGACAAGCACACTACGTTTTAGTGAAACAATTTTTGTTATGTTGTCGTCGTTATCGTTTATGCCATTTCCCTTAACTTGAAATCAAGCTATTAAGAGAAATCATTTCAAATTTTTTTGGATTCCGTTAGATATATTAACAACCAATAAATTCCTTTAATTACATTGAATTCTCTATAAGTTCTTCCTGCATTCTTAGTGAATCTAAAATAAATTTATAGTATCTAGGTTAGAATAAGCTCCTCCAATATTTTTCATTATCTAATTCATAAGTTCCACAATAATATTCGTCGATCTGAACACGCGACGTGTAACAAACAATGATTATAATAATAATACTTACTAATAATAATAAATTGTTGTAATGTTAATGTCATGGCCCACCAGATAGAAATTATTCCGCCATTTGAAAGCGGTAATAAACAAAACGAGTAATTTAAAAGAAAACTACTGAAGATGGGTATAGGGAATACTACAGCAAATTGGTATAGAATTTAATTCTACATCCAAAAACAGAAAAATGTACAGGGTGTTCTATTTAAAAAAAATTAAGTTTTGCAACATTCAAAATTCTTGGATATGTCACTAACTTTTAAACACCCTGTATAATGTCACTGAATTTTTTCTACTACGTTTTGGTAAAACAATGTTAGTACTTGTTGATTTCAAAGTCGGAGATTTCTGACGCTTAAATCAAGTGAGAATTAATCAATTACATACAACAATGTAAATGTCAAAATTTTAACAAAAATCGTAATATCTTAGAAACAGTTGAAGCTAGGTATAAGATACCCTAATGGTAATCGTCATAGAATTTTATAGTAAATTCAATAATATAATAATATATAGGGTGTTCCATTTAAAATAACAAAGTTCGTGGCGACTTCCGGTTAACCGGAAGTGCAAAAAAGGTGAAAATATTTTAGAAAGAAAGTAAGTGCCAAATTGTTGCAAATCCCAAATTTTTAAAACTGAGGAATTTCGTTAAGCCGAAAAACTTCTAACCAGCCAGTTCCGTGGAAAACCCTGTATACTGCAAAATGAGTGTTTCTGGACAGAGGCGCAAAAAAAATATTTCTTAAAAATAGTTTGTTTAATAGATCGGAAAACTCGATTATAAATAAACAATTATAAGAATTATAACAGTCAAGAAAGGACACTCGATGCGAATTCTGAATAAAAATTACAAATTAAAAGTAAACATTGAAAACGAATTCTGCAGATATATATTTTCAATATTTCTTTTATACTTTAAAAATATGGTAAAGAAATCCCTTACAGCACTGGTGATCCTTGGTAAGGTAAACACATGTGTATGCTAATATCGATTGAGTCTTACATACTTCCAATTTGACCTAATTACGTTAATTAGCGTTAGATAATTAACGCATATTTAGTGGCCTAGCATTGTCCTACAATTATTATTATTGTTTATAGATAAATATTGTAGTTATTGATCCACAACTTAGTAAATATCCTCACGATTCACGATATAATTATTCATCCACATATCAGCAATTGTTCTTTCTACACATATACTTAATGTTTATTCTCTGGTTTTGGATACTTTTCATTAAAAAAAATAGTGATCATTATTTATATATATTAATGTTTATCTATTTTTACTATATCCACTAGTTTTTATTTATTCTTTAATTAAGCTGTTTAAGTAATTTTGTACTCCTGTATTTTTTTTTAAATTTAGACAGCACCTGACGATGACGAGAAAGTCGAAACATGTAGTGTAAAGGTTTTAAAATTTACATTTATAAAATATAGAGTGGATAGAACGATTCTACATTCTTCTACTCTTTAAAACTTCAAAACTGATTTTAATTTTTTAGTCGTTTGCTATATGGCATTCGTTTCTTACAAATAAGTAAATAATTTGCCAAATTATATAAATCTAACCACACTCTTTTGAATTATACAATTATTTCTAAGTAGTAACTTTCGATATTAGGCAGTTTTACGGCCATCTACTCAAAACGTGCATGTATACTGTAGGGAATTCATTGCAACCAGGTTTTTTCGCTGACTCAGAAATACGTTTCGAACTGACCCCATTCGTTTATAGTTGCAGTTAGCCGCAGTAACGTTTTTGGGGTGAGAACTGACGTTCGTAGATTGAAGTGTAGGTTTGCCTGAGTCAAGTACAAACGACTAAACGTTTAAGGCGATTAAAGTTTTATGGAACCGCTGGTGAGGATATTTAAGAGTGGTTAAGTGCTAGTGTACAAACGTAAATACTTACATTGGGAAATTTATTGTGATATCTGTAAGTTTTGTTCATTGTTTAGATTGATTTTTAAATTGCTTTCTCTTTTTACCTAATAAAGAAAATAATTAATCACAAACTTGTTAGATCAATGTATCCAATGCTTATTAAATTCGTAAGTTTTATTATAGAATTTTCTATTTCATTAACTCCGGACAAATGCTATCCACATTCACGTTTAGAGGTTTTACTGTTACTGCTCGCTATAATTTTATTTGAAAATGTAATTTCTTTTTTCTTATCATTTTAAAATGTAACTCATATTTTCTCTTTCTCGTATATAACGATTTCTTAAATCTATGCTAAAGATTCTTACATTAATTTTGTAGGGAAAGAAGGAAATTTACTTATAATATCTTTTTCAAAATAATTTAGGAAGAGGTTTGCTGAAAAAGGAGAGTGTATGGAACAAAATATGTTTAGCTTTAATAATAAGTTTATTATTATTTATATTATTATACTCTTGCCTTTTTTAACAAACCCCTTCCTAAATTATTTTGAAAAAGATATTATAAGCAAATTTCCTTCTTTCCCTAAATTTTGGATTAGATATGTAGATGATGTTCTTGCGGTAATACCACTTGATTTTGATATAGATATTTTCCTTAATTTCATTAATAATCAGTATCAATCAATAAAATTTACGTTTGCAATTGAGGATCAACACAGTTTACCATTTCTGGATTTATTAATCACGATTAAAAATAATACATTCCACTTTGATATATACATAGAAAAGTGACACACACAAACAATTATATCCACAACTTATCTTATACAAGCTATAAACAAAAATACACAACATTCTTTTTCTTAATCACTAGATTATTAAACATACTGCTTGCGGAAGATAAGTTTAAAAAAGAGTTAGAATATATATTAAATTAATGGTTACAAGAAAGGTGTGGTAGATAAAATTAAAAATAAGTTAGAAAATAAGAGGTCATTAAGAAATATAACTACACTTATTCCAGAGAAAATAGTGGGGAAAAAGTTTTGCGGATTTAACTTTAATAAATTATGGGTTAACCAGATATTAAACCTGTGTAAAAAATACAATCTTAGTCTGGTTTTTCAAAATTCTAATACTTTAAAAAATACTTAAATTAAAATTTAATATTGAAATTATTAATTTTAAAAAATGTTCTGGGATTTATAAGATCAAATGCGGTGTTTGTAATAAAGTATATATAGGTCAAACAAAGCGGAATGCGGAGATTAGATTTAAAGAGCATGTATATCATATTAAGAATCATAATGCTGATAAATGGTTTATCATTTTGTTAATACAGGACACACTTTTTCAATTAATGATTTAGAGTTAATTAAATCTTCAAATTGTAAGAATCTTAATATTTGGGAAGCTATTTATATGAAAAAAACATATTAATAGCTTACTTAATTCCGATTTAACACCCCTTAATTATAAATATTTAGAATTTATTGAATATAGTAGTCCTGACGATTAATTTTGTAACCTAGGATATACTTATTACATTTACACATTTGGTATTCTAACAATACACTTTCATGTACACCTGATGATGTTAGCATAGCTAATAAAATGTACATTGTGTTTGAAGATTAAAGAATTTGTGATACAGAAGTTTATTGGTATTTCGCGTTAGTTATCAGTATATCTCACGTGCAGTGCTCGATTTACCTTCTATTTAATACAGTAGATGATGAAAGAATTATAAATACTTATTAAGTTACGATATTCCAGTTAAAACACGTGCATATAGAAAGAAAAGTGTATTTAGGCATTGAAAATATTAGTTGCTGTTATCTGTCTTACATGACTTCGTGTGCATGAACTTTTACTAAAAGCAATTACACTTAAAAAGCCACTTTTTTTCGAAATTTTACACAACAGTAATAAATAAAACACAATAAGCAATTTTTATTGTCGATATTAATTGAGGTATATTTGTTAAAAAGAAAAATATTTTGACGCTGATAGCTGCACTTTTAAATTTCAAGGATTGAACAAAGAATTGAAGTTGATCTTATTATTACATCACCAAATATTTTCTACATACTTTATTGTATTCATCAGGGTACACTTTGTAATAGCCTAATACTATTATGCAAGATACAGGATAAACAAGAAAGGACAGAACTGCAGCTAATTATAAAGATATCTACCAATGTCAATTATATAGTTAAAATTATTAATTACAACACAGAAATTCAAGGATATAAAGAAATAATCTCTATTATAAATATCTAAACAAAAACAATAATAAACACAGTCTAAAAGAAGCTACTTCCAGCAGCTTCCGGTTTACGACGAATCCCGATGACGTCACAATTGTCGTTTTTGATTTATCCTGTTTCAAAGTCGGTATCAAATGATTATAGGTCGTTCAGTATTCAATATACAGGGTGTATTAAATAAAAAAGTAAATTTTGCTTGAGTGTTGACTATACGACATATAAAGCACAAATCCACCGAAACCGGATTTCATTATTAAAGAATAAAAAAAAATTAGGGCGAAAAATTCTTTAGTGCGGGCCGGATGCAAGGAAACGTCATGTTAAGCACCCGCTAAACGTGGTTCTATGTATAAATACATTGCACTCATTTAGTATTATTCTTAATGGTATGCCGTAAGTTCATTTAACGTCATTCTGAATAAATAAAAGCCCTTGTAAAAATAGCAAAACTGAGTCATTTTCAATTTCTTCTTTTTATAAAATAAACATCCCCTTTTTGTTAAGAGCTTTCTACGTAAGTCTACAAAGTATTATTTTTAACATCCTGATAAGACGTTCGAGTTTCACCGGGTATGTGACTTCAGTAGTCACAAAAAAAGTAAATATTTTTCTTTCGCTTTGTCGAATTGAGAGTTAGAAAGTTAGAATAAACGGTCCCACATGATTCTGAGTTATTTCTTTTGGATTTATTTAATAATATAACGCAAAATGAATTGAATCGAATTACACAGAAATAAATGTAGATACAGAAAATTTTCAAACACGCCTTTTTACTATGATATCGCGTGAAAATGAATTTATACATTCCCGCGCTTTTGCCGATGCATCAAGCTTCGATTTTCTTTATATGAAATCATGATGGTCCTGAATAGGATCGTTTTTTCGAGACGGGAAGAATTTAAATAAAATGTTTGAAGTGGCTTGCACTCCAAGCGGCGATCCATACAAAACTTACAGTGGTAATGGCTGAATGATAGTGGTATGTGGGGGTATACTCGGGGCAGCATTTAGGTTGGGCACAGGTGCGGCTCTAGCCCACGGTATTTATAAAATATTTTTTTTTCTCGTTAATCCTTACAGATAGACCGCGTGTGCATTAAGATTTTTTAATTGTATATGATTACAGCTGCTACATATTATTATATTTACCTCTATATCTGATACACCCTGTATATTAGTAAAAAATAAAATTGCCTGTGTATATTTTCACAATCAATAAATTTACTTTATGCTGTGGCTTTTCGGTAAAATATTTATCTTTTTTAAGCTCAGTAAAATTTTGATGTGAAGGCCAACTTTTTAAAAAACATTTTATAACTAAATTTGCTGTCACGTGTCACATGCCACATGTAGAAGATTATCCGCGATTATAATAACATCAAATATTTGAACTGTATAATATTAATTTTGCCAAATATTTTAATCTTAAACTGTTTATGTTTGAGATAACAAATTTAGTTCTATAATGCTTTTTTCAAAAAGTTGACTTTATCAAGCTTCTAAGCCTTGCAACCCTCATTTCTAATTTTGCTCTAAATTCTATTTTACCAGTGCAAGTGTTCTAATTGCATTATATCTTTTATCGCCATTCAAAATAATTTGTTTAATAGCGTATAATAATAGTTTTTTTTTTTTTTTTTTTTCTGAAAACTGTACCCAATTCATGTACATTACTTTACATGCCAATCCAAATTTTTAAAATAAAGTATGTTTGAAAGGTGGAATGTTTTCGCTATTATTGAATTTAAATATAAAAAGTTTAATACTGTAAACCTCTAATGAATAAACCATTTACTATTATAGATAATTCTGCAAAATTAGTGAATGGATTTTCTTAAGTAAAAAATGTGAATGATTAAATTTTGCTTTGTGTAATTCATATTAACTTGCTCCATATAATATGTCAACACTGCGGAGTTTCCCAAGCACCGAACACAAACAAATATAAGCAGCATATTTTGTGGTATTGGACGAATAAATCTCTATAAATTGGCAGGGTTTTCTGACACGGCATAGTATTCGATATAAAATGCAGCTTTCGCAGAAAAACGATACGTCTCGATTAACCAGAATAAATACTTCTTATCTATAGTAGAAGGGGGATATACTTTATCGCTACCGTTTTTTTTCATGCATCTAATTCGGATTTCCCTTGGTCAAATTATAATTTCATGAAGTTTTTTTATTCCCCTAAGTAAGGTATTCTTAATGCTAGATCCAGTTTTAGTTTTTATATACGTTTACAAAAAGTTGCAACACGGATGCTTTAAACCGTTTTGGATTTTTTTTATTTTTTTCCTTTACTTAATTCCTGCATATTAAGGAATAATTAAGCGTCACTATAGTTAAATGGACGGACTTTCCATTTTACACCGATATTTATGCACATGAAATTAGGCATTGTTCGCCCGCGGATGTTTGTCTACTTTGCTATACCTTTGCTCAATACGAGTTTGTATTTATCTTTTCTTTTCATTTGGTGTAGTTTAATGCTCTTTATATATTTACGGATATATTTTTGTTTCCTACACGCTATTATCCAGTTTTTTTTGTTTTGATAAGTATCTAATTACGTCACATTGTATATTTTGGCATGTCATT
This sequence comes from Protaetia brevitarsis, assembly GCA_004143645.1. Taxonomy (NCBI): domain Eukaryota; kingdom Metazoa; phylum Arthropoda; class Insecta; order Coleoptera; family Scarabaeidae; genus Protaetia; species Protaetia brevitarsis. The sequence goes on along the minus strand of RXPK01000057.1, from coordinate 794,087 downwards.
GTGTAGAAATAATCGTATTAGCTTTTCCTGGTTATATTAATAAACTAATAGAGAAGATCCTTTAAAATGGCAGTGGTTTCGCTTTTAGTGATTCTTCGGAAAAGTAATATGGGAAATCAAACAAATGTTTTACTTATACAGAGTGATATTCTGTTTTATTTTTACAATTAGTATGAGAGAAATGCGTTAATTACTTGATCAATTAATTATCTAAGATGCCCAAACGAAAAGTATGCCCAATTTTTTAATGCCCTAGCAATTACTTTTCATTAATACTTCACTTTACAGTTTTAGTTCGTCAATAGTAATTTATGGGAGCAATTGAACGTTAAAGTTCTTATTTACTCGTTAATTGTATTAGATTAATAAATAAATATCGTTACTATAATGCTATTTTTTAAAATACCAAATGCTAAGAAGGAAATAATTATTTTTTAAAAGTTTGAACAAAGCTACTCAAAATTTTATTGAGCTTGTACAATTATTAGCTTACATTACGAAAGTGATTTAGGATTGAAAATTTATAAAGTATTTTACATATTTGGTACCAGATTTTACCAGTAAGAGGTAAGTACTAATTGTAAAACAAAAAAAGGATGTGTATAGTCTCAATATTATTGTATATACTGGGTGAGTTTTTTATCTAGAGACAACGGAATATCTCTAAAACACTGCATCAAATCAAAAAAGATCTTAATAATATATAAATTAATAATAATAAGATTTTTTATAATGTACGTGGTCACTGAATGGTGCCGAACTCGATCCCCCACCTCACCCCTAACAAACATGATTTCGTGTTTTTTTATTTTAACATAAACTAACATTTCAAAAAGCCACGTGTTCGAAACTGTGCGCCTTCACTTCGATACATTTATTTATTCGCAATTGGAATGCTATTCAACGATACAAAACTGTACTTTATTCAATACTTGACAAGCTGTGAATACTTACACATTGTCCGATCCCCATTTAGGTTATCAATTATTAATCCAATACAAAATTAGTTAGTGTTTAATATTTGAACAGTAATGGAGGCTATGGAGGGTATTATAAAGTAAAATTCTTCGTTGTTGAAGGGCTTTTTGAAATGTTATTTAATGTTAAAATAAAAAAAAAATCACGTTTGTTTGCTTCTCTTTTTTGTGTATTTTTTCTAGATGTTTACAATCATTTTTTTTTGCGATTACAGCACAATCTGTTACGAATAGAAAAAAAAAGTTTCAAACAAAAACTATATACTTGATGGCGTAGAATCCGAATTCGCAATACAAAATGGCGGTTCCCATTTAAGATTTCAAAGTTCGGCACCATTCAGTGAGCCCCCTACATTATAACAAATCTTATTAAGATCTTTTTTTGATTTGATGCAGTGTTTTAGAGATATTCCGTTGTCTGAAGATAAAAAAACTCACCCTGTATAATACTGTTATAACAAAGGAATATGGCTGAAGTATTATTTTCGATTTCCTCCAAAGAGATCATGAGTTTAGATGCACACCCTCTAGGGGCCACACGCCAAATGACGTTCAGCCAACGACGGCGACTTAAATCGGTAATTCAATCACTGCCGTACACCTTTCATTGAGGTATGCTATCTGTTCGTTCTTGCAATAAATTACAAACCATTGAACTAATGAAGAAGATATCATTTAATACTTTATTGGGTTCACAATGATATGTTTTAATAATAAAAAATATTTTTTTCAAGAATAAATCTTGTTATTACTTAATCAAATGATTATAAATTATATTTTATCATAACAATGAGACATTACGTTCTGTCGATGAAAATTCATTCAATGCAAGTACATTATTAATATCACGTGCAGTATTTTTCGCAGTGTACAATTAGTCAAACCTACGATCTGAAGAAACTTACTGTTAATGCAAAGAACAGAGTAATGTTCGTTTTGGCTTACCGGACATTTCTTCATCATGCTTAGGACAGCATCATTGAAATTCAGAGCCTTAAAGAATTCAATCGGTACAATGGGAAAAGAGATTGCATTAAATGAAAAGTTTTGTAACTTTTGGTTTTTATCATGTTCAACGAAAAGTGTTTATTTTAATTAAAAGTAGCGTGCTGTTTTGCCGAAAGACTATTTTCTTCTTAAGTGCATGCTTTTCGACGAAAAGTAACCGTAATTAAATGGAATGCACCTTAGTTTTGATTAATATTTTGTAATATCTATATAACTTCTGTTTAAGTAAGACAATACACATTACATATTATATTGTTATTATTATGTAAATATTTAACAATATGTTTTGGTTTCTTTTAAGTATTATTGAATTATAAATAGTATTTTAAATAAAAAGCCGGATGTTTTGATTTATTTGCGTGGACACGCTTATATACATTGATTTAAAACTTTTGTCCTTTAACAGAAAATGCAAGCACCTGTATTCAAGCTGAGTGCTTTTTACACGGAAGTATTTTAGTTATATTCTTGTTCACACGTACATAAAAATGAGATACACAAACGATAATGAACAAAAGTGTATATTTTTCGCACGAGGTTAAAGAAATTTCAGAGATAATTGGAATCTTTTCAGTTAATGCTGATTTACTTATAATCCAAGGAACTTTACAGCAGTATTATAGTGTTTGAAGGTTTTAAAACTGTTATACACGGGAAAAACCATCTTATTGTTTTCAACAATTTTTCATGCATTCGGTTACAGTTACTAAATTATTACTTGATTTAGGAATATTAAAAATATTCCTGTATTCAATCAAACAAATGATTTGGTTAGTAGATTTATTTGAAGCTAGCGCAGTATTTATTAATTTAACTAAATATTTACATGGAAGTCAAAATAAATATCGCATTTTATTTTCATATAGCAGTTTTCTTCCCATATAGTACAGCAGATGAGCAGATATACTCATGTGTAGTAGAGAAATTGTCGCATAGATAGCGCATCTCCTATTTCATTCCAGCAACAGATAATATTTCACACAAAATAGGCTGGAAACTACGATCGTAACATACTAATCTGGCATATTTACCAGAACAACATCTGGTAAGAGTTATCGCCATTGAAAGGACGATTTCTTAAACAGCACACTAGAGTGCGCTTAGTAGAATTGTCACTGCAACCAACTCCCCCAATACTAACTACTAGGATTTACAACATTCTAACGGCAAATCCCTCCTTAGGGCATGGGCTTTTGGAGATAATTCATTTTCGATTAAAAGTGATCACGGCATTTTGTTGTGTTTACGCTTAAGTCTAAAACGAATAAATGTTATAAGAAAAGGAAAAATCTCTTGAATCAAAATGCTTACGGTTTTCTGCCAATCTGCATAGTTTTCAAGTTCAAAAGAAAGAGGACTTAAATCAACTTATATATATCTTTCACTTAAAAGAATAAACTGTTTCAACGAAAAATGTATTTTTTCCGAAGAAATGCGTGAATTTAAAATTATATTCCATTTCAAAAAAACGCCAAATCATGTTGGCCATACAGAAAACGCGAAAACTTTTGGGTTAATGCAATTCCTTTTAAATGAAAAGGATATGTCTCATTGTCAGTGTAGAAACAAAAAACATTCAAGCCGTATTCATTACACTTCCTTTAAAATTTGATAGATAAGAGAGCTATGTTCATAACAACCTCTTATTAGATGTTGGGGTACAGTCAGATGTGTAAACATAAAAAAATAAACATTTAAACAAATATTTATTGAGAATTTAGAATTACTCTATTATTCTTACGTAAATTTAATCGAGAAAGAAAAATTGTTCACGCGTGAAGAATTTAGAAAAGCGCATAAGAGTCTACGTGATTGACGTATCTAAATTTTCCACGCAAAATATGTCAGCGGATTTTCTGGCGATGCCCGGTCACAAGTCACAAGACGATTGTTCCGTTCATCTGATAAAGCGTTCCGTATGCGCGGATTCATTCATTTGCGGTCACGTTTATATCTCGATCTCATACGCAATTCGCGCACACAGTAGTAGTAAATATCGCGAATAAATTTTACGCGAACGTCGACAATAGACACTAATGCACCTATTATGGATGCATTTAAGTCAGTAGTCTTCCATTAGGTTTATTTATACGCGTCTCTTTTTGAATAAGATTGATCATTGAATCATTTCCGAATTCATATAGTTTCTTAAAAAAAAACCTTTGTGAGACCTTCGTTCTATCCCAATTCTCATATTGTTATTCTCAATATATGCGACAAACTTTAAGCGCTGATTCCTGGGGTTATTTTGATCATAAAAGTTCATAAGAACATATGTCCAAAATCGCTTAGTTCTAAAGTTCTACAATGTTTAATAGTAAGTTAACATAATTAATGTTTTTATTATAAATTAGCAAAATAATTAGTAAAACAAAATTATCTTATACTAACTGTTGAAAATGACCGCCCCCAACTGCAATACAAGCTTCTATCCTCCATCGTATTGACTGGCGAGTCCGTTCTAAAATACCAGGGGTATTTCGAATTGTTTGAAAAGCTGCGATAATACGATTTCTCAGTTCATCGACATTTTCAATGGGAGTCGTGTAAACTAATGATTTAAGGTGACCCCAGAGAAAAAAGTCCAAAGAATTTAAGTCTGGAGACTGAGGAGGCCACGGTTGTGGACCTCCCCGTCCTATCCACCGATCTGGATACGTATTGTCCAAAAGCTCGCGAGCAACTAAACTAAAATGCGCTGGAGCACCGTCATGCATAAAATACATTTGTAATCTTAATTGCAACGGAACTTCTTCCAGCAGTAGTGGTAGCTCCTCTTCAAGAAAATTGCGGTGTACCTCGCCATTTAATCGCATCGGTAAAAAATGTGGACCTATCAAGTGATCTCCAACAATTCCGGCCCACACATTGACAGAGAATTGACGTTGATGAGGGGCATTCACTAGTTCGTGCGGATTTTCTTCGGCCCATATGTGATTATTATGAAAATTAATAATCGCGTTTCTAGAGAAAGTCTTTGTGTTGCATCCATTGACAAAAAGCCACTCTTTGCGGAAAATTTGCCGGCAAAAGTGCCTGCACCCCATTGAATGTGATATGGATACAACAGTTGATCTTTCAATATTTTCCAAACTGTGGCCTGACTAATGTTTAAAGCAAACGCAATTTTTCTGGTGCTTGTAGTAGGATGTTCCTCAATTTCATTTAGTACCATTTCTTCATCTTGTGGAGTTCTCACTGTAGATGGGTGCCCGTTATCAGTCGTCCGTTTTTTAAAATTTCCCGTTGCACTAAGACGTTGGTGAAGACGGACAAACATTGAATGATGCGGAATGATACGGTTCGGGTATCGTTCTTCACAAAGACGTCTAGCAGCACGCGAATTTCCATTGGCAAGACCGTAAACGAAATGCATATCACACATCTCAGCATTCGTGTAATTCATTTTAGAAAACAGAAACTGGCAATAAACTGAATGAATACTCTGACAACTATTGACAAATATTGAAATGACAAATAAACATTCCCTCTCAACATTATTATATCGTGTTAGTCATACTTCATAATTTATTTTTAAACATTCAATAACTTTAAAACCAAACCGTTTTGAACATATACTCATATGAACTTTTATGATCAAAATAACTTCAGAATCAGCTCTTAAAGTTTGTCGCATATATTGAGAATCACCCTGTATATCACGCTTCGTTAGATGCTTTAACGCGGAATCGCATACAAAAGATACAAATTCGTGCCTTCGTTACATATACGGCATCCGCAAATTTGAACATATATCTCAGAAATTACTTACCGCACAGTGGTGAATATGCATTATAGGCGGGGAACTAAGATATCTTAATTTATATACTCGGATTGTCTTATATAAATCTCCGCCTTATGTTTATTACAAAATCAAATATCGCACGGATGTACATAACGTGACTACACGATTTCGCGGAAAAATATCACCATCGCCGCACAGGACTGCTCTCTATCAACGCTCATTTTCGTATCAAATTTATTTCACTTTGAACAGCCTTCCTGATAGGTTCACCCGGTGCGCCCTTACCAAAAGCGAGCTTCGATCACATATATCTTCGCGGATGTTCTGATGCGCGCTGGCCTTCTATGTCTGCTGATAGGAATTTATGGTGCATCTAATGTTTCGTAGTGCATGGTGAATGACTATTTCTTTATTCATAGGGTTTTCTGTTCATTGCAGATATAGTTTAGGCAATTTAATATGTTTGTATGTATAATATTGTTTTATTTCATACAAGCTTTGGCTGTAAAGCAGTATTTTCTGAGCCCCGCCTTGTGATTGGCATGGTGATATAATTACTACTGTTTAATATTTCTTTTTTCTTTTTTTTATTCTTATTTTCCAATTATTATAATTAGCTTTATAAAAATAAAACCATTTATAACTCACCATTATCAATAAAGACATTTATTATTATTATTATTATTATTATTATTACTATTCTATTAAGTGATGTTCTTCGGTAAAATTAATTTTACCGAAGAGCTCATCAAATTGCAAACTTGTATGCAATAGAGCTGAAAGAATTAATCAGAATTACACAATATTTCTCTTACGCACATCGCCTCATTCGAAAAAAAAAACCATAAATTCATTTCTCTTTCCCTGAAACCAGAATTGGCAAAACCCAATGAGAAGCTTTCCCATGTCAAAGTAAATAAAATTCATTACATTTGCCATCGCCTAACGAAATTTGCATTCTCGTCTTCCTTGCCCTACTAGTATAAGACTATAAGACCTGCCTGCTATGATCTGCAAATCTATTTATAATTAAAACCGATTCTTACTGTTTGTGGTGTCATTAAGTAATCCTTATTCATAAAACATGAATCGTCTAATTCATCTTCCGTGAAAAAATAAATGTTTGATCAAAATGTTTCAATGAAATAAATGCTTAGAACCTTAACCTCACTGTTTAATGAATGAAGGCGGCGTGATTTGCATCAATTGATTAACCTCAGATTATGCAACATTTAGTGGAATCTCCTTTACAGCTACATTGAAGTGGTTGTGTGCCTTTTCCATCTTTTCTTCCCAACAATTTTCTGCCTGATCGCCAAAGTATCTCTTCATTATGCTTTTAACCCTGTCTTCCCATCTCCTGCACACAAAAAAAATCTGTTATCAATCTGAATATTTTTATTTATTCAGAAATCGAAACTTAATATTCAGGGTGTATCAGATATAGAGGTAAATATAATAATATGTAGCAGCTGTAATCATATACAATCAAAAAGTCTTAATGCACAGGGGGTCTATCTGTAAGCATTAACGAGAAAAAAAATTATTGTAAATGCCGTGGGCTAGAGCCGCACCTGTGCCCAACCTAAATGCTGTCCCGAGTATACCCCCACATACCACTATCATTCAGCCATTACCGCTGTTAGTTTTGTGTGGATCGCCGCTTGGAGTGCAAGCCACTTCTCGAACATTTTATTTAAATTCTTCCCGTCTCGAAAAAAACGATCCTTTTCAGGACCATCATGATTTCATATAAAGAAAATCGAAGCTTGATGCATCGGCAAAAGCGCGGGAATGTATAGATTTATTTTCGCGCGATATCATAGTAAAAAGGCGTGTTTGCAAATTTTCTGTATCTACATTTATTTCTGTGTAATTCGATACAATTCATTTTATGTTATATGATTAAATAAATCCAAAAAAATAACTCAGATTCATGTGGTACCGTTTATTAACAACTAACTCTCGATTCGACAAAGCAAAAGAAAAATATTTGCATTTTTTGTAACTACTGAAGTCGCATATCCGATGAAACTCGAACGTCTTATCAGGATATTAAAAATAATACTTTGTAGACTTACGTAGAATGCTCAATAAAAAAATGAATGTTTATTTTATAAAAAGAAGAAATTTAAAATGCCTCAGTTTTGCTATTTTTACAAGGGCCTTATTTATTCAGAATGATGTTAAATGAATTTACGGCTTACCATTAAAAATAATACTAAATGGGTGCAATGTATAACACATAATACCACGTTTAGCGGGTGCTTAACATAACGTTTCCTTGCATCAGGCCCGGACTAAAGAGTTTTTGGCTCTAAATTTTACTTTTTTTTTATTCTTTAATGATGAAATCCGGTTTCGGTGGGTTTGTGCTTTATATACCCTGTAGTTAACACCCAAGCAAAATTTACTTTTTTATTTGATACACGCTGTATATATATTTAAAAGAACTAAATCTTGTTGGTTAGAACATAAGACTGGATTCTCTGAAAACACAATATACTCTTAGAACAAATAGTATAAATATTTGCATTGAAGTATACTTCCACCACATGAACATTGTTATTGTTGTAAGGAATAAATCTATGCAATCATAGTGAGAAAGTCTGTAGATTCAAAATAAAATCCCTTGTACGTTAGGTATAATGAATTACTATATAAAATTATTAAATGTTTTGTAAGACAAATAAAAGACGAGTGGTTTAAAACAAAGACTTTACTCCACCAACGTAATACACCCTTCTTATATGAATATCTATTATAGTGGCCAACAACTGCCTCGCCTAAATCTCTCGCTATGTTTACAAATCTATACTTTATCTTTAAAACAACACCTCAGCATTCAAACTTAAGACTAATAACACGTTCGGCATCTACAGTCATATAGCCCTATTCTAATATCTGCGGCTTACAGAAGATGGGTGGTTCAGCCACTTGAAACATGTCCGCATTATATTATCATTAATAACAAGAATTTGTGAGATTTGGATCTGACTTTCATTCATCACTTTTTATTGTAATTATGTACTCACACAGAGTCCACCTGAAAGAAATAAGAAAAATTAATTTTTATAAACTCCTGCACAAACTTTATCATGGGTATCAAGAATTTTTTGACACACAAAATATTACTTAGCATCCAGAACGGATAGAGAAACAACTAACCTCTGTTTTGCATTAGAATAGAATAATCAATACTGTGTAGAAAACGTATATGTTAAAAAAAAAATGTTAAACCTCTAATTTGGATGACTCTATAATGAGGCTTTGATCGGAAATGGATTATTACTTGACAGATTGTACGCTTTATAATTATTTGGATATAATGCTAAATCTATATACTGAACAAATTTCCAAGAAATTCCAATTAATAATAGCTGTATCGCTGCGATTATGTGGTATCGAGCCTGTGGCAAGCACAAATATACAACTTAAAAAATCTGCCGAACAGGATGTAGAAGAACACATCAACTAATCAAATGTTTAAATAAATTACACATGTTTATGTTTTTATTTAGCGCTTTTATTTCAATGTAGTATATGATTAGAATATCAAGTAGTCTTAATGCGCGGTTTGATAATTTATTTAGAATCAATAACGTTCCGTTCAAAAAGAAATAAGTGTTATATTATTTTAATTCTTGCTTCGTATAAGAATAAGTACGTTTAAAACTTTGAACCATATCACGTCGAAAAAGTAACTTTTCGTTTTCTATCTGTCAATCCTTTATCATCAATGTGCTTTATATATTTTTGTGACTTTGATAGGATCTGATGAAATATTTTTCGAATAGCATATTATCGTCAGCATTATACAGGCATTATAGCAAACGATAAACTTTCCCAAAACCTAACTAACAAAAACAAATTAGATTAAATTTTCTAAAACTCGTTATTGTATTATGCAAAATATTTACAACAGAATGATAAAGTTTTTTCGAAATGTGTATTTACATTCCGCATGATAATTGCACATTTCCAAATGGAGCATGATGTTTCACATAAACACGCAGTGAAAAATCAAAAGGCACATTTTAAAATTAGTTTATATTATACAGGGAGCTCTAAAAATTGAGACGTCGACAAAATCACATGATTTTTTTTTTAAATGAAACATAAAAATTGTATTTCTTTCTTCTACTAACTTTTCAATGTTTGCCAAAACAACTAATCTGTAACTACCAAACAAAAATACAGAAATTCCCAGTTTTAAGCGTCTATATAAACAAATTGTTTAATACACCACTACAACAATCAGAATACAAAAAAGAAGAAAAAACATTATAGAACAATTAGCCAACGAAAAAGGTTATCCTAATCACATTATTAACAAACTGTTTCATAAACACAACATAAGAAATGAGCCTTTAATAATAATAATAAATAGATAATCAAAACAGAACAAAACACTAACTACAGAGAGAATATGGATTTTATTTATTTTTTCATAACTACAGACTCTTCACATACAATAACAATTCATATAACCCACAAACTTCTTAAAACTATAACACAACCCCTACTTTTACTTTTAAGTTAACATATATATAGGAAATATTCTACAACGGAATGACAATTACAACATATTAGACGAGAATGGTATATATAAAATAAATTGCGACAACTGCAACGCCACATATATTGGCGGAACAGGTCGATAATTAAGTATTAGAATAAATGAACATAAAAAACATATACAATCCAGCGTATATCAGCACATCCGAGAAGCAGGACATACATTTAATAATTTAAATAACATCAACCTTTTGCATAACTGTGATAAAGGCCTAAAATTTAACTTACTATAAGCATACGAAATACACAAAAACATAAATTTTCATAACATAACACTAAAAAATGAACAAATTCAAAACATCAACACACCCATTTTCATATATTTACATAACTTAAATAAAAATTTCAAAACTCATCATTTAAAATTATATGACACTTTAGAATTACATCTCAAAATGCCCACCTTTAAATCTTTTGCTTTTAATATATATATTAATTTATATATAATATTATTTATGTATTTTATAAACTACTTTTTCATACATAACACAAAATAATAATAATAATAGATTGCAAGCTTTTTACAGTAACAAATTAACAAATTAATATATTCTACATAATTTTTCCCAAGAAACATTTTCTCCCCATTCAGGATTCGAACCTACACACTCTCGTTACCGGACGAGTGCTCTACCAATTAAGCCAGAGGAGCATATAGGTTCGAGCGATAAATCGACCTATGTCGATTTAGATCCTGAAAGGCCGACAGCACGGCGAATATGCAAAGATTGCAATCTCCTTACAGTAAAAAATTAACAAGATAATAATTGGTAGACCACTCGTCCGGTAACGGAGTGTGTAGGTTCGAATTCTGCGTGAGGAGAAAATTTTTCTTGGGAAAAATTCCTCTTAATTATTACAGTTATTAGCAAAAATAAATTAATTTGTTATAATAATAATAATAGTTTATTTATCCAACAGTAACAGATTACTTATTACAGGATAAATCTTATATTAAATTAAAGCAAAACTTATAAATGAAGAGACAAACTAAGAATCCTTTTAAGTAACATTAAAAGTTATTCAAATTTTTCTAAAAATAATTTATTTAATCCAATTAAAGATATATTGAAAAAATTATGTTCTTGCAGTGATTCTTAACACTCCTACATATTGACAATACTGTGACTGAGCACTATTTGATCTGGGAACATAAAAATTTAGTAAACTAAATAAATATGGAGCATAAATTCTTCCAGTAATTAATTTAAATACAAAAATAATTTGGAATACGATCCTACGATTGTAAAGAGATATATAGCCAAATTCTTTTAACAGATCGTCATAACTGTGATTATGCGAAAGAAATAATGAAAGTTTACGATAGTATAAAGTTTTTAGCATCTTCTTTTATATTCCTTCTAGTACGTCTATGTAATACAAGTATCCTAGATTCCATACAACTAAACAATATCCTAATTTTGGATGGACAAAAGCATTATAAGTTTTAATCAATGCAAAAATGCGTAGCGGTTGGGTATTTCTGCTTATATAATCCAATGTTTTAAAATAAACGATTGCATATCTCTAACACATGTTCGTTAAACGTCAATTTAGCGTCAAACAAAATCCCCAAGTCCTTAAACACTTTACAATGTTCAATATTTACTTCATTTAAATTATAAAAAAATATAATGGCAATTTGCTTCCTAGCAAATGTCATTACTTTATATTTATTTATATTTAATTATAGGCAGTTACGCTTACTCCAACAACAAATAGCTGCCAAGTCTTCTTGCAGATTATGGGAATCAGTTAAAGAATTAATCTTCTGAATTTTTTTTAATCTGCATACCTAAGACAATTAGAATAATTAACAACCCTGGTAAAATCATCAACAAAAATAAGGAATAGCAATGGCCTCAAAACCGATCCTTGGTGAACTCCAGATGTGGATTTATAAGAATGAAATTTGGAACTGAGGTATTCAACATAATTGTTTCGATCATACAAATAAGATTGTAATAAAGCAATAATGGCATCAGAAACTAATTAATTAATTATGTAAATTTCATGAGAATTAAATGATGCTGTACATAGTCAAACGTTTTTGATAGGTCTATAAATACTGCATCAACCTGACATTGTTTATCCAAAGCTTCAGAAACATAATGTGTAAATGAACATAAATTTGTTGATTTTTTATAAACCCATGTTGGACAATTGATAATTTATTTATAGTATAGGCATACAATGGTTTAAATAAAACAATTTCAAATATTTTAGAAAAATTGCATATTGTATATGGAAATAGGACGATAGTTATAAAATCTCATTCTTATTGTCAGCTTTAAAAACATACGTGAATTTTCCAAGCAGAAGGAAACTTCTTTTTGGAGAAATAAAGTGAAAAAGTGCCAACTAAGCCAGTTGTTTCCTTTTATTTTCAAATATATACTTCACTAAAAGGGACAATATGGATATAAACAAAAAATTGTTTGTTAGTTAAAGATACACATTCAGGAATGATTCAAAATATGATTCGTTTGGGAGTGATAAATATTTTTTTTAAGTTCCCAGTACTTTGTGAGCTTTTCTGCACTTATTGTTGTAGGAAAAAAATGTCAGTAAAATGAAGTTACCGGAAATTAAATAAAAAGCTATAGAAAACAACATTACTGATATTAAATATGAATCGATAATAATAATTAATCAAGAATTAAGATAAAAGTTTGGATTGATCAAATAAAATCAAAATTCTCTTATTTAGGTCGACATTTTATTCCAATCAATTTTGTTCCCATTCTCTTTCCTCGTATTCATTGGTTTGATTTATGTAAAATGTAAGGCTTTATCACTACCGACTAATAAGGCGTAGGTAATAATAATTAATAATTAGCTGTCATCATGTCTGAAAAGGTTAAGAATTATATCAGGTGCATTGTCAACTACTGTTAAAAATAAAAAAAAGAACGCACGGTTTTTGGAAGACCCGGTATAACCCAAAATAATATATATAATAATGACCCTTAAACCGTGTCCTCAGTGCAAGGTGTCACTTGCCAATAGCAAATCTGCAACCGGATTATTTGCAGAACCCTGTATAGATGCCCGTCAGATTACTGTGCCACGTTGTTTAAATACTTTCTTATTATAGGATTGGGTTTTCCATATTTTTTATCAGCGGTTCTAATTTACACAACTTTGTTTGGAAGCGATAAAACAAGTATAAACAATTAATATTAATGGTAAAGTGCATAATCGAATTTTGAACTTTATTTGTTTTGAATTACGTTATAATGGCATATCTTTGCTGTTCGTAGTACAAGATGATATTAGATTGTGCATCTGCATAAAATCTGTTTAAAAAACAATGAATAACCATCTAAAGATGACACCATGATCTTTATGGATCTAATGAAAGCCGCTATTGATTAAGGACGTGTGTGAACCAGCGCAATGAGCTGTTTTCTGCTTCAATTCAATTAGCGGATTTCTCGAAACAAAAGAAAACGTGACATTGTAGAGATAGCTTAGCAATAATACGTAATAGTGATATAAATGAATGAATCATAAACACATTTCCGACGTAATCGTTTTGCACAGTTTACCGTTTCTGCTATATATGTAGTGAACGTAATGTTTTCTCCATATTCAGGTCAATTCCCGAGATTTTCGATGCCGTTAAAGAATATTACCCTCCTGTTCGATGACTTACGCACCGCATACAGTTCCGCTTCTGTTTTAATGTAATATTGTTATCGTATTATGGATTCTTTTATGAGTATATACTATGTATGCATATATACAGAAAACAAATTTGGGAAGTAATTTGAGGTATGTACTAAAGAAAGAACAAATGTTTATGACGGATAATGCGAAAATTGGTGATTCATAAAGCTAATAAGAAATTTAGCACGCGAAAATTTTCATGAAAGGCATTTCCCTATTTTATGATGAAGTATTGACGTCAAAATATCGAAACACTTCATTGTGTTTGAATTCACAATGCGACCCTGTGAGAAAATACCGCAAAGTTCCTAGAAGGGTTTCACCGTACTACTGGGTATGACAAACGTGCCAGCCTTATCAAATATGTAATGTGTAATGTGATATAGAAAAAAATGTGCGCTCATTTGAAAAAATCTAGAGGGTATGATTTAAGTACTCTGACAATGAGTGTTATTAGCAGATTATACATATGTGCATAAAAATTATGTCAATGTCATTTGTTTTTGATTGATGTTTACTATGCATTGGCATACTCCATAATGTCACACATTGTCACTGTGTGGGGTGTTGCTGCAGGTTGGAATCATAGGTATGCTGGGGCGCATCTTTTAATCATGTGATAATGACGCACGTGGTTCCACCAATCCTGGCACGCTTGACTACAAAATTACTTTAACCGCTCTAACCTTAGTTTTTAAACATGGTGTTGGTGATTTACCTGTAAGCATGCGTTAAATTCACTTTAATACTACTCTATCAATAAATAAACAAGGAAAAACATTCTACAACCTCCGATTTAATTTTACACGTAAACATACTTTTAATGGAAATATTGTTTTTTTACAGTACGTATCCTTTACGTAGTTAAACAAATATAAACGTATTTTAAAATGTGAATAAAATAGAAAGTAAGATACGTAAAAGAAAATAAAAAAAGAGGGAAACAATATGTTTAGATTATAAAAATAATAAAAGTTATTACGTATTTCATAACAATAATAAAAACAAATGTACATTAAATATTTTGCCTAAAATATTCGCCTGGATTTTTTTATAGTAGTAGTTAGGTACACCATATCTGTAACAAATCAATAGCTAAGTGAAACTCATTATTTATTATATCTGTTAAAAATTAATTCCTAGATATTCAAAATTTTAATCAATTGTATTTAAAGAACTTAAGAATATGTGTAATATTACATCTTGGTGGGTGTTTTAGTCAGATATGTGATCGGAAGGGTAAATAAAGACAACATATAAATTGTTTAATTTTTATTTATTTTAAAAATTTTTGAATTTTCTTCTTTTTGGTTGAGTTTTGCGAATTAATTCTTTGATTTACATTCCTTATTCTATGTAATGGTTCTTATATATTTATTGACAACTTCGATAGGTATATTTGTTTTTATTTTTGATTGAATTTATTGCCTACTATAACATTTAAATGTATTTCTAATGTTTCAATGTGCAAACTTTAGATTTTTGCAATAGAAAAAACTTCCAGTTTTAAAAGTATACACATTTTCTATTAAATCCCTGATTTGAAATTAATTCCTTTTCGATTACAAACTTCTAACCACTTATTTGTCAAGTTGTGATCCGTGGGAAATCGGAACAAATGAATTCCTGGAAAGGATGTTGTAGTCTTACAATCTTCTACCACACACTTCACTATTAACTATTACTACTATTTTTTTGTCCTTATAAGTCTAATAAATCACACTACCTGTAAGAGATAATTATATATATTACCGGAATAAACAGCTGTATAGAATATTAGTTACCTTAATGGCGAACCAGCTTTTTAAAAACAATAATATTTAATCATCAAAATTCAAATATAACACATAAAATAACCTTTATACGCAGATCAACATACAACCAACACAACGTCAAGGCAAATGTTTACTGATGACGCGCTTGGTTCCTGCGCGATCTGGTGTCATTTTCGTTTCTAAATCCAGCATACCTTATGTTGGAAGAGGGTTTTTGTTGCGCAGAAGCGCCTTATTCGTTTGTTGTTCGATATACAGTTCGGAAGTACTTGTAAAGATACTTTTATTCGCCACAAAATTCTTACCTTTCCCTGCATCTTTGTGTACAAGTGTTTAACTTTTGTTAAGCAAAACATAGATAAATTCAATGAGTTTAGAACACCGTACCAATATAACACAAGAAATGTACATGACATCATTTATCCGAGACACAATTTATCTCTGCATGAAAAGTCCCCCTTCTATATATGCGCAAAATTATATAATAAGTTACCGGATACATATAAAACCTGCTCATCAATTCATATGTTTAAGGAAAAAGTTAGGACTATTTGTCATTGCATGCCTTTTACAATGTTAATGGATATCTTAGTATGTAGATTTTTATGATAATCAAGTATGTTTTCATGTATTCTGTTTTGTTTTCTGTTTTCTTTTTATCAATGTATTGACACGTACAAATATTGTACTAAATTAGACGTAAAATTGACGCATCAATCCAATTTATGTTGGCTCTATGAATAAAGTTCTATTATTATTTGCGTCCTGATAGAGTTAATCTCGGACACGTTAGTAAGATAATTATTATATTATGAAAAATATGAACGCAAAGTGGTAAAGCGAAAAACTATTTTTAGTATTTTATGATGTATTATACAGTGAGGTCGTAAATGGTCCCCCCTGATAACTTTTGAATGGTATGAGATAGAGCAATGAAACAAAAACCAAGTTAAATTAGAGATAATTTGTGATTTTTTGCCTATAGAGATACGCACATGGTTTCTGATGTAAAATAGAGGGCGTAGCCATCTTTAAAATTTTAAATAGGAAGTAATTTCATTTAGAAGCTCATTTGGAAGATATTTCTATTACTTTTATGGCAATGCAAACAGTTTTACGATTTTCGAAATTTTTACCAACTTATCCAAGATTAATAATTACGTTACTTTTTCTATAGCCCTCGTATAAATATTGTGGTTTTATGTGACTTAGGAAGCGATTGCTGTAAAATATGACATATTTTACAATATGACGTTTTTGCAAAATTATCTCTCTTATCTCTCAATGTATGTCATGTGTGTGGGTGTCTATGTTACAGATTACTGTAATTACAGGTTTCTGTACACTATATCCAAAAAGCGAATTTACGACCTCACTGTATATGGCAGTGGCGGCTCCTGATAATATTGAGTGGTAGGCCCAATGAAGGCCCAACTTAACCCCACCCCCCTCCCCACCAAATTAAACACTTCACTTGTAATAATAAACTACACAGAGGTTATTAATATTCAGTTGTTTGGTATTGTTCGCTGTCATTAGCCACAGCTTGCTGTGAGAAAACAAGTTTTTTGCTTTTAACTCTCTTATTTTTGAAAACAACAGCCTTAAAACTTATATCACAGAAAAGAGAAACGTCAGCTCTACCCAAGGATGCCCTTTTGGCCATTGATATGTATTTAAAAAAAATAAAGTTGAAGATGATTCCAAATGTACGAAACGTGGTATTGTATTTTTTATAAGACCACATGATAAAGAATAAAAAATTGCCTTAAATTGCCGTTTTTCGTTATCTCTTCAAATAACCTCACTAGACAAGAAATAAGAATATTTCACGATTTTCACTTTTTTCTTGATATCTCAAAAACTATTCACGATATTTTGAATTTCTCAACACAATTTTGTTGCTCACATAATTGCCTGATTTTTCTCTAATTTAACCACCTTTCTGTCTTTCACCGTTTTCTTGGAAAAAATTACTCCTAATTATTACAGTTAAAAAAGCAGAAATACATTGATTTGTTATTTTCTCACTGTAAAAAACTTGCAATTTTTGCATATTTGCCGTCCTGCCGGCCATTCAAGATCTAATGTCGACATACGTTCGGTTAAAACACTCGAACCTCGTCCTCTATAACTAGCTTAATTGGTAAAGCGCCCGTCCGGCAAACGGGGGGATTTTATTGGATTTGTACTTTTTATATTTTAGTAGATCTATCAAAATGATTAAACTTTTGTTATTACAACGAGTTTCAATTATACCTGTAAGAGACATGCATTTTAAAAGAAAATAAAATATAAAAATGTATATAAATATAAAATGGCCAACAAATAATGGCACTTGGTTTATAAATAGCGACTTATTAATATTCAAAAGTATAACAAACATCGTAATGATATGTCGTCAAGTTCCCTTCGTCCGGAATATCTCATTTCCCTAAATTATGTTAAACTGACCCCATTCAAATTTTATGTCTAGATTTTTAGGTGTTAATGTGGCAACGTGAAAAAAAATCTTCTTGGGAAAAATTAGTCCTAATTATTACAGTTACAAGGAGAAATACATTGATTTGTAAATATCTGTTTCCTTAAAACAATTTTGTCACCTCTAGACATTTGCTTGAAAATTAGATTAAAGTGGTTGATTGATTAGACCATCTTTAGTAATTGCACCAAGCCTGTAAGGTTATTTTTTGTATAATGCCATCATTAAAAAAACGAAAAAACAAGAGTTGAATGTTGAACAAAACTGTCCATCTTTATTTACATACAGTTAAATAGATAATACAGCAGCCACATTTTCGAATTGAAAAAGTTTCGTCAACAATCAAAATTGAAAACATATTCAAAATTTTGTTAAATGAACGAGATACCACATGTATAACTAGATAAAATATTATTGCGAGAAAACGTTATCTCTTAATTTATTTTAATTAGAATGCGAAAGAAATAATGACCACATATTATTTAAATTTGTATGACTAAAATGATCCTAAAGATAGACGATTACCTAATAATCACTTCACTGTCACGTATTTATAAGAGATTTTTAACGTATCTCCAAATACTGTTTATAGGAAAAAATGCAACCGAATGATGATATTACACCGTGTGAATCTAAGCTCAGGTTTTCCCTAATTAATTTTCCGTATAAACGTAACTGTGAGTAAACAATTCATGTGTCGTTTTTTCCCCAATTA
Organism: Protaetia brevitarsis; assembly: GCA_004143645.1. NCBI lineage: Eukaryota > Metazoa > Arthropoda > Insecta > Coleoptera > Scarabaeidae > Protaetia > Protaetia brevitarsis. Next base: position 775,135 of record RXPK01000057.1, on the reverse strand, counting down.
ATGAAAACGTTTCTACATTATTTGCATAAGTATATTGAATTGACTCTCGTGTACCGGATCTAGAAGAATCCAACGCGTATTTCTTATGAATGGGATTAACTTTCAAGTGAATTCCAGAGTTTTTATATATTTTTTTTAATTCCAATCTATTTAATATTAATTAAAAATTACTAAACTAATAAGACGACTTCCAAGAATGCTGCATTTTTTATATTTCTTTTTTTATACTGGCCACTTTGATGACTCTCTTATCTAAGTTAGCTTGCAAGTTTGAAGGTGTTTTTGTGTGTTGGATTTACATATGACAGCAAAAAAAATGCGCGAATCATCCGCATATGTCACAGCCCTGATTAGTTTGGTTGTTGATAGATCTGCAATGAATAGTAGAATAATACAGGACCGATTATACTACCTTGTAAACACCAAACTCTTTAGTTTGAACATTTCAGACAAAGTATACCGAGTAAGGACAATGGATGAGTCATAGGGGTTCAAATTTCTAAACCTAACTTCACTTGAAACAACAGCTTCCCAAAATGGCAGTTTGTTATTGTTTACATTCGTATCTACACAAATTAGTTTACTCATTCGTTTAATATACATGATTTACTTGTTTTATTTATTTATTTTACGTATTTTATTAGTTTTGAATTACCCCTGCAGTTTTAAAAACATTTAATGAACCATGATATTCTTGTGCAAAAGGTAAGATCGGTGGCCAGTGGCCATAACATTCACATACTTTCTTATATATTATATTGTTAGATTTAACTGAAATAACTAAAATAACCATGAAAGAAGACACCAATGGGTATCATGTTGTAGTGCCAGTCACTCTCTCGCAAGATAAATTGTGATGCTAACGATGGTAGCAGTTTCTTGGGATTTCCGAATGAATCTAATATATATGACACGACAAGAATTAAGAAAGTACATGAATAAGAAGAACTATTATCGTTGTGCAGAGATTCCTAGGTCACATTAAATCAATTTATTTGTTAGATACACATTTTAAGCTAGATTGCTATTTATCCCAATAACCAACGTAATTCATTTTATGTTTACTTCATATTTATTCCTGGAAGAATATTTTATACTATAAAAATATAAACAAAAGATTTATTTCACAAAAAGGAAAGAATATGAATATAATTATCGTAAAACACTTGCAAATATGTTTTTTATTACTATAAACTGTTCATAGATATTTACAACAAAATCAGAATAAAAAACGCATAAATTTGTATATTTTTTAATCTATTTTTCTACTTCCTTTAAAATATACATTATTATATATCTATCTTTAGGGATACCAAGATACCATAACGAAATATTCTAGATTCATTGTTGTTTATGTTATTTAGTAATAATGTTCTAGACAGTTCGGTGTTAGAAACTAATCACATCACATGCTTGTGGCTGAACTGATTCCTGCATTAGATGTAATCGTGTAATCAGGCCGCCCATGGAATGCTGAGGAAGCTTTTCGTTCTAAGAACGCCATTTTGTCTATCACAGTAAGCTCTTCTATGATACCCACCAGGTATATATTTCAAATTCCAAATAAACAACGGTTTAGGCGTGTCTGTCGATCACATTTACATCGAATAAGCATTATTAACATAGTGAAATAAGCAGTAGAGCCATCTTTAGGACAATTTCCGTAATAGAACATCTGTATACAGGCATACCAATTGTACCCTGGTGTTTTTTACTATATGGGTGTAATTATTTGTAATTGTGTTAAACATATCGTATTATAGAGATAATTAATCGCATCAGTATGCGCAAATAAAATATTAAATTAAGATAAAATCAGTACTGTATGCTTCCTGCCCATTATAGGAGTTATCATTTCTTTCTGCCGTTTGAAGTATTTACATTTTCGTAACGTTTTGTACACCTTTATCTTTGTCTTCTTTAGAAGTTGTTTGGTGGTATATATTTTTTTGTAATTATGTAGGAAATTCTAATCATTTGCTGCATCTTTTATTTTATTTCTTGAAGATGATCCCTTGTTATACTTATATCAAAACTCCCAAGTACCTATTTGAAATAAGTTACGATTTCAAACGTATTCTTGCCAATTTTTACACATTCTTTAGTTTCTATTCTATCAATTTGTATATGCTGTCTTCATTTTGTTGATCCTATATTTCCTTAACTTATATTTCTAATCACGTACTCCATATCTATGTTGAAGAGAGTATCATCCCATTGTCTTAAGCCTCTGTGTTCCTTTAAATAGTTCTGCTTCGTCAGCCTTATTCTTATTTTGCAGAGACTATTCCGATTATTTACATTCTATTTAGCATAAACCAGTAAATTCCAAATAACTATACATAGTAATAGTACAATCATTGTGGCCATGTAAATACATAAGTGCAACATATTGTATACACGGTTACACATATAAATTCATGTGGTATTGCAGACGCCATACAACGACTTTATCAACCACAATCTTCGATTGACAATGCAACACAAGTCGAAACTAAAATTTTATAGTTACATCGTGTAATTCATGTGAAAACAATGGCACAAAATTGGGTGTGGAAACTTGGACGATTTTTGCATTAGTTTAATGTTAGTTATTATAAAAATTATACTATAACTATAAGTTAATGAGTAGTCGTCTGCTTAGTAATAGTGTATTTCAAACCAAGGGAGGAAAATGCTCTGGCTTTGGGCAATTACAAATCTCGCCTTTGGCTCGGTTTATAATATTTGCCCGCGGCCTGCAATACCACTTTCCTCACGTGGTTTGAATACAATTTTTTTCCCAGCCCCAGTCCAATTTCAACTAAATGTCTAAAAATAATAAAGGCATACATATCTGTGAGTGACGTGATAGATAGTAGGTTTAATCTGTCAAATATTTTTTGAGAACTATCAATTTTGAGAACTATCAAGTTAGCATCGTTTTAAACTTTTAAAATAATAGTTTAATTGAAATTTAATATTTAGGGCCGGTTCATTCATCTCTGAGTAAAGTGCCAAGTTGTGTACTTGACAGATTAGCCCAACTAAACGTTTATTCACCTTTGAGTAGCACTATTCGTCGAGTAAAATTTCCTTACTGGCCAGATATTTTACTTGACAGCTTAAATACCGATTGATGATGTTACATGACAGTTTGATATTTGTTAAGTCGTGTTTGAAGGTTAGAAAACAATATATGATGGCTTTTCTGAGTAAAAGATGGAGATATTTGAAGAATATGAGAGTCTATTTATCAACGAAGAAATGGAAATTGTTAATCATATTAAATGAAATAATAAATAAATTTTATGAAATATCACGTGTTCCAAAAGTTTTGGGAGCCCTTGACGGCACACATATGCGAATCCAATCGTCGCGTATAGCATAAATAAATTATAGAGTTTATTTAGGTATACATAGTTACAACTTGTTTTACAGGTGGTGCAAATGCAGAAATGTACAGAAATAGAAAAGGGTATTTTTTTATTAATTTTCTATTAATGTGCAAGTGGTCTGTGATGCTTCTAATAAAATTATTGATATCGTTTCTTGTTGGCCTGGATCGGCACATGATAGAAATATTTTTTTTAATTCAAGTGTTAAGATATGTTTTGAAGTTGGAGAAATGGGAAATGGACTACTTTTGGATGATAGCGGTTATCCTGTTAGAGAATATCTCATAACACCTCTAAATAATCCAATTACTGCTGTGGAGACTTTGTAAAATGAAGCCCAAATACGAACTAGAAATGTGGTAGAAAGGACGTTCGGAATTTGGAAACAACGCGACGGTTTCCCAGTTTTTCAGTAGGAATGAGATGTTGTGTTCTTTTAAATCAGGATATCATTATAGCAAAGCCATATTGCACAATATTGCGTGTGAAAATAATGACATTCTGTTTGATGTTGGAGAAAATGTAGATTAGGTAAGATTGGTGTTGGGCAACAATTATTTTAAGGCCCTTCTGTATTTTTGGAATGAGTCCGAAAGCATTAAATTCTGCGGTAACCTTTCTCCAAGTTAACTCTTTCTCTTGCCATGTGCATGCATCAGTTTTTTTTTTATTTTCAATTACTGAAGCATCATGCTTTAGTATAGTCTCGACCAGTCGATTTGTCTCCTCAAAGGTAAAATTTGACGATTTGTCACGTTTAGCAGCAGTTCGCTTCATAATGAAATCAAATTATAGATCCTGCAATGAATATATGTAACTTCCTGTATGAATACAATTCAAACTTACCTTAAACAATACTATTCAAACTAAATTAACAATAAACTCGCGAATTCCTAAATAAAAATGTTAAAAATAACTTTGACGTTAATAAACGTCAAATTAGACACCGTAAACATGTGCTTTACATAATATGTATATATACAAATATATTATATTTTCATACTATCTCTTTTTCACGTGTATAATGATTTTTCGTCTCCCTTAGTGTCTTACCAGAAACAATACTACTGACATAAAAATGTTAACTTCCGTCAAGTAGGTAATTATCATTTAAAATATCGTGAAAAGACACAAATATTTTACTAGTGACAAGTAAGTTTAATTATCAAGTACGTACTTGGCACTTTAATTGGCGGTGAATAAACCGGGCCTTAATAATTTAACAATATCTCATAAATGGGCTCAGACTGAGTCGAATGTCACATATTATAAGATGTACAGTTTCATCATGTCAATGTATGTATGTAATAAATTCCGAACAGTACTGCTTCACGAATTTCAGGTGACGTGCACGACAGATTATCATTGTCTGTGATATCATTCGACATATTGTATAGAAATGTTTGTAATAAATATTTATGATATTAAATTTCAATTAAATTATATTTATTTACTGTTATTATATTATTATATTAACACTTTTTTGAAAAAGGACGCTGACTTGACAGTTTTCAAAAAATATTTGACAGATTAAGCCTACTATCTACCATGTCACTCACAGGTATGTATTATTTTTAGACATTTAATTAGTTAAAATCCGACTGACTGAGGAAAAAATTGTATTCAAACCACGTGAGGAAAGTGCTATTGCAGGTCTTGGGCAGTATTAAGGAAACATGTTCCAAAATTCTTTATTTATTATTATATTTTTGTTATAGATTAACTTATAACTGGAAAGAATCCATCCACTCTTACTCTTTTAATATCTTTATTAATGCAATGATGTGGTCTCGCAGCAATTCGAGAAATCAGAAATTTTGCTGTTGAGATTTCCGTCAGTAATGGACAAAGTCTATTGCTTATTATTCCAATTGAATTTTTTCGGGTCTTGTGTTCGGGTAAAGTTGTGGGTATGAGAAGTGCAAGTTACAAAGTAGAAGTTCTCAGACTTACCTCATTATTTACTTACTTTCCGCCCTAGAGAGGAAAATTACAACTTGCCTCCCTAGGGAGGAAAAGTACAACAGTTTCCTCCTTGCTGGGAAAAAAAATTAGTTACTCTTCATTACCTAGTATATCTAATATTTTTCGGGTATACAATAACAAAAGATTTATAATTCTTTTAACATTGATTTACTTGATAATTTTACCAATAATTTTATTATAACTAAATGTTTTTTCCCACTTCGGCAATAGATATAAATAAATATCTATACACTATGATGCAACAACCCCATGCCTTTTATAAATATGTGAGTCATTGAAGGTTATGTCATTTTTTTTTTTCTGCAATGACTTAACAATCTTGAATCCTGTTTTGATACAATTTTCTTCCACACAAGCAATCATTTTGGTAACTGCTAATTTTCTAGAATCTAGTAAAGCATTAGGGTTATATTCCTAACAATACTTAGGTATTTTGAAAATATGTTTATTGTGCAACTAAATTGTGTCTATTTAGGATTATTTAACATTAGGATAGAAGATGATTATTTCATATATTAATAAAAATTCTATTAGTCAGTTTTTTTTTGTTGTTTGTTTTTTTGCTTTTGAAGTATGCAAAAACACGAGGAACTTGTATCACTAAACCAGGTACTTCGGTAATACCAGTAAACTACGAAAAACAACGTATTTGCTACATGTGTATACATCAGCTAATCATGACGAGCGCAGGTAATTACAATAGAATCAGCAGACGAATAAATAGCGAATTAGGCGCGAAGGTGGATTGACCTTTTCTTCAAAGTCATTTCATTGACTAGTCGGATGATACTGCGCATATTTTACGTATGTATTTATTTTGACGTATTTTCGCTGCACCTTGAAAGTTAGGTATTTACTATTTGGCTGCGGGTAAATTTTTGGGAAATCCTGTTTTTGTTTGTGCCACCGAATGTAATCATGATTTTCCGAAATACTAGAAAGACTACATTCGCTGATGTATTGTTGAATTATTTGAACATTGACATCCGATTTCAGTGTTTACGTAGAGGCAATAAAATAGTAAACTGATGCGTTTTGGCAAACACTATTGTTTGTGTATGTTTTTGGATTAATAGTGAAGACAAAAAAAACGAAAATTCTATCACTAATGTTTTTCTTTTGTTTTAATGTATTATATTATAGTTACATATACAGGGTATTCCACGTAAGTGGTTCATTAAAAGTTTATGATGTTCTATTATTTACTTATATTTGAGATTTTGGCACCAGTATCTGTTCGATTGGAACTATAAATGCAAAATACCTTAACCAAAATATCACTTCCGATTGACCGGAAATGGATGTCAACTTTGTTATTTTAAATAGAATGATATAATTTTTTATTCATTTTTGGATTCTATAAATAGTCAGTTTTCATTAGCTATTCCTATAGCTACATGTTGCCGTTTTTGAGTTATTTAAGTTTTTCTTTTTTTTAGTCATAATCATTGCATCATTGAGAAATTAATATCTCGGTTAATACTGCAAGTAGAGACTCCAAATTTGCTATGTTATGAATGTAGATATAACTCTAAGAAACGGTAAGAACATTTTACATTCTAACATACAGGGTGTTCAAAACTGAGGAACAAAGTGACATATTTTCAAATGCAGAAAACTCATTTTTTTTTAAATGGAACACCCTGTATTTTAATTCGGAATTAAGAAGTAAATATCATCCCCTATCGCTTTATATGAGCATTCCCTATACCTATCTTTAATAGATTTTGAGATATGAGCGACTTTTTGTTAAACAGACTAAGTATTCTTTTTTTTTAAATAGAACACCCTGTATTTTAATTCGGAATTAAGAAGTAAATATCATCCCCTATCACTTTATATCAGCATTCCCTATACCTATCTTTAATAGATTTTAAGATATGAACGACTTTTTGTTAAACAGACTAAGTAGCCCTATCTTTGCGTGTTTGTAGCTGGCTCTGAATGGGATTAATGTCAAATTCATTGACTAACCAAAAGTGTTTATGTATATCATTGTAATTACACTTTCGTACAACGCAATATTAATAGAAATGACTATTCGAACAGACATTCTTGTATGGTTATTCAAAAATAATACATGAATTTGACGTGAATCCATTTCAGAGCCAGCTACAAACATTTAAAGATAGGGCTACTTGGTCTGTTTTACAAAAAGTCGTTCATATCTTAAAATCTATTAAAGATAGGTATAGGGAATGCTCATATAAAGTGATAGGGGATGATATTTACTTCCTAATTCCGAATTAAAATACAGGGTGTTCTATTAAAAAAATTGAGTTTTCTGCATTTGAAAATATGTCACTTTGTTCCTCAGTTTTGAACAGCCTGTATGTTAGAATGTAAAGTGTGCTTACCGTTTCTTAGAGTAACATCTACATTCATAACATAGCAAATTTGGAGTCTCTACTTGCAGTATTAACCGAGATATTAATTTCTCAATGATGCAATGATTATGACTAAAAAAAAAAGAAAAACTTAAATAACTCAAAAACGGCAACATGTAGCTATAGGAATAGCTAATGAAAACAGCGGTATTTATAGTTGTAGAATACAAAAATGAATAAAAAATTATATCATTCTATTTAAAATAACAAAGTTGACATCCATTTCCGGTCAACCGGAAGTGATATTTTGGTTAAGATATTATGCATTTATAGTTCCAATCGAACAGATACTGGTGCCAAACTCTCAAATATAAGTAAATAATAGAACATCATAAACTTTTAATGAACCAGTTACGTGGAATACCCTGTATAAACAGTTCGCTCCCGCATGGACAAAATATAATGTATATTGTATGATTTAAACAAGCTATTAGTGCATATTAACTTTCGTTGTTATTTGCTTTCTTTAGGCAATAAACAACTTCATTATAACAAAAAAACGCAAATTAGTTAAGTAGGCTTTGGAAGTTTGACTGGTACGTAAAAAATAATAACATATTAATCAAAAAAAAATACGTTGCATAAGTAGGTTATGCATTTATTGCACAAAATAAAATAAAATAAAAGCTATCCTACAACAATCTTTACTCTAAAATTAATTGAACTAGTTAAGAAATATGAAATGATGTACTTTTATTTAAATGACTTTGTAGGCTTATGTATTATACTGACTACTGGTGCGAAAGAACATGCAAACTTAGGTCTTGGATATGTGTTTGTAAGTCAATCCAAAAAAAGAATAATTTATATAAATTAAGATATTTATTGCACTACATAAATTAAATACAGCATTCAAAAAATCCGGATTGTTAACAAATAACTTAGTTAACTGCTTAATTTGGTTAGCTTATTTCATTCATTCAAGCTAGGGTGGGCACTTGATGTCCGAGCACTTGAGCTTGGTGCTCATTGTACCATGGTTAGCTTATTTAAAATTTGTATTTACCGCTCAAAGTGCCTAAAATTTGTATTATGTGAATGTTAAGCAATTATATAGGTAGAGATTAATATGTAGTTCGATGAATATTATCAGATTAATTATAATAAGAAAACAAAAATGAATACACAATGCATCAAGCAGGTAAAAAATAAATATTTGCGATAATGAAAATGCAATACGGTTCCTTATTTAGTTATTTTTATTCGCCTTGAAATAGACTAACCTTGAATTATTCTTTTAAATCGGCGATGCCGATCTACTATGACGCATGATCAGGGAAATCGGGAATGAAACCTCCCCTGGATGGGAAATTAGCTCATCATGGATGGACTTATGGGAATCCTCTCCGTAGAAAGTAAATATAAATAACCTCTTAATATTAAATCAGCAAATAATCGATAATTGGTTAGGATGAAGGTTAAAACTGGTTTCAAAGTAAGGAAAAAATACTTTATTTTGTCAGATCTGTGAACTATCTGTCCAGTTCATAACCAGATTGTTAAAAAACCGCATCCTCTGGTCGCCTGGCAATGATGAACAATTGACATGAGGGTTCGAAATTAATGAATGAGAACAAGTTTTACAATAAGTTTCGATTTAAAATACATAAAGATGGAAATAGAAACATTTATAATTTGAAACAGCTAGAAGCTAAATACAATTTATTTAGGTCATTAGTTAAATTAGATATAATAAAATCGCATTTCCAACATTAATTAATTATACCTGCATTCTGATGATTCTATTTAAGTTGCCTAATTTCCTTTACTTATACACTTGATAAATAAGTTGCCTACTTTTCATTACAGTATACAAGCTGATTCAAATTAAGTGCGCATTGCTATCTCTGTTATTATTGATTCTAGAGAGTAGGTTAAATTAGCAAAGTATTAGCGTTTTTAACGCTGATTAATATGCAATATACGAAAAAACAATTGAAAACGCATTTCCAAGAAATTTTGACATTTATATATTTTTTTTAAATTGAACACCCCGTATATTGTTAAAAAAAAAGAAAGATGTTTTAATTTATGATGCAAACGTATCAATACAATATTGTCTTAAAACGAATAATAAAGAAGTTATGATGGTTTTTATTTTTTAAAACGTAGTTCAGTATAAAGAATCAACTTTTAACAAAACAGAAACATGTCTTTGTGGTTGACGTTTATTTTAACATATTACATCTTAAAATAATGTCGTTGAAATTAAATCGAAAAGGAAAAAGTGAATGCATAATTTATAAATACTGCTCAAAGGTATCACCTTCATATTCAATGTGTCCGCTTGAGTACACAATGGGTAGCTCTTAAGATTATCCTTCCATCCAATTGGCGGAAAACCTCCCTAACCTTATTTTGCAATTTATTCACGTTGTTGTACCTGGTTCTGTATATCTGATCTTTTAAATATCCTCAAAGAAAAAAATATGAAGGTGAAAGGTCAGGAGACTGTGCTGGCCATCGAATTTGTACCAATTCACTTACCGGGAAAGATGATGTCCAGATAGTTGTGAACTATGCGGCAGTTGTGTGCTGGAGCACCGTCCTGCTAAAAGTACAAATTTTGGCGCATCAGGTATCCTGGAAATCCTCTAGAACGGTACGAATAAATTCCAGATATCTCTCTCCTGTCAATGTACCATTGTAGAACATTGGACCAACAACTGCCGAACCAATTAATCCTCACCAGATATTAAAAAAAAATCAAACTTGTGCAGCATTATTAATAAATTGTCTTGCGACCAGTAGAGTTCATTCTTCTTATTAAACATTCATCTATTGGAGAAATTTGTTTCATCACTCCATAAAATACATTGTGCTCCATTCAAATTTTCATCACAAAAATTAATAAACCACTCACAGAAAGCCAACCTCCTGTTTGAATCTCCTGGTTGTAACGTTTGTGAGGTTCGATACTTAAATGGGATATACTTATGCTTTTTTTTAAGTTCTCTGATCTGACGCGTAACTTAAATCCAATTCCTTAGTAGCTTCTCTAATATAAAATTCGCGATGAGCTTCAAAATATGCTAACACTGTAATTTCTACCTCCTCGTTGATAATGATGTTTTTCTTTGTTCTTTTCTTCTTAAATAAGCAATCGTGTTGCCTAAATTGTCTGTAAAGTTTTCGAAAGTAACGTCGATCTGGTTGCTGTGGTAAAGGATAACTGTTCTACATAATATTCGACAGTCCTTATTGAATTTTTGCCGCATACAATGTATGCTTCTAGCATATCGCATTTCTCCAAATGAGAAAATACTATGGTGAGATATTATCTAATACTTATTAATGATAATAATGTAATAATAACAATTAGAAATAAAGAACACAACACAAAAATTAAATAACCAACTTTTTTTTTAATAATTAAACGTGTAAAAGAAGCCTACTACGAATTTTACATATCTTTAGCATCAATTAAAAACCACCATAACTTCTTTATTATTCGTTTTAAGACGATATTGTATTAAAACTTTTGCATTACAAATTAAAATATCTTCCACTTTTTAAACAATATACAGGATGTTCAATTTTAAAAAAATATATAAATTTCAAAATTTTTTCGTATATTGCATATTAATCAGCGCTAAAAACACTAATACTTTGCTAATTTAACGTACTTTCTAGAATCAATAATAACAGAGATAGCAATGGTGCGCACTTAATTTGAATCAGCCTGTATACAGGCTGTCCCACTTAGTATGCTCATCATTGGAATCTCGTAAACGGTAGGAGATAGATGATTGGTTAAATGATATAAAATATGCATGACGTGAAGGCCTAGTTTATAAGCAAAAACATTTTTAAACAGTTGAACGCTACATGCGTTATAGGGGAAAAACTAAGAAACGACAATTTAAATTTTGAGAAGCATTATAATACGTTCTTTATTGTACCTTAGATCAATTGTAGTTTGTTTTTTTCGATAACCTCAAAACTAAAGAATGTAGCTGAATCCTCAATAAAGGTAAACAATTAATCATCATAATTGACTAAAGATTATGTATTATTCTTCATTAGAAAACGCCTAAAGTATTTCCTTTATTGGTAACCGGTGTGGTCATATTCAACCAATTAGTCCGGGAATCCCACATTTGTAATTTGAAGCAGGTAATATATATGTCCTGTTGTGGTTTTCATTGGAAGGTATTTGGCGTGATTGTTAGTGACATTATTATTTAAAGCTTTATACGAAAAAATTAAACAGCTTACATTCCTAATGTTTAAAAATAGCATATACCGGCTGAGTTTTTTTTTATCTTGAGACAACGGAATATCTCTAAAACAATGCATCAAATAAAAAAAAAAACCTTAATAAGATTTGTTATAATGTACGGCGGCTCACTGAATGGTGCCGAACTCTATCGCCGAACTTTGAAATCTTAAATGAGAACCCCCATTTTGTATTGCAGATTCGGATTCTACGCCATCAAGTATGTAGTTTTTGTTTGAAACTTAACAGATTGCGCTGTAATCTCAAAAAACATGATTGTGAACGTCTAGAAAAAATACCCCAGAAAAGAGAAGCAAGCAAACATGATTTTGTGTTTTTTTTTTATTTTAACATTAAATAACATTTATTATTGCCAATTATTCCACATCAAAAACCTACACTAAATATTTACAGATTATTCATGATAAGATATATGGAAAACATAACTGGAAATTTTAGGAGCGCCATCTACTTCTTTTCAGGTTAACCGCCGCATTTTATAACTAACGGGAAGTAATACTGACAGCGTACTACACTCTATTCACTGTAAGAATGCAGTGTTACATTATATAGGTGAAAGATTTACGATTTGCGATTGGCTAATAAACGAGGCGAATTCACAAACACGAAAAATATTTTATATAGCAAATGAAATTTAAGTTGGATAAAACAAAATATCACTGAAATCTATGATATCTGTCAATCCTGGTGTTGGTTTCAGCTCTGTATTTGCGTGTTTATTGTTATTTTTTGTGTCGTTCGTGTAATTTTATAAGCAAATTGTTACAAAAATAGTTGTTCTTAGAGCTCTACTGAGTACCCTAACAGCCAGAAATATTACATAGATATTTTTAAAAATATATTTTATAAATATTTTTCGTGAGAGGTTTTTGAATATATTTTTCATATTTTCTTCTAAATATAGATAAAATATTCAATTAAAATATTTATTCCATATTTTAAAATTAATGTAAGTGCTATATTTTTTCTAAAATATTTGTAAAATATTTATATGAAAATTGAGATTTTTTTATGCAATCTATTTAATTTGTCAAAATGAACTAAAATTGTTTTTGGTTATTTAGAATGTATAACGTCGATAACGAAAAGTTGAAACATACATAGAGTTGTCTAAAAGGCAAGAACTTGTTTTTTCACACTCACCATACAAGTTAATAATCAATAATTCTGGCATCTTTTAAGGCATACTGAAGGTTTATCAAATTAATCACTATTTTTTAATTGAAGTGTTCTAAATAAAAAACAAACGTGTTTATTATCATTTTATTTGAATAAGCCAATAAAAATGAAAAATACTCATTTTTAAGCCTAGCCTTGGCTGGTGCCAGGTACAACCCTATGGCTTTTTTCATATCTTCGGTAGTGGTGCTCTCATGGCGTTTCCTTGTGGCTCTAAAACAATGCCAATTGTATTAGATCATACCATGAATAAAACATCGTACAACATTATCAACACCTACTAATACATTTGGAGCATTTACAATAATTGGAGTGGTAGCTACAGTCTAATACTTACGATACTTATTTTTACTTTATTTCATAATATTTGAAAACATTCTACGTAGAAACAATAAAACAACACAACGTATTCTAACCTCTATTTGAGGTTATGACGCTTATCTACCGAGATGAATCTCTTAAGCAAATCAACTAGCAATTTATCTGGTAGATGCAGTACATATATGATGCATAAAATTCCTACAATTATATTATTAAACGATTTCTGTACATAGCGATATTGAGCATTCCAATTATCTTATAGTAAATACTATGACATGTTCAAAGTTTTGCTTACCTCGTAGTCACCACAAAAACTAAAACACACCCCGCAACAATTAATTACACAGTTAACCCTAATCTGCCCTAATCGTATACTACTATAAACTATAACATGTAACGGACAACGAATGAAAACGTTGATGATACGCACGTGCGCGTATGCATTCTATGTACCTAATCCATAGACGCATAAACAATACTAAATCATATAACACCGGCACCGTAATGAATAGAGGTGTTGTGTTGACGTTCGCAACTTACAAATATTACAAATAATATAATACAAAACGCAGATATATTAATAGAAAAGTTACAGCGCTCAACTTAGATACTAATTAAATCATATTAGATATATATTATCTAATTTAATCTTTAAACTATCATTTTAAATAGGTACATACCTACTTAATATGTATGCATATTTTACCCATTTTATATTATTCGTTCTACGCACCAAATGTACAAAAGCAAAAATTCAATCTTTTTTTTATATGAAATAAATATTTACAGAAATACAAAGCAAAATATTCTTGCAGAGTTATGAAAAATATATTGAGAAAACATTTGCAATAAAATATTATTAATGCTACATAACATATATATTTTTTAAATGTTTTCCTAATATATTTTCTATAATATATTTTATGCATATTATATTAATATAACTAATATACAAGAAAGATTTAATATTTTTTAAATATTTATAAAATATGAAATAAATACAGTTGGTCACTGGGGTACCGTTGAATAATTGAAGGTATTGTTTTAATAACTATGTAAAATGATGGTGATGGGAAAGGATCTTTCTTTATTTGGAGGTTCATATCGCATACAAGTCAAACATCTGAAGGTGAACCAAACTGTTTATCTGTTTAAATTAATTGTTTGTATCATCAATCAGACAGTATACAGGTAATTACTTTTTGTTTATATGCTACTATTTCGTAGGAATTAGTAACGATAGGTGTACCATTCCAAATACTTCAATTCAATCTAAATTCAATACTGCGGACTATAAATATTTGCATTGTAGAATCATTAGTAAACATTCATACGGTGCTTGCATACCCACTTCTATATTTACTCAACATTTATTGTACATACGTGCTTTGATAAGATTATAAAAGACAGTCTGTCAATATTCCCTTAAGGACGCGCATATACACTAATACTATAACCACGGCGCCGAAATGGAAAACCCAAAACGCCCGAGCCCCAATTACTTATCCATTATGCGGCGATAATTAACAATAAGCAAAATAGAGGAAATTCCTGTCTGATTAGCCAATGTACCAAGAACGGAAAGATGAGCTAATCACGTATGCTTAGGTAATTATAATTATTGTACTTTGGCAAATTGATAGAGCGCGGTTGCGGTTCTTCGGGATAATTTGCAACTCCAATATGAGAGATATGTGTATATAATTCGGGCTTGTAAAAGTGAGAAACGTATACCTATATCTATATGAACCAGCAAATAGAAAGAGGTTTTATTTTAAATTGTGTTCTCACAATATGTTATTCTTCGAATGTATCTTTGTTTACAATTTTTTTAAGCAAACAATTATTTTCTGTATGGCAGCTCACATCTTTTTTCTTATTTTTAAACTCATTTTAAGTTTGACTTGAATTACGTTCTAATATTTAAATCATGGAAGATTGATGAGACATAATCTTTTTATTTAATAGATTAAGTTACGTTAGTCATGCTTAGCACATCGTCAGGCTAGAAGCTAAATATAAATAATTAATTATAGAAATTCTTACAAAATTTCAAATGTTCTTAACTACTATTTTTTTTTCCAAAAAAATTGCCAGATAAGAAATATACAGGCTAAGCATAAATTGATTGAGGAATTATACAGTGACCGGCATAAATATTGCAATATATGGGATTTTTTTTTATTAGTAAAATATTCCCATTTTTTTTTTTTTTTGGGGGAAAGGGAACAGGTTCTGCAAGTCTAGGAACCGCAAAATTCATTTTGGGATACGCCACGTGACCACTAGTATGGCGGTAAATTTGAAAAATATGCCATGAATTTCCAAAAAGTGAGGTTAGATGACATGATATCCAAAAAAGTTTTTGTGAAGATATTTAAAAAAAAAATGAAAATCACAATTTTTCCAAAAATTGTTTAATTGATTTACATATATCCAATGTTTTCGTTTTTAGCAGCTCAACAGCAATACTATTTCTAAATTCGATTGATACACAAACAGTTTTGTCAATTTTTGCAAAATTAACAGTTGTTAAATGTTAATTGTTGTTGCAAGGGACTGTATATAGTACTAATAAATGAAAGTTCACAAACACTTTCATTCTAAACCACTTATTAGCAAACATTACCTTTATTGAAAATAGTACTTAACAACAAATAAGATCTATTCAAATAGAATCAAGAAAGGAATCTTAGGAATAGTTCATCACCTTTATAAGTATCTGGGAAAGATGGCACATGAATATAAACGGGCTTTAATGTCAACCCACATAACAATTGGAAAAATATGCATATAGGAACCTCGCATGTTCTGTTGCCTATACACATCACCGTAAGACCCATGTTAATATATAGTTCCCGGATTTGGTAGATCAAAGTTAAATAAAAGCAACCACTTACAAAATTTAGAAGCTTGCTTGCCTGTGTATCACTAGAACAGCAAAAAGTTCATCAACAGCTTCCATGGAAACCATGCTAAACCTACGTTTACCTTAACAGCTATAATCATAAACGCTATGAAGATGATTTTTCGATAGAATAAGTCATATCTGTGAAGTTATGTTGGAAAGGGAAAATAATTTTCATTTATTTTTTAAAATATCCGTTTCCTGGTGAGGCAATATTTTATTTAAATGGCGCAAAAGATCGACATAATTGTCGATATTGGGCTAAAGAATCCGCACTGAGCAGAAGAACTGAGCAGGGCAACACAACGACTACAAAAATAAATACTATGGTTAATAATATAACTAGGCATGACTGGTAAATTTTATTGGACCGTTCGTTCTAGAAAGAAGTTAAACTTCTAAAAAGTACTTGCATCTGTTTGCAAAATCTAGTGCTTTCTGCTTGTATAGCCTTATTTCCTATAAATAATGGCATTCCTGAGCACAAATGGTTTCGATAAGATGATGCTCCACCTCATCATGGAGTACAAGCTGTACAAGTAAGGGTATTTAAATTATGTGTTTCTTGGCAGATGGATTGGTAGAGGAGTTCCTAACGAATGGCCTGCCAGGTTTCCAGATTTTCTTCCACATAATGTGGGGCCATTAAAAAACTGATGTCTACCGAAATTGACCCCATAATCTCTAGGATTTACTGCTTAGAATGCAGACTAAAGTCAATAGGATTTAATTAATTTTTCAACCCATTTTTTCAAAATACTTTTTTTTGTTTTCTGCATTAAAGTGAAAACCATTAGTTCAAAATTGGTAACACTACATGCACCCACTGAAGATGTTAAAGTGCCCCAGTAGCCAACTATATTTATTTCATATTTTAGAAATATTATTTGCGTTTACGTAAAAGATAATATATTACGTAGGAACTAAAATACTTGCAGCGAGGTAACTGCTATATGCATCCATTCACACCAAATCAAAAGCAATAGTATAATTTATAATCCAGAACGATATATATAGATATATAGAATTCATTTTTAATTTTTTTATTTTATTTACTATATTATATTTTTGAAGCATTATTGATTATTAACTTGTATGGTGAGTGCGAGAAAGTTCCCCCCATATAGGTTACTGTCTACAAATAATTTTAGTTCATTCCGGCAAATTAAATAGCTTTGTATGATTGCAATCTCATTTTTCATATATATTTTCATTTTTCAATTATCTCATTTTTTTACAAATATTTTAAAAAATATCAAACTTACATTGATTTAAAATATGGAATAAATATTTCAATTCTATATTTTGTCTATATTTAGATAAAATATAAAAAATATATTCAAAAGCTTTCACGAAAATATTTGTCAAATATATTTTTAAAAAATCTCTGGTATATTTGTGGCTGTTAAGGTAGATTTTGAATTTAGAGAACAACGAATAATAAACAGTAGGTATAATAAACATAGTAGTAATTACTCATTAACAGAAAATTAAAATACTTTACTACATCGTTTTGTTGTTTCTAATTTCAAAGCCTACTTTACTTATATGTGCCTAACAAGTTGTTCATTACCATAAGTTATTGTTTAAATGTTTTTACTTAATGAGTATTCATATCATTAGCTAAAAGTACCTTATTATTAATCATTTACTTTTATTGAGTTTCATAAATATTAAACTATTTTAATTTTACCTACTATTTATTATTCCTTGTTCTCTAATTCCAAAACTTAACTTTAATACCTTCAATTTAATACATTATTAATGCAGAAAACAAAAAAGTGTTATAATTTTCAATAAAAGTAATATTTATTAAGTGGTTTAAAACAAAAATGTGTGCAAAATTTTATTTATTACTTCTAGATACAGTCCCTTGCAACAATTGTCAAATTGAAATCGCACTTTTCAGTTTGCGCTGTGTTAATTATGCAAAAATTGACGAAATTGTTTGAGTATCAAACAGATTTAGAAATACTTCTGTAGTTGAGCTGCTAAAAACGAAAAAAAAAAATGAAATATGTAATTCAATTAATCAAGATTTGGAAAAATTGTGATTTTTAAATTTTTAAAGCATCTTTACAAATATTTGCATACAGCCTCAGAATTGAATTTTAAGCAACCTTTTCAAATAACTTTATTGAATATCATGTCATCTAACCTCACTTTCTCACTTTCTAGGAATTTTGGGATTCCTAGACATGCACAACTTATCTCAAAAAAAAAAAAAAATTTGGTATATTTTAATAATTTTCCCCTCATAAATTTTTTAGTGTGTAGAGCTGCACCAATTTAAACATAAATTCTAAAAACAACTTAAAGATGGCAATCATTTCCTCATGTTGTGTTATTTCAAAACGTTTCTTTCTTTTTCAAAAGTATTTATCCATTTGTTAGCGCTATACCCTTACCTTAAAATTTCTCAAAGATGATTTTTTTGTGATAATTCTTTTAATTTTCTTTTTCGTGAGGTTTGTTGATTATCTTCAACAAGTTTTTCTAGAACTCCTGTCAAGTTCTGTGAACTACTATTATTTTCAGCAGCCACTTCTTTTCTTTCTATAATTTCTTCTGAAAAACAATCTCTGAAAACTATATTTTCTCCATCATCTACATATGAATGTTTTCACTAACTCTGTTAAAACAATCCAAATATTTCTTATTTAGTGTTTTTTCTTTAATGTATTTTTTAATTTTTTCATAAGCTGTTGTATTTGTAATAGCTTTATGCAAACTTGCTGGTTGTAAATCTTCTGGGATACTAAAAATCGACGATCTTTTGTATCAATTTGTATCAAGGTATAGCAATCATATTTGATTTTGCATCCCTGATAGGTTTACAGTATTCTCACTTATTCATTTCGTACATTAAAAGTAAAGAAACCACATTTAAAGTTCATTCCATTGCCATTCCCATTAAATATTCATATGCAATGGATATTAATGGTTCTAATAATACAGTTTGTTTTAAACAAGTTATAGTTTGTTGTTACAAGAATTAATTCTGTTATAATTCTTCTTCATCACAAATTACTTCATCAGCAATTTCTGCAAGGTGCCAGAAGGGATTACAATATTAATATTTTCATTAGGCCGATTGATTTGTGGACTTGACACTTCAATTAATTCACAATTAATTCCTATTTGTAAGATCTGATAACATTTTTTGAATATAAGTCAAGGCGAAATGAAAATAATGTATTTTTAATGACGTTAGGTCTCCTGAAAAACTACATAAATTTTTGTTGTTTTTGAAAATAAAAAATTGATCTCTTTCAGCATATAAAACTCTCAATACATTTAACTTATCTTCTAAAATAAGTTGACATGACTGATGCTTTAGTTAACTAAATTGTTTTCAGTATAAAATTTGTTCCGTAATTCCTTTCATGTGATTTTTTTAAAAACTTTCGCAGATAAAACAGTTATAACGTAACATTCGGGAAATTAATTAAAAGTGTAATTCCTAAATTCTCGTAAATATAAAGCATAAAGCAGATATAACGAATAAATTGATCTTCTGTCTGTATTTAAAAAAAAATATATGTATGTATTATAAAATTTCCTGTTCTAGGTTTAGCGGTTGGGAATATTTTAAATAAATACTGGTGTCGATTACACTTTGGTAATACCAAAATTAAACGCAAGGAAAAAAAAAGTTTTAAAAAATACATTGACCCACATATTTACATATGACATTGTAATAATTAGATAAGTACAATTGCACTTGAGTTGAGGTGTACTTAATAGTTTTTCTTTGAACGATAAACTAAACTCTATTCCTAAAAATTCCAATGTCAAATATTTTTTTAGTCATCATGCGGTTTTACCAGATAAATATGCATGAATGTAGATTGTAATGCGCGTGTATATAACTTTCGGTTATAAGTTAATAGTAACATGAACTTTTATTATACTTATCCTTTGATTAAAGTCTGTAATATTGCAGAGAGGCATTTTTTTCTACAGTGATAAGATTTTGCTGTAGTAAATATCTACGAAACATGCAATAGAAACGTGTTAAAAGGTGTTATAATGGTAAAAAATCCTGTTTAATGTAGATTATGAATTATATTATAATATATTCAAATTACGTTTTATATAAGTAAATAATAAAAACGTGAAGACCAATTGATAACCAATTTCAAAGTAGGTATAGATGGCGGCTAAAATAGCATAAAAATAAATGCTAATATTAGGAAGTGCATCAGTCTGACAACATTACAGTTATATATACAGGGTGTATCAGATAGAGAGGTAAATATAATAATATGTAGCAGCTATAATCATATACAATCAAAAAGTCTTAATGCACAGGGGGTCTATCTGTAAGCATTAACGAGAAAAATGCCGTGGGCTAGACCCGCACCTGTGCCCAACCTAAATGCTGTCCCGAGTATACCCCCACATACCACTATCATTCAGCCATTATCGCTGTTGGTTTTGTGTGGATCGCCGCTTGGAGTGCAAGCCACTTCGAACATTTTATTTAAATTCTTCCCGTCTCGAAAAGACGATCCTTTTAAGGACCATCATGATTTCATAAAAAGAAAGTCGAAGATTCATGCATCGGCAAAAGCGCGGGAATGTATAGATTCATTTTCGCGCGACATCATAGCAAAAAGGCGTGTTTGCAAATTTTCTGTATCTACATTTATTTCTGTGTAATTCGATTCAATTCATTTGCGTTATATGATTAAATAAATCCAAAAGAAATAACTCCGATTCATGTGGTACCGTTTATTATTAACAACTAACTCTCGATTCGACAAAGAAAAAGAAAAATATTTACGTTTTTTGTAACTACTGAAGTCGCATATCCGGTGAAACTCGAACGTCTTATCACGATATTAAAAATAATACTTTGTAGACTTACGTAGAATGCTCTTAACAAAAAAGGAATGTTTATTTTATAAAAAGAAGAAATTTAAAATGCCTCAGTTTTGCTATTTTTACAAGGGCCTTTATTTATTCAGAATGACATTAAATGAACCACCATTAAGAATAATACTAAATGAGTGCAATGTATTTATACATAATACCACGTTTAGCGGGTGCTTAACATGACGTTTCCTTGCATCAGGCCCGGACTAAAGAATTTTTGGCTCTAAATTTTACTTTTTTATTCTTTAATGATGAAATCCGGTTTCGGTGGGTTTGTGCTTTATATGTCGTGTAGTTAACACCCAAGCAAAATTTACTTTTTTATTTGATACACCCTGTATAAATATATCCGCCGACATCTTTGACATCTCTTAAGATTTACGTATTGTCGATACTGATACACTTAAACACATCCTCAAGTTTACAAAATTCACATTTATTATTTTTTCTTCCACTCCTAGTGTCCTTTAAAAATGACGAGTAGTATTAGCCTATCATGAAGTTGCCTTTGTTGTATTTTCGTGTCCTCCTCATGGGCAAATCTGTTGGATCACAATAAATTATATTATTATTATTAAGAAGTGCATCGATCTGACGACCCTACACGAATAATTAAATATTTATATCCGCCGACATCTTTGACATCCTTCAAAATTTACGTATGAAGCCAACAAACAAACCCTTAAACTTATAAAAATCTCATTTATTTTAGAGACCTCTGTAATACGTATGCCTAAAGCAGCTGTTCCTAAAGAAGCAGCTAACCTAAAGAAACAGTTTTCAAAGCGAGATATTTTGCAATCACGGGTGCATTACAGTGCATTCTGATATAAATCTAGCTTTATGTTTCAGCACAAAGGCAATATTAGTTTTACGACTATTTGGATGTCTAATACATAATAATAATAATAATAATAGTTTTTTTTTATTCTCAATAGAAAATAATGAGAATATGATTTGTTATTGTCCATTATCATCGTTCTCTAAAACCGGCTTCCATTATTAAAATAGTTCATCATCCTTGTCTGCTACTTACATTGTCATATAATATGTACTCGTATAGTTAATTGCTTCTGAGATGTACGAAAACATAAAAAATTCCCACTGTGGTGGGCAGTGGTAGAAATAATTTACCGCTAGTCAATATTGACAGTAAATTCCAGATGGACGCAATTCTTCCCAATTTTACGGGATCTGAGGTCAAAAGTGGGATTTTTGTTTTGTCACTTATTATATTATTTGGAAGGAATGTTTAAATTTCATTGATTAATGGTTTTTTTCTATTTTACGTTTTATATTTTTTAAATCAAACATTGTATTCTGTATTTCTTTTTGTCCTGCAGTACTGTTCCAATTACATACATGAAAATCTGTAACTCCCGGATAATAGCCTTGTTGTAATTTGCTATCTTAAATTTTCATAGAAGATCTTGGCATTTTCTCTCCGTGTTTAAAATTATATTGAAAAATATTGAACCGACATCGACAATTCTCCCTGATAACTGTCTACATTCCAATTTTTTGCGAATGCAATTAATTTCAACTTGGACGAAAATTTATTTAATTATCTGCACTCCCTAATGTTATATTCAAATAGATAAAATCAAGATTCGTCAGTGAAGAACAAAATCTCCGAATGTATCAATATTGATATAGAACGTTCAATAAAATCACTATTGTAGCATTAGAAATCTTTTTAGAGAATGACTACCAAGAGTCTGAACAGGCGTTTCAACGAAGACCGACTTATTCTATAACTAAAGGCAATTCGACGCTTATACTCTTTGAAAATTAAACGATTGGTATGGAAGATTTATTACAGAGAAATATATAATAATAAGCAGACTTACATCTTGGCACAAATGAGTAATTGGTGTGTTGGAGTTATTTGTCATACATCATCGCTTATCTCACTATCGAATATTTTCTTCTGTTGTTATTTTTCTACGACTTCCTTCTTTGTGGTTAAATGCTTCCTGTTTGTCTATTTGGAATATAGATCAACAAAACGTTTTATCGACCAGATTGATAATACTAGACTGTGCATATTAGAAAAAAAATGTTTTCAAAAAAAAAATAAAACTTAACACCCATTTACAATCAATTTTTCTTTCATTCCTAAAATATATATATACATATTTTTTCTAAATAATAATTCAAAAACAAGAAATTTATGAGTTGAGAAATGTGATGATCTAGAATTAATTTTTATCTTTTCCCATTAACATGCTTTAAATATCCGTGTTTCTTATCTTGATTAAGTTAGAGATAAACTAATTGTAAGAAACTAAGAAATGCAGGTGTTCCAAATATTGAATGTTTTTATCATGGGCGTCTTCCCTTGCTTTATAAATCTGTTGATTTGGATTGATCAGCATAGTAATCTACTAATCTCAATTTGCTTTCAATTATTTCTTTTTTTTTGTAAAATAATTTTGTAGGCGCCTCTAACGTAACATTTTTCAAACTGTTATCAAGTCGTTAACTTATGGACAAGGAACCTAGGAATCTGATCAATGGGGATAATACGCAACTATATTATGAGAAATGTTATCTTCAGTTTTGTAAATATCGTTTATTTCTTTAGGTCTTGCCTTGAATATGTGTTTCTTTTGTGCTGATATATTTCCAATCAATGTGTGGCACATTTTGCCACTCATAGTTAGTCGAAGCGATATTGTGAACTTTATGTTTTGATTCTCGTTGGAAGCCAAGGATTGCTAACTGTTGTATAGTAGTAAGCTCACGTTTTTATAAGCACTTGTTTCCTCAGCAAAAAGAAACATGATAACACAGAGAAAACTCCTTTCCCAATTTTCTGATGGGATGATACATACAGGGTTAGGCAAAAGTATGGATCCATTCTAATATATTTAATACGGTTACTTCAATTTTAATTAGACTTTTTACATTTAATTAAATGCAAATTGGAGATTCGATAAGTGTATTTACATCCAAATCAAACTTCTGATTTAGCCGGAAATGATGTTCATTTTTTTTGTTTTAAATGAAACTGTATATTTTTAGGACTTTCAATAGAACCCTGCTGTACTCCTGACAGTATTGTAGCTCATCACCCCTATATTTAATAACGACAAAGATATTTAATTAAAACTGATAATGCAAATTTTACTGAGAACAAGAAAAATGAACACAAAAAATGTATAAACAAAATCAATTTCACTACCATTCTCTTCTTGAGAATATGCACTGAGAAAAGAGATTGCATTAAATGAAAAGTTTTATAACGTTTGGTTTTTATCATGTTAAACGAAAAGGGTACCTTTTCGCAGAAAAGTGTTGGGCTTGGACGAAAAGTAACCGCAATTTAACTAAATGGAATGCTTTTTTGATTAATATTTTGCTAAAAACTGTGTAACTTCTGTTTATGTTAAAACAATACACATTCACATATTATATTGCTATTATTATATTAACTTTACTTTAAATAAAAAAAAAAAACAGCCTTTTAGTTTACTTGCGTGGACACGCATGAATACATTAATTTGAAACTTTCTGCTTTTAGCGGAAAATGCAAGCGTCTGCATTCAAGCTAACAATAAGTGCTTTTTTACGCGAAGGTATTTTAGTTTTATGCATGTTCCTACGTGCATAAATCTCAGATACACAAACTACAGTAAACAATGATAAATATTTTCGTGCAAGATTGAAGGAATTTCAAGGACAATTGGAATCTTTTCAGTTAATGTTGCATTACTTATAAGCCAACGCACTTTACAGAAGAATATAGTGTTTGAAAGTTTAAAACTGTTACCCACGCAAAAAATCGTTTTTTTTTGTTACTAAATTATTACTTGATTGAAATAATATTAAGAAATATTCCTGTATTCGAACGAATAATTTGATTAGAAGGTTTATTTGAAACAATCAAAAATGTTCACGACATTTTGTCGTGTTTACGCTTTTCGGTGAAACCGCGGAAAAGTCAAATCTAAAGTGAACAAATGTTATAAGAAAAGGAAAAACTTCTTGATCCAAAACGCTTACGGTTTTCTGTCAAAGTGCAGAATTTTCAAGTTCAAAATAAAGAGGACTTGGATCTACTATCAATATATCTTTCACTTAAAAGAATGAACTGCTTCAACGAAAAACATATTATTTCCGACGAAATGCGTGGGTTCAAAATTATATTCCTTTTCAATGAAACACCAAATCATGTTGGCCATATAGAAAACGCAAAAACTTTTGGTTTAATGCAATTCCTTTTAAATAAAAAGTATACTTCTATCAGTGTGTAAGTCCATGAACAAATTCTTGAATGGCATGCCAAAGCCTCCTCACGAAGTAATTGCACTCTCAATTATTTTCTATCGTAACTCGTCCAAATTATGCAGTCGTCTAGTATAAACCACAAATTTTAAATGACTCTAGAGGATTTAAATCTGGAGACCATAGAGGCCATTTAATGAATCCTCTACCACCAAACCGCCTATTTGGGAATGTTTCGTTTAAAAAAACTCCTAACATTAAGGACATAGTAAGGGGGTGCTCCATCTTGTTGGAACCAAACATTTACAGGTAATTCCCCATCTTCCTCAATATTAGGAACAAGCTGGTCACGTAAAAGATCTAAATATCTCTTTCTAGTTAGTGCACCATGAATGAAACAAGGACCAATGATACAGTTCTTGAAAATACCAGGCAAACGTTTAAATTTGCGAATGTTGTATATGCGTTTCTAGCATCCAATGAGAGCTTTCTCTTGACCAACATCGACAATTATGGCGATTAACGATACCATTCGAAAAAAAAACGTAGCCTCGTCGGAAAGTAGCAAATTCTATGTAAAGTATTGGTCATTACTGCAAATTTCCCTCACTCCTTGGCAAAATTCAATTCTACGGCCAGAATTCTCTTTTGCACTAATTGTAGTTTATGTGGATGATATTTTTCGCGCTTCAATATTCAGCTACTGATCGTAAACTTATATCATATTTCAGTGCGAGGAATGTAGTAGAAATTTATGAAAATTCCTCTCGTATTATAGCAATATCTTGAGTTTTGCCAACGATAGATCGTATTGGATGCAAATTATGAAATAAATCGCATATTTCTTCTAACGCGGTCACACTCAGAAAAGTTGCTGTGTTGAATTAACAAACTGCTCTTTGTTGATTGTTTATGGTTATTATGACCAAAATTTGACTTAAACCAATGCAACTTCTCGGGTTCTATAAAGAAAGAATTTAGCTTGGATCTGTATAATTAAATTACAGTTTGAATTTGTTCCAATTAACAATGTAAAAGCTTCCTTTAATACTACTAGAAAGTTAACACGTTTTTTTTTCTGTTCAACTAAAAATGCCGTTAGATAGATAGAATAGACAAATCTGAAGCATTAAATCAATATACGTTTTGGATTGTAGAAATTGAATAATATCGGTAGCACATTAATTTTTTAGCAATTTTCTGGATGTAAAGCACAGCAAATACGTTAAATGCATACATATATCACAGCAGTTGTCCCATAGATGGCGTCTCTCCTATTTCACTCGAGTAACAGAACATATTTAGCATAACTAAGGTAATAAGAACTTTTATAACATATTAATTATAGAAATTGTATAAATAAAAATGAATTAATGCCCTTCTTCACTAAATTTATTTATAAAAATATCTAGACGACATGAAGATGGCTTAAAGAACCGAAACATGTCGTCTAGGTATTTTTATAAATAAATTTAGTGAAGAAGGACATTAATTCATTTTTATTTTTGCACAACTTCTGATCTGATACTTGACTAAGTAGGACGGACAACATGGATAATTATTAATCTGGTATATTTACCAGATAAATGTCTAATAGGAACTGTGATCGTTGAAAGCGCAACTTCTTTAACCGCATACTATAGCGGCGGAGTGATATCTGCGATCAACCCCCAATATGCGGAACAAACACTTAGCCTGTTTATAATAATCGACCGCATGTCTGGCTCATATAAAAGTACGTTGTTATAATAAGATTAAAGATTATAGTTCGATCAATTAAATATTCATTTAAAAGGAATATTGGCAATTTGGGTTTGGTTAATTTGACTTAAATTTTGGTTATCATCACTAAATTATTATCAATTATTTTTCACGTGATACATTTCAAAGAGTTGGATTGAAGTCTTGCTAGGACTACTATAACAATATAAATTTGTTGTACTAACAACAAATACCGAACAATTTTTTTTCGTTCCTGCAACAAAAAATTTCAGTTCGCCATATACAACCAAACAGCATTGTTAAATTAACTAAATTTTGATTAGCTCAGTGCAGGTACTTTTCTGAGTGAACCAAACCCTATCATCATTAGAAAATCAATACGTTCTTTCAGTTAATTGAACCCTTATTAGTATTTGAACATTTACAAGATTAATTCTGACAGTTTAAATCAAGTATTGCATTTTAATTTCATGGATAACTAATCACAAACACGAATTTAAGGAAAATAATTAAATATCTTTGTGGTTATTAAACATATTAGAGGTGTTGGACCTTAATATTGTGTATTCCTGACGTAGGATGCTATTCAAATTCGTAAAAATATACAGGGTGTTTCACTTAAAATAGAAAAGTTAAAATCATTTCCGGCCAAAATGGACGTCTGATTCGAATATAAATATACTCCTCAAATCCTCGATTTACATTTAATTAAATGTGGAAAGCCTTATTAAAATCAAAGTAGCTGTATTAAAGATATTTGAATGGATCCATATATTTTGAGCTATCATGTATATCGAAGAATCTGTCAGACCTTCTTGTGGAAAAACGTTGATTATAATTCTTTGATCTACACTCCCTTATCTCCATTCCATTTGCATATCATTTCAAATTAATGCTGAAAACAAGGCTTTTACTGCCATTTATTTTGAATGTATATTTTTATACCGCTGAATTTCCTTTTTTACAAGCTTACTTGATACTATATTTGTTTTTATTGAAATTTGACGCGACTCTTATTGTGTTTAATCTGCTATTTAGCAAGAATTAAAATGTAACTACGTAAAATTAAACAAAATGTTAAAAATAATAAATTACGTTATTAATGTCAAATCTTAAGATAAACTTTGGATTGAAAAACAACAACGATTCACAAACAAAACTATTTTATTAAATAATAAGACTTACTAATTGTATAAGCAACAGACAACACATGTTTGGCGTTAGTAAAGTTTATCTTATTGTTAGTACCACTTATAAATAAACACAAAAGCAAAGGTTGCATTAATTGTTGAAAAATATTGGTAATTATTTATTGGACGCACAATTGTAATTTCCTAAATAATGTTTTTCATACTTTTTCAAATGTATTTGCTTGAATATTTCCAAAAATTTCACGAATTTGTATATGTATAATAATTTCACAATTAATACTCAAATGGATAATATTTGAAATTAATAAATTTAATATTTCTATGCAAGTTAACGAATGTGTAATTTTAATGAATTAATTTCTTTAATGCATTTTTTTAAGTATTTTTTTTTAAATTTAAGATTGCCCAAACACACTTTTATCAAGTCACCAATCTTGTTGAAATGTTCTTTTGGCAGATTTGAAGAAAACGAAATCTTGCTAATTCCTATTAGTTTACTTAAAGTACGTTACAATAAAATAAGATGTCGTAATTAGGTTTCTCCGCACATCGGACACGGTAAAATATAAGGAGGTTGTTTTCATGTGCAATCTGCGTTAAATATTTTATTGCATCATACCTATGTTTATCCCATTATTCATTTAAAAATTCCCATGATAAATTATTGATATTTTTACTGTTATAGATATGCCAATTAGTAATTTGAAAAAGAAGAATAATGCTCCTTGTTTCGTGCAGAAATGCAGCACGTTACCAAAGATTTAGAAACTTCTTTAGGATACGAGTATTGAAAGAAAATAATAGTATTTTATCGTATAAAATAGTATGTGTGTTAGTTATCATTTGTGAATAATTTCTTATCTCATTTGTTTAAATATAATAATTTTCTTGGGATGCAAATTCCTCATAATATAGCTAGTTAAATATTACTATGCCCTTTTAACATCAAAGACAGCTGGATAACCCAAATTAAACTATAATAAAGATAAAAATGAAATGAGAAAACTTGGTAAAACAATGAAGAAATAATCATTTTTTAAAAAAAAGCTATTATCGTTAGCAATAACACTGAACCAATATGAAATAATTTGGGTTGAATGGAGTAAGATTTGCATCTTCCTAATTCTAATCCAAATAAGCTTTTGCCCATTTAAAGAAATGTGTGGTTTACTATAGATATTTGAAAAAAATAATCCCCCAAAAGCGTTTCAGTGCTCAACTCTTTTATTTGTAAAATAGTAACAAAAATTTGAATATTGTTTTTAGGGAATTTAATGCCAAACAACGATGTCTTTCTCATTTTTTTAATTTTGCTTAGGGTTTTTGAATTAGGAAGCAAAGTGTCGTTTTTTTTAAATAAAATCCGCAATTGGACTATGAATGATGTAATGATGATGGCTTGCAATGATGTAAGGGTCGTAGCATTTATTGTAACAACCAACAGCATAATACACTATTATTATGTTTAACAAAAATCATGTCTTGCCATGGAAAACGTGGTATAAACAATTGAAGCATTATGTCATCTTCATCATTGACAGTTGTACATACATTAGGGTAATTAGTGATTAAAGTTGATTTTGTTACCGGTTAGTAGCTACAGAAGAAATCTTGAGAAGCTTGATATGATCAAATGTTACATTATTTGCAACAAAAATTGTTACGAAGTCGCCGAACGCTATTGTTTATTGTATTTTGAACCATCGTTACACACCTTCAACAATTTATATATCAATTAAAAAAGTTTTGAAGCTTTATGAAAACTAGAAATAAGGGTAATATTGATGAAAACATGCAGTTAAATGTATTGGCTGGTGTTAATCAGAATCTCTAAACATCAGCGCGGCAAATTGCACAGGATGCTGCTATTTCACAGCGCACACATATAAATAATGTAACATATCAATTTCTTGAGATAGCTAACTTTTAAAGCAACTAAACCCTACGGACATATTTGAATATGTCAAATGATTTGGATAGAAGAGAAGATGCCGCGGGATTGGAACATTGGACAAATTGTTACAATACAAGGATGCTCAACAAATTACCAATAATTATAGAGGACTAACATTACTAAGTACAGCTTATAAAATAATGTCAACACTAATGCAAAGACGATTAGTAATTAAAACAAAGGAGCTAAAAGGATAATATCAATATAGTTTTACAAAAGGACGATCAACAACTGACGTAATGCATACGCTCAAACAAATACTAGAAAAAACATACGAATATAAAATAGGAATAGAAATGTTATTTGTCGACTCCCTCAGAAGAAACAAACTTGTGGAAGCTTTAGACAAAATGGGAATGAAACATAAATTATGGAGATTAATACAAATGACAATGTCAAATGCAAGAGTAAGTGGTAAACACGTAGAAGGGACAGACAGAGGATTTTGAAATAAATGAAGAGGTAAGACAAGGAGATTCACTGTCTGCAACATTATTTAACTTAGCACTGGAATTTGTATTAAGAAAGATAGATAAAGGTATCATAAAAACAAACGGAGCACAAATAATAGCGTATGCAGATGATATCGTAATTGCATAAAAAACCAGCAGTTGCCCAAAAAAATACTGGATGAATTGGTGAGAGAAAGGAACAAAATGCGACTGAAGATAAACCAAGAGAAAACAAAATTAATGAGACGAGAAAGTAAAAATAATTCAGCTAAAGCTACACGTTTGAATAGGTGACCAGATTTAAGCATTTAGTAGTGAAAGAAATAAAAGAGAGAATAACCAATATGAACAAGGCCTACCAAGCAAATAGAAAACTCTTAAAAAGTAAAATAATGGGAAAGAAAACAAAAAAATGAGAATTTATAAGACTGTAATACAACCGATAGTATTATAGGCTGCAGAGATAATAAGAACGACTAAGAAACAAAAAAAGAGCTTAGAATACAAGAAAGAAAAATACTAAGAACAATATTAGGCCCAATAAAAATGGACAACGATGAATACACAAGAAGAACCAATTATGGTTTAAACAAATTAAAAGGCAGAGACTAAAATGGTTGGGACACGTACATATGAAGAACCGGGAATGGAACAATAATCCGCATTATCCAGGAGGAAGAAGAGGAATACGCAGGCCTAGATCTACATGGCTACAAGAAGTTAAAACAGACCTTAACAAACCTGCACTGTTGAAAATATTACGGTGTTGGCGTTAATTTTGCGCTAGTCAAATATTTTAGTGTTGATTTTTACAAATTTTGCCAGATGAATTGACTACATGTGTTTAGCAGAACAGAAATTACTAGAATTTGGTGTGAATTCTTTGTTCAGATATGAGGATTTACTATTTCTCTAGACATTCAGAAGCATCAACCAATCAGAATTTTTCCCTCGGATAGAAATATAGAAACCCCACCTAATCTAATACAGTATTGCATTATACGCACCACCTGCATTGCACGTGTATCTTTTCGAGTTTTCGAGTTTGTTTCTGCGTATTAACATATCCAAACAAACCACCAAATGTGACTGACCTGCAAAGTGTAACCTTGTGTTATTAAACGTTAATTCCAGTTGGCATAAAAAATTTCAATATCTTAAAGATGTATTGGGAACAACTATTTACGTAATTAGTTCAGATTTGAATCAAATAGCATAAACATTCACTTAATTTTACAATGGTTCTCAAAAAATCATTTTAAAATTAGTACGTTTAGTTGAAACCAAAACTTTTGATTGAGTGGTTCTGTATATTTATAATTGATAAAACGTCTTAAAGAGAGAATATTATAGCCGGCAGTACGGCTGAGAAGAAAGGGTGCATCATTGCCAATCTTGAAAGTCAAGCAGCAATATGCGGTACCGGTTGTTGGTTGGGTCACCATTCGGACAACACCTCTCAGTGGCTCGGTGTGTTCCGGCATCAAAGCCAAAGCCAAGGGTCTTCAAGGCCTGTAGTGCTGAGTTATTATTATTATTATTATTATAGCACTAAGAAATAGGAGTTGCATATTAAAAAGACGTTGTGTTTAGAAAACGGTGTTAAATCATCCAATAGATCGCATTCATTTAGTTAAACAGCTAGTAAATCTGTCTAGTCTAGATCAAATAAAAATGTACTAGAAGTATATCATAATTCCACGTGTTATTGGACAAATAACCCTTAGCAATAGACAATACTTGACTATCTTTGTTCGTCAAATTTAAAGTTCTATAGTTCTCGACAAAATAACACGAAAAGAGTGTGGACCTCTCCTGACTATTAAATTAGTCAAAAAAGTGTTAAAATTTTCAACAGTGTGGTATTCATCGATGGCAGGAGAGGACACATGACAGGAACAGATGGAGGGATGTGTATGTGTGAGGATATAGAAGAGGATGGGGATTGATCTACCCGTATTTTGAAGATCTAGAAAGTTCTAGGACCGGCGATACTCCGTTGGGGTGCTTAGCCATTATATATAAACCACTGACAACATCAACTATAACCACTTTAATGAACAAACTGTTAATGATGAACTAAACATAATGCTTCAATCGTTTATATCGCGTGTATGATAAGACATGATTCTTATTAAAAACAATAATAATAGTGTATTATGCTGTTAATAATTAAAATAAGTACTACGACCATTACACCAATGCAAACCATCATCATTCATAGCCACGGATTTTATTAACAAAAAAAAAAGACTTTGCTAAAAATGCAGTATTAAAATTTAGAATATGTCATAGCCAACTATTGTTTCCATTTAAAAAAAAAATAAACTGTTTCCTAACTCAAATAAAAAAATTAAGAAAATGTTATTTCCCTAAAAACAATATTCGAATTCCTTTTTCTATCTTCAAAAATAAAAGAGCAGCACTGAAAAGGTTTCCATTTTTTTTTTGCAAATATCTAGTAAACCATGCATTTCTTCGGTGATCAAAAGCGTGCCTAGATTAGAGCTATAAAGATGCAAATCTTTCTCCGTTTAACCCAATGGGTATCCCTTATGGTTTTCGAGATCCCCATATAAATAATTTTAAAAAAAAAACTCACGCTGTATATTAGCGCTCTTACCAAAGAGGCACAAGAAATACCTATCTAATGCCACTACAGCTACACATTTAAGTAAGCTATAAAAAACACCACTGTGCCAGTCTATAATAAATAATCTATAATCATGTACATCTATAAAAATTCTACCAATTTTACAGTTTAATAATAAAAACTTTCCTTACTCAATTAAATTAATTTGTGGATTTCCTAAACAATACCGAATAAATGGATCTCGTGATGTGCAACGCTCGCGTGATCTGATATCTTATGCGCTCATTACCATACTATACAATCCTTGCTGTATCTTTATTGAATACTGTTTTTAAAATGTCACAGTTTATTTTAATCCATGTTGTAATTTCATTCAATCTTTTCTATTATTTTTATTTAAGTTACCTAGTTCGATAAACAATTAAAATTATTCTTGCTGGAGTATTCGATGATTCGCAAATTATTTCGAAGAAAAACACGAAAATTTCTAATATGGGATCTCAAGGATATGTTTAGGTGAACCTTTGTATTATTCGAAAGGACATTGTTTCACCATGACGTCACTTACTACACATGGTAAATTTACATGAGCAACCTGTTTCTACTTATATGCCCCAATAATATTTCCAGAAATATACAATAATTCGGTTATGCGCGTGCAAAGAGATATATGTCAAAAGAATCATTTTAAGGAACAGGGGATAAAAGATTTTATTTTTGCAAACAATACTGCAGTTTGAAGGTGTTTCAAGAAAACGAGACGAATGCCAAACTACTCACTTTATGAAACAGTTTTACAATATATTGGTACCTTTCGACAAAGTATAAAACATTTCAAACTTATTTTAAAACGTTTAAAAAATTATGTTTTAAAAAGATACTGTTCAGAAATTACTTAGTTCCCTAAAATAGTAAATTATAAATTGGCATTTTATAATACCTTAGTTGCTTAGTACTATTTTTTGCATGAATTCATCATAATACGTATGCGAGAAGCCTGGAGATGATATTATGAGTATGTGTGAATGATTTGTGGAAGTATTCTCCACAAAAACAAAAAAAAAAATAATAACGTACGGTCAACAGATCACGTGATTTCCTACTCTTAACTATGTTTGGCGCGAACATCGAGAGATGTCCCACAACGTAATACCAGTAATTAATTAGAAAAAGTCAACAGCTATGCTTATCAGCGTAGAAAAACCTATGCATAATTTATTTGAAAGTTGCGGCAATCACATGTACGAACGCTACTGCGCATGACCGGGGATTCCCGATTGTGATGTCGTAGCGATGCCGTAATGCGTAGCCTTCAGTTGCCGAGCAAACGAGTTGAAAAGCAGTTGAGCGATCGATAAAATAGAATCACGAATCACGAACTTTTTTCCGATAAGAAATTACATTTCCTGTAAAGTAATTTTGATACGCACGTATAGTTGCATCAGCGTTTGTTTTCTTTTACGTGTTCAAACCGAGCAAGAAGAGACTTTATAGCTTATTCGTTGTGTGAATGTGGTGTTGTGAAGCCATTTTGTAAACAAGTGTCTGTGTGTTATCTTTTGTATATACAACATGTCGAGGAACACAAAAAAATCGAACGTTAATATTCCAGATGCTCTTAATAATTTGTCAGGCGTGACCGAGGAAGATAAGGCGAGCCTTTTTGAATGTTCCACGTCCGACAGCGGGTTCATATCGTCCGGAAATTTAATCTATTCCGGAGAAATAACGTCGGAGGAGTTCAGACCGGAGAGAAAGAGCCCCACGGTAGATTCGGGCGTCATAGATGTCAATTTGAAGACGCCAGAAATATCATCTGATATCTCGATGAAGTTGGATAGTGGCGTAGATCTGGCACTATCACAGAGTTTCTCCAACCTACACCTGGACCTCAAGGATCTGAACGATTTGAATTCGGGCCCGTGTCAGACGCAAAACACCGAAAGCGAACCGAAAATATCGAATGTACCGCCAAAACAACAATGGGAACTCTACTACGAACAAGATGAGAACGGAGATACGTGAGTAACTTTTACATAACCTATATGTGCTATAAAAATTTCATCTAGATGACATTAAGGACGATTTGCATTGGCATTCGATTGCTTAAAAATCGCGTAGCCACAAACTTGGTGTTGGAAATTAAAATCTCCATTCGTATTCAAAATCACGTAGTAAATTTTCAAATGTTAACCTTGCTGGATACATTCAGGTGCACTTAACTATTTGATTTAATTCCCGGATCTGCGATAAAAAAAGTCAATATTAAAATTGATTCGCATGTATTTTCCCATTAGTGTTATTATTCGTGTGAAGAAATGACTAATGTTCATACCTTAAATCCTAAAAACGCTATTATACTAACTTGGAGATTCCCAAAGTCCAGCAAGATCCTGCATTGCGGTAGGATAAAAAAAAGCGATTAATTTCTGACTACCAAGTGGTTTTTCAATTAATAGTTATTATGTCATTCTCATATAAATTACATTTATTTAATTCTTTGAAAAACAAACCAGTTATACTAGTAATTTTTTTGTACGTAAAATTATAATATTTAGATATATCCGGTGCGGAAAATTTTCCTTATTTGTAAAATCTCTAAAAAATGTATACAATAATTATTGTATTTATATGCTTTAATGTAGGAATTATTTTTATCAAAATGTTTAAGTAAGTTAGGCAAATTTTGTATTTTCCAAACGTTAAATTAGAAAGTTTATTATATGTTGTTAAGAGTCCACGGTAAAACCTGTATTTAATACGCGTTTATGGTGGGAAATTCCAAAATTAGCAATTGAGATTTTGGCTATCATTAAGTTCAGTAGCGGCTCGGTTGTTGCTAGGCGAAAATTATGATCTTTCCTGCTCTGTTTATTGTTCCCATACGAATACTCGGATTAAATAGATTATTAACCTAAAGAAAAATGGGATAACAGTAAAATAAACTACTTACAAGTCCAAACAATAACCATTAACTCTTATGAACTACCTGTTTCGTGTATATCACAAAATATTGTACCCTATTTGCATAAATAATTCACGTAAATATAAGTTTAATTCATTTTTGAAATTATACCGTGGATAACATGATGGCAGAAGTACGATGTCATTGTCTTTGTGCGAAAATTACCTTTTATATGCACATTTAGAACAAAAGAAAATATAAAAATTGATTTTTAGATTGTCAACACACAAAACGTACCGATATCATGCAAAATTTCCTAAAAAGAAAACATTTATATATCATTTTTTTTGACAAAATAGCGTACATTTATGTTGACAACAATTTGCATATCGCGCTATATAGGGCTTCCCATTAATTAACTAGCTTAATATGCAATTTATTCATGGATAAAAGCGGAATTTTCCAATATAGATAAACAACTTAGGTTTGCATGTTGACGTAATCGAAAAATCTTATATTTATTAAAAAAATTTACAAAATCTTAGAAAATCATACGTAATTGAAAAATTAAATGAAGCAAAATATTTATTTGATTAACTTTTAAGAAAGGATTATTTGCATTTTCAACAAATAATGTGTAAAATGAGGTTGTGATGTGATTATATATACATATTTAATAATTGATTGTTATCCATAATAATAAATCCTTAAGTAATTATTAAAACTCAACTTGCTTACTGTGATGTGCCGCCACTGATTATGATTATCTCAACTTGATTGGATAGATTAACATATTTAAACCAGTTTTTTTTTTTAACTTTTTTTACGTTATTTGCAAACTGTACATATTTATATTATTATCTATCTGAGTTTCTTTGCCTAAGTAAATTTCTTTTTATAAAAGTAAATGTGTGTTTCACTTGTAATTATTGTTGACATCAATAATTAGAAAGTAGGAAAAACCATTTTATTTGTTCGTCCTGTTTTCTAATCTTTTAAACGTGAAACTTACACTGGTAAAAATATACTACTTCAATCCTTTTTTATACCGCCATATATTTTAAAACACAGAGTATTGATAAGTGAAAATCATAGTTTAGATACAATGTATTAATTAACAGAACGCGGATTTTTCATATCATATTATCATGAGTGAACACATGGCTACTTGAACATTTTTTTTTGTATCAAAACGTTGCATCAAAACACATTTATGTAATTGCATTTTAAAATGCGTACACATTAGTTAATCACATGCAACAGAACCAGTATTCCAGATAGATATAAAATTTCCTAATACTCTTCAAGTTATATTGTAGACATTTTATCCGTATGTAAATGATGTAATAATTGGCAGTATTTAGATATCTAAGTAATTGCTGTTATAACAGCTTAATTTACAAAATTCCCTAATATATTCTCCAGGGATTTGCCTATTTTAAATGACAGTTTGTTTACAGTAGGTATTAAATTAACTGTTTTTATTACCTGCAATAAACAGATTATTTATTCACCAGCATCGGATACAGTAAAATCTTTCTGTAACGGACAATCTTCGAATACCAGGAAATTTGTTTATTGTGGAGGTGGCATATATAAAGGTACTTGTTAAAAAAATAATATGTGCAAATGCATTTTATAAAAACAATAAATTATATGAAAAAAAAAATCGAACAGGTGTCTGTATCTCTGCATCTTGAAGCAAGAACAATCACAAAAAAGTTTCAAAATTGTACCGAACTATATACTGCCGTCCATTGTCGTTATTTTGTGACATTGGTTGATCTTGTTCAAAGTGCAGATTTATAACCAGATGTAAACTGGCATAGTATTAATTTATTCAGGGGGATTCTAAAAATCAACTACCTATATAAAAAAAAAAAAAATGCAAGAAAAGAAATAAATGAGTAGGAATCGTTTTTCTGCTCAAGGGTAGATTTTTCAAATTCTCTCTTAAAATTAAAATAGGATTTTCTTTATCTTCCACGGTTTCCTTTATGTCTCTTACAAAAATTTGACTGTTTCCGTCTAAATACAATAATTACTTATTCCTTTCCGGCTGGGGGTATTTTGAAATTGTCCGTTGTAAAGAAGCGGCTGTTAATGAAGGTTTCACTGTATTAAGTTCATATAGTTGAAGTGCATTTAATAATTCTATTTGGTTGTTCATTATTTGCTAGCAAATTGCTGTCATGAAAGTATGAATATTTACAAAGAGCAATTAAATATTATATGTTCCATAAATCAATTTTAGTTTAAAAATATTGTTTTTTTATTGGATTTATAGACACGCAATTGTAAAATATTTACTTTTACTCATTGTCAATACTACATACATAATCTTTTTAAATAATAAACCTTATTTTTTGTAGGAAGAACTAAAATGTGTATTTTTACTTATCGATAGTTCAATTAAACAATTGGAAAACATTGCTTTTATGTTGTTTTGTACTGAAATTGACTCAAAAGTACTGATTTGATTCATACAGGTATAAAACTATGACGTCTGTCCAAAGTTCAAATGAAAGGATACTAAATATATTAAGATGTGCAGTAATTGACAGGGAAAATGATTAAGTATTTTTACCAGTGTATTATGACTCATATTTGGAAGAAATTATTTTTTTGGGAATATTTGAACCGCTAGTCACATGCAGTGCTTTCCTAAATATACGTTTTTTCTACGTATTTTTGCATTCGTATATGTACTGGCGGTTAACAAAAAAAATGTGTAATTTTGTGTGTGATGCAGTCATTCTTACCTGGTGTTTCATACAAGATTTATAAAATTTAAACTTGTCACATTGTCTCATAATTTTAAGCCACAATAGTAACGATGTATTGATATAATATATGGAGGTATAATGAGTGATAAAACAGTTAATTTTATCACAGATTGGTGAAATGATTAAAGCATTTTTAACATTGTTGTCACTTAAATATCGATTAGTATCAGAAATTCCATAAATTAACCGTATTTATTTGTTTTACCGTTATGTTATTGTTATTAATTCGGTATATCCCATGTCCCATCAGGAAATATCTGAATTCCGGCTATTTTATCGGTTCATCCAAAATTTCCCACAGTGGAAATTTGTATACATTCGTATTGAGGGAATAAACAGATGGATCAGGGAATTTTTATGAGGCACATACACGGTCGTTTGGGAAAATTCGAAATACTTGAAACCCCTCTCATAAACCGGGAGGTGAAAATCAAAACCGTAGTTCAAAGTTAGCATCAGTCCAGTGAAGGTGTGTGATCTCTTGTGTTGTTTTATTATTAAGATGGTACAAAAAGGTGTACAGATAGACAATGCGGCATCGTAAGTGAATCTATTTTTAACAATTCATCCTCCACGACGAAGTTATGTCATTTCACTTTTCATTCATAATAAACGGTGGAGCACTAAAAAAAAAAAAACAGTTTGATGAGGCAGAATGCATTCTCCGGTTTTAAAAATAGATAGTTCGTTCTCGTCCTGTACAGTTTTGGAATTAAAAGCGCTGCTCGGTTATTTATAACCATAGCATGGGTGTATATATGCCGGCGTCCAGTTGATGATCTCATAGTCTCCGTTTTAAAATACAGTGGCGAATATTATGTTGGCAACCTTTCTCCCGTAGTCAACAAAAAATAAAAACTTTTCGCATTATTAGTTTTATGCCTACGTCCTATATATGGTCATCAATATGAAAGAGTTGTTGATACTCAGAGGACGGTCACAGAAAGCCATATAATGAAATAAAAATTCCGCGAAATGTTTGTTGACGTTTTTGTTGTTTTCTTTCGCGATAAAGAAAGTCAAGTTTGACGTGCGGTCGTGGTTTTTTCGATGATTTATATCGAGGAGAGAGAGAGAGGCATCGGTTATTATTGGGAAGATAAGATGACGCTTGCGGACTTACCTTTGTGATATCGAAAAGGGGAAAACCGTATCGGCATGAAATACATACAGTTATATATTACGTTATAAACAGTTGTGAACTTGGAATTTGATCAAAATATGAGGAAATAAAACAGGTTTAGATTGGAGAATGTATTGATTAAAATGCAAACGACGTGTGACATTAGGAGATCTAATCAAATTCTTCAATTACTAGAAATTATTGCTGTCGCAATGACTGAATTAAAATTGAAAAATATGGAATTTAATTATTATTTCAATTCTTTCTGAAAGCCTGTTGATGCACAGTAATTAACGGTTAAAATTTTAACTTGAAATTAAAAATAGAAAATTGTTCAGTTAGCTTTAGCTACTAGTTAATGTATGTGATGATTTAGTTTATTGGCACTTTCAGGCACCGATTAAGCCTTTTATTTAGTTGCTAATTAGAGTCAATTTAAGCGTATGCAAAAAGGTATTTAGGTTATGACACGTGATGAACTGTTTTTCTGGCAAAGTATATTAATTGCGATTTTACAATACTAGTGTTTAAGTAATATTGGATGAGTTACCACAACCTAAAAGTCTGCGCTAGGAAATGTTACTTTAAAAAGAGTTCTTAAATTGGGATGACCAACTTATTAATAAAACAGTGGCGGATCATGCATCAAAAATGTGGTGATTGCAAATTTTGTGAATACTAACACACCTTTTACTAACTGTTTTTGCTAGGGTTAAGATTTTTAAAACTCATCCTTATTATCCTGATTTTATTCAAAAAGAAAATCCAAGCAGCCTATTTTTAGTAAATAACAAAGGCTCTACTTCGAAATTAACAAGTGTTCCTAAAGCTAAAAAGCTGAAATTAAAGCGAATGAATACTATGCCACCCCATTTGAGATATTTGCATAAGGATGATTTTTTTTAATTATTCGGAATTATTTAAGCTATCACGTTAAAAGTATGTAAGCACAAACCTTATTTAAACAAAAGATTATGGTATAACAGCAATTTTATTCAAGTTGAGGTCACCAATGACACTTAATTTAACTCCCATATCTATCAAATTTTCTCTATTTGCAAGCCAGTTAACTGAAGTGGTACAAGGTACTTGATAAATCAAGCTGCCTTTTCAACTGATAATTAGCCTGAATTTGCAGTCAGCAAACTGGTACTTTTAACTAACCGCACATTGATAAACCACGCCATAGCTAAATTATGAATGATTTTTGCTGGCAGAATTTTGAACCAACACTTTTTCAAAGGTTTTTTTTTCTTAAACGAAAAAAGTAGTAAGTTTCTGGTTATCTCGTTGCTTCATTTTTCCAATATCTCGTTTAATATTAATCACTATAATAATACATCTACATATTTGAAATTGTTAACTAACAAATACACAACGGTATATTAAGCAGATCAAAATTTTGGTTATTAAATACAATATTAAAGCAACTTTAGCTTGATAAATCATAAGTACAACAAAAAAAAAAACAGCTCATTGTTGAACACCCATGAATTCGTCTATCGTATAAACACAGTTTCTTGTAAGTCTATTTCTTTCATCTTTATTTCACTTCAAAATTTTTGGCAACAAATTATAAAATCGAATTCCAATTGAATATTGAATAGCCATGATTTTCATTATTTTTTTTTTTACAAATGCGTTTTTATTATTAAAATATATAAGCTTACTTACAGACCTCCGGAATAGTATTTCAAATTTAAAAAAGGATCAACAAGATTTGATTTTTCTAATGTCAACTATATTTATACATCATATAAATTCGTTTTTAGTCCAGAAAAAAAAAAACATGCATGGCTAGAAATCAATACAATCGCAAGATAATCTCAAGTACACCTCACTATTATAAATAAAAAAAATCCGTTTAATCATGATAACCTTAAAGTTATAATCTGGTAATAATCTATTTTTATTTCGACTTTAAAATAGATAAAAATGACAAAATATTTCAAATTGTTTTTCAACGGTAAAGAAAAAAAAAAATACAGATACATTAACCCTCAAATTTAAATTAAATCTTGTATGAAAGAACATGCACTTAATTAGTTTTAGAAAATTTATAACTTGCATATAAATTACTATGAAACCATTGATGCAATTCGGACAAAATTTTTTTTTATCTATCATACGTTTAGAAAGATTGATCTGGATTAGAACTCCAGAGTTATCGCCTGCATAAATAAATAAAATTGATGATATCATTTATAAAAATCAAAAATAAAACCGGACCTAAAATCGATCCTTGTGGTATTCCAATATCGGTACAAGCAGATATAAAGAATATAATTGTTTCAAGATTTAAATGAAATTATAACAAACTGTCATTTGTCGATAAGAAGTCTGCAACCATGAATGTTTACAACAAAACGATCAATCGAACTATTGTATAATGTTATTTGACCTTACAAGAATGATTTTTTTTTTTTCGAAACTGATGTGAAATATGTATCTTTGTGACCGATTATCTATAGTTCATTCGCGTTAAGAATATGGTAGCACTACAATCGGTATAACATTACCAATAATTAACTTGATTAAACAGCGCCAGGTGATTTGGAAGTAAATTATGAGTTTTATTGTATCCTTTGCCAATTTCTCTACAACATTAAAAAAAAAATACTAATATTACGAAAAACACAGGAAAAAAAGCTAAATGGATAGCTAGATATGTAGCTATAATCAACAAATTTGGCGTCAGATATTATAAAAACGTAACTAATTTAACATAAATATATACGCATTTCGTATAGCTGAATTTTGCTTTATGTATCAGACAATAACAAACATAAACCCATATTTACCAATGTTATTTTCTTAATGTGACTGAACTGTAGTAGTAGTTAGTACCTAATCAGAGGATTAAAAGAATTTTAATATAATAATTACGCATTCATATAAGTATAGACTTTCAAATATAATTCGGGAGATTACTCAACAAATTTAGTAGGAAATCAACAATTAGTAACTGAGTTACTTTTGCTATGATCTTTGGTTATGTTGTTAAGTTGAAGTAGAAGCTACCGTAAGATTAAAAAAAAATTTCCTAAAGTGAACTCTGTTGAAAACTCTTAACACGATTGTCAAAATTAATTTTGTCGACTACCATATCCTAAAATAGAACTTAGTGGCACTCATTTGAATGGCTAAATTGCAACCACTTTACCGCCCTAGTAGAATAAATGAAATGTATCACTTTATTATGCTAGGGCAATAAAATACATTGCACTTAATTGAAGTGACATAAATCGATTCTGGTTAATGTTATCTGCTTCTGAATAAGAATACGTTTAAATTAATGAATTCAAATTTTATTATCTTCATGTAATGCCTTTGAAATTTGTCATTATAATTTCGGTTAGTTACTTTAATTGAGTTCGTTTCCTATACTTTGTAGTAAGGCTTGCCTATGGAATTACATGAATGTCAAACAATCTTTCATAAAAATCTGACGATGCAACACATTGAAAATGCAAATAAATTAATTATAGCAAGTGGTAATCGAAAAAATATTGCGTTCACCACGGCAGTAAGGTGCGTTTATCGAACTCAAAAACACAATAATTCAATAAAGTCATCACTTTTCTGCCGTGGTATATAAATAGCTAGTGATGAGTAGCTACGAAGCAAATTGCAAAACAGGGTTGTAGCTGCTAACTTAAAGAAGCTGTTTTATACGTTACTATAAATAACTATTATTTTGAACATATGAAATACATAATACAAAAAAAAAATAACAGTTCATCTCCAACAATTTCTCATAACAAGAATAATATATTTTCCTTAGATATATTTAATGTACTTGATTAGTGAATTAATATGAAAAAGATAATTTTAATCTCAGTTAT
Organism: Protaetia brevitarsis; assembly: GCA_004143645.1. Lineage (NCBI taxonomy): Eukaryota > Metazoa > Arthropoda > Insecta > Coleoptera > Scarabaeidae > Protaetia > Protaetia brevitarsis. The sequence continues at coordinate 731,095 of RXPK01000057.1, read as the reverse complement.
AATATCACTTTTAGTGTTGTAATAAAAAAAATTAAGGTTATGTTATAGAAAGTGTGCAAAAATAGCTTTCCACAATGTTTACTTAAAAATAGTAGTTTAAAGTAAATCATTTTGTATTTGAATATACATGATCATATTTATTACATATAAGCGAATATGAGATATATACAGGGTGTATCAAATAAAAAAGTAAATTTTGCTTGGCTGTTAACTACACGACATATAAAGCACAAACCCACCGAAACCGGATTTCATCATTAAAGAATAAAAAAAAGTAAAATTTAGGGCCAAAAATTCTTTAGTGCGGACCTGATGCAAGGAAACGTCTTGTTAAACACTCGCTAAACGTGATATTATGTATAAATACATTGCACTCATTTAGTATCATTCTTAATGGTATGCCGTAAGTTTATTTAACGTCATTTTGAATAAATAAAGGCCCTTGTAAAAATAGCAAAACTGAGGCATTTTAAATTTCTTCTTTTTATAAAATAAACATTCCTTTTTTGTTAAGAGTACGTAAGTCTACAAAGTATTATTTTTAATATCCTGATAAGACGTTCGAGTTTCACCGGATATGCGACTTCAGTAGTTACAAAAAACGTAAATATTTTTCTTTTGCTTTGTCGAATCGAGAGTTATTTGTTAATAAACGGTACCACATGAATCTGAGTTAGTTCTTTTGGATTTATTTAATCAAAGAACGCAAAATGAATTGAATCGAATTACACAGAAATAAATGTAGATACAGAAAATTTGCAAACACGCCTTTTTACTATGACATCGCGCGAAAATGAATCTATACATTCCCGCGCTTTTGCCGATGCATCAAGCTTCGATTTTCTTTATATGAAATCATGATGGTCTTGAAAAGGATCGTTGTTTCGAGACGGGAAGAATTTAAATAAAATGTTCGAAGTGGCTTGCACTCCAAGCGGCGATCCACACAAAACTAACAGCGGTAATGGTTGAATGATAGTGGTATGTGGGGGTATACTCGGGACAGCATTAGGTTGGGCACAGGTGCGGCTCTAGCCCACGGCATTTATAAAATATTTTTTTCTCGTTAATGCTTACAGATAGACCCCCTGTGCATTAAGACTTTTTGATTGTATATGATTACAGCTGCTACATATTATTATATTTACCTCTATATCTGATACACCTGTATACTGGTGGAATTATTTTAACGTTTAATATATTGTAAATGATTCTATATAATTTAAACCATAAATATATACCATGTCGTTTTCTCTTTACAATATCTGTTTGGACTATTTTCCTGCCTATTTAGACATTAACTAGATGTATTTGCCGATACAATTTTACTTACGTTCTGCATTTCTTCCATGTGCAGATTTCTACACGAAGTTATATTACGGGAGTTTCCCGAAGCAGCCTTGGCCCTCATCAGAGCAGCACCAGTTCCTCGACTTTTGGACACGGCCAACGATGACAACGAGACAGCCCTACACCTGGCGGTGAAAACCGGCCAGTGGCAGATCGCCAGATGGTTAATCGTAGCAGGTGCTAGACCGTGCCCGAGGAATCTACAGGGCGATTCACCTCTGCACATCGCCGCCAGAACAGGGAACGTGAAATGTTGTAACGCTGTCATAGCCCCTGTACAGCAACAAGAATGGACAGCACTGAATCTTCAGTATCCACCTCAACCATATTACTCTTGCGACTTGGATCAATGGAACTATAATGGTTAGTGTTATTTTGTATTATTTCCTATTGATTTATCCGAATGAATAATTTAAATTTAATTTTTTCGAAGAATCCATGAATGAATCTTCACAATCTTTGTAATACTAATTGTACGGTAATCATCTTATTGGCCGAATTTTAAGCACACGTGTGTAACTTCTATTAATGCAGATTTTTAATGTAAATAGGTTCATTTTATATGTAAATATGCAGGCGAATTTGAAATACGCAAAATAATACTCAAGGACATTCATGTTAACATGTGCGGCAAAATATGCTTTACAATCTTATTGTTGTACACGAGTGAAAATATTTTCCTTTTCGGGTTGTATTCTCTCGTAATTTCCTGTTAATCTTATTTGAAGGTCCAATATAATGAGTATGGCATAATATCACTCATTTTATATTGATTTGGTAGATTTAACATGAAATAATCGCTTTTTTTTGCCCCCAGAACACTCATTGCCCTTGCAATAAATGAAGGTTTAAAATAAAATTACCTTGATTTTTTGAACAATGCTGAAAATACTGTCAAATTTACATAATTATTATAACATTTATATTTTCTTACTTTAACAAAAATTTTTGTTTGATTGTATTTAACCCAAAAAAAAATTTCGTTGGATGTTTTTGTTAATTCAACACATCTTCTCTCAGTGTATAGAATCCCTAATTGAATTTTATGAAGGGTTACATGATATGCAAATTATACTATTTGAAACTATCTCGAATCTCATAATAAGAATTTGATTGGACAAATTTGGACCAAGGAGGAAGTTTAAACTTCCTTCAAGCGTTCTTTTTCATACTGTCACAGGTTTGACAAAACCTGTGACAGTACTGATTAACTATATAAAGTTAGAATGTAAATGATCCAAATTTATTTGAATAATAAAGATATACATAAGAAAATGAGCTATTATATCTATTACTATTAATGATAATTTTCTTTCTTGGCTAAATAGGGTTTATAATTTTAAATAAAATCCTTGAGTTTAATGGCCATATGTTTAATTCTTTTTAATTCAAAATTGCATTGTGTCCTAACGTTTCGAACGAAAATACGTCTTTTTCAAGGTATAACTAGTTATTTTACAATTAGTTTACTTTTCCATAGCCTTCTTATCACATAATTTTATACAATTAAAATTATGTTTAATTTAGTCACTTTTTTAAAGAAGTTTAAAATTCTGTGCAAAGCCTTCCGAAACGTTAGGAAACAATGTAATTTTGAATTAAGAAGAATTAAACATATGGCCACTAAACTCAAGAATTTTATTTAAAACTATAAATACTATTAATGATCAACGAAATTTGTAATAAATAAAAATAGATGTAGAAAATATAAATACAGATAAACACAAACAATAAACTGTCTTTATGCAAAAGTTATTTGCAAATAAAATTATTTGTATATAATGATATTTACAATTAGTTGCTCTTTATTGGACATTTTTTAAAAACTATTCGCAAATGTACATATAATTTTATTATTTGAATAATTATTTAAGTAATTCCCATATTTAAATAATCTCTAATTTGCTGAAGCTCTTACAATTGTAATACTTCTATAGATGTTCTTAGTTACTGATTATTCTGCATTTTATCGAAAAATCTGCCGAACCTTATATACCTATATCTAATATTTCTGTAAAGATTCCTCCTAGTTGCTGATTACACTTTATACCAAAATAAAATTACTTCGTTATTTAAATAATTATCTAGATAACTTTATCATTTTAATCATGACAAACCTTGCCTAGTCTTGTTGGTATAATATTTCTGTGAACATTCTTAATTGCTGATTATTCTGCATATTATTATTTACAAAATTATGGATACAAATTTATTCCTAATTGAAATTATTCACAGACAATTTTATTATTTAAATAATTATCATCTTGATCACTCCTTTACTGAAATAGTAACCGATTCTTTCATCATTGTTGTATAGCAGAGTTGGGCATTAATCGATTAAATTTTTCATCAATTAAATTCCGGATTAAAAATGTTTAACCGAAATTAATTTAATTATCAGTTAATCATTAAATTTTTAATCAATTAAATTTCCAATTAAAATTTCAATTGGAGATTTATTCGAAATTAATTTAATTGGAAATTAAATAAATTAATTGTTAGTTGATAAGTAAATATGTAGTTATCAATTGGTTAAACGTTAATTTTTAATCGAAAATGGACTAAAGCTAAGTCGTATGGTATTCCTGTTACAACTGAATATTAAACGGTGATTGGGGCAAGACGGTTGCAAACGACAATAGTCAACAAAGTCCGTACATGGTAGAACATATCATCTACAGTCGTGGACTTTCGGAATGACTCCCTGTTAAGTAGGGCAATATAATACGTTAAAAAAATTGAGCTAATCCGGCTTTAGCAAATATTTTAAATAGGAGTTTAGATTCTAAATTAAATTTGTATGCGTACAAAGCAGAGGCGGTATTTTTTGGCAAACCGAGGCAAAGAAAGCCTACATTTAAATCAAGGAAGGGTAAAATTTATTGCAAAGAATTTGTCAAAGTGTCTCGGGGTCATTTTAGACGATAAATTAAATTTTAAAGCGCATATTCAGTATGTTAATTAAATAATAATGAATTTCGTTTAAATCTCGATTGATAATTTTAATCCCAAATTTAATCGATTAAACATTTTTATCGATTAATGTCGAACTCTGAGTGTGAGTAATTAAAAAAATAACGATTGAATGAAATCAATCTCGGCCAGATTAAAAATTAAATTAACTTTTTAATTATTTATTTCGATTGAAAATAAAAAATTTTTGATTAGTCACTTTAATTAATAATTGAAAATTTTTATTTCAATTTCGATTGATTAATATGATTGAATTTTGCCCAATTCTGTTGTATAGTTATAATGTTTCCGCAAAAATACTTGCAGCTTGTTGCTGAGGTTATTCTGAATTTGAGTTATTCGCGAATAAAATTATCTAGATATTTTTCTTTATTTATAAATGATCATCTGTGGTGAGTTTTGTGTTTGCACCAAAAAGGTTCTTAATCTGTAAGTGATAAAATATATCTTTGTAGCATTCATTGAATATTAAATTAAATGCTAGATTTTTATGGGTACTCCTTTCATATTTCTGCTAAGCTCGATGTGCTAAATTTTGTGATTTTTATTTTAAATATTATTTGTGGAGTAATTATTAAAAGAATAGAAAAACGTTTAACAAGATGTGACTAGCTTTTCGAGGGGTATATTGTCAAAAATGGAAAATTTGGTATATAAAATTTACACTATAAAAATTCATTGACGAAGATCTTTGATAAAAGATATTTACCAATAGTAACAGGTTAATTTTATAAAAGATAGACCACTTTTATAGTGGTACATCCGTCTTAAGTATTATTTTTGATCCATCATTACTCAAGAGCATCATTATATTATTGTCCATCGCAAATTTACGCTGCAACAATTATTTTTAAACTTGGACCAGTTTATATTATACACGCAATATTAATAAAGCGTTATCTAATATCGCCACATCTTTTAAACATCAAAATATTGCTTTCCCAATAACAACGAAAGCGTTGCACACCACACCAAACGCGTTCCAAGAACTCAGGCGGCATTAACACACATTAAGAACGCGTCGAAATAACAATGATTATATATCTACGTCTATTTCTGCAGTTACCAGTAATAAAAGTGAGTAAATCCCGCGTGGCACAAGCTTAGTAACATCTGCACGTTAAATTTGTATAAAAATATTGCATATTATAATGTATTGTAAGAAATGTTTGGCAGCGTTTAAAGATAGTGTGATGCGGAAAAAATGTCAGAGATCATTGACGTAGTGCTCGGAGGAATTGCGTATGCGAAGTAAAACGTCGTAGCCTCTATGACTTCGACACTCTAACGCGTTCGTTTGATACCGAAATACAGCGAGATATTTATTGTAGGAATGTGCTAAATTGAGTTCTCGCCAGAGGATGGGCAAATAATTTAGATGCTTCTTCTTTTGGTGTATGGATAAACAAAATTGCTTCAGGGCTCTGATCTCATCATCATCGTACATATTTATCAATCCACATGCATTATGCGTGCATATTTTATGACTTCACTTAGTGTAAATCTCTAATTTTCATTTACCAGAACGATTTGGAGATGTATTGACGGATAATGTAAAATACCATACACCGTGTGCGAGGAGCGGTCATAGTCTCTATATAATACATTAACCCCTCGCAATAGAATACGATAGAATTGATAGAACAATTAATTTCTTTCTTTTTTAATAATGCATACATTTTGTAACTGCTGTTGTGTCTTGTTTCCGTTGCTCTATTTATATTGTACTCCATTTCATGCAGTTAGTATAACATCGGATGACCATACTCGTAGCTGGCATACGGTATATTAATTCAAATTTCAGTTCAATTTTTTGTTTAAATTCTACTATTTTTAAAAAGCACTGATTATTCATTGATTTTCTTTCTTTATGCATCTGTGCTGATGGTATAATGCAAGAGAAGTTCTTGTTGAAATCTGTTTCCTTTTTTTTTAGTGAAGCCTAAGCCTTTTTTTTTAATGGAAAAAGTTTGATCAGTTTGATAGAAAAAATACTTTCTTTTTAAGTTTTTTGTTTAAAAAAAAATATTCTTATTCAATTTTGTTTTAATATTGTTCATAGCAAAAAAAAACATTGTAAGAATATTTATTTTTGATTATTCAATTAAATTAAAGTAAAAATGATATTAAAAAAATCTTCGGATTTCAAACAAAATGCGTAATTTCCTTCTTTAAAATTTTTTTTTTTTAATTTTTATTGTATTTTCCAACGTTTAGAGAAATATTTATTCCTATTGAAAAACAAATGGTAACAACATAATTCTTTTTACAGAATTTAATATCTTATTGGAAAAAGGAATACATTAAAACCAATACCTAAGATAAACCAAATTTTAAAATGTTCTATAATTAATCAACAACATATGAAGTAGTTGTTTCATCTCTAATTCATTATCTATAATTTTTTGTTTATATTTCGCTTTTCCTATATTCGAAAACGATTGCTTTAAAAAAAATAAGAATCATAATCTCATTAACACTCAAACATGTAGATGGCAGCACAAGATACTCCTAACAAATAACTAGGAATTACCCCATGTACTTGACAAGTATCAAGTGAAATATCATTTTTGCTTTTACTGTAATATTTGCAATATTACCAAGAAAACAAGAATTCTATAGCATTTATGTAGATTGAAGTTAGATATTAAAATAAGCAAAAAGGAATAAGTTCTATCCAATCCTCAACATTTTTATTATGATTATGCCATCATTAATCTGTCATTAGAGTTCTTTAGAACTCTAATGCCGTATTACGCCTGATGATGGCACTTAGCCGAAACCGGTTGTAATCATAATAAAAAAAATGAGGATTGGATAGAATTTATTCCTTTCTGGTTATTTCAATACCTAACTTCAAAATCCACCAATCCAGTATTGTTCAAAGTTTAAAAATATATGGTAAAGATATCGTCATTAAAATCATTGACTAATAGAATTATTTAATTCTACATACATTACTTAATGATATTAAGCATATAACAAAGATGAAAGACAGTTAAGTAAATACTTCACAATTTGGTAACAAAAATTATAATAGCATATCAACTACATATTAAGAAATAATCTAAAAGGAAACATGTAACGAATACAGGGTTTTTGTCAATGATAATTGCTTGGGGTTCATCCGAAATCCTTTTAATTATCATTCGTTTGAATTCCTTGATTTCATTTAAAACAAAATTGATTATCCCTTGATTGAAATAAATTCTTAATATGTAATTCCTCAAAATAAGAATTAATTAAAATTAAAATAATAATAATACCCCCTTAAACACCATACTCCACTCAAAGTTACTACATGGGGTGATGTTAATATACAATGTGATCAAGCTCAAACTGTCTGAAGTTGCTATCAAATATATTTTTGCAATTAAGAGCATTATAGGTAGATTATTCATATTTCATCGTGCCTTTTTAAACGCTTTATAATCATAAACTTAAATATAAAACGATTGTCTACTATTGATAAGTCTTCTTCTACTTGTTTGTTGACGATTTTTAGAATTTTGAATAAAATTTACATATTGTATGTTTTTGACTGGTTTTTTGGTCGTTTTTACTTATTTATTTATAAAACCTTTCATACAAATTTCTTAGCACACTTCTAAAACTTTTAATAAGTTATACTATACTAGCAGCTCTTTGTAATTTTGTGGTTTTAAACATTTCAATTAAACATAACCTAAAAATTTAGATATGTCAAATGTATAATGATGTCAAAGTGAATTTGATATTACCAACTTCAGATAGATAATGTTGACCACATTATAGATGTACTCGGAATTCTAATAAATCAGAGAATTCTGATAAAAATCGCTTTCGTTTAAATCTAAAACGTAAATGGATACTTTAAAACCCAAATTTTCGATCGAGCATATGTAAGATATGTTGGGTCGCTACATAAGGGGTTTATCACAAGCAGCAAACACCTTGCAGGAACTTCGTCGTCATTTACAGCAAGCCTGGGCTGAGATCCCACAAGATGTTATTATTAGCTCATGCCTCGCAGAGTCAGACAGTGCACAAACAATCGTGGAGATGTGATATTTTATTGATAAATGTTTGCATTTTGTGTTTTTTTCTTCTTCAATTGTTATGATTTACTACTGAAAACTAATGGTTATGATTTACTACTTAAAACCTGTCAAAATTTTAACTTTCGACTCAGCTCCGATCAATTGCATTTTTTTTGCACGTAGTTTATGTTTATGTAGCAGAAGCTACCTATATTACGAAGAGAAGTATGCATTACTCCATACATATAAAGATGTTAGCTGTTTGTATTTAAGATGGTTCGTGAGGTATAAAAAACCAGGCAGCAGTTGAGACAATCAAAAAAACGCAAAACATGCCTAAAACATAAACGTGCATTATATATTAATGCGATGAAACCAGTTTTTCGTGTTTTTGAAAACGCTATTACACAATAATCTTAAAATTTATTGTCTAGCGATTTTTTTTTTCTTTTTATTTAATCAAAAACTTGTTCCATAAGATTCTTCTGCGTTTCAATCCGAACAGCGGTAACTGAGAATGGTAATAGTCGAAGTAAAATATACTTTGCTGGGTTTTACCCATCTAACGGGGCTCTCGAATGTGGAATAACCCTGGCTTTTTATGCTCCTAGCAGATTGTTCAGGTTGAAATCCTTCTAATAGTAACAGCGTAATGACCGCAAAACGTACAATAAGTATTGTCATTGTAATTAAGTTCAAGTGTGATTTCTTTTGTTACTCAAAAAAAAAAAAGTCAATGTAAAACGTGTTAATCGAATGCGATAAGAAACAATTCGTTAGTCGAATCTACCAATCGCGCCACAGAAACAGCAACTGCGCTAACCTTCTCCTTGTTCGCTGTCGGATTTTGCATCACTGGAAAACCCAAGACAGTCACATAGGAGTATTTTTTTTTTTTTACATCGCATAGTTAATATCTGTGTTAATTTACTTATTATGTCCATAATAATATTTGTCTCGCTGTAATACAATCTCGTTCTTTAAACATAAAAATCAACTTATAGCGTCATATTTATACAGTCATTCCTAATTCGTGAACGTAAACAAAGACGGAATATACATACTCTTTATTCTTTTACACCTCCTAACTGAATCATATTTATTTTAATTACATGAAAAAGGAATAAAAGAAGAGTTCTCAAGCCGTTAGATCATTTTCTCTCCCATTTACGGGTGTCTTTTTTTCTTCCATTTCAACGAGACACGTTTAATAAAAGAAATCGCGTCGGCAAAACATGGGGAATCCCCGAAATTAAAGTGAGTAACCCCAGCGCACTCCGCAGTATGCGATGACCTCAGAAAGTTCTACCGCACATTTACATATGTTACATATAATATATATTTGCATACACTATTTAGATCTCCAAAAACGAGTTGCATTTGCATAAATCGCGTAAAACCAATTCCCCGTGATAATATTAATTGGAATCGTTAATGCGCTGGACGGTTGCCTATATCTGTTAGAGGATCAGCTGTTTGTCTCTACGGCGTGCTTTTAAATAAAAAACGCACCTGTTTCTAAGAATTTCACGTGCGATTCGGCTTAACAGTCGCTGACGAACGGTTCATGAACGCAATTTCTCTCTTGACTGTGGCATGCGCCGAGAATTGTGTCAGTGCCGGACGATTCTGCAGTTAATTTATGTAAGTGAAAAAGAAAGTCTTAAATTGAGTATGTAGTTGTGGTATTTGTTTTAGTTCCTTTTATGAAATTTAATCGGATATTTTAACTTCATGATATGTGTAAATCTATTTGTAGTATTTTAGTTGTAGATATCCATTTTTAAATATTAATAAATTATTTTTTTTTTTTTGATAATTTAACTACATTTAAAAATGGAAGTAAATTATACAGATAAATAATACGACTGGATTGGATGATTTGGGAAATGCAAAATTTAGAAAGACTGGGAGAGATTGTTGATAAAAGAACAAATAAGAAAAGAAGTCAGAAAAAAGTTGAGTTGTCAAATAAAAAACGTGATCAAAATTAGAAAATTATTGAAAGCATTATTTGAAAAGCAAATATATTCGAAGTTTTTATTTAAACAATTTTTAAACAAAAAGGACATTGAGAAGACATTTAGTGGATTAAATAAGGGAAGTTGAATGTATGTATAACATTACAAGTGTTCTCAAACGAAGAGCAACAAGATACAATAAATTTAAATTAAGAAAAGATATTGCATATAGCATCAACCAAAATAAAATAAATTTAGATTGAAAACGAAGAATTGTACCCACAGCGAAGTGATTTCTCGGACAAATTCTCAATGAAGTACCGTTCGTTTTCATATATAATAAGTGATTTGTTGGACGAAGAAAATCATTTTCTCAATATCTCAAGCAATTAATTTCTTATTTAAGGAAAAGTTATGTCCTTAAACGTAAAAAGCCAATTATGTATATATTACTAATACACTGGGTGTTTTTTTAAGTAATCGAATATTAAATAAAATTTTTATTATTTATTTTATTTATTAACGTTATAGATTAAATATATTCTGAAATTCGTTCGTACCTTCGTATTTATTTTTAATTTACAGAAAAAACTCACATATATATGTGTAAAATTAACACCTAGTACATATATGTATTGCTATGAAAACGTGTATTTAAACTAATTTAAGTCATTTAAAACAGGTTTCAAATCATAATAAAGGAATCGTGCATACTCGGTTGCATACTCTACAGGTCATTTTTAAATTGTTGAAATTTGACTATTAAAATAGACCATACTAGATCGAAATCTTCTTTTTATTATAGTTAATACTATGAGCTGTATTTTATTTGTTAGTTCAAGCTTACCTGGTATTTTTTTTTATTTTTATAATATTTTGTTCCGGGAAATTTATCATTCTTCGGGATGTTTATATTCGATAACAATTGTTGTATTCTTCTCCATCTAGGGTGAATAAGGTACCTTAACTGCAGCTATGGTTTTCCTTTCGAAAATATGTTGGTTACTACCTAGCTTCGATAACAATCGAAGCCAGATAATAGTTAAATTTGGTTTAAATTAGCATTTTTCCACTTGGCACATGAGTAGACAGTTATCACGTTCGCTGTTCTAAGAATTTTACGCCACACGTTCGAGAAATATTCTACAAATTTTTTTACTTAAAAAGTATAATACACATATAAATAAATCCATATTTACCGGAATGATTATCCTACAAATATCCTGAGAAGAATCCAAAGTACCATTGGCGATTTGACTATTTGTCTGAGCCCCCGCTTACGTCCAATTTGTTCCCGAGAGCCCCTGCCACCACACCTGTAATTTGAGCTGCCCATAAATAGTCCAGGTATTTCATCGATAATATTCCCCTAAAAAAATATATTAATTAGTTTTTTAATTTTAACCAATAAATTATAATTTTCATTTAGGTTCACGATACGTTTCATTTTGAAGTTAAGTTTGTATGCACCCCCATTAAATTTTATTTGTGTTAGAATTTTTTTTAATATATAACTAGATGTAGCTTGGCATAAATTCGACTTCTAGTATGATCTATTATAGGAAATTTTACGTTTATCGTTAATCCATGTTTGAAATTATAGTTTTCTTACTAAATTAGTCTGGCTATTGATTGATAGGTGGCGCTGATAATCAAAAATATAATAATTTCTGATATTTCTATAATCTAATTTATTAAAGTGCTAGGCAAGTTTGAATATGTATTTTGATAGAAATAAATTTGTTTTATATAATATATGAATCCAACATGATCTTAGAATCTCTCATTTAAGAAAAGATATGATATTAGGTATTTAACTAAAGAAATAGGCTTATTTTATTGTACGATTCGTGTGATTTTTATAACACTATATTAAATGTACTTTTTTCCAAATTTAAACAATCCGAGAAGGGGCTTTGGGGGCGCGCTGAATATATATATTTTTTTTTCATAATATATATGTGATGTCATTATGCAACTTAGAAATTATAATTTCATAAAAATAATACAATTATCGGAACGAGAAAAGAAAAGAAACGCAGAGAATAGATAGGCAGATCCTATGAATAGTTTAGCGTTTAATTTACGACATTTATCCAATTTCAGATTAACTTGAGCATCGAAAGTATAAGGACAAACTTTTTGAAGTTTACAATTTAAGATTGTCTTATAAAGGGTATAATCATTGCCTTACCATGACCTCTAGTTTTTTCATACTTGTAACTTTTGCGTAAGCATTGCAATTCAAAAAGGCATTTGGCAGCTTTAAGCCACATATAAAATTTAAGCAAATTATCACCAACAACTATTTAAAGAATAATATTTCAACAGCTGTTTGGAATGTTAAATTTCAAATTCAGATGCATCTGTAATGATGATATAAGCGGTAAAATTTAGCAGCGCCATCTGTGGTTGATAATTATGTGTCGTGTGTCGGTTTTTCATGCTATGGATGGAATAGATGACGCCACTAACTGATTTATTTTTTTGCCAAATTCAATATAGACCCGTGGAATTATAACGGCTGACATATGATCTTTAGAGGCTGGGTGTAGAAGTTTTAGACTTTTCCTACAATTAAATGGTGGTATTTTCCTAAACAATAGTATTTCAAAAATAATGATTAATTTTTAGTTTTAAATACATAGTGATGTTCCTATAAGAAAAAACTCGAGAGAAATTAAGATACTTAAAAATTGCACATTTTGTGTTAATGTGATTCCTAACAATAAGTTAGATGGCCGTCCATTGTCACATTTACCCTACTCCATGGTAAATACAAATAATTTCAGTGGTGATGGGTAAAAAATAAAAAGTACGAGTACCTAAGTACAAACAAAAGACACTTAAAAATTTGGATTTTAGTCTATCTGCACATGATGTAGAAATGCATTACTTTTACTTCGTGTTTCTGCAATTCAAACCGTTTAAGGATATAAAATTAGAACGAAATCTTTCGTGCGAAAATTGGCACGCAAATTAAGGATTTTATTAGGCGCACGTGACTTTGTGGGCATTTTTTCACTCATTTCAATAACGACACAGAGTCGTTCTATTCCCGGACTCAATATACAGACTTCGGAAAGTACGTCTTCCCAAAGGATTTGAGCGATCTCAGCATAAATACGCATCTAGTTGTAATACGTTATTGTTGTACACAAAGAGGGCATCGCGGATATAAAGGAAAGAATCATCTAAATATTTGAACCGTTTATTCTGGGAACTACACATAATGCGAGTGATCGAATCTCCTTCGATAAAACCACATCTATACGTTTCTACATTGTGTGTATCTTGCGGCTTTTCATTAACGTAAATTTCCAGTAATATGGTTGGTAACGTTACAAGATTAATAATTAAATATACCTACATATATGGAACGCGGTTGATTTTGCAATTAATGTAGTTGATTCTTGAAACGTCCAACTGATTCACAATTCTATCTGCAAAAATAAAATTCTCTAATCTACATACGTCATGCGTTGTCGACGTAGCGTTTTCGGATTTGCGGGACATAAATAATACTTGTGTTTACGTCGATTTCGTCGGTGTAGTATCCAACCTCTGTACGTTCGCCAAAAGTCAAGTCACGAGGTGTAAAATCTAATTTTATCAACGTAGTTTTTTAGCGCGTTCTCACCATTTATGGTCACCGCTGAATCATCGAACCGTTTTCCATTTATTTATAAATTCTGTCCTGCTGATACAGCGCAGATTTAAATAAATATTATTATTACCCTTTTGGCATCGTTATTAAATACAATTAGTATCTGTCAAAGGTGTGTTGGATTAGGAAATTGTATATATAAAATAGACTGCAGCAACAAGTGTTTGTTTACAGTTGTGGTACATACAAGCATAGTATAGGTATATTTGTGTGGGTGTTGGAATTAATTCTATTTACAAATTTTCATTAAGAATTTTTGTTGTTATGTACGCCAGATTTTGACTAAAATTCTAGCTACAACAGTGGTATTGAGGTCGAATCTACCATTATTGAATTTCAGAATTACAACTACCAATTATTTGTCTCTTAGGAAGGGACTTGGTAATTATAAATAATCGTTAAACGAACTTTATCGTCTATATTTGGAAAGGGTAAACAGCTAAACATTTATTCATGTCTGCAGACATTGAACGTGGCCGACACGTATCGTGCCAGACACGTATCGTATCCGACATAAAATTTTAAATAGTCTTCTTATCGTCAGATCTTTGTGTTACAAAATTCTATTAGTATTTAAAATTCATTTATCACGACTGGTGCTGTATCTAATCCTTAAGATGAAATTCCACTGAAGCAATATGTAGCATGTGGCAATGATGTCTATATACTACGCCCTCTTCTTTTGATCAAAGCAGCATAATATAGCATAACAGACAATATTAGAAAGCATGTAGCAGACATATCGCTCATTGTTGCCTCAGTGGAATTTTGTTTTATTTTAAAGAGTTTAATAATAAACTCTTGGAAGAGTTTTTCAAAATATGAATTTCGACAATTTTTTCTTTTCTTTGCTCAGAGTTCTTCAATTGGCCGAGTCTGCCGGAAATATAAAACCAAAACTTTATCGGCAAATTTCACCTTTTGCTTGTATTTTAGATTAATTAGCTGGACATTCTTATACATTTTCGGTGTGAAAAATGAAAGCACTCTTCATCATCTATGACAATGACTTTGTTATTTGCAAAATGATGCGCCTTATAAAACATGGTAAAATCTCGATATTAATGCTAACTGATTTGGCGTATATTTAGGATATTTCTTTTTTTTTACGATATTTTATTTTACACCTCTTCTCTTCAATTCATGCAAGCACCATAACTTGTAACACGGGAAATTTGTCTCAATGACTGTCCATTTTATTCTTGACATTTTCGACTTATTGCTTTGCTCTATATCTCGTTAGCAATCTCGGCCTTCCACTTTTCGCAAGATTAAGGCATGGCAAACTATGCTCACATTCTGCTATGGCAAGATATATGTTTTTTAAGAAGTGAGAAGTGTTTAAACTTTAGGCATCCGCCCAATTAAGTTATAAATGCTATTTTCTAAGCTCTAATGTATGTATAAGCCATCACAATGAGGAAATCCATTTCAAACTGTCATTCAAATGACAAATCATCGAGTTACTTTTGTTTGCAAAGCTAACTCTACATTTGGATGCATTTCAGACATTAATATAAAAATAATGACACACACGAATTTAAATTTTTGAATAATTTTCCGCATTCAATGGTGGTAAATGTACAAAATGTTTTACGTGAATTTTAATGGAAAAATTTCTGTTTCTTAGAAAAAAAATCGTTAACATTGTAATATTACTAAGGAAATCTTAATATCTCTCAAATAAAACTTAACATTTCTTATAATTTGGAAAATTACAGTTAAAAATAATATCTTTTATTTAAATAAATTCCCTTAATAGCAAAAAATATTTTTTGGATATATGATATCAAGTACTTAATCCTTTCTTAAAGAAACTATTTGTTTTATACAAAGTCGGTACAGTTTACGTCAAAATTATATTACAAAACTGTAAATCATCAGGTCATGATATTCTAAACATAGAAGCATAGCTTTCTGGCCTATAGTAGTAAATACGTTAAACATATTCTACAAGTACAGAAATTGCCAGGAAGATGGCGCTTCTCGTATTTCACTACACTAACTTTCCATACTCGATATAAGTTATATAAGACTATACATGGCAGACATAGTTATCAAATATCTATTGCTGGTCAACTAAATATTTCTTAGGAACTATTTAACTGTTACTACAACAGTTGCCTGATTGCATATGGTGGCCTAAAATTTTATATTTTGTTTGTCTTTTATATATTAAATTCTAATTAAATACACTCTACCAGGGCATTTTCATTTCGAAGATACTTTTCTTTGTAATTTTACTTTTAAACAAGTAAAACTTCGATGGAAATTGTCACTACTTTAGAAATTTTACTTGTGAGCATTCCAGACTACATGAGAAAGTCTTGGAAAAGTTACCCACATTTCGAAATTTTTCTATGAATATTCCAGGTTACATGAAAAATCTTCGACAAATTACTTATAGTTAGAAGTATTACTTCTAAAAGCAAAATACCTGTACGGATTAAGGGGCACAAAATTGCCCTAAAATGGTACAGGAATTTTACCAAAAATGTTTTAGCGTGTAGAATCATGAAAAATTCCCGAGTTTAATAATTAATTCTTTTATTACGATTCCAATTATAATCTTGTCTCGTTTTAAGGTCGATAATAACCACCGGTGCGTCCGAAATACACCCCCAAAATGTTTGGCATAGCAACAAGTCCTATTAAAAGACCCGACCATCTATACTTTTAGATTTCTGTGGCGCGCGGCTAAAATAGATTCGACCGATGTTATTCTCGGTGCGAAAACATGCGGAATTCAGACTGGCGTGCCAGACTTGTCTGGTTTTTCCAGGCCCCGAACGTTTCCAAAGACATTCTTGGGTAAGAGGAGGAGGAGAACGCGCAGGGAGGCCAATATAATTAGAGCTGCTGGCGCATTCATTCTGTCGGAGTCAGCGGTGGTAGCGCGTCTCAAAAGATTCAGGAAAACCCGGGCCGAATTTGGAGTACGCTCCTTTATTTCCTTTTACGAACACAGGCGTTGTATCCCCATTCAGATTTGTCTATCGTGTCGAAGATGACGAGATATAATCCCTGGATGTCGTCATTCCCTCGCGAATTAAACGCGGATTTTGACCAGTAGTTGTATAGATGGAAGTAGTAATAGGTGTTTCTGGTTTTTTCGAAGGTTATTTTGCGTCGCTATTAATTATTATCACTTCACGAATATTACAACAAATATCGCGTCAAATTCCTAAAGCGTTACGTTGTGAAATACTCATATATTTTCCTTTAATGCCTTCGTCGTGTGTCCATACGGAAACTATTTATTACAAACCCGATGTAGTATGGTATAAACAACCTAATATAATAGACTTTTAACATCATTTACATTAAACGGTCATTTCTGCGTCGAAAATATCTGTTCATGATTTCGTTCAGTCACGTAGACAGTGGAGATCAACATAATTTAAGAAATTACTGGAATTTTTCGCTTACATTATGTAGTTGAAATTTTATGAACGGTTTGGGGTTTTCCAAGCGCCAACAATCGCGTATTGTCAGGAGGTCATGCCCTTTTCGCGTTCAGATATCATGCGGTACTGTAATATATATCATACATCATACGTACATATAATGTTTTCGCTCGAGAGAATAAAGTACAGTAAATTTGTTATAATTATATGATTTATATAGCGGGCTTTTAAAACCGTATACTTGCTGTAATCAAGGTTATCTGTCGATGTAACAATTGTACTTATTTACTGGCAAATATTAAGATAAATTACACAGCTAAAATTCTAAAACAAAAAAAAATAGTTCCAAGGCAAAATATATTATACAGTGAAACTTCTTTAAAACGAACTTTATTTGTTTCCTATTTTTTGTCATATTAACAACATTGTTTTAGAATATTGGATTGGTCCTTACATTTATAAATAGAAATTGTGGATTCCTTTCTTTCATCTCCCAAATTTAAATTTCCCACAATTATTCTTAGTAACTTCCAAGATTGACACACGAAATTACCAATGGTTTTGTATTAGATTAGTAGTTATTTTGATGTCTTTCTGTTGAAGTTACTAAAAAATAATTGTGGGAAATTTATATTTTGTCAAGGGGGGATTTGTGAAGAACGAAATACTTCCTTTAGAAAGATAGAATCATATTTTTCATCCTTCTTTTATCATATTACGGCAATCGATAGGTCGAAAGTGCGCTCTTGGTATGATAATTACTTAGCAAATAAAGCTAGTTGAGCCGGATATTTATATTTTATATTAAATTATCGAAATTATAGTATAATGGCATACTTAACAATATTAGTATATAAAAAATACATAATTTTCCTCGAGTTATCAGTAAAATAAATATCTATAGTGATTTAATATTCTCTCTTTCTTTAGCTAACGGAAAACTAAAATGAAACACGTCATTGTATGATGTGATCATGCATATTTTTTTATTCTCCAAAAAAAATACTTCCGCTTTAACATTGAGTACACAAAGAAAAAAATAAAAGCAAATATGTACAGTCAAACTCAAAACTCGTGTCTCCCTAAAATATTATTTCTTTCTATTTTAAGAATATAATTTCTTTGTGTTTGCTTAAAAATGTGGTCCTTGTTTTATTAAGCGCTGAAGTTCTCGTAGAGTGCTGCCTCTAATATGTTACAATTATTAAATTAGATATATTATTCATTCGCTCGCCTAGGAATTTTAGGGAGACATAAATTTTGTATTTCAGTGTAACATACATTAGTACGTTTTTGTAAAAAATTATTTATGTAACAGGACATATATTTTAACCCTGGGTTACTTTGGTATGTACTACTTTTTTTGCGATATTTATATAAAGCAATAGAGCAGCACTTCAAAAGCAAAGTTGTAGAAAATTAAACAAACAAAAAAATAACAAATAATTCGTTTGCTAAATATTCCAATTGTTACTGAACCAATGCTCTTTAAATGACCAGGCGCGTCTACATGAGTCAGCGGAACATACTTGTAGATCAAAATCTTAATTAATATTTATTACCCTCCCATGATGAGATTATAGTCAAATTGTAACGAAGAAAAGCAGACAATCTTTTTTTTTAGTTGAAAATATCATCTCCATTAATTTTCCGCGCGATTTTTTCCTTTTCTGCTTTAACATTATCTTCTTTATACCTTATGCCCTTCAAAAGAATAGCTTCTAATCATTTTGCATTTTTTTTTTTTTCATAATTTATTTTGATTTTTTTTCCCATCCTTTATTATTTATCTTTTACAGCTGTTCAATTTTCCTGTCTATTTTTTTTTTTTAACATTCTTCTTCACTGTGTCTGTTGAACCACAATCACCTTCTTACTGCTCCTGGAACTGAATAGGGTAAACGACAAAAGAGTATGGCTTTTACGTATAAATGAATTATGTGGACATTTGGGAGTCTAGAGTACAGACTGTTTAGTGGCATAGGTTTTCCGTTTGCTTTAATTATTTCTTGCACCTTTTTTTTTTGCTTCTTGCTTTGTGGTTGAGATGTGGTCGCTTAAGGAAAGATCCACTGTATTGATTTTTATTGCAGAAAGACGTGTAAAACATTACTAAATTAGAAATTTCACAACAAAGAATAGTATTTTCACCAAATCACTCCCATTATTCATGCTATTATAATTACTTGGTCTCTAATCTTGACATTTTTCTTATCTATTGACCTTTAGAAACGATAACATGCGCATATAGGTTAAAATTTCCGATTCTGTGGCGTACTTTCCAACATTTATAATTATAAATTTATTTAAGATTTCCGCAATTATTTTACAGCGCCCTAAAAATTCATCATCAAATGCCATCTTTAGACCCAAAATATTTTAATTCGATTTAGATATTATAAAATAACTTTTTACTAATTACAGTCTCTTTTCATATTTCAGGCGAAACATGTGTCCATGTAGCAGCCATTAACGGTCACATTGACGTACTGAAACACCTAGTTTGGTACGGCGCAGATATCAACGCTAGAGAAGGCAAGACCGGATACACAGCTCTTCACATAGCGATTCAGAAAGGCGACGAACGATTGATGAACTTCTTACTGATGGACTGCAAGAAGTTAGACGTGGAAATAGAAACGTACGGAGGTCGTAGCGCCTTGGAACTCGGTTATCCCGTGAAACAGTGGATAGAGAGCGCCCTAAGAGACCGGGAATCCCCTCGCCTTACATCAGCGAAGATGAATACGATGAGGACGACTCTGACGAAGACGTAGGTATTATCATACGTGTATTTTAAAAAAAAAAAATCTGTTTGATTTGGATTTGGAAGGTTTCAATATATTTTTATTTTGGGAATAGAAATGTTTTTCTTTGGAAATCCTTTTCAAATTTTTTAACGTGCGCAAACTGAGAAAAGCGGTTTTCTATATGTACTTTTTCTTCTCTGTTCCAGATGTTATATGAGGCAACGAGCATGCTAAACCAAAGTTTAGTTATCGGAGCTAGTGCCTAAAAGATAGTTAAATACAAAATTAAATTCTGCTCGGGAGGCAAAATCAGCAGAAGATAATGGAATGAACAGAACGCGGAAGACATATGAAGTGCCTTCAAGTTATAAAGCTGAGAATTACAAGAATGCGAATGCGCGAAAAGAATGTTGCCAAATATCAACATACTATGTAGAAAAAAAAATAAAATAAACTGCTGTGATTATGAATTAATAATAATAATAAAAAAAGGGCATTTATAACACTAATGCCAGCGCAAATACGAGATTTATAACGAGCAGCAAAAGGCGTTAACGCGCCATAGATTGCTCTTATAATATCATATTGTTTGATTAACTTTAAACAACATGATATAATAATAAATACGTTGTACGTGTGTGTTTAATTAATTGTATTATCATATTTTCTATTACGTGTGACGAAAATGAAATGTATTTGAAACCACCCCTTGTAAATATCTATAATGTATTATTATTCCCAAATATATCGTTGTTTTTATCACATGTAACGGGGAATTTTCTATTTTCGGTGAGTTTTCTTCACTCGTCTAGTATAAAGTTACTATAATAAAATAAGGAAAAGAAAGACTAGTGGTTAAAAAAGTAATGTGTTCTACATAAATTATATTTTAGCATACTAGAATTGTTGTATTTATTATTATTGTTTTATTAGGAAATTAAATGCGCTAATGTTTAAGAAAATCGGTCACACACTCTCATTTCTGTGTACATAATTTATGTAATAGACATCTTCCAACATAATTTCTTATCAAATTTCATTTAAATATAATTTTCCTTTTTATGTTGTTGCGTTCTTTATTTCACACCCTGTTTGTCTCGTTTATTTTGTTCTTTTATAAGGTGTAAAGCTTAAAATTGTTTTAAATCTATTTTCGTGAGGCAAAACGACTAAAGAAAAAAAATGATCGAAATTTCAATAAAGAGTAACATACTTAATGTCAAGAACCCAAATAGAAATTAGTATATTGAAATTGTTAAATATAAGCCAATATCTCGAACTGTTAATCTTAAATCACTATTCCCAATCTGAATTCAATTCGAAAACTAGAAACTACTGAAGCTCATACAATATATTTAAGCCCCTTATTACTCAGAATCATGATGAAACAAAAAAAACTAAAGGCCAGCTATATAGTAAGTAGGTAAGTAGATATGATAGATTTAATTGAAATAAATAAAAAATGCTAAAATGATTTTAAAATGAAAAAAATATATGTATATTAGCTAGCTCAACGGAAAAGAATTTAAATAAAACAAAAAAACTATTAATCCCAGAGTTACCCTCGCGAATTAAAACTTAAATCTAACCACGAAAAGTAAATTGCCAGTAAATGAAATCAGACTTTCTTAATTACACGAAAAATTGAAAAGGTTTAATATGAAATAAAATAATAGAATTTTTAACCCATTGACGCCATTAAACAAAAAAATTATTTCAACAAAACGGTGCAGAAAAAACCCTGAACTGAAGGTTCTGGCCTAAAACTGGCAACTGCACTAGACTCTAATTTAAAATAGGACAATGCTATTTCCTATGCAAAGCAAAAAAGAAAGGTTTTATTTGTTCAGGAAGATTATTCAATATACAAAACCTTTGAATTTCTATCCACGTGGTTTCACAAATTAAAATAATCTAAGCGTGGACAAATGCTAGAAATTTACGAAAATGAAAAAAGCAAAATGATAGAAAAAGTGCTTCTACTCACCCAAACGAGGTGATAGGAAAAATTAAAAATGATGCAGCAAAATAGATTAACAGAAAAATTAACTCTTACAAAATATAAATGAGAAAAACTAAAATGAATCTTCCTAAACAAAAAATAATTGATCTTATATCTACAAAGTATACACTTCAATACATTAACAATTATTACAATAATGATTCCTTGATTGACTATATTAAAGAATAATGTTAAATTTTGCATAACAAAATAGCAACAATTATTTAAGAAAAACGTCTACTTACATCAATAGTCTAACAAGGAAGTCTTTAACAAAATCCTACAACTGTTTTACCTACAAAAATCACTCTCTCAAAATTCGTACAACGCAGACGTAGAACATTACAATGACAATATTAAATAGAATACGCATAAAATCAGCACAAGCGAACAATAGACATTTGAATGACTGGATTAATTAAAAATCTTAATACTATATAATTAAATCATGCAATAAACTCTTAAACTGAACTTATACAAAAGAAAACAAAATTGTGAAAATTCTCGGTAAATGAAAATCAGCTGTACGGACAAAGAAATCACAACAACCACAATATGCAACTCAAAATACACCTCAGCGATAAGGGTTGTATGGGTCACGGACTCTAAAACCACAGCAGTACGTAAGCAGAGAATAATCTAAACAACAATTTTCTCTGACGTAAGTAAAAAAGTAAACTACTCTAAATAATCACTTGTATTAGGTTATTTACAAAGTTTGCAGTAACAGATACAACTTACTCAAATTCCAGAAACACTATACCATATAGAAATTTTCCTTCAATAATATGCAAAAAAGATTTGAAATTTTATTAATAATTAATTACAAAGAAGGTAAACATAATGTGCCATCAAAGACAAAAGTCTTGACTCAAACTTAAAGAGAGAAATACTGAATTACTGAAGAAACTCCAATGATTCTATCTCTATTTATGTCAAGACTTTTGTCTTTGAGTAGTACATATATTTAATTATAATTTCTTTTATAGAGAAAATAGCATAGACAATAGACGTATCCCTTTTTATCTTTTGTGAACTGTATAAAAGCGCAACTTTCTATCTTTTGCAATGTTGCCGTCCCTAATAATCTAGTTTAAATTGGCCATAATTATTTTTAGTAACTTTAACATAAAGGTATTAAAATTACTACTAATCAGGAAATAAGAAATCACAGGTCACAGGTAATTTCATACTCCAATGTTGAAATAAACGAAAATATTTGCGGGAAATTGAAGTGTTTTTATTTGCGTATTTTATCCAGGTTTTATGTTGGTGTTGGTAACGCTGTTTGGGTTTATGAATAATATGCTGTCATCGTTCCTCCGAAATTACATCAAAACCACCATGAACTGCTTGATGATTTCGACAGTTTACTTTATACGGCCTGGCGAACCATAAGGTTTACATTAAATTTGATTGTACATCAGATTTTCTAAAGTCACTAGAGAAAAGAACCTTTTTTAGACACAATATGGCGGAATCAGGGTCCAGCAGGTTGTAGCCAACCTACAAACGTCACTATATTTAGCCAATTCTGCTGTCAGCTGTCATTCTAAACTGTTGGGGTTAGAAGTATTGGTTAGAGTGACTGTTGTATATACCTTAATGTATCATAGTAACACTGTTGTTTAACTAATTGTACTGACATGGTACTGACAGTTGACAACATATATAGCTTGGTCCTTGCGTCTCGCGTTTTCAATCTTTTATTATACTCTCCACACATTTCCATCTGATTATGGGGCAAGGGGAAAAAAGTAGAGTTAAAGCAGTATAAAACGCGCAGTTAAGTTTTCATTACATCATCGTGGGGGCGTGGTTACCTTCAATAGAAAAATTTAAAGGACGTACAAACTACAATGATTAAATTTAAATTTGGCGCCTAAGCTGGGCACAATTATGGCGACCAATAACGGTGCTTTATATATCTAGTGACTTTACCAGATTCCGATAAGCAGCGACATCTGAAAACTACATTCTTGCCACATCAAAGTAATATTTATGGCGTGCTCGAACTGATCTTAGCCTGGTTTATATCAAAATTACGAAACCAAATAATGCAACTCAAAGAACGAATAAGAAGTGAAATACAACTTTGAAAAACCTAATAATTCTAAAAAGGAAAACTGTTCAATTAGAATAATTTTGGAAAATATTAACAGCGTTGTGGCGCCAGTAGTGAACACGTGCAACTCATGGCCATAAGCCGTGTAAAGCAAACTATCAAAGCTTGTTTAGATATATGGTCAAAATCATTAAGCAGGTCATCTTTAACGTGTTTGAAAACCAAAAGATGTCGCTGCGATCAGTAATATAATCATAAAATAACCTAATATAATTTACGACCAAGGTTTTTCATTCCATTGTCACAGATGTCTTACGAAGGATCAGTCAAATATAGGCAATAGGTAATAAACACACTTCTTATTTTTATAGCGTGAATGTTAGGTACTAAGTAGGTTTTTGTGTTGGAAATAATTTTAAAATTAACCACCAGAAGTCCAACTAAGTTTTCGCACTAAGCATCGATTGAGATGATTAACAATTGTACGTTTAATTTCTCAACAATAAAAGACAACTACGACAGAAAGCAAGCAACATCAGTATGGGTACTACCGATTGCTACCGATACACAATATCGTCAGAAATGTGTCGATGCAAAAATGACTTGGTATCGTCACTAAAGAATCGATACAGTGTGCTAATATTGAAACATCGATCGCGTCCATAATCATAAGAGCAGTAGATATTTGATCTTTCTTAATCTATTGATGAATTCTTTTATCATTTTTTTTTGATAATGAATTACACACTCAACTTTAATTGGAAACCGCAACCTATGTGAATACAAGGCTCTAGACGCAAAAAAGTCAGATAATTTTTGCCGTTAGACCGAAAAATACGAACCTGCGGATTAGTAAATATTATAATGGCTGGTATGTACAAAAGAAATCTTAAACGGTTCTCACAAAGGATATATACATGTAACACAAGATCTATACTGCTTCTATAAAAAAATCTAAATTACCTAACTGTTGCTTGTTATGAAAATTCGTTTATAGCATTGTAGTATATACAATGTACAGTATTTAGCACCATCAAAGCGTCGAAGCTGTTCGTTCGAGTGCTAAAAAATAATGTACAATATATTCAAAAATTCCACAGGTATCCAAGTTCCAGAAGTAGCTTGCCACCAAGTTATAAAAACCATATAAGTAAAAAAAAGATCTTACCCAAGAATGGTCTCTATTTACGAACTCTGGTTTTAGGTAGATTTTGACCGCACTGAAATTTAAATGTAAAAAAACGAATAACCTGTTGATAGTGAAGTAAACTTAATTTGTAACCGTTTTTTTTTATGTACTTAGCGAAATCTAGCGCCAACTAACAAAATATACAGTCAATTAAAATTTGGTTTGAAACTTGAGTAAGAAATATATGGATTGTTAGATATATACGTACAAAGCGTTACGCATAATATGAGATAAAAGTAAACCTAGACGAGCAGAAATGAAATTATAAGTTTATTTTGATTTATTTTTAGCCAGTACATAATCAGAAAAATAGTGTAGACTAATTTGGTGTACAATTGAATGTAAAGATATTCCTTGTAGGCATATCCCTCTGTGCAAATCGAACGAACTTGAGTGAAAAATTTGTTGACATTCACCATTAAGAGGGGGTTAGAATTTTCTGGAACATTTGCCAGTAATCGTGTTTCTTGTTTGTGTCGCGTTGTGTATTGACATTACCGCATTCGAAGTGCCGGTATTATGGATCAGGTAATTGTAAATCTTACTTTGGTATTTTTAATATTTACTTATTAAATTATGGTGCAGGTTAACGCTTTAAAAGATAAAGGCAATGCCGCGCTAAGTGCAAATAAAATCGACGAAGCTATTCAATGTTATACAGAGGCTATTAACTTAGATCCTAATAACCATGTGCTTTATTCGAATCGATCCGCCGCATTTGCGAAGGCAAATAAATATGATAGGGCACTTGATGATGCAGAAAAAACTGTGACATTAAAACCCGATTGGTCTAAAGGTTATTCTAGAAAAGGTAGTGCTTTAGCGTATTTAGGTAGAATCGATGAATCAATTGCAACTTACGAAGCCGGCCTTCAAATTGATCCTGACAACACTCAATTGAGGGATGGTTTAGCTGAAGTACGTGCGCAAAGAGCACAGAGCAGAGGCTTCAATAACCCATTTGCGATGCCGGATACGATAAATAAACTAAGAGCGAATCCTGTAACCAGAGCATACCTTGATGATCCTGAATATCTGAAATTGTTACAACAATTGCAAAGCGATCCGTCAAAATTAGGACAAAAGTTACAGGATCCTCGTATCCTCAACACATTTTCTGTGCTTCTAGAGGGTATGGATGCAGGTGAACCGATGGAACTGAGCCATCGTATAATCCTCAGAAAAATAGGCAAGAAAAGAAACCAGAACCCAAGAAAGAACCAGAACCTGATTTACCGGAAAATAAAAGGCTTGCCAAAAATGAGAAGGAATTAGGGAATGAAGCATATAAAAAAAAGGACTTCGAAACAGCAATTGTACATTATAATAAAGCCAAAGAGCACGATCCAACTGATATAACCTTCTTTAATAATTTAGCGGCTGTTTATTTTGAGCAAAAAGTATACGATAAATGCATTAGTGAGTGTGAGAAAGGCATCGAAGTTGGTAGGGAGAATCGTGCTGACTTCAAGCTGATTGCTAAAGCTTTTACTAGAATAGGAAATGCTTATAAGAAATTGAAAGATTACAAACAAGCCAAGGTTTATTATGAAAAGTCCATGTCTGAGCATAGAACACCAGAAATGAAAAGTTTGATATCGGAATTAGATAAAATAATTAGGGAAGAAGAAAGGAAAGCTTACATAGATCCAACTAAAGCTGAAGAAGAAAAGGAAAAAGGTAAGTCGTCTAATTCAAATTATATTTATTTTGTAGTTATGCAGCGACGATTTAACTATCTTATTGTAATTGGAAATATTACGTAATTTCGAAATATTACGTAAGTTCTTCAGATTATACTTGTGCAATGTTTTTCTATTCAAACTTAGTGTCGAACACAGACTAGTTCATTTTTCACAGGGATAGTGTGGTAACTTGGAAAGCATATAACTATGCTGTAAAAGTTTCTTAACAAAGATCTTCTAAAATTAATTTATTAGTTTTTGGAAATTAGGTCATTAAATAAAAGCAAATGTTGATTTTGTTATGGCCTTTATACTGGCAGAGTGTTGGAGTTACTTCGTATCTTTATTCTTTTGTTTTCTCATGTTTGCTATCAATTTCCTTTTCCTATCTTTGGACATTTCTTTTGTTAAGTCAATGTTCTCATCTTTTCGCAATATATTGTCTATTCCTTTGCATTTTCCATATGGAAATCAAACAATGAATACTTTTTAATCACTTATTTCAATTAACTATTAGTCAAAACCGTACATATTTTTATGTATTTTTATTTATTAATTTTTAGTAACTAGTCATTTTAAAACAGCTCTAAAATATGTCTGCAATAGTACAAAATAACACCAATAAAATTATCTTCTCACAAACATAACGCTTACGTAGCTCAATCTAACAGTATTTTTCTTATTATTTGGTATTTAACAAACAAATTGAAAAAAAAAGACAATTATTCAATGGTCATTTATTAAGAGTTAGTAAAAAAAAAACTGACATTCTTGATGACTTGAAAGTGCATTTCTTCGATAAGCCTTTTTGCGAGAGTTATATTTTTTGAATCCTTGTCCTCCAATCAACGACAATTTTCCGACAACTTCTCGAAGATTCGCTTCTTTATCTTTATCAACTTCTTCTATCTTTATAAAATCTTCAGAGCAGGAGGGAAACTTATTGTGTGTGTGTAAAGCTGTTTTAGTACTCCAATTTTGGTACCCAGTTGGTAAAACTCATTGTCCTTTACGTCTACCACAACTGAAATAATGTTTTTCGGATCAGTTTTAGCTCAGTCAATGTCGGGTACTTTCATCAGTCTTACATTTTGGCCAACTTTCACATTTGGATATTTCTCAGGCGACATAGCTTTCATTTTTCAACTTGGTTTCCAAATACCAATTTTTTCTTTTTTTCTTATTGTATGAGCAGATTCTATCCTTTCCGGTATTGGATCTTCTTGAGCATGAGTTGCGTTTTCTGTCTCTGAATCGTTACATTGGTATTATTGGTTACTTGTTTCTTCATCTTTTCAGGTACAATCATTTCTTGTGTTTTGTTCCTCACATTGTTACTGTTTATATCCCCTTCTGACTCATTTTCAACAAGCTTGTCTTCCTTGTCCTGTTCAATTACATTTTTGACGTTAATATTTTGTCCTGCATCATTTGCGAATGCAACAAATTCTCTAAATCTTCTTCAGATCTTAATAGTCTAATCATATCTTTAGAAATTATTGACGTCGCAATGCCCATTTACATTGGACTACCAAACATTGTTTCGTAAGGGAAGCATTTAATTACTTCGTGATATGCTCTATTTTTCATAGCGTAGATGAATTTCAAGCCCTCTGACTATGACTATTGATTGGTTTCAATCCACGTGCTGAGCATATTCTCGACATCTTGATTGGCACGCTCCACTGATCTTTGACTTAGGCTATGTCTTGGCTTTCCATGTACGGATTTTAATATCTGTCCACATAGAACATGTTTATATATTGAGTTCTGCTTTGTGGTCACTTTTCTGCCCTATATCCTAAAAGCCCTTAAGTCTGCTGTCACTGCATCTAATCGTTTCTTCTTCGGCCTACCCCTTTTCTTTTTTCCCCTTCTTCTTCTTTCACCACTGTTCTGGAATGTCATGTGTGCTGGCATCCTGCTTACATGTCCTAATCATCTCGTTCCTCTCCAAGTGCCTGCTTTTACCTCCTGTTATTTGAATTCGCAATATTCTTCTTGATTCTTCCAGTTTTTTTGTTGCTATCTCTTTATGTGCAACCCGTTCAGTTCAGGCTTCTACCTTCATCTCTTTTTTGTTTGTTCTTATTTTCTCTCGTCCAATAATTTCGTGTAATGTCACTTGCCTTTTTCTTTGCCGTTTTTTTTTTTGCTATTTGTGTAAGCTCTTGTCCGCTCTCATTGTCCGATTTTCTGCCAATGTCGTCATATCATTTGCCTGCTCCGCTGTTTTTACTAGTTGCTCTCTATTACTCCCATTGTCTCCTTTAATTACTATTTTCTTGTATCTTACTTTTACTTCGTTCTTACCTTGCGATATTTCCTAATTCTTTTTGGACGAATCTTTCCTCTACTGTCAAATCGTTGTCGATGTATTTCTCTGTCCCATTCAATCTACCTCTTGCTTTCATTATTTCCTGTTTTTCTTCGAATGTTTTCAGTTCCGTTTTTATTATTTGGAATCCTTGATCTTTCTTTATTATGTTAGCTTTCTTAACTTTGATGTTCACCTTTAGCTCGTCTCGTAAGAACTGCTCTAACCGATCTTTTTCCAACTTCTCACGTACACCCACCCCCCTTATTATATTATTGTTCCTTCTTTTATATTTCTCATCGTTTTCCTGTTTATCTTCTAATTTCTCGATCCTTTTCTTCCCACTCTGCTTCCTTCCTGTTCCATTCATGTTTGCTCTCCTTTATTTGTACCTTTAGCTCTTTTATTTCGTTCTTTAATTCCGCTACTACTACTTCTTGTCAGCTCTTTAATTATCTGTTTCATCATTCCATCCAATTCTTCCATCATTTGTGTTTCTTCCTTTCCTTCTTTATCTCCTGGGTTTGTACTCCTTCCTTTTCTCTGTTTGCTTTCAATGTTTTTCTTCTCTTTTACTGAATATGTTGTCTTTATTCTCTTCTGTTTCGCCGCTCTCTCTCCCGCGTTTCTTGTCAGCATTCATATGTCTCGATTAAGACCGGACAATGACTAAGCGTCGATCGCGCGGTGTACTGTAGCTCTACTCGGTTCAAACAACAGCCCGCAAACGACCGCTGGCGTCTAGCCGTGTCTTATCTGCTTACCTACCAATTCGCTATCCTCAAGTTGCACGTCACAACTCTGACCTACTTTTTTCGATTTTCCTTTATGGATATAGTTTTGCAGCGATGCAAAATGCTTTTACCGTTATTAGGAGTTAAAATTGTTATTATTACTTACTTCTGTTGTTATCTTCTCTTTTTCCCCTTCAATCTATCACCTCAATCCCTCACTCGCTGTTTTACTATATTGTTGTATTGAATCGCTCGTAAACTTCAACAATATTGAGTGTAATTTACGGAGCGGCTCGCCACGTGTCTACACTTCACTATACTCAGAGCAGAAAACTGACATAGAGCATAAAATTTTAAATTACTTAGTTACAAAATTTCCTGCGGCTGTCTACGAGTACAAAATGATGCGCCGAGCACGTTATGACATGTCTTTTCATTTACCGTGCCTTTGAAGTAAATCCTAAGATTTACCAAGTGAATGGTGGTAAAAGTCACGGTGCAAATAATACAGTATGCTCGTTTTGAATCTCAAATTCGTCAAGGCCGGTTAGATGACGTCATTAAGGAGCGTATCGAAAATAATAAAACACATATATGATAAATAGCAAAATGTTAAATCCAAATTATTCAACAACTACCAATTAACGTAATTCAAATGCAGCTTTGCTTTAAGAAAGCCCGTTTAAGTTGAAATTTACTTTATCTATCTTGTCGCCATCTAATAGCGCTCGTGTTTATTTCTATAATTGTAGCGAATTTCCTATGTGTTTAGAAAGTGTTTTCGTGGTTTTTCTAGAAAATTGAATCGTGAAAACACCTTAACGCTTTTAAAATATGTTCCCTAACCCTGTCCGGATTTTCTAAACTTATCTTTCGCATTAACAAAACCCTCACGGTCGAAATCGATTTTAATATAATAATAATTATATATGTGGTGCAATTTATGCTCCCTTGTGACGTAACTTCCATATGCGCGTAAGCATACCGTATTATTTGTACCGTGGTAAAAGTTTGAAATGAGTGATGATCACAAAACTGCTCGAACTTTTATAGTAACATATACACCACATCAGATGGTGATGTCAGTGGTGACAAATCTATCAAACGTTTCCTATAGTATATGCAAGAATAATCATATTTGGTAGTTGGGATTTATAATAGCCTTGTTGTTTCAATTGTATTTACTGTGAAAAGAACCTTGAACCTCTTAAAGGAAATTCCAATTAGATAATTCATTTTTCAGGTAACGATTTATTTAAAAAAGGAGACTATGCTACTGCCGTCAAACACTATACAGAGGCGATTAAACGTAATCCAGATGATGCTAAACTATACAGTAACCGAGCTGCCTGCTACACAAAACTAGCTGCCTTTGACCTTGGACTTAAGGATTGTGATAAATGCGTAGAATTAGATCCTAAATTTATAAAAGGTTGGATACGCAAAGGACATATTTTGCAGGTAAGGTTTTAGATATTTTTGAGTTAAATCTCTATATTTTACAATGCCAATCAGTTTGTTAAGAGCAATGTTTTCGTTTCAGGTAATGCAACAATCTAGCAAAGCAATTTCGGCGTTCCAAAAGGCTTTAGAATTAGATCCCAATAATCAAGAAGCCGTTCAGGGCTATAAGCAGTGCACTCTAGATAACGCGAACATAGGAAGAGATCCGGAAAAGATCCGCAGAGGGCGATGGCGGATCCGGAGGTTCAATCGATCTTGAGGGATCCGGCGATGAGAATGATCCTGGAACAAATGCAAAACGATCCGAGGGCGTTACAGGATCACCTTAAGAATCCAGACATCGCTGCCAAAATACAAAAACTTTTGGAATCCGGTCTTATCGCCATTCATTAATTCAAGTTTCTCCTTACGAATTTTTTGAAGCAGTTTTAATTTCTTTTTTTTATGATATTCGTATGTCGGTTATTATTACATCGTATGAACATTAATTCTACTTAATTACTATTAAAGTAATTTACTTGTTTAGGTAGATTATTTTAATTGGATACCTATTAATAGCATAATAAAATATTATAGAATATCTGTTCTTTTTTTTTATATTTAATTTTTGGAAGTTTGCTGGATATATCGGGTGTCCCATGGTGGATGGCACACTAGAACTATAAAATAGAGAATCAAACATCAGAATTAGCTCAAATTTTGTATCTGCAAGTTATTCAAAGTGAACTACATTTCTAAAAATATTTTCAGAAATACAATTTTGCCGCTTTTATCAATCCATGTAATATTTCGTTTATTTTAATCGTTTAATATATATTTTTTTCATTATTTATTTTTGTATGACTTCTATATGCTACCCATCTTAAAGCGTTTTGAAGATAATTTTTTTTTTTTTTGAAAATCCGATCCTCAAAAATACCAACGTCTTAGTTATTTACACAGACCTGATAGACTGCCAATAAACCGTACGCACATCATTACGGCGCACCATCAACAGTTATCCGGACATCTTGGAACACAGGCGTCATGTTTACGTTTAGTTAGTACCTTCTAGGGAGTATTTGCGTTGAGATGTTTATTAGTTGGTCAAATCACAGTAGTATACTGTGACCAAATCACAAGTGTGACTGGTGCGGTGTATTGCCTAACCTTGCAGTTTAATTGTTTTGTTTATTTACTTTTTTGGTTTTTTGCTTTTACGGACTATTTTTAATATGTATATTATTCACATTTCTATTATACGAGTAAGCCTTATGTAAGTATGCTTATTATAGCATTAATAATAAAGATACAAAGAAAATCAATAAGAAAAGAATAAAGTTAACTAATATTATTTAATCATCAGTAAATTGAACAGCAAACATTCTAGTTGATTATTTACTCCTGAAGAAAACATACTGCTGTGTACTGATTGATTCAAATGAAAAATGCAAAACTGATTTTAGAATGAAAAATAAAAATAATGTTAGCTAGCTCAACGGATAAAATTTTAAAGAACGCAAAAGAACTATTAACCTCAGAGTTACCCTCGCGAATTAAAACTTGAATCTAACCACGAAAAGTAAATTGTGAGTAAATGAAATCAGTCTTTCTTAATTACCCGAAAAATTGAAAAGGTTTCAAAATAAAATAAGAGAACTGAATTTTTAACCCAATGACGCTAATTAACAATCAAATTTATGTTTCAAATTGGGTTAAATTACAAATTGTGCAGAAAAAAACCTTGAACTGAAGGTTCTGGCTTAAAATAAAAACTGCAGTTGACTCTAAATTAAAATAGGACAATGCTATTTCCTATGCAAAGCAAAAGTTTTATTTGTTCAGGAAGATTATGCAAAATACACAACCTTTGAAATTCTATGCACGTGGTTTTACAAATTAAAATAAACTAAGCGTGGACAATTACTAGAAATTTACAAAAAAGAAAAAACTAAATGCAAGAACAATGCATCTATACTCATCCAAACGAGGTGATTGATAATTAAAAATGAAACGGCAAAATTGAATAACGGAAAATTAACTCTTTAGAAATAATGAGAGAAAAAAACTAAAAAATATCTTCCTAAACAAAAAAATAATAATTGATCTTATATCTATAAAGTGCACTCTTCAATATATTAACAATTATCACAAAAAGAATTCCTTGATTGACTAAATAATTACAGAATTAATGCGAAATTTACAATATCAAAATGAAATACAAAATGGCAACAAAGATATACAAAAATACGTCTACTCACGTCAATAGTCGAACAAGGAACTCCTTAACAATATTCTACAATTGTTTTTCTTACAATAATCCACGGTACAAATAATACGGTATGCTCGTTTTGAATCTCAAATTCGTCAAGTCCGGTCAGATGACGTAATTAAGGAGCGTATCGAAAACAATGAGATACATGTATGGTAAATAGCAAAATGTTAAAATCCAATTATTCACAACCACCAATTAATGTAATTCAAATACAGCTTTGCTTTAAAAAAGTCCGTTTTAAGTTGAATTTACTTTTATCTATCTTGTCCCATCTAGTAGCGCTGTGTTTATTTCTACGATTGTACCGACTTCGTGTGTTTACAAAGTATTTTTCGTGAGTTTTTCTAGAAAATGAATTGTGAAAACACCTTAACGTTTTATAAAAATATGTTCCGTAACCCGTCCGGAATTTTAAACTTACCTTCGGCATTAACAAAACCCTCACGGTCGAAATCGATTTTAATATAATAATAATTATATATGTGCCGCCATTTAATGCTCCTATCTGACGTAATTTCGATATGCGCGTAAGCATACCGTATTATTTGTACCATGCAATAATCCCTCTCTGAAAATCGTACAACGCAGACGTATAACATTATTACAACCATACAACGACAAAATTTAATAGAATCCGCATTAAAACAACACTAGCGAACACTAAACAAATTAATGAATGGAATAATTTAAAAAAACTTAACACTTAAACAATTAAATCCTACAATTAACTCTTAAACAAAAATTATTCAAAACAAAATTAAAAATAGTGAAAAATTCTTGGTAAATCGAAAAACAGCTGTTTAAGCAAAGAAACCAACCATAACAAGCAAACTATGCAACTTAAAATACACTCTGCGAAATGGGTTGTCTGACCACAGCAATACGTTACATTGTTACGGCAGATTCAGATTCCACTCTCAAACAACTTTTATTAGATTTTAGCCTGCCTATTTTTATATGTGCTAAAGTTTTTTAATGTCTCATTAACATGATTTATTTGAATACAATACACGCTGTATCGACCTCACCGATGACGTCTGGGTGCCAATATGGCGCATTTCAATTGATGGCAGTTTTCAGTTCAATATCAGCACTCTATTATCTCTATGGTTATTTATAGTAACTAAAAGTGCAAATTTTAAACACAGCTTAACGAAGCCTTGGGCTAACCTGACGTGACATTCAATTTAAGTAAAATATACAGGGGGTTTCATAAGTTACGTTTATGGAGTACGTATGATTTTAAATAATTTTTGTTTGAATTGGAACATTTGTATATTACTCGCTCTTGGCAAGCCTTCATAAATTTGCTTTTCATGAATGTATAATGTTCCTATACCTATGTATACCTTTGCGATTTTTAGTTATAAGCTTTTTTTTACTCTTCCTGATTTAATTTAATTTGGGCTATGAATATTTAACAGCCATTCATACGCCCTGTATTTTACAAATGCATGGTATTTTGCTTAGTACTCATCACTAAATATGAATAAATAACGAATATAAATGAATAGAAAGTTTGAACAGATATTTTTCATCACACACAGTCAAGAACACTTACATGAGAAGGAATGCAATATTATAAAATGAACACAAGAAGTGGTCGAGAATGAGAATAGCGAACATCAAAGAAATCAAAATAAATAATATCAGGAAAAGTAGTTTTTTTTTATTTCAAAATCTTGTACAGTCGCCGAAATTATTATTTAGCACTTGAACGAATGGCTCGACGCTTTGATGGTGCTAAATATTAATGTCGGTGGCTGTACATATAAGAAAACCGTTAGCATACATGAATGAATTTGCCTTTGCTTTTGTTTGTAATACAGTTTTAAACATTTAGCAATTTTATAAGGAAGGAAATGTGCATCGTCATCATGATTTTAATATGATTAGTGTGAACTTTGTAAATGACGCAGAGATTGGTCGTTTTTGACTAACCGTTTCCAAACAACAAAATTTAAATTTCCCTCCAAAAAACTTTATGAATACGAGAGTTGTTTTATTCTCCAAATGCTTGTTGGTGTATTTCATGGCGTCATCTAGTGGTGAGTATTGATGAAACAAAGAAACGTTTTGGTGGATAATCATTGATTAGGGAAATAAGAACTAGATAGCAAATGTGCTAAAGTAACATCTGCTCAGGCAACCATTGAAACGACTAAACTATTTTAATTGCATAACGCCAGGCGTCGAAAGCATCTACAATTTTTATGATGTCAAGCACCACTACTGAAATAAACGACAGGGAAAGCAAAGAGATAATGAAGAATATTTCGTATCTTACCATAAATACTATTTAAGTATATTTGTTTCTTTGTATCATCGAGAAGTGTCCGGAAAATAAGTATGTATAGAGGTGGAACTTAAACTAAAAAATATTTATATCATTAACAATGGAATAATTCCATATGAAAAACATTTTTTTTTGAAACAGTTCTACATTATATCGTATCTAAATAATTGCAAAATAAGTTTTTATTTTTTACATGATCGGCAAGTAAGTTTGGTTGCTTAACTCATCTAACTTATACAATTTTAATAACGTTTATTTCTGAAAATATAGGAAAATATTAAAATATATAAGTAATAATGTAATTCACCAAACTTCATTGATGGAACACCATAAAACAAATGATGGAAATTCCAACTCTTTTTGATATAC
Source organism: Protaetia brevitarsis (assembly GCA_004143645.1). Classification (NCBI taxonomy): domain Eukaryota; kingdom Metazoa; phylum Arthropoda; class Insecta; order Coleoptera; family Scarabaeidae; genus Protaetia; species Protaetia brevitarsis. The sequence goes on along the minus strand of RXPK01000057.1, from coordinate 694,593 downwards.
AACCAAACATTCACCATTGAATAAAGAAACTAATTTGATGGCATCAACGGCATCTTTGATGGAAACCGGTAAATAAAGCAACTCTCCCAATGCAGCCATTGTTTACATTCGCTACTTTTTACGTATATTTGTAATAATCATGCCGATATTGTGGAAATATTGATGTAGCTGTTCCTGTTTATGTTTATATTAGAGTCAACTTTTAAATTGATTAAATTCAAATGTGCCGGTTAGTTTAGGGATAACGCTCTCACGTGATGTAAGCAACAGTTATCAAGTCGCTTAAATGGCGGTAAAATTAAAAAAAAAGGCTGTTCATAACGTTCATTTACAGAGGTAAATTTTGTTCAAACAATGACCAACGACAGAGCTTATGTTATTTCTAGGAAGATAAATTGCAAGTGGGATCATCTCATCATCCAGTTAACAGTTTCTTGTAAATATTTAATACCAAGAAATATTGGATACCTGTAACCTGTAAAGATCTAAAGCCAATAAACTTGTAATTATCTTTTTATTTATTTAGGCTTTTATTTGCGTATGGCTTATTAGAAGGCAAGGAATTCATTTGTATATTGTATAGACAGCAAAAGATTAATCTTATATCAATAGTAATTGTAAAATAAGGAACAGCTAGCAACAAAATTGTATAATAATGATAATAACTACCAGAGTAATGTATAATTTCATCTTATTTAATTTTATTCTTGGTTTGCATTCGTAGATGTTTTATGTTATCTACCAAAAATAATTGCGGGAAATTTGAATCTTACTTACGGGTTTATCACATAACAGTTAAATATTTAAATTAAACGAATAATGTAGGTATATTGGCAAATAAAATTATAAATGCACGGAAGTTACGAGAAATTATCAGATACTATCGGCAACGCGTTGTATAGCATCACAATTTGCAGCGCCATCGCATGCTGGAAGCAAACAACAAAAACGTTAAGAATCGAACGGATAGGTAGCAGGAGCGTTTGATTTCCCCGTATATAACTCGATTCAGCGTGGTCGCCTATTTGCAAGCCGTTTTTGCAATTGGTGTTTATTTTTATTTAACGAAACCGTTCCAGCTGTTATTTAAGTAAATATTTATCGCCAGTTCAAGGTAAGCAGTTTCGGTTTAATCAGCATGTGGCGTAAATTGAGTGGTGCGTATATCCGTGTTGTTGTGTATATGTTGGTCTAGCATTCGTTACGTTATCGAAAAATGCACTGCACTTCTGTGAAACCTGATTGTGGTAGTAACAACATTAATTGCAGATTGGTAGCGATTCGCCGTTACCTCGGTCATTGCCTTTAAGCTGCGACGTTGTTATGAATGAATAGTTATTAGAAACATCAATAAGTGTGTGTGTGACTCATAAGGAGACTTTTGTGAGTCATTTGTCTTCCTCTGTCTGTGTGTGTGTGCGTGCAACTAGTTGCAAGTGAGTAGTATTATAGGATTACCAAGGATGCAATAAGGAGTTAACCGCTTTGTTGCTCCGAACGAAGCTCAAGCGAGAATTCTCGCAGGAGTCGTTTAATTGTCAGCTGCTTAAAACAAGTATTCTCGCTTGCAGTGTAGCATGTATGTAGCTTATGACAAGTCGTTCCTTGTCTATCACCCCATTGCTACACACTAATGTTTTTCATGATTTAACTTTTCAAGACGAAAATATTTGCTCAAGCTATTCATTTTATTTGCTCTATCGCATGAAAATGTGTTGTTTACCCAAACAGCTGAGTGAAGGATAGATTTTGGCTGTGTTGGAGAACAGTGATAGTTGAAGAAGGTTGTGGTGGTTTATAAAATAAAAGTAATGATGGATACTGACGAGGAAATCATGAAGGTAAGGTTAATAAATTTAATCAATTCTAGTGGTATTAAGTGATTTAGTGCATATGCAGTAAGAAAGTGACTTTGAAGAAATCGCTGAAGGAGTTGAATCAACAGAACTACTTCAGAAAATTGCTGGATTGTCCATATTGTATATGAAATCAACAATGAAGATTCTGGTTATAAAGGGAAGATTTACCTACATCACCAACTGGATCTTGAATGCTCTTTTTTATGAAAGATATGCGAATTATAGATGAAGAGACAAACAGATATGAATATGTAAAGGAACATGAAATTGAATGTGATGGAAACCTGTTGATTAGAACTAAAAGTACTGTTTTTTGGGTGTAACCATTTTTGTTCCACAAATAAAAAAGATATTATAGATAAAATATTTGAGATCAGTAAACACCAGATTTATTTTTAGCAACACCAATCTTTGGGTGTTTCATGAAGCATAATCATTATTTGTTTTACACTTAATTTAAATATTTATTGATCTACTTATTCTACTAGTAACTAAAGTTAATTTTCCCGCCATTATTTTTAGTGATTTTGACGTAAAGGTATTAAAACAATTATGAATGTAATAGAAAAATGCTAGGTAATTTTATGTTTTGTTGTTTTGAAGTTACGAAAAATAATTTTTTATTGCTTTAATCAAAAAAAAAATCTAGAAAACGGGATTTAGAATTACTTTTTCAACGCAAATACTAATTTTATTTCAACTTAAAGAAATTTAAAACCGGAATATGTAGATAAAATAGAATGAAGCTTCTTCAAACTCAATCACTACACTGCAATTGTGTGAGAAAGAGTGTGTCAAATGGTACAGAAAAGGGGTTCATTTTTTGCACCATGGAATTTTAAACACGTGCCAATTATGTTAAAAAAAAAGTGGTAATATACCAATAATATTGCAACATTTCATCTGATCCTAGTGGAACGAATAATAATGGAATATTATACCAGTTTGCCGCCTTCTGCTAGTGCGAGAAGAGTTATAAACGCCGAGTGCAACAGAAGGACATTTTCCCAGTTTAGTTTCCGCTATAGATGAATGGTTCAGTCAAATGTAACATTTCGATTCCATGTATATTTGGTTGCTCGCTACGAAATTGAAATTTTATCTTGATAAATATTTTCAGACTCCGCCTCCCTGCCAATCAGAGATAAGGGCAGATAAATTTGAAAATAACATGATTTTGGACAGTTGCAGATACAGTTGCATACACTGTATAAAAATTTTATAAAGATTTAAGATAAATACTTAAATAGTCACTTATCCAAATGTGATCAGAAAATCATTTTAATTACTTTAATCAGGAGTGATGACCTATACAGAGTTGCTGGAAAGTGTTGAGATAGTTGTCTGCGCTGATAGCCAATTTCAAAATTTCTATATTAATAATAGATTTTTTTTTTTGATTTTAACAAAAAACAAATTCAGAAATCTTAGGTTTAAATTTTTGTGCTTAATTTCTCACTATATTTTTATGGTAAATACATATAAGTGATTTTCGAACTAAAAGTAGCTGATATAAGATTAAATTCAGTATCTTTATACTGTGCTTATTTGAATACTTCGAAAAAACTATTATGCAGCGTTGATTTATTCGTCTCAAAGTTTCAATATATTTATTGCGGCAATTTTTTGTAGAAAGTTTTATGCATAAATTATTACATTAATGCCAGCTAAAAGCAGTACTCGATATTCGAAATTAGTAATTTTCGATATTCAAGAAGATATTTCTAAATTAATTAAAACCTTTTCCAATGATGTAATAAATTTATTTATAATTTCTGCCGAAAATGGAAACTCAGTACATAATCAATTTTGCATTTTCCTATCAAAAATAGTTTAATTAACTAAACTAAAATATTTCGCCATAGAAGAAAACGAAACGTGGTTATTTTGTTCATATAATTAATAATATATATAATTATATTATTTATTTATATTATATTTAATTAAAATCTTCGTTCGTTGTGCTCAAATAATTTTCAAATTTGGTTAAATTTTTAATGACGTTTATCTGAGAATTATTATTTTTTTTTTTTCGAGTTAGGGTTTGCACGTGGGTAGACAAAAATAGCCTTAAAATCGGGACAGACAGTATCAGACAGAAAGCAAGTTATTTTATATTTCAAGAGTACCTTAATAAACCACAAAAGTTTTGGAAGAATTTGTTATTTTTTTCATAAAAAAAATCCCTAAAATAAACTAGTTTTCCGGCTATTAAGGAAAGTATATTTACTATTGAATGCGCTTCGCCTCACGTATTCATTCGTTTTACCAAATGAATTATTTTCAATGATCTCCAGTTCTCCATCAATCAATGAGAAAGAAGCAGTTTTGAAAATTGTTTAATGGACGTTTCTAGAAGGAAAGGTTAGCTGGCATCGGCCTACTTTTGAATATAATATTTGTATTGAAAGTAATGAAGCTGTAAAATGTAATATTTCTTGAGGATCGGTATTTTTTTCCTATGGACCGGGTACTAGACCGCGGACCATAGTTTGGGAAACGCTGTACTAAACTAAATTAATAAATATTTTCAAAATACTTGTCAGTAGTTTTAGTTAATACATTATATTTGCGTTTTGCAATAAATAATATAAAAAGTTATACAGTGACCGGCATAAATATTGCAACATATGGAATTTTTTTTTATTATTAAAATATACTAAAACTTTTTTGGGGGAATAGGTTGTGCATGTCTAGAAACCCCAAAATTTATTTTGACACACGTCACGTGACCACTAGTGTGGCGGTAAATTTAAAAAATATGCTGTGAATCTGCAAAAAATGAGGTTAGATGACGTGATGTCCAAAAAAGTTATTTGAAAAAGTTGCTTAGAATTCAAGTCTGAGGTCCATGCAAATTTTTGTAAACATATTTAAAAAAAAATAAAAATCGCAATTTTTCCAATTATCGTTTCATTGAATTACATATTTCCATTTTTTTCGCCTTTAGCAGCTCAACTGCACTACTATTTCAAATTTGGTTGATACTCAAACAGTTTTGTCAATTTTGGCATAATTAACATGGCAAAAACTGAAAAGTACGATTTCAGTGTGACAATTGTTGTTGCAAGGAACTGTATCCAGTAGCAATAAATAAAATTTTACAAGAATTTTCTCTCTAAATCACTTAGCAAACATTACTTTTATTGAACATTATCATATTTTTTTTTTTTTTTTGTTTTTTTCGTAAAAGTTCGCAATGAAATCGGTAGTCCAAAACTGATAACACTAAACATCTAAGCCTTCTCAATGTTATTGCATGCATCCAAGGTGTTTAGGTAGGTTTCGAAATTACAAAACTCAGTAGAAATAAATAACCAGTATTTTCAACTAATGATGGGAATACTTAATAAGCAAAAACATTTAAACAATAACTAATAGTTATGAACAACTAAGAAATGAAACTTTAAAAATGCAGACTTGTTAGACATAAAGTTCTGTTTCTTATAAAAATAAAGTAGGCTTTGAAATTAGAAACAACAAAATAATGTAGTAAATTATTTTAATTCTTTGGCAAATAAGTAATTACTGCCATTTTTATTTTTCCTGCTGTTTATTATTCGTTGTTCTCCAATTTCAAAATCTACTTTAAAACCTTCGGTGCGTACATGGTGTATTCTCAGTTTTTGACTAACGGTTTCCACTTTAATCCCGAAAACAGACAAGAAATATAATAATTTTCAATAAAAGTCTACTAAGTGGTTTAGAGAGAAAATGTTTGTAAAATTTTATTTATTACTACTAGATACAGTCCCTTGCAACAACAATTGTCACACTGAAATCGTACTTTTCAGTTTTCGCTATGTTAATTATGCAAAAATTGACAAAATTGTTTGAGTATCAAGCGAATTTGGAAATAGTACTGCAGCTGAGCTGTTAGAGGCGGAAAAAATGGAAATATGTAATTCAATGAAACAATATTTCGAAAAATTTTGAATTTTATTATTTTTTAAATATGCTTACAAACATTTGCATGTAGCCTCAAAATTGAATTCTAAGCAACTTTCTCAAATAACTTTTTTGGATATCATGTCATCTAGATTAGATTAGATTAGGTTAGGATTGGGGTGGCCTATCGACCTGTTTCACCGCGCCCTTTTCAGATCTATTGTGATCCCCTTTTTCCTAGAGGAGCTCTTCTATTTTGCCCTCTTAAATAGGCCTATCATCTTTGAGAGCGGCTTCTTTATGTAGCTACTAGCTGTGGGGTTCTCCTCCCCCATTACTAGAAACCTTGTCCTCGCCAGGCCTTCACATTGGCACAGCACATGAACTGGTGTTTCTTCCTCCTCTTGGTACTATTTGCAGGTTGCATAATCTGCCAGGGCTATGTTATACATATGCCTATTCAATCTACAGTGACCAGTCAGCAGACGCACAACCATTTTGACAGTCTTCCTGTCTTTATTCAGTAGATCTCTCGTGAGTTCAGGCCTCTGCTCCTTTAGAAACTCTTTTGCCTGCCATTGTCCCGGTGATTGTTGCCACCACTCTCTGGACTGATTGTATATCCATTCATTGATAGATTTTTTAATTTGCGATTTGGTAGTGCCGAAAGAGGGGTCGGCTCCAACGAATGGCCTTGACGAACCTCGCCTGGCCAGCTCGTCCGCCGCCTCATTTCCTCTCACGCCCGAGTGGCTAGGGACCCAGGCTAGGGTTACTTTCCTTTGGGTGCCCACCTCATTTAGGGCGCTTACACAATCCCAAATCAGCTTAGAGTCCACGCTTGAGGAGCTAATCGCTTTAAGAGTGGACTGACTGTCAGAGAAGATAGCGACGCTTTTACCCGGTTCGGTACATCTTTCTATCTCTCGGACACAGTGATGAATTGCAGCAACCTCAGCTTGGAACACAGTCGTGTCTTTGCTGAAACTTACCGAAAGAGCCTTTTTAGGCTTCTTAGTGTATATTCCCGCTCCAACGCCGTAATCCGTTTTGGAGCCGTCAGTAAACCAGTTTGAATCCGCTCTTACGGGGGCACCTGCCTCCCAGTCCTTCTTATCTGATATTATAACTTGATATTTCCTATCTAGGTTAGGGGTTTGAACCATGGCATTCCTAAAAGAGGTGCCTCCTTGAGTTCGTCTTGCAGTTTTTTATAGTCAGCCCCGTGCGATTTACTTATCGGTACTTGACTATGTAAGAGTCTGTGTACTGTGGACCTTGCGGCTCCTTGTACAAAAATATGTATTGGTGGCAGGTTCAGAATTACTTCAATCGCGGCGGTAGGGGTCGATCTCAACGCCCCCGTGGCGCGTATGTCATCTAACTTCACTTTTTGCAGATTTACGGCATATTTTTTAAATTTACCGCCATACAAATTGGTTCACGTGAGTGTGTCAAATAAATTTTTGGGGTTTCTAGACATGCACAACCTATCATCCAAAAAAAGTTTTAGCATATTTTAACAATAAAAAAAATTTCCCATATGTTGCAATATTTATGCCGGTCACTGTATATTCTTAAAATCCATGAAAGAACCACTGCTCTAAGCGAATATATTCGTAAGCACAAAACTGCTCTTGGCGAGTATTCTTGCCAGCGGTAATTTTTTCCGCATACAGCTGTACACAGCGAAATAGTTAAATAAGATATTTTACATATGATATATTTGGTTTGTAGTTTTTAAGATGGAGTCCGACGAGGCCGAATCTTCTAGCAGCGGACCGATATCCACGTTGAATAGCTTATTCTCCTTCACCAGCCCAGCCGTGAAGAAACTGCTGGGATGGAAACAAGGTGACGAAGAGGAGAATTGGGCCAAGAAGGCGGTCGACAGTCTCGTAAAGAAACTGAAGAAGCGTAAAGGCGCGATCGAAGAATTAGAACGCGCACTATCGTGTCCGGGGCAGCCAAGTAAGTGCGTAACGATACCGCGCAGTTTAGACGGGCGTTTGCAGGTGTCGCACCGGAAAGGTTTGCCGCACGTCATCTATTGCAGAGTTTGGCGATGGCCGGATCTGCAGAGCCACCACGAATTGAAACCGTTAGAGCACTGCCAGTATCCGTTTTCCGCCAAACAGAAGGAAGTGTGCATCAATCCGTATCACTATAAACGGGTGGAGAGTCCGGTTTTACCGCCTGTTCTCGTGCCGAGGCATAACGATTTCGTACCGGGGCATTCTCTATTGCCGTTTCAGCAATTGGTCGAGACTAATCCGTTGCCGCATAATGTTCGATACTCTTCGAATGAATTCAGTTCGAATCATATAAGCCCTTCTTCGCCGCTATCCAGTGTGTCAAGTCCGGGAAGTGTCAACTCTAATCCGCAGTCGCCTTACGCTAATTTAGGTGAAACTCCCCCGCCGGCTTACAGTCCCACAGATGAGAGTAATCCATCGACTAATAACAACACATCGCCGGACATCGACGTCCAACCGGTCGCTTATCAAGAGCAGCCCTATTGGGCTTCGATAGCGTATTACGAATTGAATTGCCGCGTCGGCGAGGTCTTCCACTGCCATTCCACGTCCGTCATAGTCGACGGCTTCACGAATCCCAGCAACAACAGCGACCGTTTCTGTCTAGGACAATTGAGCAACGTCAATCGCAACTCCACGATAGAGAACACGCGTCGTCACATAGGCAAAGGCGTCCATCTCTATTACGTTAACGGCGAAGTCTACGCCGAGTGTTTATCCGATTCGCCCATTTTCGTGCAATCGCGCAATTGCAACCACCATCACGGCTTCCATCCGTCTACCGTGTGCAAGATACCGGCCGGATGCTCGTTGAGGATCTTCAATAATGCCGAATTCGCGCAATTGCTCTCACAATGTGTGAATCACGGTTTCGAAGCGGTGTACGAACTGACTAAAATGTGCACCATTCGGATGAGTTTCGTTAAGGGCTGGGGCGCCGAATACCACAGACAGGACGTGACTAGTACGCCGTGCTGGATCGAGGTGCACCTGCACGGGCCGCTCCAATGGTTGGACAAGGTGCTGACGCAGATGGGATCTCCGCATAACGCTATCAGTTCGGTCTCGTAATGGTTGGTGAGGTGTGGGAGTTCGGAATATGCCGGGGTGTTTCGATTAAAGCGCTCGACATCGGGATCCTGTAGAGGTGGTAAGAGATTAGAGCTGGTTGAAGGTGTTTCAAGCTGATTTTTTTTTAAATGCAAAAAATAGTGTGACGAAGTCTTCTCGACGAATTGAAACCTCTATAACTCGAATCTCTAACGGATTCTCGACGGAAAATAAAATTTCAATACAGGAAACTTTTAATTATAGACAGTAGCTGCTCGTAATTTATTATGCAAGGGAGGCTGCTGTAACCTAAGTAATTCTTCTCGGTCAATCAAAATATATTTTAATAATTATAATTCTTCAAGACTCTGTGTTAATGTGATACATGTTGATTTCGTTAAAGGAAATGAAAGTAAGCCCAGAATCTCAAAAAATTTTTTTTTATTAGTTAAGTACAAATTGCTACATGTTTCGAGTGTTCTAACACTCATCTTCAAGCCACAGCTGAAAGTATACATTCGGCATATTGCAAATATGGATCGGATTAATAACGATATTTTAACTAAATTTAATAAAAAGAAATTGAAACAAATTTTGAAATTAAATTAAATTGAACAGCTAAATGATCAGAAAATTGTTGCAAATAATATAAGTGAAAAAAGATTTTAACTAAATTTAATAAAAAAATGTTTTGAATTAAATTTTTAAATTAAATTAAAATTGAACTGTTCAATAATGAGGAAAAATTTATGATTGGAATGAAAAAAGAAAGCTTGAATACTTATAGTAAAAAAAAAACAGAAGGATTAAGTCAAATATTAAAAAGCGGACTCAAATTGTTCAAAATACTAATTAGATATAATAAAGTTGTAAAGATAAAATTGTAAGTAAGACAAAACCGCAAACATATTAAAATTAACACAATGAAATCAGACGAAGTACTAAAGTTGTAGCAAATAATATAAGTGAAAAGATTTTTTATAATTTTAAATTTTACAGGTTACCCAATCTATTAAAACCCCATCTGAATGTTTCCTTCAAAACCCTTTATCCTTTATGGAATGTGTTGCGGAATAATAAAGATATTGTAAATAAAATAAAAAAAGAGGAGTCTATAAACTAACTTTTGGCACATATGAGAGCACATACAGTAGCAGACAAAAGTTAAGCAACTCTGCGAAATGTGTGAGCTTACTGTGGATAATCAAGTAACAAGTTAACAGATAGTATCCTTACAAAGAGAAAAACATGTATTTGATGTTATATGCTTTAATTTAATTAATATATTTTTTTTTGTAGTAAATAACGTACAATTTATAAGTGACAAAAGTTAAGCATTTCTTTTCCAACCAAAAATAAATTCTAAACTTATTTATTAAATATTAATATTTTGTGGCATATCCCTTGTTTTTGATAACAGCTGTGCACCGTCGAGGCATAGATTCTATCAAATTTTGCAGAATTTGCAGATCAATTTGTTGCCATTCCGTTGATATTGCCTCAAAAAGTTCAGCGGCGTTATTATACCTTTTGTTGTTTGCTAGTCTTCGCTTTACAATCTCCCACGAATTCTCAATGAGGTTGAGATCTGGAGATTGACTTGGCCAAGAAATAACACTAACTTCTTGCTCAGTTAACCACTCCTTAACGACCCTAGCAGTATGCTTAGGATCGTTATCGTGCTGAAAATGCCATCGAAGTGGCATATTCCATTCAGCAAATGGCAACATTATGCCTTCTAATATATTTCTATACATAAATCTATCCATAATGCCATTGATGCGATGTAGGGGGCCCATCCCACTACCAGAAAAGCACCCCCACACCATCACATTACCACCTCCGTGCTTTACAGTTTTCTGACAATTTGGATTTAATCTTTCTCGTATGAGACGCCATACATAAGAAATTCCGTTAGTGCTATACATATTAAATTTTGATTCGTCGCTAAATAGGACTGTTTTCCACTGTTATATAGACCATGAGGCGTGCTCCTTCGCAAAACGCAGTCTTGCTGCTCTCTGTTTTTGTGATAACAAAGGTTTTCGGGCTGGTCTTCGGCTATGAAGTCCACCCTCCACTAGACGTCTTCGTATGGTGCGTGTGCTCACATCGGTACTTAAAAAAGTTTTTATTTCTTGAGCAGTTGTCCATGGATTTATCTTGCACTGCCGAGAATTAATTTATCATATCTATCACTTGTTTTTCGCGGTCGTCCAGAGCGAACCTTAGTGGCCACTGTACCTCTAACTTGATATCTCTGTATCATTCGTGATACTATCGACTTGTGTATATTAAAATGTTTACTTAAAGTTGCTTGTGACACTCCTTTTTCATATTGCTCAACGATTTTCAGTTTTAAATCCATTGAATACTGCAATGGATTTTTCGTGGCATAGTCGCTGGGAATATTTACAAATTTGTCACGTACATAGTCAACCCTATCGCATACTAATGAATGAATCAGCACACAAGCATAAAATATATAGATACGAGCATCCCTGATGTGCAACAGATGTGGTTGCTTAACTTTTGTCACCTAAATTTTCGCTTCTATTTAGAATAATCAGTTTATGATAAGAAAATGTAAGACTTCATATGAAATTAATAAACGTTGTAATATACAAAATGATATATCTCAATTACATTTTGATATCTCTTTTGATTATCTAAAAAGATACTATTTGTGTGGAGTTGCTTAACTTTTGTCCGCTACTGTATGTAGACAGAACGTATCGTGATTTTGACACACGCATCAAAGAACACCTGCGATGCTTACAACCCAACTCCACTGGCTTCTCACATGTTGCTAACCATTTGAAAGAAAATAGTCATCATTTTAATTATAAATTAAAAAATTATTATCACAGATTAGTAAGAACAGATTTTGGACTTGACCGAAATTCTGTGCACTTGGAAAATAGTTCCGTATCCAGTCACCAGCAGCGTTATTTTACCGCGCTAATTTGAAAATATAATTATTGTTCTTTAAATTATTTATTATTGATAGGAGTTAATTTATTGCCAAACAAAAACTATGTTAAGTAAGGCTCATTCTTTTATTCATCGATATCTAATTAATATATAAACAGGAAAACGCTATAATCAATACATCTATCGATGAACTAAAAAAATACGCCTTGAACTTAAAAGAAGACAGTCACAAAGATTTTTTACTTTTAATGCTAAAACATACTGAAAATGTGTATATAAAATCCCTACGAATATTAATTACTACGTGCAACAATATCCTACAGAATTATATACACATTTTGGAGATGTTTCAACATTAAAAACAAAAATCATCTTCTCCTTCCAAGCAGACATGTTGTTTAGCAATAAATTATCCACTTTTAACTCGAATATTCACGTCCATCCGTCGATGTAACTTTAATAACATGAATGTTATATTCTATTACAGCAAAAATCAAAGTTTTTTTTAGCGTTGTCGATTTATTTCAGTAAATTCCAGAAAATGAAAATTAGCCGAGTTCGCCTGTAGTTGCGCAGTCATTTTGGTTGGCCTAATAGATAAGGACAACAAATAGCTGTTGTAAGGGCCAACTTAATATGCTACGTAAACGTTTAAAAAATAAAAAAAAAAAACAGTTTCCGATTGCAGCGCTCCTCTTGTTTGGAGGTAGAACTGAGGGTTTGCAACTTGACTAAGTGCTTTATTTTTCAATGCAAAATCGACCTAGTTTATATGGCATGATTATTATCTTACATAGTGTTAATAAAGGTAATTTACTTAACTTGAAGCTCTTGAATGTTTACGAAAACAAGCGTTTAATCAAAGATTATTCCTTAATGCCCAATTAAATTTTGAAGCTGCTTTCACTTTCAATATTTTATTTCAATAAGATTCGATCATATGCAGTCATCTCTAATTCAATTTGTTAGCCAATAATTTTAGTACTATACTTAATTTTAAGATCACTTTCTTATTTTTCAACATTGTTTATGACTACTATCCAGCAGATGTGTCAACTTGTTCTAACTTAAAATTAAAATTATAAAAAAAATCTTTTTTCACTTATATTATTTAAAACAATTTTCTAATCATTTAGCTGTTCAATATTTAATTTAATTTTTTTTTTTTTATTAAATTTAGTTAAAATATTGTTATTAATCCGATCCATATTTGTAATGTCCCGAATGTTTGCTTTCAGCTTTGGCCTGAAGATGAGTGTTAAAACGCTCGAAACATGTAGTCATTGGTACCTTACTAATAAAAAAAAAGAGTTTGTGAGATTCTGGACTTACTTTCGGTTCCTTTAAAGTGTTTTTTTTTTATAGTTATTATTGTAGCATTGTAAGTGTAAAACTTGGAAGAAACAATTTAAAACTTCGTAGTTCATGAAGTTTATATTTTAATATTTAGTTTGTATTAGTCTTTATGTAAGTGCTAAATCAAGCCTTACATATATTTAAGCTTGATTTAGCACTTATAAAGTTCCAATTCAATTTTATGAAACAAATTATGCCTTTCGAGATGTCATCTATGATTTGCATTTAAAAAAGAAAGTTTTTATAAAGTCTATAAACACCTATTAGCTACGAAGATACATATTTTAAATTAAAATATAATATCGGTATTTTTTTTTATTTCTTAGGTGAAACGAATTAGATTATTCGGCTTTAATTAATACAAAACAGCGTATACAACTGTCAAGTTTCTCTTCTCACGTGATATACATACTTTTTTTCTTATTCAACCCCGTTTACAAGATCCAAATTCTGAGTACTTTAATCGGGACACCTGTATATATGAAATAAAGCTCCTTTTTTACATAGATATATATATAACATACATGTTATATCTCACATTGAAATATTTCACTTGGGAAAAGTTATGAACATAATGATAAATTATTAAGAGTAGAAGTGCAATCTTAAAGATTATAGATATAGATAGCACAAAAAAAGGAATTAAGTAATTCCATTTTTTTTTTTAAAGAAGATATCTAATTATTGTTTTTTTTATTATTTGAAAGTTTACAAATTTATACATTAGTTAATCCAGAACTAAATAGTGCATTCAAGCCGGTTTTATATTCTGTTACTAGTAAACATTATATTGAGGATGTATTTTACTTAGGAAAGGTACAAAAGTTCTTCTAGATTAGTTAAAGTGAATTTTGCGTGTAACTATAATCTATATTCTAAAATTAAATTAGTACAAATTTGAAATTAGCCGTGGAATTCAGAATAGTAACAATCAATTATTACAAACGCTGTTGCATCCATCCATCCATACTAAAATTAAGATTAAAATACGTGATTTTGGATAAATAAAATCTCCCATCTGAAATTAAGCTTTTTACATTGTGTTATGTATTGTTCGCTACATTACGATAATTTTTTGAGATTCGGACGATTTCTTGCAATTTCTATCATATTACTATAAGGACACCACATACAATTTAATGTATTTTACTTTAGTTATACTCTAAATAGGATGAAATATCCTTTCGTTATTGTTGATTATTAATAATTTGGTAGTGTTTTTGCTATTCAAAAAAAAAATACCTTTATCTATTTGACTTGTAAAAGTAAGTCTTTTCAAGCAATGTAGTTGAATTGATTTTAAATTAAATAGCAAATTTTAATTTCATTTCTACAAAGTATATTTAACTACGTTTCTTGAGATGTACTACGTAACTGTAAATATTCCGCAAGTTATATATGTTCAGTGTGTAGTTATATTACCTATCTTGTACGGCACGTAAAATCAACCAACACGGTAAAATTCTAAACTGGTTTTATATACGAAAACTCAAAACTCGCTCTTCCTGTTGCACATTGCAAAAATTACGCGAGCAGGCATGCAATGATTTAGTTGGTTGGTTTACAAATAGAGCATATGTGTCTATGTAATACGAATGTTCTACGCTGATGGTGGAACGATATTAATTTTAACGCCATAGAATGTGTTATAATTTTTTATTTTAGGCAATGATTTATTGTTATATTATGTCAGTTTATATTTTCATACTTAATTTGAATGCCATAAAAGAATACAACAAAATATTTTTAATAATATTTTAAGTAGTAGATGTGTTTTACGACTATCTGAAAGAAAAAAAATTAGAGATAATATACATATATGTATAGGAAATTGTTGCATCGATGAAATTATTTTATAGTTATATATAGATTTATAAGATAAAACAGCAAAATTTCTGTAAATTGTAAATATAGTCCTTCTTTGTTAATATTTTTTTTTAAAACTGTAACATTTTCAGATATATATTTTGTTGCTTGCACGAAAGTTGAAAGGGTACGTTATTAATTGATATTGAATGATCTATTTATCGTATATGGTTTTATCATGATTTGCAAGGTTATTATTGATATATTGAACGAAATGTTCAAATTGATCTCAAAAACATATTATTTTGTTTACTACATATTTAGTTATATTAATTTGCCATAATGAAATTTTATATTTTATTTGTTGGTTGCCATATAGAATATAAAAGAAATTTTATTCTTTCATAAAAAAAAAGTATAAAGAATATCTTTTTTCTGGAAAGTTTATATGTATGTATGTAGTTGGTCCATGAGGGAACAAATTGTTACATACTATCTGTCTATTTTATGTTTTAATCAACGTCATCGATTTTTGTCCGTATGAATCAAATCGATACTTCTGAGTCAAATTAAAAACCGTATAAACAGGATATTTTATGCTCGGTTTTTCAGTATTAATTATTTAAATTGCTCAAATTTTGCGTTCAAACCGTATTACACTACTGGTCACAGCATTATTTGAACTTTCTAGCACATATAGAAAACAAGAGGAAAATCAAATGTTATAAAACAAATACACAAACTAACCGACGCTATAGGTTAGATTTGATAACTGACAGGTGTTATAAAGGAAACCGGAAACGGTGCACTATTTTTAGATTTTTAATATTGTACTTAAACAAAGCAGTAATAGGGATATCTCTATCTGTCACATTTATTAAATTTATTCTTGTATCTTCTGTGAGACAAGCGAAACTTTGGTTTTTTTTTCAATAGCAATACTTGAGAAAGATAGTCAAATCAGAAGATTGTCTTTACTCTGCATGATACATCAACGGACGTTGTTAACATAAAAATAGACAGAGAGTATTTGAATGAATTTATGCTTTCTTTTTTTAATTCTTATACATTCTATTGAGGCACGTCTTAAAAAAAAATATTTCGCACTATACCGAGTGTTCCATTTCTTTGCTACATATCGAAGTTCCATCTTTTCGAAAGATTAAGAAATTAAGATAAGGTATCAAAGGGTTTTGGGTTATTGAGGAATTTCCGTGAAAAAGATCCGATTTAAAGACTTACTATTTCGCCAATTTAATATGATAGAAGAAATCGGTTATCTTAGTTTTCAATTTGTGTATAGTGATATTTTTATTTATTTATGCAAGATGTTCCAGAATCAATCAGAGGTCTTATAAAAACAAGCAGATCTATACTGCAACAGACAGCCAGGCGATACTAAGGGCATTAGTGAACCGCAAAATACAATCAAGATTGGTTCGGGAATGTATTCGAGAACTGAATAGCCTGCCAGATCGCAATAAAGTCACTTTACTGTGGATGCCCGGATATTCGGCAATCGAAGGAAACGAAAAAGCCGATGAGTTAGCAAGGAAGGGATCATCGGCTTCATTATACAGGGCCAGAACCTTTCTAGGAGTGTCCAAAAACACGCCACGAGAGCAGGTAAAGAATAAATAGAGAGAAAGCTCAAAAAAAAACTGGTTAAATTCATGAAAAGAGCTTTATTAAGGGACCATTCAAAGAAGAAGACTGAAGAACAACTACAGCTTAGTAGACATCATCTTCACAACATAACAGATCTTCTAACAGGACACTGTACACTGAAAAAAGCCACGAGGCTGCTTGTGTTTGAAAATATAAATGGACACATCTTGTATATTTTTTTTTGTCTTAAAAACTCGTGTTTTTATAAGTTCAAGTGTAACCTAATTCACTTCCCCAACAAAACTTAGTAACGCGCGTAAAGAATTTTTGATAAATGTGTTTTTTAGTCAGTCAGTAGTTGCGTGTTTTTTAATGTTACTGGTTTGGGTCATACAGTTTTTTTGGTTTCTTTCACTGTAACCTAAGGTACAACTATTGATAATAATGTTGTGGTACGCGTAATATATTTCTACTAAAGTTTTTAAACTTACATTTTTGATAAGTTCTAAGAATTCCCGTAAATAAAATAAGTGTTCTTTTGTAGAATAATTATCAAACAAGAAGACGTCAACAATTGGTTTTCTTCTATTGTTTATACTTGCGTTCTGCTGATCCTATTCCTCTTAGTTTTGTAATGCTTTTGGCCGTGGGAGTTGGCATGAGAATATCGTTATTTATGAATCCGGGATGCCAGCAGACATTTTTCTACCGGTTTCTCCAAAAATGTAAATCATGTTAATATTATTTTGAATATGCTAATCTTTCGTCCATAATTGCTAAAGTTAATGAAGTTTGATGTGTTGAAATAAGTACTCTCTTAATAGTTCGCAATTGTATTTATTTACTACATATCAAATATTTTATCCCATTATCCGGTTTCGGCATAAAATTTGCGTTCTTCAGGTGCATAAATAGAAATAACTGTGAATACAAAATTACTTTTGTTAGTTTAAAATTTTTTTTTTTTTAATTATTTGAAGTTTAGTAATTTTGTATTTAGTTATTTCTCTTTATGCACATGAAGAAGGCAAGTTTTATGCCGAAACCGGAAGTAGGATAAATAATTTGAAATGTAGTAAATTAAGTATAAATGCGTACTAATTAAAAAATACTTATTTCGTCACATTAAACTTCTTAAATTTTTGAAATTCGAGAAAAATATTTTTTACGTAATTAATTATGTGATAGATTGTATGGTAAATAGGCAACACCAACAATAATCATTAATTTTTTTTATATATCGATGTTTTACATTTGTCTAGTGTCATTTTTTAAATTAGTAGCAAACCAGATTTCAAATAAAAGCTTATAGAAACACGAATTCAAATCATAAAGATTTTTTTGTTCTAGACTAGAGAATTCTGTATCAACAAATTATACATAATTGTGTCCAAATTGGGTTAAAGTTTAATGGCAAATGATAAATGAAAATATAAAATCCTTCCTAATCGAATTTTAGTGAAAATATATAGATCTACTAGTTTCGGCAGCAAATGCCATCCTCAGAACCAAAGTTTTGTTTGAACACCTCTGTTTAACTTTGAATTTGATGATGGTGTTTGAAGTCGACACTAGTAAGTTTATATTAGACGTTTTCGATTGTACATTGGTTTAAACCAGGTATCATTCGGTTATAACCAATAGTATTCGATTGTGTTTTTCGTGACGTCACAGTTCCCAACCTGGTTGAACCAATTTTAACCGGAGTCGGACTTGGGTATTAAACGTTTTAGCAATATACATAACCTCTTCTTACTGTTTACAGCTGTTTACAACGGGTGTCAATCCTAAGTTTCATCAGTCGTAGAAAAGTATTAAAATGTTGCTTAAATTTATAATTATAATATAAATGTTGAGTTTGAAGAAACTGATAGTATAGTTATAGATAATTTAATCCGCGGTAAATATAAAGATATGTGTTTTACATTTATTCTTAATAAAATTTCATTTGCAAATGATAACTTTATGCATGAATTTTTGGAGAGGGCCATTAACAGCGCAAATTAAAAAATACGGCTTATGCGATATAGGAAACTTTTACAACTACACTATTAATTGAATAATCTTTTATGAGTGACATTCCATTAATATTAATTATTTTAAATTTAGTAATTTTCAGTAATTCTCTTATACATTTCGTAAAAAAAGCTAGTGGTAACGTTAGTATTTCAAAAATATAAAGCCGAATGTTTATAATCTACAACAGTTATAACCAAACCTGTATAACCGTTTACATTCGATCGGATAACTTGTTAATACCCGGTTCTTACCTATCACGTCATGGTTCGAACTCATTGGTTAACCAGTTGTGTACAATCGAAAACGTCTATTGTATACATTTTTCATTAAAATTTGATTGGGAAGAATTTGATATTTTAACGTTTTATTTTACCTTTAAAAAAAGCTGAGTAACAAGTCATTAAAAATTGGCTCTTTTAGTTCAGATAAAACAGTCAACATTATACATCTGACTATCTTTATCCTAATTTGCTTTTTTTTAAATAATAGTATACTTGTAATTAAACCATTGTAGAACAAGTTACTCCAAAAGCCAAATTTAAATTTCCCGCGACTATTTTTAGTAACTTCAACGGAAAGACATTAAAATAATTATCAATGTAGTACAAAATAGTAGGTAATTTTATATTTCAACGTTGAAGTTACTAAGAATAATTGCGGGCAATTTAAATTTGGCTATGTGGGTAGTTGCACAATTAATGATAGTTATTTACTATAACGTCATTAAAAATCATATAAGTAAATATTTGTTAAAAGAAAGACATGACTACACATTACATATAAATAAATGAATTAAGGAAAAAGTGGCTTATTCAAATAATAAATGAGATGCTGGGTGTTCCATTTAACATAAACAAATAGAACATTGATAGATAGCTAAAAAATGGAGCACTCTTAGCGCCAAATATTTTTAGGACGTACAGTCTTGTATGATATGAATAATTTTTTAAATCAGTTTACAAGCAGCCTTCAATTCACAGAGTGTTTGGTCACTTTGCATATACTCATCTTACTTATTGTTAGTGATGGGAACTCAGATTATTTTTTAATACTCTGGACTACTCGTTGTTATATACATTTTGTACTCATAATACTCGTTGGCATCGCTATAGTATTCGCTACTTTGTGGAATATTTGTTAACAAAAGCATTCATAAAGGGAACGTATTTATAACAATTATACACACACAGTCTGTCAAAATGAGCTCCGTAAAGATATTGTAAATATTCGTCGATTATTTCCGATGATCCTTAGATACTCGTTACAAAATACTCTATTCTACTTTACTCATTGTAACCACTCCCATTACTTTGAATATCAAGAAGTAGCGAATACTTTGTAACAAATAAACATATTTTGCGCCCATCACTAATTACCGCGAGAATGTATTATCTGAGACAATACCGAATAATGCGAAACAGTTAAAGGTTCAAGGTATTATCAGTTTTGATTTTCATGGATGAACATCATACATATATTCAATAATTTTTGCATTTCAAAAAGATTTTGTTGAAACGATTGATGCAAAAGATCCGCATATATACCTTATTGTAGTATATAATTTTTATTCATTTTATTATTCAAACACTCCTCCTGGGTATTTTCAAACTTAAGATTGTTTTGAATTACTTAGAATCTGGCGTATTTTCGTAAAGCCAGTAAAATGTGGATTTGTTGAAATTTATGCGAATATGCTCCAAAAATTATATATTGGGCCGTTACACCAAAATGTTATATCATTCACTTTAATCGAATTTTAAATGAATCTGCAACGAATATCCTGAAAGATAGTTTTTTATATTCGATATTGTGCACAAAGAAATCCTTTTAACTTTGTCAATTTTGAATCATATTTTTACATAATTATTAATTTGTTTATTAAATATTAGATATTAAATAAACCGTACGTTATGCCTATATGTTTAGCCAATAAGAATACATTTAAACTAATATGTTATATATATTTTAATAAAGCTTGATTTTTAAGCCATTACTGGCATTGCTATATGCTTAATGTTACAACATGGCGTTCACTTGTTAATTGAACGACGAATCGTTGCTTTTGTGGCGTGCCTTGTAACATTTTTTTTTTTATTTAAGTTATAAATCATAATGGGAGTTGCCAAAAAAAAATAGCATTAGAGTGAGATTAGATAGTGGTGTTATGCGCACTTTCCAAACCTTTATTTTCAGTTGTCTGCATAATGAAATGTCTCACTGAAGAAACTATCAGAAAGTATTCAGTGGATATTATTAATACTAGGTTTACTGCTTGAAACGATTTTATAGTTGCCATCTCGAATTTATTTATAGTCGGATATTTGAAGAAAATTGGTTAGGATAGTAATTAAAAAGAAAAATGTAAAAAGGGTCCTTTGCACCTGAGTACAAAGTTTGTATAGCAGATTTAAGGAAATGGAACCACTCTTTAGTAAATTTCGAACTAGATTTTATTTATATTTCTTATTAAACTAGGAAAAATACAAGTTGATATGAAGATACTAGTTCTTTTTTGGCAACTCTGGCATCATAATACACATTATTTTACTAACATGTTATTATATACATCTTATTTTTTTTCACTGTTTATTTTTAATCCCATTAAGATTACTGATTAATTAACTAGTTGTAGTAACCAGTGTAAGTACCACCTACGTTAACATTAATTATAACTATATGAAACGAGAATTGGTAATGATAAACTTTAATAATTATGTCTGAAAGTGATTTAAAATGTCCAATTAATATTTGAAGTGTAGTTATATAAGAATATGGAGAAATTGTGTATAGATTTAGTGAACACTTTTCTTTTTTCTCTTTATATCGGTTCGTATTTTGATTTTGCGTTATTTTCTTTTTTTCTTTTACTAAGATGCAATTAGTTTCTTAGCAGTAAATTGTTGCCATTTCTTGCTTGATAGTTTATTTTTGAAAAGTTGCAAATTCATCATCTTTATCGAATCTTATTATAGTTAACGTTTGTTAAATCATAATGTTTTATATTATTTTCCAAGTATCAGTAATAAATATATCTACATTATTTAAAACGGTGGTTTATTTAAATAAATTATGCAACCCCGCTTAAGTTTGTCTTGTGTTCTTTTCATGGTGCATTTGCGAAATAATAACTGGGTGTGTTAATGCATAATGCTACGTACTAGAAACCATGCAAGCTAAAAAGAGACTTGTATCATACGTCGTTAAAAGAGTAGGTGGTGGGTCAGAGATAGTAAGTATGGCTCACAACAGTTATTGGAAGATTGAATCAATCCCATCAAAACATCAAGGGTAAGTTTCTCTCAGTAACGCCTCAGTGATTTGCAGCAATCTAATATTTAATTGAAAGATGTCTGTGGCATTAGAATTCCTAATGGTAATTTTGGGAAAAGAAATTACTAGTTACATGATCACAGATCATTCAACAATTGATCTACCAAAATGCTATGCAACTAGGAAGAATAGTATTGTGTCCAGTCATCTGCGGCATTATCTTACCACGCTAATTTGAAAATATAATTGTAGCTTCTTAAATTTTTTTAATGAGATATATAATTTATTGCCAAACAAAACCAAGTGGTGCAAGGCGCATTCTTGTATTAATTGATACCTAATTAATGTATAAACAGAAACTATTATGCATATAATAATGGATTGTTTCAAAAATACGCCTTATGACTTGTTCTTGTTTGATAATCTTTTACACTAGTAGCATTAGCAAGGAACATATAACCAAGAACTTTGAGTACTTCCTTAGTCTTCTCCACATACTTATAGGGGCACTGCCATTTTGATGGGCATCCTGGGAACCAGATGACCCAACATACCATACAGAAATATGAATTGTCTACATTCCTGTAAAGATGTATAGTAACTCATACAAAATACCCCCACAATAGAACTACACTGTATATTTGAGAAATATATTTAATAAATTTGTTTTATGATTGAAATAATTATTACATCTTCATGTTTCAATTCTTTTTATTTAAGTCCGTATTTAATATGAATAATATAATATGTGTACTTTAATTCCATCGAGTCAAATTTTAAAAATGCTCCTATCAATCAAACATAATGATGTCTTATATTATCATGGTAGTAATACAATATTTTTTTTATAACCTATTCAAATAAAATAAAATAATATTTAAAACACCTTATACACCTAAAACAACACACAGTTAATATAATTTTATATCACGGTAGTAATGCAATATTTTATAATACCTATTCCAAATAAAATAAACTGAATAACACTATGTTAATAACGTCTCTTTAATATTAAAAACATCTTGCGCCCGATGGTTATGCTTCTCAACGCACGCACGTCACGAGAATAAAGACTATTCAGCAGTTTATACATCAAAATAGCGTCACTTTTCTATCCTTGTTTACTCTCACAATTCCAGTAATGCGTGCGTTCAGGGAGTTACGGCGCTGCCAGCGCTGAGCTCCGCTAGATCGAGCGGCGTCCTGAACGCGGCCGCTAGATCCAGCGCTGGAGCTAGCGGTCGCCATCTTTTCTAGCGAAAAATATTTTCGCTGGCAATATGGCCGACCGCTAGAATCATCCAGTGAAAGTGGGGATGACCGCAAACATTCAAAAATGAATTTGTAAACGCGTGTGAAGTAGATGAAATCGTTAAGTAATTGTGGTAATACTGACTTTTTATTGCTTTTTATTAAAGTGATGATGAATAAAATGAAATGGAAACAATATAAGTCCCAGAGAGGTTAATATAAATATTATAAATACAGAAACTACAATTTTTAGATCGATCAAAGCAAATCATTTTATTATATGGACATTTTGTGAAATTATAAAGTCAATAGTTTACGAATACATATAAAAATTCACGATTAAGCCTTTTTTTGCTGGATATTTATTTGAATATTTATCGATCAGGTTATATTTATCTATAATTTATGCTTAAACAGCAACGAAATCGCCTGCATTAATAAATACAGATATTATAAGAGTGAACGAGGATATTAGTGATACCTTTAAAATATGTTACTCTATAAAACTTATTTTAAAGTTTTAATTACGGTGGTTGTTTTTATTTCCTATAGTTTTGTGATTAATATAATTATTGTGTACAATTTCTTATCCCTTTATATGTGTAACAAGATATCGTTGTCTAAGATTAAACACGAACGTTTAGTTTTGTGATATAAATTAAAAGAAACGCTTGAGCAAGCAACCTAACCTTTCAACATAGTCCAATTCTGTAAACGCCGCTATCAAACACACTAAATAAGTAAGCAAAGAGCATGCGCCAGCAAAAGCTATTCTTATGACCCGTTCAGGGAGTTCTAGCGCCGGTCACAGCGCTAGCGGTTATCGCTTCCAGCGCCGTAACTCCCTGAACGCAGCCAATGGGAATATAGCTCGTGCGCGGTATATAAATTTTAAATATGTGGTTTTCTCCTCTTCTTCTCTTGTCAAAACATTTCTTGACAGGACAGTTATGCCAATATTTATTTTATGAACTGAAGTTGAATTTCTTTCCTATCAATAGTTGGTGACCATGATATTGGGCGGCCGCCTCGTGGCTATATTTGTTTGTTTGTTTCCAATAACACGGATTAAATACGTGTTATACACGTAAAATTTTAAATTGGCCAATAAATTGCACAATAAATAGCTAGGTGTAAAACGGCCCTTAAATATACCCATCCTGGAATCCCATGGAATCCATCGCAATTTACTTTTTGAATTTGACAACGCGTCTCTACCAAAGTGTAGGAAAACTAAGTAGTGTTACTCTCGTCAAGATAAATTTCAGCCGCCATTTTGTTTTATACCGTATAATTTATTTGCGTCTATTTTTTCTATTTTGTGATTTGGAATTTAGATAAGTCTTTTAGAATTTAGCTTGAGTCTGTTTTGGTTTATATGGGAATGATTTTAATTTTAATTCTTGAACATACACATATATTTTTAAAATTTCGCTCACAATGTACAAAACAAAATGGTAGAAGGTTACCAGAGGTTACTAAAACTTAGCCTCTACTATCCGATTACGACGTTTCTTGTGACTGAATACATTACTAATGGTTTGCAACTCAACTAAGCGCAAAAAAGAGGTTTGTTCGTTGTTGTTATACCAATTTGATCTTTCTCAGGTACGTCAAGCAAATCAAGCAATTCACACATGTAAATAACAACAATTTTATGTGTTATAGCAATAAATACATTAGCAATAATAATACAATTTATTTGCTGTAAGTTAAAAAGAAAACATATAGCTTCAAACACTCATTTTCTATAACGCGTAGGATATTAAAAATATTAATCCCACGAGCGTTTCCTTTCATGTCTTTTAGTAAAACACTTATTTGATAATTTTATGTCCATTAAATTATTTGACAAGAAAAATAGCTTTTGGAATACAAGGCACTGCTAAACATTAAACGCTTCTTTTTATACTTGTTCTAAGGCCACCGTATTATTACTAGTGCAAATTGAAAAACCAACAGGCGATATTTTGCTTTCTACATGGAGCTATACATACATCAGTGATAATTTGGCGAAGCACATTTTATCCATTTATTGGTCAATGGCACATACTTATTAATTCTGCAAATACAGTACCATCCAAATCGGTGATCACAAAAAAGATTTTTCTTACAACATTTTCTCAGACATATCAACATTTACATATTGGAACTACATAAATTCCAACTAGTGGCCTGCCAATATTTGAGGACAAAAAGATATGCAGCCCAAATTTTAGATTCGTAACATTGGTTGCATATGTCAAAGGGGTTTGGTCGAAAATTATTCAAACGCTCATAAGAGACTACATTTTCTGTGTGTATGTAATGTTGCTATTGTATTTATTTAGAAATATTTATAGATATTTAACACATTTAATTACAAGTATCTAAATTATTTCGAATAATACTTTTTAGGTTAACGTTTTTCATTTTTATACAATTTCTTTTCTATTAAAAGTAGTACTGAAAATTGAAATCTTTAGCCTTCATACAAGTCTTGATTCTACGTTTCACATATTTCTGAACATATTACTTAGCATCGCTTCTAGTATAGTTTGTACAGCATTTTATTTTTATATAATTACTGTCATTTTATGTAACTGAAGATTAAAGAAAATTAGCACAGGTGAGAAAGGATGGACCATAGAACCCGGCTTCCTCCTCAACGAAGGACTAAGGAGCTACCTGAAAATGGCAGTTATTGGAAGTGAAACGTCGTGGTGGCTGCCTCTTCCAAACCCAGAATGATAATTTGCTGGCTATCAATAACAGACCCTGGGTCTGCTTCCCAGGTTTTGCCCCCAGAGTAAACTTTTCGTGGATTTTCTCTTGCTATACATTTAAATTCCGCGCTTTTAGTGACGCGACCCCCTCTATGGTTTGATACCAGAACTTTCCAAAATCTGTCCCCACCACATTGCACAGGCGTCGCAACTTTTAATCCTTAAGTTAACTATTTCTAGTGTAGAGTCCTTTGCAATAGAGAATGGTACATGTCGTCACCAAAACCTGCGCGAAGCCTGACGTCAATTACGCCCCGCTGCCGGCTATCACTGTCTGTTACCTAGCAATGAGGAATCGCCTACCAATATTCGTTTATTGCGCACGTGACGTCATGTACCATTCTCTATTGCAATGAACTCTACCTTATCTCTGGTTTTTATAGCCTATAAACATACGTTCAAGGGAATAACAGCTGTGATAAAGGAACATGTCAACCTGACAGGTAGTAAATTTTAAACGAGCGCACGCAATCGCCATATTTTTTGAGTTATTTCTAGCCTATAGCAGTTAATAAGCAGATTGAAGGCCAGGAATTTTTTCCCTTGAAATCAAAGATGCCGACGCTGTTTGTCCATTCTTGTTGAGATGTTCCTTGTTATCGGTACATCAGAATTAACGATTTGATTCTACGCTTTTTCGATCATCTCTTTATTTTCATGTCTTTCTGTTATAGGGCTCTTAATTCCCATTTTTTTTTTAAATCTATCCTATTAAAATCAATAAAACTGGTTTTATTGCCATTTCCTTCAATCACATTTGCATTGAAACAAAATTTTTGACAATTCACGTTTTTAAATGTAATTTTCAATTGAATGCAAAATCGTTATTGCTTTATGATGAGTGATTCTGTTGATGTAAAGTACTTTTTGCCTTTAGAGTAACATTTCATGTTTGCTTATTTTAGTGCAATAAAGCAAATAAAGCATTAATAATTACAAGCTTTACTTTAACTGAACATGTTCTACACTTCTTTAGTTCTTACTTTCATACTTGTTTGTACTTTACACGTACTAAAATTTCACTAATTGTAAGTGGTTCATATTGTTTTTAATGGCAAATGATATATCTATTAGTCTGGTACAAACATTAATGCAGACAGTGCTGGAATAAAAAAAAATGCAGATAAAAAAGGAAATTAATGATTGTGAGTGCAGTGTTCTATTTTTCTTTTTTTACAAATTCATTTATCAATTCTTTTTATTCTACTCCTTCAAACGAATGAAAGTTACTCAAGAATTTCCACTACAACGTTTATACACAGTTTATCCACACAAAATCTAAAACGAACACCTAACTAAAATCACTACACACGTAAATCGAAACTACTACAAGCACAAGCTGACACAAAACATTAAATAAAAACTAAATAAAGTGTTCTAATCGATTTAAAATTAATTGAAACTTGTTAAGATAAATATAGTAATTTGGTAAACACGTCAACAACAATGGCGACAGCCGAGTGATGACGTATCTGAGGGTCACGCGCGAAAAAGACGAGTTTTGGTTTTCAGCTGAGTATACCTTATTTTCTTGTATCATGAGTAACACTAAGAAAGGGTAGGGATTTTTGATCAAACTTAGCAGAAACGTTTAACTACTAAAAGGAAGCAATTGATTAAAATTTCACAAATGCTAATGGCTTATCTATCAGTTTCTTCAGTATCTTTTGACAATCAGGGGCACCAACCTATTATTAATAAAAATTATGTTATACTATATGTAAAAGTATTGCATTTACCAATACTAGATTAATACCTTGAGATACACCGGGTACAACTGAAAAAGGCTC
Source organism: Protaetia brevitarsis (assembly GCA_004143645.1). Classification (NCBI taxonomy): domain Eukaryota; kingdom Metazoa; phylum Arthropoda; class Insecta; order Coleoptera; family Scarabaeidae; genus Protaetia; species Protaetia brevitarsis. Next base: position 666,961 of record RXPK01000057.1, on the reverse strand, counting down.
GATGCGTATTCGTATAGAACCCTATTTGTTTCCTATTAATTGCATAAGTAGAAATCAAAATTGTTTAATACTTTACTATTTAAAATTCCTTTTTAATACGTCTTTAAAGTAGATTTTAGTGTTTGAATTGTTAAGTAATAAATGTGTTTACAATACCAAATTCGAAAACACTAAAGTACTACTAAATATGTAGTTTCGCTTTAGCTTTTTTGAGATATCTAAACGGAAATACCTATCCGTAGGTGCTTGGCAGGTATGCGGTATGCATCTATACGTTTATCTGCGTTTGGAGATACGATAGAATACGGCACTACATAAAGCGTCTTAATTATCGATGTAATGGACGTAATGTATACGACTGTTCTTGCATAATCTCCCACAGAAAATAGCGTGTTTGAAACGGCGTTAATAATATTCTAATGGGAGTCATTGATCTGTGATCCAATTGAAATGATTAAACACTTTTAAAACACAATGCGCGCGCACGGATTCGACAATGTTCGCCGGGATTCGGGCAGCGGGAGATATTCGTTTTTGTACAGTATAGAAGTATTGATCCACCTGATTCGGGAATCTGTTGTGCATGCAGTGTTTTTATAAATTTGACAATAACTATGTCTAAGGTAAGTGTCATTTTTTCTACTTATCACCTAGCGATAAGATTGCGTCACGTCTCGTCGAATCAATTAACAAATTACCACTTAAATTGTGTCTGCTCTCGTGTATCGCGTACTGCATCGCTATTTTATGGGCATTACACTTCATTTTTTTTTGTTTATAGTGATGATACGCTCAATCGCTCCAATATTAAATGCAAAACTAAATTTCATTTACGCGAATAATTAGTGTACAGTGGAATACGGTTGAAACTTCTATTCGTTTCGTGTAAATTCTCATGTGTAAATATGTATGTCACTGACTCAATAGTACAAAAACCACCATATACGAAAAAAATGCAATATATGGGAGCTATTTTATATTTCAAATCATAATTCTGCTGTAAATATATAAGAATTTACCCTTTGTTTGGATGTTAAACATCTTTAAGAACATTAAACTATTGAGTCATTATATGGGATTACTATAAATTGTGGGAATTTCTTTTAATTATTTCAATCTGGAATGATTTATTTTGTAACATTAATCCGGATTTATATTCGATTATTAAATTATATAATAACTATAATTAGGCCGTAGATTCTACATCCCACATCTGTTCACATACAAGATGTATTAAATTATGTTTGTTTATTCTAATTACAATCATTATTATAAATTAAAAATTTAAATTGTTTACCAGATATTTTGACAATTTACGCTCAATTCTGTTATGTATTCTCAGAGAAAACAATGTTTTGTTATTTGTTGTGTGATTGTGTATTTATTTATTTAACTATATCTAAATGATTATGTACACAAAAATATTTGTAAATGATGTCCTTCTAGTCTGCAATAATTATTAATAGAAAAAAAAATAAATGTTTTTAAAACTTAGATCTAATTGTGTAAATTATTTCTTTATGAGTTATGTGTAATTTGTATGTTTTTTCAACTCTTTTTGGTATCAAGCAAAATTAAAACATTGTTTTAAGTTTGGTATAATCCCTAAATGACAACAAAAATGTAAAAAAAAAACTTTTTGTTTTTTAAAAATGACCTTGGCCTTAAGCATTATTAGACCTATTTTTATAATTGATGAGTTCAAGTAAAACTAGTAAGCCGTGTCGAGGCGCGAATATATATATGTATATTGGACCTATATATTTTACACCCGGGACTGTTTAGTAAACAGGTAAATGTACATCAATTAAATATTAGTTTTTTCACACAATTAAATTCAACTTTTAATTCGTGCATTTTTCTTTGAAAGCATTTCTAGAAGAATAACTCTTAGATTGTTGACCAAATCATAATTTTTCTCTTTGTATGTGGATTTAATGTATTTCATGACTGTGAACAAGTTCAAATAAATGCATAATGTGGAAAATGTGGGTAAAATGGCCATTGTTAATGCTTCGTAATTTACTGGTTCCATCTACTGAAAAACGAATTAAACTGGTTCAGTAGATACTGAAAGAAAGTATTGCTGGACGATATGTGAATCCAATTAACCGATAAACCGTTAACACAATTAATTTTTTTTGCTCTTTTTGCGTATTCGATGTATTTGATCGTGTAAATATGACTGCAAAAATGTTCAAATAAATACTACCCTAATAGCCAAATTTAAATTTCCCGCCACTATTTTTAGTAACATTCAAATAACTAACAATGAAGTACAAAAAAATAGGTAATTTTATGTTTCAACGTTGAAGTTACTAAGAATAATTGCGAGCAATTTAAATTTGGCTATGTGGGTAGGAAAATGTGGATGAAAGGATTTAATTTTAATAAAGTACAGTGTAAAATAAACTACACTAACGTTACATAATCAATGATGGTATAGTTACCTAATATGCGAAAGAAATTTTCTTTACATCCTTCTTTTTTTCAATTTTCATTCATTGTTTTGTAAACAAAATGTTTTTTAATGGATTAAATAGTATAGAATTATGATAACATACTGGAGCTGATCATTTTTCTGTGTTTTCAAAGGTCGAGGAAGATATTATAACTAAAAACTAGCAATATCTCATGCTAGACGTACATAATTATAAAATTAAAAGCAAATAATTACTGAGATAACCATTTAACTTATTTTTAATTTAGCACTTCCCTACATTATCTACTGCACAAGTTGAATTCGTTTTTCAGTAGATGGCGCCAGTAAATTACGATAGATTAACGACGAGCATTTTACCCCACTTTCCTTACAGATATTTAAATATAAAAAATGAAGAAATTTATGTTCTAATATAATTTTTCCGTTAATTAAATCAATCTAATTGTTTCCAAAAGAAAAAATGAATACTTTTTTAATTCGTGTATAAGTGACACTTTGTATTTGAAACAAAAACATCATGAGATCAAAAATGTTTAAACATTAATTGAATTGTCAAGTTGTGTCTTATTGTCAATTAGCTGCATATGTTTCAACTATAGAAACGTAAGTATGAATACCTTGTCTATATTCAATTATGTTTGGTTGTAAATATAATTATAAGTTTGTTCGCGTCGCATGAACTATTTGCACTTTTATGCACTTTTTAGAACTTTTGTGTGCAAAAGTGCATAATGGTGCAAATAGTTCATGCGACGCGAACAAACTATATACATATAACTACCAAGACGTAATCTGTAGAAGTAAAAGTCTAAAGTTTCATGTAGGTACGTCTAATTAAGAAAAAAAAAAAGATGTAGGCATGTACTAATTGAGCAAATAATCATAAGATACATAAGTCAAATATATTATTATAGATACACAGATGGAAGATAAAAAAGTAAAGTAACAAAATAACAATTTTAGCGTGATAAAGTAATGTAAACTACACTTGAAAACAGTTCTCGATTAAAACGTGATTAAAACTCGTTAAAACTTCTTATTCTTCTTCTTATATCTCTTCTTCTTCTTCTTCCACATAGTCCCTTCGCCATGCCGGTAGACGGCGTACACGAGTGGCGGTCTTTTTGAATTTTGATTGTGTTACACAATGGAAATAATTAGTTTAAATTTTTTATCGATTTCCCGTAATTATAAAATACACAAGCTATTATCATTTATTAGGATTTAAAAAATGAAATTACTTACATTTAGATTTAAACCAACATTTTATAAAAAGTATGTAGATGACTGTGCATTTTATATGTATACCTGAAAATAATATAGAATACATTTTACAAGTTTTTAACAATTATTATTCAAATTTAAAATCTACAGTTGAAAGAAAAAACAGATTAATTACATAGATTTAACCTTAATTCGTCAAAAAAAGTAAAATTATATCAAAAACCCACTGTTTCAAACAGATATTCAAATTATAATTCTTGTTTACATTTTTCAATTAAATAAGTGTACTAATTACATTAACTGACCGAGCTATTGAATTAACAAGCCTGATAGGCAATATTTACAAAAAAGATTACATAAATTTCATAACAATACACAATAAACATTTAAAGAAACAGCAGTAAAAACACTCCCTACAAGTACCATCGAAGACAAAGTCTTGACTCAGAATAAAGAGAGAAATATTGAATACTGATCTCCAATGATTCTATCACTATTTATGTCAAACTTGAGTCAAGACTTTTGTCTTTGATAGTACATATGTATTCTTTACGATATATACAGTGGTAGTCTTAATTAATATCTCCCCCCTATGATGGAAAATTAGTACAAACTGATTGTGGTAACAATAATAAGCTTCTGCATATTCTCTCTAAGGAATATTTTTATCTAAGCAAACCGACAGAAGCCGAATTATCTGTAACATTCAGGGACCGCAGTTTGATATTCTTTCCCTCATAAGGGAAGACATTAAATAGGACCACGACTGTTCATACATCATTTATCCGAAAAAAATCACTAAAATATTAACCCCTAATAAGATTAAAATTGCGCATAGAAATTAAAAAAAGCCTACAATTTTTAATACTTATATTAAAATTAAAAGACATTAATTACCCCTACACAAAAATAGACACATACACAATGTAGAATAGCATGCAATCATTGTGATGGCGTGTAATACGCAGGGCAAACGATACAGTATTTTTTAGAACGCATTAATGGTTATAAATATTTAAATAATATTATTATGTGTTTGAAAAACACATAAACAATAAAAGCAATGCTTCAATTATGAGCAAACTAAAATAAAATATAAAGAGAACTAATATAAAGCGAGAACTGTATAACTGTAAAAATGATTCAAATTAAGACACAACAATAACTCCATGAATGACACACAAGATATTAAAAATATTTCAAACATTTTATGTTACACTATACCCAAGTTACATAGCAACAATTTTTCCATTTGACCTTATAAAATTTCAAATGCATAAATGAAAATGATGCCCATATAAAACATTTTCTTATCTTAACAATAATAAAAAAACCAATGCCACACACAATCATATAATATCATTCCACAATGAAACATAAATTTCAAGAAAAGAGCTGTAATTAAAACCAAAATAAAAATGTAAAGTTTCATTTAGTTCATTAATTTAACTCAAGAGAAATACGTACTTTTTAAGTTGAAGAAACGGGGGAAAAATGGTATATAGAATATAGAAATAATTATTATCTTTTATTTTTAATTCATCTTTTTCGTTATTAAATTTCTAAGGTAAGCACTTTATTTAATTCCATTCTCATTAAAAAGAATGTGAAATGTAATTGTAATTCATTCTAGTAATAAGCCAATAATGTTATACAATTTTTTGAAAAAGCACGATCGGCGAAACATCAAAATAAACTTTAAAATTAGTTGTATTCTTCTTTCAAAATGTCTGAAAAACCATGATATATTATAAGGCAAGGTCGACGCTGATATATGTAATTAAAAAAAAAACAATAAACCTCCTGCTGCAAGCTCCTGTTTACTGTGCTGAGGATTACTTTGAGTTTAGTTGTTTTATTTTTTGACCGAGTTATTGACTTGTGCTGACAATTTTCTGAGTATTTATACTCGTGGAATATAATATATTATTATTGGTATTATATTTTCATATACATGGTATTTTTATGTATTCTTTTGACATTGTCGAAGTTTATAATTTACGGCAATAAACTTATTATTATTATTATTATTATTATTATTATTATTAAATTACGATCTACAACGGGAAAATAAATTTATAACAAGTTATTATCCATAGCTACTGTACTAAAGCAAAAATAAACATGACAATACTGGTGATATCGTATTTGGTAAATGTATGCATAGATAACGTCTACTAAAATAAAATGAATGAAACATTTTCGTATTTGATTTAATTGTTACTCAGTATCCGATGTATTTAATTTTTTCTATTAGATACTTTTGATCCCTCTTGGATCGAACACAAAAGTATCGATACATACTTTCTGCACATTTCTATATAATATTTCATTTTAATGTTTTCAGTTAAAGTTACAAACCCATTGTGCCCATCTTTTATCTGTCGAACTTACATCTAAAATGATTTTTTATAACTTTTATTTTGCCTCATTTAGACATTCTTTATAAAAATACTTATTTTTTTTTATATTGTAAAAATTATTAGAATTCGTAAAAATATCAGCAGTATTCTAGAATTGAATTACCGGAAAAATATATAATTTTATTAAAATTATTTTATTTAAATAAAATAAAAATAAAATGAAGCAAAAAATAACACGTTTAATTCATAGCACAGTGGCACATAAAAGTTAAAACTAAGTACTCTAAAGTGTTCATATTGTGAAGTTTATGATTCATGTAACTTTGTATCTAATTATGCTTAATTTTTATTTATATTAAGATTTACTAAGAAATGAAATGCTCTTCCTGGTCGAGCTATTTGACTGGTAAATACTTTAATCTATTTAATAGCCATTCTTCTTATGCTTGAGTAATCAATCATCCCTTTACCCTAAATATAACAGACCCAACCCACGGATGTGTTTATTCTCTAGATGAGCATAATTTTAGGGTTGTTCTAGAATGGCGAAAATATAATTTGTTGTTTACTGTCGGTGGTTATTTTGAAAATAAACGTTGTTGATATTTTTATAAAGTTCCAATATCTGATATGTGTAATATGCGAATTTGTGACACAAATTTTTGATGAATGTATCGGTTGGGTGAGTTCACATACTAGATAAGAATATATATCAAATTGTCAAAATTATTCCTGACGTTTATTCATGTCAAATAGGATACTTACAATTTTATTTTTCTTCCCGTCAAGAGCACACACATTTGATCGCTAAATTAAACCCCTGCTGCAACTAAATTTGAATCATGTGTACCTGCTCAGTATCAAAAACCAAAATATGCCACAGTATTTATTCCCTCGCAATAAAATTTTAATAAATTTGTTCAATAAAATTTTCAAATTTTAATTTTCTCTTCCCCAATTTGCAAATAAACTCATGTTAACATAATCAAAACGCCCACGTTGGGCGCCAAATATATGTTGTATTATCACTATCAATTACAAAATGTCTGTTCCAGATTATAATTTTTTATTCAGAATTCTTTAAATGACATCTCTTAACTGACAAACTGACATAATTTTTTAAAACAAAAACAGTTAATGAAAACCTTGGTTGGGTGAATTCACATACTAGATGAGAATATATATCAAATTATCAAAATTATTCCTGACATTTATTCATGTCAAATAGGGCACTTATTTCTCCTATTTCCTAAAGATTTCCGAAAAATTGTAGACTCCAGCCATGGAATTTTATCTTATAAATGTTTTTCCTTCCCGTCAAGAGCACACGCATTTGACCACTAAATAAAACCCCTGCTGGAATAGAATTTGAATCCTGGGTACTTGCTTAGTACAAAAATCCAAAATATATCACATATATGAATATTATTAAAAAAAAAAAACAATTGTAAAAAATAAACGCATTTCCGTGAGAAACTGAGAGGACGTAATCGTCCCAAATTCTATTTTGGTATATACATGCTGTGGTGAACTGAATGGAGATATTACGTAAAAGAATAATTCTGGGATTAATTAACTCGACATAAGTGTGTACACAGTAATAAATACACACTAAAAACTACGTCGTTAAACCCATTCTTTCTATCAAATGCATAAATAATCCAATAATCCCGAGAAGAGAAACTCATTAATTTATATAGTCGCCTATATTTGAACTGGTGTTTATTAGTTCTGTGAAACAAAAAAAGGAAAAAAACGGATCCATGCATTGTTATTTCATACTTGTCAGCTTGTTAAGTTACCGTAACATCGGAAGTCACATATTCTCGATGTATGTATATGCATACGAAAATAGCGCCAGTTATCGTACTATACGGTTGGGTCGCACATTAGGAGCAAAAGTACGATTTGGTATGCCCTATATATCTAGTTATAAATACGGGGGACTGTTTTATAAATTTAGGTCTTTGATGTGAAAATCAGTGAAGTGTGCTAGGTCGAAAAATCGTCAACATTCCGGCGATAAGTGTATGTTGTTTAATACAGTAAAATTGCTCTTTATACGTAATCTAAACATACATTTTTATTTATAAATAATTGCAACTAAAATACCAGCAATTGTAAATATGAAATCTTGCGAAAAGTATATATTAAACTTACTTAGTAATAAGTGGTGTCGTAAGCAAAACAAATATTCTGAATGTGCTATCTATAACTAAAACACGAAATATAAGTAAACTGTTATCTCAAAAAAAGTTTTTTAATCTTCACACTATGTACATTTTATTACATATCATTAACTACGCTAACATCTTCAGGTGTACAAGCATATTGTCAGAATATCAAATACGTATACAGGGTGTATCAAATAAAAAAGGAAATTTTGCTTGGGTGTTAACTACACGACATATAAAGCACAAACACCGGATTTCATCATTAAAGAATAAGAAAAAGGAAAATTTAGAGCCAAAAATTCTTTAGTCCGGGCCTGATGCAAGGAAACGTCATGTTAAGCACCCGCTAAACGTGGTATTATGTATAAATACATTGCACTCATTTAGTATTATTCTTAATGGTATGCCGTAAGTTCATTTAACGTCATTCTGAATAAATAAAGGCCCTTGTAACAATAGCAAAACTGAGGCATTTTAAATTTCTTCTTTTTATAAAATAAACATTCTTCTTTTGTTAAGAGCATTCTACGTAAGTCTACAAAGTATTATTTTTAATATCCTGATAAGACGTTCGAGTTTCACCGGATATGCGACTGCGGTAGTTACAAAAAACGTAAATATTTTTCTTTTGCTTTGTCGAATCGAGAGTTAGTTGTTAATAAACGGTACCACATGAATATAACGCAAAATGAATTGAATCGAATTACACAGAAATAATTGTAGATACAAAAAATTTGCAAACACGCCTTTTTACTATGATATCGTGCGAAAATGATTCTATACATTACCACGCTTTTGCCGATGCATCAAGCTTTGATTTTCTTTATATGAAATCATGATGGTCTTGAAAAGGATCGTTTTTTCGAGACAGAAAGAATTTAAATAAAATGTTCGAAGTGGCTTGCACTCCACGCGGCGATCCACATAAAACTAACAGCGACAATGGCTGAATGATAGTGGTATGTGGGTGTATACTCGGGACAGCATTTAGGTTGGGCACAGGTGCGGCTCTAGCCCACGGCATTTATAAAATATTTTTTTTTCTCGTTAATGCTTACAGATAGATGCCCTGTGCATTAAGACTTTTTGATTGTATATGATTACAGCTGCTACATATTATTATATTTACCTCTATATCTGATACACCCTCTATAATGAGTATATCCTAGGTAACTAAAGATAAAATTGAGCTTCAGGACTATTGTCTCAAATAAATTCTGAATATTTATAATTGAGGAGTGTTAAATCTGTATTAATTAAGCTATTATTTTTTTTTCGTATAAATGGCTTCCCACATTTTAAGATTTTTACAATTTGAAGACTTAATTACATCTAAATTATTAATTGAAAAAGTGTGTCCTGTATTAACAACATGATACGCCAAAGCGGATTTATCAGCATTATGATTCTTAATATGATATAAATGTTTTTTAAATCTAATCTCCGCATTCCTCTTTGTTTCACCTAAGTATATTTTATTACAAACACTGCATTTGATCCTATAAATCCCAGCACATTTTTTAAAATCAATAATTTCAATATTAAATTTTAATTTGTTTCTTAAAGTATTAGAATTTTGAAAAATCGGATTAAGATTTTATTTTTTACACAGCTTTAATATCTGATTAACCAATAATTTATTAAATCTGCAAAACTTTTTCTCTCTTAGTTCCTCTGGAGTAAATACAGTTATATTTTTTAATAACCTCTTATTTTATCTCTTACTTCTTTCTAATTCATCTACCACACTTTTCTTATAACCATTAATTTCTGCTACGTGGTATATACACAGAGATTCAAAGTGATTGTCAATTCTGCTCCTATAGATAGTAACAGGGTGTAGGTATATGCCGCGTGTTTGTAATGAAGGTTTGAACTAAGTCAGTGTTGGAACATAAGAAAGTAAACGGATCTGTCATAAATAAGGAAAACGTAACCTATATTTGAACTCGCATTATATAAACGACTATGGATTGGTGTTTCTGCTTGTAAAAATGAAATGTAATTAATTTAACTTTACTAAATTATGATTTTACAATTCAGTACTAACTGGTGTTTAACTAAATTTATTTATTACTTTAAATTATAACATACAATTAGTATAATTATTAAGTGACAAAACTGCATCTCTCAGTTATTCTTCTACGGTATGCATGCGGTTTCTATAGATCCTATTTTTTAGATAGCAAACATGAAGTAATCTAATGGGGTTAGATCAGGCGATCTTGGTGGCCATCTTTGTACTCTAACGAACTGTCAGCAAAAACTGTTGAAGATATTGGCAGGTTTGTCGAGCAGTATGTGCTGGAGCATTATCGTGCCGAAAATAACCTGCTTCAAGCTCATTTTCTTGTAACTCTACAGTAAACAATTCCAACATCTGTTGGTATCGTTGGGCTGTTACAGTTTCCTCGAAGAAAATTGACCCTATTATTCGTTGTCTGGACATAGCTAACCAAATTCCAACTTTTATGGAATGCAATTGCGTTTCTCGAAATTCGTGTAGATTTTTTGCAGATCAGATACAATAGTTTTGTAAATTGATATAGTCTGTTAGATAAAACTGGCTTCATCCGAGAAAATGATTTATTTAGCAAGTCATGCGTCCTTAAATTGTTATTAAACCAATGACAATATTCCAATCGCCTATCGTGATTCTAATGGTAATAATTCCTGTACCGTAGAAACTTTATAGGGATGAAAATGTAACTTCTTTTGACAGCTCATTGCGCTGAAGTGTATGATAAGCCTATAAAAATTATAAAATGTAATAAACTATTTCACTTAATGTTAATATTGATTTTTTACCTGTTTGTTGAGCTATTACCACAGATAAATTCCCTTATTTTCTTACAGTATTCAGAAATACTATTGTTGGTGATATTAGATGTAAATATAAACGATTTGAAAAAAATTATAAGATAAATAATCGAAAGATACTACAACACGCACGGCCAATGTCGCTAAATGTCAAGAAAATTCATTTAAAGTATGAAATTTGTATGTAGCTAACTTCGCTCATTAAATCGGTAATAAGTATAGATAAATTTTTCCGGAAAATAGTTTTTTTCTTACGACAATCATTTTGAATCACATGGTATATATTGTAAGTCTTTCTTAAAATTATCTTCAGCAAGTGTGAGTTCCAAAACATAATTTTTAAAAGCTTGATAAACATCTTCACCTCTTTCCTTCATTCGCAAAGGCATGATATTTCTTCTTTAATAATAATAATAATAATAATAATAATAATAATAATAATATATTTGCAATTATACCATCACAGACTTTCTTTCACAGAGTAGTTTTCGAAAACCATTCTTGTTACTTCTATTAATTAAGATGTCCACGTTATATCCAAACATTCGTCCATGTTCTACCTAACAAATATTTAATGAAAATTATTAAAAATCATTAATATAAGTTGTTGCTCTTTAAAAAATATTGATAACGTCGTAGCTTTAAAAGCAAGTGCACTAATAAAATGAAGGCGGTGTACTATAACGTCAGTAATTAAAATCCCTAAATCCCTATAATAGTCTTTCCAAAAAAATAATATCAATAAAGTTAATGAATCCATATCACTTTCTTTTCACGCTGTATAGCGAAGTTACCTTCTGTCTTCAGTAGGCAAAAGCCGATTTCTTTAAATCACACTTACTTTTACTATATTTAAACGTTGTCCTCACTTATACACGTGGAAGTATGTAAAGAATTACTTACGTCGACCGCTATGTTAATGCAGGCGCACGTTCTCGTTCAGAAAACTGATTTTTATCTTTAGATAATACAAGGGTATATCGCCTGTCTATTTTCGTCTCGAAACGACTTCGTCGATATTTTGGGAATTCCGAAAGCGATCGGTAATAATTATTTAAAGCCAATAATTGAAGAATCTTACAAATTGTTTTCATTCTTCAAACAACTATACCGAACTGTACTTACGTCAAGAACAGTTAATAAAGAAATAATTGGAGTGACAGTTAACGGTGAACTTGGAATTGTTCGACTAGACTAATTGTCGAATATTACATGAGGAGGGAGTTTGTTTGGTGTTTTGTAAATTGCGCCGAGCCAATTAATTTGTCCTCGAGGGCCTACATCAATCCGAATGTGCTTGATGTGTCATGCTATTATACATCAATCATGTATTTATCTCTCGTTTCGGTAATCCAAAACAAAGTGATTGAGCTTTGGAGGTGTGGATTTCGTGATAATATTGGGACTATCTGAAATCTATCCTGGGTACTAAAAGAGTAAATTGATTACTTAGGCAAGTTTATTTAATAATAATAATAATAGTTTATTCCTTTCTGACATTGTCTGATATAAAGAAAGAACTCAAATAAGCATATAATACAATAAATGATAAATCAAAGGAAACTTCTTGTGTTTAGAGTTTCGCATTCACACAGAATAATACAATCATTTCATTACACAGTCTGCAGTTGGTATCTTCAGTGTTGATCTTAATACTCTGTAGGTGTCCTTTTAATCTACAGTATCCTGTTAAGAGATCTGTTATGATGCGACAATAATTCCTACTGAGCTGCAGTAATTCTTCGGTCTTCTTTTTTGATGATCCCTTGATATCCCGTCTTATCATGAATTTGCCTGGTTGTATTATTCCAGTGTTTTTTTATGGTTTTCTTTGACTCAACTCCCTACTTGCACTCCTAGAACAGGTTTTGGGCCTATATATGAAGCGGATAATCTCTTTCTTGCTAACTTGTGTCCTTCCATTGCTGAATGTCTGGGCACCAACAGCAAAGTGACTTTATTGCGATCTACCAGACTATCCAATTCTTGAATATATTCCCAAACCACTCTTGATCCGAGGACTTCCTCGAATTTCATTTGCACAATCTAATGTACTGCTGTGTACTGATTGAATTAATTGAAAAATGCCAAATGAAATTTTACAATGAAAAGAAAAATTAAATTAACTAGCTCAACGGATAATTTTTTTAAAGGGTGCAAAAGAACTATTAACCTCAGAGTTACCCTCGCGAATTAAAACTTGAATCTAACCACGAAAAGTAAATTGTGAGTGAATGAAATCAAACTTTCTTAATTACCAAAAAAATTGAAAAGAACAGAATTTTCAACCCAAAGATGCTAATTCACAAACAATTTTATTATTATTCAAAAAGGGTCAATTTACAATTTGTGCAAAAAAGAAACCGTGAACTGAAGGTTCTGGCCTAAAATAAGAACTGCACTTGATTCTAAATTACAATAGGACATTGCTATTTCCTATACAAAGCAAAAGTTTTGTTTGTTCAGGAAGATAATCCTAAATATACCAATATCAATCCACGTGGTTTCAAATTAAAATAAACTAAGCGGAGACAATTACTAGAAAATTACAAAAAAATAAACTAAAAGCAAGAACAATGCTTCTACTCACCCAAACGAGGTGATAGATAAATAAAAATCAAACAGCAAAATTGAATAACGGAAAAAATTAACTCTTTAAACTATAATGAGAAAAAATACTAAAACTAAAATGTATCTTTCTAAACAAAAATAATAATTGATCTTATATCTATAATTTACACACTTCAATATATTAATAATTATTATAATAAAAGTTCCTTGGTAGACTAAATAAATTACAGAATTAAAATTAAACTCTCAAATTCTAAATGAATTACAAAATGGCAACCAAGATTTAAAAAATACGTCTACTCACGTCAATGGTCGAACAAAGAAGTCCCTGACAAAACTCTACAATAGTTTTTCTTACAAAAATCCCTCTCTCAAAATCGTACAACGCAGACGTATTAAATCAACACAAGCAAACGATAGATATTTGAATGAATGGATTAAATAAAAAAAAAACTTAATACAAGAAAATTAAAATGATACAACAAACTCTTTAACTAAATTTATACAAACCAAAATAAAATTGTGAAAAATTCTCGGTAAATTGAACAACAGCTGCTTTAGCAAGGAAAACAACCAATACCCAGCAAATATGCAACACAAAAAACACCAGCAAATTGGGTTGTCTAACTACAGCAGTATGTTTCTGCTTGAAAGATCGTGGCATATTTTACTAAGGGTGCAGCTTTCAGGTCTACTTTATTGCAGTTTTGCAGTGACAAATTTTGAAGTAATTTTAGTACCGGGGAAGTGCACCCGAAAGAGTTCTCTTATGGCCTCATCTTTCATCTCTGCATTTCATTGCTACTTTTACTAATTCGAAGATTAATTTTATCTGCAAGAAAGTTTACCAATTTTTTTTTTTACTGAATAGCATAAGAACGGATTTTGCAGTTCTTTTCAACTTTATGATCAAGGAGTGTTAAGTCCCAACGCTAACCTGACCACAAAATACCTTTCTCTAAGCTTTTCTCTATGGTGATCTTTGATCTTCTGTATGATATGATATAACTGGGTTTTAATCACAAGAGAAGCTATTCAAATCTATTTGACAAAAACTTACTAAATTCTTCAATTTAATAATCACATGAAAATAATGTCTTTTACTATTGGTAAATGTTTTATAATATTTTTGGGGTTCAAATAATCACACAGGCGATATATTTAATAAAAAAGAATACTTATTTCTATACACTTAAAGTCAATAAAAATAAAATTACACTAGTAAAAACACTAACAAACTAATTTACATAATACATACTAGTTTTTTATATTCACTATTTATTTTGATGAAACTTTATTCTTAGCCGATAGTGTAAATTATGTTTTTTCTTTCTTGAGATTTACTAAATTAAACCATTTTTTTACGTTTTGACAATTTTTTTATTGTCTTTTTCAGAAAGTATCAATGCCTTTTTACATTAAACATTTAACAACACAACACAAACATTTTAAAATTTTATATTAAAATTTACATTTTTTAAAATTAATAACAATATTATTTGTCAAAGTATTTTACTATACATGTGTGTGTAGCATACTGAATTCAAAAAAATTATTTTGAATTTTTTAATATGGTTGTATAAAATAATCTAGCGCCTCCCAAAGTCATGGAGACGATCTAAATACCCCCGACAAAATTTGCATGCAAGAGAGCGCGCGACTCCGATCCAAACTGACGCACGATACTTCCTTTATATAACATAATATTTAGAAACATTTAGTGAAGCAGGTTGTAGCTGCTAACGTAAAGAAGCAGTTTTATGCATCTTTACATTTTATACACTGCTTTACTGCTATATACGTGTGTACAAATTGTCGCAAAAGCTATACGCAGCGACATTCTTCCTTCGTTTCTGAATCTAAAATCTAACTGGTAAAATATGGTACTACGCTTCATGCGTCTTCAGGAGCCACTTGAAAGTAACATACATTTGGCAACACTGTAGTCGCATACTACCGTAATGGTAGTTACAATACTTGCCAAAATTGGCAGACCAGAATTACAAATCACAAATTGGATAACACAAATGATACATAGGGAAAAGCAATAAGAAAGCTTTATTAAAACAGAATTAGTAGTTTTGATTTTTCGAACGCATCTCTTGTAATAAATTAGCGACACTATTACCTACGCATATGTTCAAATTGATATCCGTCTGTTTGTAAACACATTTGCAATCTACGAGGTATCGTCTGTATTACTTGTTCAAGCCTTTCCGGTGTAATTTTTAATACTGCCGCGCTAATTCGTCCTATAATTTCGTCAGCGTTTTGTGGAGGTGTTGCGTAAACTTTCACCTTTATGAAACCCCAAACAAAAGTCTAAAGGATTTAGGTCGGGAGACCTTGCAGGCCATAAGATAGGACCACCGCGACCAATCCACCTGTTAGGAAAGTGTTCATCCAACCACTCTCTCACATTACGAGAAAAATGTGCCGGAGCTCCATCATGCATGTAAAACATGTTACGGCGTATATTCAATGGCATCTCGTCAATAACTTGTTCCTAATACATTTAAATACCCGTTGGCATCAAGTCGATTTGGCAGATAGATTGGCCCAACGACACGGTGATTTATTATACCCAGCCAAACATTAACTGAAAACTTTCTTTGGTGACCGTATTCCCGAAACGCATGAGGATTTTCATCTACCCGATGGTGAAAATTATGGGTATTGAGTACACCATCTCTGGTAAACATAGACTCGTCGGTCCAAAGAACACCTCTTAAAAAGTCGCCATCTTCTTGAATCCTATTTAAGATACTATGACAAAAGTTTAAACGGTGTATGTTATCGTTTTCATAAAGCGGCTGCACCTTAGTTATATGGTATGGAATAAAGAAGGTTTTCACGTAGAACCAAATGAACGGTCTTATTACTGCGGATATTGAATGTGGACGCCAACTGTCGAAGTACTGACGGAGGATCTTCATGTACTGAGTCTAGAATTTCCTCTTCCAGTTGTAATGTACGCCGTTGTCTAGGTCGACCAGCGCACAGTGGTTTAGGATCTGATATACGCGATCGAAACCGACAATTTCATCTTTTCCCAATCGTTGCAAAATTGTGATATGCTACTCTTCTTACCATTAGTTCAAGTTCTAGGCTGGAATTACAACTGATGCATTACAGAAATTAAAGATACACGCTTTCAAGATCGTAAAGTTCACATCTTTTAAATAATGCGATTCTAATGTTTATAAATCTTCACATTGTCCAAAGAATTCTTTGGAATATAAACTGCTTTATGAGTTATAATGAAATTCTTATCATAATACTATCATTAAGTGCGATTAAGGGTATTAGAAATTTATCTTTTGTTTGCTCAAGCCCTATATGCAATTATATGCATATTTTAATGAAGTAGGTAATTAATCGAAGTATCATAAAGAGGACAACTTAGGACGGAATGTGGTCAAAATATATTGTTCCTTAATGAGTTATAAATATAAAGGAAAGTTTATTTACATGCCCCTACGTGCCCCTGAAGGTGGCAGGTAGGGGTAGTAAATAAGGGTAGAGCTAAAGCCTATAAAAGGCTGCAAGGCATGGTATATAAAATCATTCCACAGAGCTTTGTTTTGTTAACTGTTATGTGTTTTATAAGACTTTATATCGGTGTTTCCACTTGCAAACTTTGTTATTTTCTGGTGTTTTTGTTTTTCTTTTCGAATTGCCGTATTGTGGCCATGGCGAATCGGCCAATCACACGTATGGTCCTGCATGAAAAATTATGGAATTTCATGAAGAATCCACGGAACTGCGGAAAAATCGAGTTCTTGATTTCCTGAAAAGCATTTTCAAACAAATGGTGACGAAATTGCAACAAAGACTCTTGTGAATTTTACAAGAGAATCGTTTTTCTCTCCTATTATCGAAATTGGAAAAGTGCGCACAGAATGAACAATCGCTTCTTAGCAAAATTTGGCGCCTGGTTGCAAGAAGAAATAAAGTTTCCTGAAGTAGTTCTTCGTTGTATTCCCGGTCCTTCTTCTACTAGCGGGGCCGACCATCGAAGACTTTAAGGATGCTTCAGTGGTAATTAAACGTCGAAAAACCGAACAGTTAAGAAAGAGAAATCGACTGCTGAATTAGCTTTTGCGACATCAATGAAGCTAAGAGAAAGTGGTGATCCAGCTGGGGCACAGCTTCTCGAGGAAATGACCACAACAACCCTTCACGGTCGAAGCGAATTTTAACTCGTTGGAGATCTCCACATTATGAACAGTCAAGTTATCATTAGAAGAAGCCGTTGCGCTTTTAATTTCTGCAAATCTGACTAAGACACAGTACAACACATTAAGAAGTGGAGCTAACCAGCACGGACATGCTTTGTATCCGCCGTATTATAAAGTCTTAGAAAGGAAGAAGCTTTTTTACCCATCGCAAATTTCAATCTCCGAAAAAAAGTGATAAGTACCCCTGCAAAATTTATTAAATAACACTTGTGAAAGTATTTTTAAATGTATTTCACTTGAAGCACGAGAAAGTTCATTAGTTTTATTGTGTAAGTGGGGTTTTGACGGCAGTTCGGGATACACCGCGTATAAACATCAAAGTCAAGATGCACCACGTGCGGATGATAGTATTTTTATAACATCTTTGGTTCCGCTCCAATTGATCGATGAAAAATCCACAGACATTATATGGAAAACACCGCGACCTGCCTCTAAGAGATATTTGTCGCCCCAATAAGACTTCAATGGGTGCATGAAACTGCGAATATTTCAGCACAGGAGAAAGCGGCCGTGAAAAGTGAAATTGAAAATTTGATCCCATATGTCTCTCCAATAGGAAAAATCAATTTCAAAATGTGTTTAACAATGGTGGACGGGAAAGTCTGCAATGCGCTGACAAACACTTCAAGCATGACTTGCTATCTTTGTGGAGTAAAATTTCACAAATGAACAATATAGTATCTCTTCGGCAACTGCCAGTTGATCCGAACTCTTTAGAATTTGATTGTCTGTTTTACATTCGTATATTCGTTGTTTTGAATGTTTACTACATATTTCATATAGGCTTGAGCTGCAAATGTGGAAAGTTAGCAAAGCACACAAGGAGGCTTTCGAGACACGGAAAAGAAAGATTCAATCAGAATTTCGAGAAAAAATGGGTCTTCTTGTAGACATTCCGAAAACTGGATCTGGGAATACAAATGATGGTAATACTGCAAGACGTTTCTTTTCAAATCCATCTCTATCAGCGAAATTACTGGGATTGACGAAGGATTGATTAAACGTTTTGGTGTAATTTTGCGTACAATCAACAGTAATTATGAAATCAATATCGATAACTTTGAGTTGTATTGTTTAAAAACTGCCGAGATATACGTTTCATTATACAACTGGTACTACATGCCTCCCTCCGTTCACAAACTATTGATCCATGGTCAATTATTGTAAAAGAAGCAATTCTTCCTATTGGTGAACTATCTGAAGAGGCTCAAGAATCGAAAATAAAGACATGAGGCGATATCGTCAACACCACACCAGAAAAATTAGTGCGGAAAAAGTAAACGAAGATCTGTTCCACAGACTCATCCTTAGTTCTGATCCATTGTTAAGTTCATTTAGTGTTACGCAAAGACCACATAGGAAGTTAGACGACGAAATGTTGCAATTAGTAGTACTTAACAGAGATGAACAAGACACTTTGTCCCTCGAAGAACAAAATAGACTTGAGTGAAGAAGAATTTTCAGAGGAAGAATCATTCTAAAGGTTTTATCAATATGTATATTTATATTATTATTACTATTACTATATTATTACTATTGCGACTATTACCAAGCATATTATTAAAATTTTAAAAATAAATAAAATTTTATGAAACAAAGTTTTTTATACCTCTTGTATAGTTGCACCTTTCCCTAAACGGTACACACACTTTCACCCTCACTGTAAGTTGAAGATGAATGGTGTACCAAAACTTTTTCGTCAGTTGATTCTACATGCCTTGAAGCCCCTATGGTAAATTTTCACCTCGTTGGTCAACTTATTAAGGAGCTAGAGGTTTCGATCATGTATAATCGGATCCTAAACATGTGCAGCGTTGATTACTTTCTTAAACGAACGAGTTTCACGTAGACGTTGGTCCAGCCGTCGAAATACGTTTCCAGTAGGATGTCTCCGGTTGGAAAACGTACGCGAATATTCCTGTTCTGCCATGTTAGCATTTCCATTACAAAAACCGTATACCATATACATATCGGCATATTCATTAATGTAAAAACCATTGTAACTAAACAAACAATAAACGAGAACGATAAAAACACTGAAACAGAAAAACTAATCAAGAGAATACGAGTAATACGAAAAGAGCAGAGCTTGCATAAAATTGACACTTCAGATTAATGTCAAAATTTGACAGTAATGGTTTCGATTGAAATCAAATTAGAATACAAAGTCATTGTCCTACAATGTTGCCAAATGTGTTTTTCATGAGAGGATGCTTATGAAGAAATGTCGAAACCCGGCTCTAAAATCAAAAAGAAACTGTTTACGAAAAAAACAGGAATAAGAAATCGTCTAAATTCAAAATTGCAGCTATCTATACCGACAAATAACGAACACAAACGCTTATTATTAGGAACTAAAAAAACCGAACTTCAAGAACCTCGTGAAGATTTATGAAGCATAGTACAATATTTTACCATTTAGATTTTCGATTCAGAAACGAACGAAGTATGTCGCTACGTGTAGCTTTTGCGACAATTTATACACACGTTGTAACTGCTACGAATATACATGTATATTTCACAACATCCGCACTTGTCTACTATATCAAGAAACTGCTACAAACTGCTAACGGTTGTTAAAAAATAATTAAAATAGCAGTTTGCTTCGTAGCAAACTATCACTAATAGTGACACAGTATTGAGTGAAAGACTGACATAACATAAAAAAATCTGCAATTATAATTCATGGTATTGTTTTTAAAACAATGTTGGTAAATTGTGCAGCGAAAAGCCAGAAGTTTATTCTTTAACAATATATGAGATACAGATGAGTGTCTATTAAAATGAAAGAAGGTGTTGGGTTGACTCATAATTTAATCAAAAATTCCTTATTGTTATTGCAATAGGTCGTATATCAAAAAAGGAGTAGTTTTTGAAAAAAGTAAACGAACTATTTTTTCATTTATTCAAATTTAGCCATTTCTTTACATACGGCTAACTGTAGTAACAACAACGATTTATATTATTATTTTTGATTGACTTCTCCATAATTTTACACTACGATTTACAATTTTGCCTAAATCGTAGAATTCTTGTCATTTTAGAACATGACACATTAATTGGTAATAAATACAGTTCAATAATTGTATGTGCCATCGTAAAAGCATTTTTTTTTATTTTGCCTGATGACAGCTTATTATTGCCAATTTGATGTTGATGTAATCGCACAAAGGCGTTTGCTATAATCTCTAATTTCTCTTAAATTAATTGAAAACACGTCAGTTTGGTAGCTGTAACATAAACGATGACTCATACTTTTGTTTGTAATGTCTAATACACGAAGATCTTGATTGAACTTTCATAATACGTTTCGTAGTAACGGATTATTTGTATTTCGTGTTGTAAGTCAGTTCTTTTCGTGCGTAAACGTGCAATTCAAGGTTCTGGAAAGGTGAATGCCAGCGCGAATAAATACGAAATTTTTAGAACGTATCCAACTCGAATTGAAGTTGGCGATTGGGTTGATGATGTATCGCGTATTTAGTATCTTTGGGCGCGATACAAGAAATTATAACTGAAGAAACAATGGGCAATCTATTCATTTGGGTAAAGATCGACCTTTCGCTGGCAAAAAAAGGTAATATATAATGAGA